>OX458964.1:16701866-17317011 GCA_949774945.1 Hoplodrina ambigua
GTCCCGGCGATTGTGTGCTAAACTTTTTAAATGAAAATAGCCTTTTCAGTATTGCATTCACTATGAGCCGCTTGTGGCTATATCTATTTTTCAAAGTTTCCCATGCCCTATGATAATTCTGTTCTGTGACTGGAATGTGTTTAATTGTATTTCTAGCTTCGCCAGTCAAGCACGAATTAAGATAATGACCCAGAATCATTGCTTCCATAACCTGGAACAGGCCTGCGAATACCAGAGGTTGCCCTTGGAGCACTTGCACAGTGCGTAGTAAGATATTTGAAGACATAAAAATAATAATAATATTTTCTAAAGAGAATACATCATATCAGTGTTCCATTCTTCAGTTAAGCACATCTATGTAAATAGTGTAATAGATCTATAGGGAAATGTTATAATTTTACTTGCAAAGTAATATCTGGTGCATTTGAGGCTGGAAGATTTACATTTCTACGCTTAAATAGCTGCTGTTCTCTCTTTTGTTTTCGCAGCTGTACACCTTCTTCTTCTCGACGGCGACGCAGCTCATCTGCGCTCAAGCCTGCGTTCTTGTAACGATGCTTGTGTCCACCAGACATCTTAAACAAGAAAGAGACTAGTGTAAATAAGAGCTGTCAAATTTAGTTACTCTGACACATCCATACAGTCATAGTTGACATCTTAAAACGTATGGATTAAAAATACGGAAAAGTTCAAGGCAAAACTAATTTGACATCGCTAACTTAGTTCTTTGATGTCACCGTCCTTTTCTTTCGCTGTATGTTAGTAAGAGATGTTAATTCTCTAAATTTAGTCTAGTTTGTGTACAAGGGAATCGGCACCATTGACACTTAAATATTGTGGGCTGCTGACAGTGGTGCGTTTTTTTTAGCGAAGTGGAGCACCAACTCTTGAGCAACATGTTCTTTCCAATTAAAATCTATATATTCGTGGGCAAAGCGGAGTCTTGCTTGGCGATGAACAGCAGTTCATTGACTTTTACGTGCCGGCTTGTATTGTTTCAGTGCAGCAGCATGCACAAATATGTCTACTAACAATCCGTTCTAATACGGGAGTAAACATTACAGGTATTGGTCACGAACGGCCCTTTTAAACATTTCCTGTTTCCTCAAAACGTCGTAACCACAATTTGACTGTATTTCTCTGAAACAAATAAATGAAACGGGTGTCACTTTACTTTTAAGTATTTCTACACTAATATTATAAAGGGGAAAAAATATATATTTGTTTGTTTGTTTGTAATGGATAAACTCAAAAACTACTGGACCGATTATAAAAATTATTTCACCATTAGTAAGCTATATTATCTGCGAGTAACTATATTTTATTTTATTTTTACGCGGTCGTATCACAGCTTCTAAAGCACATGAGGTCAGCGTTTGCCATACTACAGATGGTTCATTAGTTGCTGCCATTGTGGGTGCCAAAATACCTGATACAGCAGCAATGAAAAGGGGAAGAAATTTGGAGTTATCTGTTCGAAACGCTGTAGCAAACTAAGTAGGGAAAAAATTTACATCATGTGGACTATTTGTTTCTCAAATATACCCCATGATTGCGGCATCTCCAGATGGAATATGTAAAGATGCCATTATTGAAATAAAATATCCTACAAATAACAAAGTGATGAAAAATTACATAAAAAATGGAGTCATCACTGATAAATATAAAGCTCAAGTGCAATTACAAATGTATATTTCAGGTAAAAAAAAATGTTATTTTTGTGTTGCTGATATAAATTTTGAGAAATCGAAAAAAGTTAAAATTATTTTAATAACCTATGATGATACATATGTCGCTAACTTATTAAATAAACTAACTTCATTCTGGACAACAATTATTTATCCAATTTTGTACCGTAATACTAATCTGGATTTGTGAATAGGATATATAGTATAGGTCTGTATAAAACAAAATTTGTTTTAGCAAGTACATACTAGGTTAGTACTAATTTTAATTAAACCATGTCATGTAATATTAAATTTTAACGTTGATACCTAGATGTATGAGTAAATTGTGTATTTATTATACATATATAACAGTAAAGTAGTATAATGCCAATGACATAATAATAATAGTTTTAAGTAATAATAAAATTAACACTGTAACATATGGGCCAATTCAGTTCAGAACTGTTTAAATAACAGAAACTGTTCTTATGTAGATAAGGTTGATTATTGACTGCTCAGGATTTCGATTCGCGGCGAGAGAAATGAAACACGGGTTTAGTAAACGAGGTCTGTATTGCAACTGTGTTGAAGGAAACAAATTGACATTAGGAGCGGTTACGCACACATTCAAACTTAACATTCCACAAAACACATTGCCACCAAAGGACCTAGTCCTTTACTAACTTAATTAACACAGTAAACAAAGATATAAATAAGACTTAAGTGGACTGTATACTTAAATTACAATAATGTAGTTTTATATAAACAATTTTTTTTTTTTTTTCAAAAGTTAAACATAAAGTTATTGCTAATATTAATCTTTATCAATTGGTAAAGCACAAATCCTAGAGATTGATCTTTTAACAATATTATTGCGGTATCTAATACTATAAACTCGAGTAAGGCCGTCTTCTCCTGGATGTTTGGCAGTTATTCTACCCAAAGCCCATTTAGGAGGTGGCAATTGGTCTTCCTTCAAGAGCACGATATCTCCAATTTCATATTCCTTTTGCTGTTTAATCCACTTTGGTCTTGTTTGAAGGCGTGTTAAATATTCACTCTGCCAGCGATGCCAGAAATTGGCTACCAGACGTTGGCAGAGTTGCCATCTGGATAAATGGCTAATGTTGATTTCATTCAAGTTTGGGGTAGGTATTGTAACAGGAGCTTCGCCTATCAAAAAGTGTCCAGGAGTTAATATTTCTAGCTCAGTGTCAGCTGTATCCACGGGTATCAACGGGCGTGAGTTGAGACATGCTTCGACCTGGCATAATATTGTTGTCAACTCTTCGTATGTCAGGTGAGTGTCCAGGATTCTCTTTAGGTGGAACTTTGTAGATTTGACCGCGGCTTCCCATAGTCCACCGAAGTTCGGGCTGTACGGTGGTATGAAGTGCCACTGCGTACCGTCTACGGCGAGCATATCTGCTAGATGGCCTGGTAAATTTAGATTGGCTTCTTTCCATGCTGAATGTAATTCTTTATTAGCTCCTACGAAGTTACGTCCATGATCGCTCCAAATATGAGCGCACCTTCCTCTTCGAGCAACAAATCTGTTGAATGCTCCGATAAATGCATCAGATGTTAGATCGCCAGCCAACTCTAAATGGATGGCCTTTGTGGCCATGCAAACGAATATGGCGATGTACGCTTTGTGAGTTTTTGCACCTCTACCCTTTGACATCAGTACTTGTAAAGGGCCGGCAAAATCTATTCCACTGTTAATAAATGGACGAGCAGGAGTGATACGAGCTTCAGGAAGGTCACCCATAAGCTGAGTTCTCGATATTGCTCTGTGTCGAGCACACACAATGCACTTATGTACATGCGTCTTTATAATGTTCTTTACACGTATGATCCAGTATTGTGATTTAATGTAGCTGAGCATCAATTGAATGCCTCCGTGTAATGTCTTCTTATGTGCATCAGCTACAATAAGATGGGAAAGTTGATTCTTCGTACCTAGAATGATTGGATGCTTTTGATCATTATTGATATTTGCGTTTCGTAATCTTCCGCCCACCCTGAGAATATTCTTGTCATCTAAATATGGATTTAGTGTTTTTAAACAACTTTCTTTCTTTACGTATCTTCCTTTCTGTAAACTTTCTATTTCTACTGGAAATTCTTCGCTTTGTGCTATTGTTATGCATATTGTTAATGCTTCTTCCAATTCAGTAGTTGTAATAGATGTATCTAGGTTTTCAGGCTTCTTCTTAAATCGTAAAAATCTTAAACTGTAAATTATTGTTTTCAAAAGTTCATGGAGCGTATTAAAATTCACTGATATGTTCTTCATTTCTAGTTCTGTAGGTTTTATGTTTGGTTTATTAAATTTTATATTTTTATCCTTTAGCCAACCTGGCCCTTCCCACCATAGTTTATTGTTGACTAGGTTGTCTACATATGTTCCTCTAGAACCAATATCGGCTGGATTGTCTTTTGATCTTACATGGTACCATTGTGAATTGGAAACATTATCCAATATTTCAATAACACGGTTGGTGACAAATAATTTCCATCTATTTGGATCACCTGCCAGCCACGCCAAAACCACTGTGAAATCGGTCCAGGCGTAGACTTCCTTGTCTGGTAGCCTCATTGCTTCTCTCACTTGCGTCAAGAGTTTGGCAAGGAGAACGGCGCCGCAGAGTTCGAGGCGGGGAAGGGAAACTGTCTTAACTGGTGACACCTTAGTGCGGGATGCGATTATTCCTGTTTTAACTTCTCTGTTTTCTTTTTCTACTCTATAATATACTACTGCACAATATGCTTTGATTGAAGCGTCACAATATCCATGTAAACTTATCTTCTCATTTTCTGTCTCTGTATATATCCATCTTTCTATTTGTATCTCATGTAAATTGTTAAAACTTTCTCTAATTTTATTCCATTCTTGTTTATGTGTATTCTTAACCTCTTCATCCCAGTCAAGTCTATCTTTCCAAATATTTTGAATTAAAATTTTAGCAGGAATGATAGCTGGTGATATCCATCCTAACGGGTCAAATAAGCGTTGTAAATCTGCCAGAATGTTTCTTTTCGTAATCAAAGCTGATTTAGGTGGTAATTTGATTTGATAGTGAAAGGTATCTGTTTTCATATTCCTGGTTAAACCCAATGTCTTAACAATACTCGCGTTTGTCTCAACACTTGCACTTCTCAGTGATTGTGGAATTGAATCTATAAATTCTTTGCTATTTGAAGCCCATTTCTGTAATGTGAACCCTCCACATTCTAATAATTGACTTAATTCTTGACTTGCTTTTATTGCTTCTTGTACTGTGTTACTCCCACTGATACAATCATCTATGTAAAATTCTTCTGCTAGTATTTTGGCTCCTGCAGGATATTTATCCCCTTCATCAATAGCTAACTGTTTTATTGTTTTGATTGCTAGGTAGGGCGCGGAGGCGGTACCAAACGTTACTCTTAACATGCGATAGTCTTCTATCTCGTGCGTGGGATCCTGTCTCCACAATACTCGTTGATAATCTGTATCTTCTTTTGTAACCAATATCATGCGATACATTTTCTGTATGTCAGCTATAAAGCAGATTTTCTTCATACCACATCTCATAATTAAACTTCTTAAATCTTCTTGTAGTTGGGGTCCAACTAATAGCAAATCATTGAGTGAATTGTTTTTTGAACTTTTGCACGACGCGTCAAAAACAATTCTGACCTTCGTGGTCTCGCTATCTCCTCGAATGACTGCATGGTGTGGTAGATAAATTGACAATTTATTTTTCTCTTCTTCAGGAACTTTCTCCATGTGATTCAATTGTATATATTCTTCCATAACTTTACAGTAATCTTCTTTTAATTGTGGTTTATTTTCTAATCTTCTTTCTAATTGTTCCAGTCTCTTCAGAGCTATGTTTCTTGTCGATCCAATTTCTTGTGGTGGTATTTTAAAGGGTAATTTTACGATGTATTTTCCAGTTAAATCTCGTGTATGTGTTGTTTTATAAATATCTTCACAAGTGCGTTCATCGAAGGTAAGTTTGCGATTTGTAGTATCATCTATGTTCCAAAGATTTTTCAAAAGATTATCCATATCTATTTCTATATGTTGATGCATTACTACTATGTCGTTGCTAATATGTTGACCTTCTGAGATATTGCCGAACAATATCCATCCCAAACTTGTTTCTTGAGCGGAAGGTGTGCCTGGTGGTCCCTTTATTAAATTATCTTTCACAATCTCGGTGTATACATCAATGCCAAGCAACAGATCAATTTTGTTTGACTTGAAGTATTGTGGATCAGCTAACGTTAAGCCGTTCAGATGTGACCAGTTTGATCTATTTTCAATTGTAGAACTGGGCAACTTCGACGTTATGTGTGATTTTAAAACATATGCCTTCAGAGGGAGATTGAATTGTTTATTACATCTTGATGAGATCTCCAACTGTACTGCATAACGTACTGGAGTTGTCGTAGATCCTACTCCTGTAATAGAACCTCGTACAGGAGTTTTCTTTAGTCGAATCAATTGAGTTGCATTCTCTGTAATGAATGATGCCTGTGAACCAGGATCGATTAATGCTCTTAATGTAGTCTCGCGACCACACTCACTCTTGATCGGTACCAGCGCTGTCGCTAGTAACGCTCTTCTCTGCTTGTATGCGAAGTTCACTATAATTGACTCATCCTGATGATTTTCTTGTATGTTACTAGGCGTTTGTGTTGAGGAGATTACAGGTGGGTTGTTATTCTTCTCTGTATCCTGAGAATCTTCTCCCTTCTTCTTTAGATGAAGAAGTGAATGGTGACGCCGTCCACAAATCTTACAAGAAGTCTTCTGTTTACAATAATGCACTGGATGGCCTGGTAATAAGCAGTTGTAGCATAATCGATTGTTTTTAATGAACTCATGTTTCTTATCCATATCAAGTTTCACAAATTCTTTACAGTGGCATAGAAGATGTTGAGCGTTACATAATTTGCAAGTAATTGTTACAGCTTGACGTATGACATGCACGCTCCTTATTAGTTTTTTGAGTGCTAGATGAAGGCGAACACGTTAACTCGAGTGTATGGATTCGATTTTCCAAAAAAGTAATCATATTTTGTAATGTAGGTTCACTTACGTGTGATTCCCATTCTTTGTGTGTGTCAGAATCCAATTTCTGCACAGTAATGTAAATGATTACTGGGTCCCATGATGTTGTTGAAATATTCAAAGAATCCAAACTATTTAAACACTCCTTTGTACTATCTATCAGAACTTTCAATTGTCCCGGCGATTGTGTGCTAAACTTTTTAAATGAAAATAGCCTTTTCAGTATTGCATTCACTATGAGCCGCTTGTGGCTATATCTATTTTTCAAAGTTTCCCATGCCCTATGATAATTCTGTTCTGTGACTGGAATGTGTTTAATTGTATTTCTAGCTTCGCCAGTCAAGCACGAATTAAGATAATGACCCAGAATCATTGCTTCCATAACCTGGAACAGGCCTGCGAATACCAGAGGTTGCCCTTGGAGCACTTGCACAGTGCGTAGTAAGATATTTGAAGACATAAAAATAATAATAATATTTTCTAAAGAGAATACATCATATCAGTGTTCCATTCTTCAGTTAAGCACATCTATGTAAATAGTGTAATAGATCTATAGGGAAATGTTATAATTTTACTTGCAAAGTAATATCTGGTGCATTTGAGGCTGGAAGATTTACATTTCTACGCTTAAATAGCTGCTGTTCTCTCTTTTGTTTTCGCAGCTGTACACCTTCTTCTTCTCGACGGCGACGCAGCTCATCTGCGCTCAAGCCTGCGTTCTTGTAACGATGCTTGTGTCCACCAGACATCTTAAACAAGAAAGAGACTAGTGTAAATAAGAGCTGTCAAATTTAGTTACTCTGACACATCCATACAGTCATAGTTGACATCTTAAAACGTATGGATTAAAAATACGGAAAAGTTCAAGGCAAAACTAATTTGACATCGCTAACTTAGTTCTTTGATGTCACCGTCCTTTTCTTTCGCTGTATGTTAGTAAGAGATGTTAATTCTCTAAATTTAGTCTAGTTTGTGTACAAGGGAATCGGCACCATTGACACTTAAATATTGTGGGCTGCTGACAGTGGTGCGTTTTTTTTAGCGAAGTGGAGCACCAACTCTTGAGCAACATGTTCTTTCCAATTAAAATCTATATATTCGTGGGCAAAGCGGAGTCTTGCTTGGCGATGAACAGCAGTTCATTGACTTTTACGTGCCGGCTTGTATTGTTTCAGTCCAGCAGCATGCACAAATATGTCTACTAACAATCCGTTCTAATACGGGAGTAAACATTACAGGTATTGGTCACGAACGGCCCTTTTAAACATTTCCTGTTTCCTCAAAACGTCGTAACCACAATTTGACTGTATTTCTCTGAAACAAATAAATGAAACGGGTGTCACTTTACTTTTAAGTATTTCTACACTAATATTATAAAGGGGAAAAAATATATATTTGTTTGTTTGTTTGTAATGGATAAACTCAAAAACTACTGGACCGATTATAAAAATTATTTCACCATTAGTAAGCTATATTATCTGCGAGTAACTATATTTTATTTTATTTTTACGCGGTCGTATCACAGCTTCTAAAGCACATGAGGTCAGCGTTTGCCATACTACAGATGGTTCATTAGTTGCTGCCATTGTGGGTGCCAAAATACCTGATACAGCAGCAATGAAAAGGGGAAGAAATTTGGAGTTATCTGTTCGAAACGCTGTAGCAAACTAAGTAGGGAAAAAATTTACATCATGTGGACTATTTGTTTCTCAAATATACCCCATGATTGCGGCATCTCCAGATGGAATATGTAAAGATGCCATTATTGAAATAAAATATCCTACAAATAACAAAGTGATGAAAAATTACATAAAAAATGGAGTCATCACTGATAAATATAAAGCTCAAGTGCAATTACAAATGTATATTTCAGGTAAAAAAAAATGTTATTTTTGTGTTGCTGATATAAATTTTGAGAAATCGAAAAAAGTTAAAATTATTTTAATAACCTATGATGATACATATGTCGCTAACTTATTAAATAAACTAACTTCATTCTGGACAACAATTATTTATCCAATTTTGTACCGTAATACTAATCTGGATTTGTGAATAGGATATATAGTATAGGTCTGTATAAAACAAAATTTGTTTTAGCAAGTACATACTAGGTTAGTACTAATTTTAATTAAACCATGTCATGTAATATTAAATTTTAACGTTGATACCTAGATGTATGAGTAAATTGTGTATTTATTATACATATATAACAGTAAAGTAGTATAATGCCAATGACATAATAATAATAGTTTTAAGTAATAATAAAATTAACACTGTAACATATGGGCCAATTCAGTTCAGAACTGTTTAAATAACAGAAACTGTTCTTATGTAGATAAGGTTGATTATTGACTGCTCAGGATTTCGATTCGCGGCGAGAGAAATGAAACACGGGTTTAGTAAACGAGGTCTGTATTGCAACTGTGTTGAAGGAAACAAATTGACATTAGGAGCGGTTACGCACACATTCAAACTTAACATTCCACAAAACACATTGCCACCAAAGGACCTAGTCCTTTACTAACTTAATTAACACAGTAAACAAAGATATAAATAAGACTTAAGTGGACTGTATACTTAAATTACAATAATGTAGTTTTATATAAACAATTTTTTTTTTTTTTTTCAAAAGTTAAACATAAAGTTATTGCTAATATTAATCTTTATCAATTGGTAAAGCACAAATCCTAGAGATTGATCTTTTAACAA
Organism: Hoplodrina ambigua; assembly: GCA_949774945.1. Taxonomy (NCBI): domain Eukaryota; kingdom Metazoa; phylum Arthropoda; class Insecta; order Lepidoptera; family Noctuidae; genus Hoplodrina; species Hoplodrina ambigua. The sequence goes on from OX458964.1 coordinate 16,711,311, forward strand.
TATTATTGCGGTATCTAATACTATAAACTCGAGTAAGGCCGTCTTCTCCTGGATGTTTGGCAGTTATTCTACCCAAAGCCCATTTAGGAGGTGGCAATTGGTCTTCCTTCAAGAGCACGATATCTCCAATTTCATATTCCTTTTGCTGTTTAATCCACTTTGGTCTTGTTTGAAGGCGTGTTAAATATTCACTCTGCCAGCGATGCCAGAAATTGGCTACCAGACGTTGGCAGAGTTGCCATCTGGATAAATGGCTAATGTTGATTTCATTCAAGTTTGGGGTAGGTATTGTAACAGGAGCTTCGCCTATCAAAAAGTGTCCAGGAGTTAATATTTCTAGCTCAGTGTCAGCTGTATCCACGGGTATCAACGGGCGTGAGTTGAGACATGCTTCGACCTGGCGTAATATTGTTGTCAACTCTTCGTATGTCAGGTGAGTGTCCAGGATTCTCTTTAGGTGGAACTTTGTAGATTTGACCGCGGCTTCCCATAGTCCACCGAAGTTCGGGCTGTACGGTGGTATGAAGTGCCACTGCGTACCGTCTACGGCGAGCATATCTGCTAGATGGCCTGGTAAATTTAGATTGGCTTCTTTCCATGCTGAATGTAATTCTTTATTAGCTCCTACGAAGTTACGTCCATGATCGCTCCAAATATGAGCGCACCTTCCTCTTCGAGCAACAAATCTGTTGAATGCTCCGATAAATGCATCAGATGTTAGATCGCCAGCCAACTCTAAATGGATGGCCTTTGTGGCCATGCAAACGAATATGGCGATGTACGCTTTGTGAGTTTTTGCACCTCTACCCTTTGACATCAGTACTTGTAAAGGGCCGGCAAAATCTATTCCACTGTTAATAAATGGACGAGCAGGAGTGATACGAGCTTCAGGAAGGTCACCCATAAGCTGAGTTCTCGATATTGCTCTGTGTCGAGCACACACAATGCACTTATGTACATGCGTCTTTATAATGTTCTTTACACGTATGATCCAGTATTGTGATTTAATGTAGCTGAGCATCAATTGAATGCCTCCGTGTAATGTCTTCTTATGTGCATCAGCTACAATAAGATGGGAAAGTTGATTCTTCGTACCTAGAATGATTGGATGCTTTTGATCATTATTGATATTTGCGTTTCGTAATCTTCCGCCCACCCTGAGAATATTCTTGTCATCTAAATATGGATTTAGTGTTTTTAAACAACTTTCTTTCTTTACGTATCTTCCTTTCTGTAAACTTTCTATTTCTACTGGAAATTCTTCGCTTTGTGCTATTGTTATGCATATTGTTAATGCTTCTTCCAATTCAGTAGTTGTAATAGATGTATCTAGGTTTTCAGGCTTCTTCTTAAATCGTAAAAATCTTAAACTGTAAATTATTGTTTTCAAAAGTTCATGGAGCGTATTAAAATTCACTGATATGTTCTTCATTTCTAGTTCTGTAGGTTTTATGTTTGGTTTATTAAATTTTATATTTTTATCCTTTAGCCAACCTGGCCCTTCCCACCATAGTTTATTGTTGACTAGGTTGTCTACATATGTTCCTCTAGAACCAATATCGGCTGGATTGTCTTTTGATCTTACATGGTACCATTGTGAATTGGAAACATTATCCAATATTTCAATAACACGGTTGGTGACAAATAATTTCCATCTATTTGGATCACCTGCCAGCCACGCCAAAACCACTGTGAAATCGGTCCAGGCGTAGACTTCCTTGTCTGGTAGCCTCATTGCTTCTCTCACTTGCGTCAAGAGTTTGGCAAGGAGAACGGCGCCGCAGAGTTCGAGGCGGGGAAGGGAAACTGTCTTAACTGGTGACACCTTAGTGCGGGATGCGATTATTCCTGTTTTAACTTCTCTGTTTTCTTTTTCTACTCTATAATATACTACTGCACAATATGCTTTGATTGAAGCGTCACAATATCCATGTAAACTTATCTTCTCATTTTCTGTCTCTGTATATATCCATCTTTCTATTTGTATCTCATGTAAATTGTTAAAACTTTCTCTAATTTTATTCCATTCTTGTTTATGTGTATTCTTAACCTCTTCATCCCAGTCAAGTCTATCTTTCCAAATATTTTGAATTAAAATTTTAGCAGGAATGATAGCTGGTGATATCCATCCTAACGGGTCAAATAAGCGTTGTAAATCTGCCAGAATGTTTCTTTTCGTAATCAAAGCTGATTTAGGTGGTAATTTGATTTGATAGTGAAAGGTATCTGTTTTCATATTCCTGGTTAAACCCAATGTCTTAACAATACTCGCGTTTGTCTCAACACTTGCACTTCTCAGTGATTGTGGAATTGAATCTATAAATTCTTTGCTATTTGAAGCCCATTTCTGTAATGTGAACCCTCCACATTCTAATAATTGACTTAATTCTTGACTTGCTTTTATTGCTTCTTGTACTGTGTTACTCCCACTGATACAATCATCTATGTAAAATTCTTCTGCTAGTATTTTGGCTCCTGCAGGATATTTATCCCCTTCATCAATAGCTAACTGTTTTATTGTTTTGATTGCTAGGTAGGGCGCGGAGGCGGTACCAAACGTTACTCTTAACATGCGATAGTCTTCTATCTCGTGCGTGGGATCCTGTCTCCACAATACTCGTTGATAATCTGTATCTTCTTTTGTAACCAATATCATGCGATACATTTTCTGTATGTCAGCTATAAAGCAGATTTTCTTCATACCACATCTCATAATTAAACTTCTTAAATCTTCTTGTAGTTGGGGTCCAACTAATAGCAAATCATTGAGTGAATTGTTTTTTGAACTTTTGCACGACGCGTCAAAAACAATTCTGACCTTCGTGGTCTCGCTATCTCCTCGAATGACTGCATGGTGTGGTAGATAAATTGACAATTTATTTTTCTCTTCTTCAGGAACTTTCTCCATGTGATTCAATTGTATATATTCTTCCATAACTTTACAGTAATCTTCTTTTAATTGTGGTTTATTTTCTAATCTTCTTTCTAATTGTTCCAGTCTCTTCAGAGCTATGTTTCTTGTCGATCCAATTTCTTGTGGTGGTATTTTAAAGGGTAATTTTACGATGTATTTTCCAGTTAAATCTCGTGTATGTGTTGTTTTATAAATATCTTCACAAGTGCGTTCATCGAAGGTAAGTTTGCGATTTGTAGTATCATCTATGTTCCAAAGATTTTTCAAAAGATTATCCATATCTATTTCTATATGTTGATGCATTACTACTATGTCGTTGCTAATATGTTGACCTTCTGAGATATTGCCGAACAATATCCATCCCAAACTTGTTTCTTGAGCGGAAGGTGTGCCTGGTGGTCCCTTTATTAAATTATCTTTCACAATCTCGGTGTATACATCAATGCCAAGCAACAGATCAATTTTGTTTGACTTGAAGTATTGTGGATCAGCTAACGTTAAGCCGTTCAGATGTGACCAGTTTGATCTATTTTCAATTGTAGAACTGGGCAACTTCGACGTTATGTGTGATTTTAAAACATATGCCTTCAGAGGGAGATTGAATTGTTTATTACATCTTGATGAGATCTCCAACTGTACTGCATAACGTACTGGAGTTGTCGTAGATCCTACTCCTGTAATAGAACCTCGTACAGGAGTTTTCTTTAGTCGAATCAATTGAGTTGCATTCTCTGTAATGAATGATGCCTGTGAACCAGGATCGATTAATGCTCTTAATGTAGTCTCGCGACCACACTCACTCTTGATCGGTACCAGCGCTGTCGCTAGTAACGCTCTTCTCTGCTTGTATGCGAAGTTCACTATAATTGACTCATCCTGATGATTTTCTTGTATGTTACTAGGCGTTTGTGTTGAGGAGATTACAGGTGGGTTGTTATTCTTCTCTGTATCCTGAGAATCTTCTCCCTTCTTCTTTAGATGAAGAAGTGAATGGTGACGCCGTCCACAAATCTTACAAGAAGTCTTCTGTTTACAATAATGCACTGGATGGCCTGGTAATAAGCAGTTGTAGCATAATCGATTGTTTTTAATGAACTCATGTTTCTTATCCATATCAAGTTTCACAAATTCTTTACAGTGGCATAGAAGATGTTGAGCGTTACATAATTTGCAAGTAATTGTTACAGCTTGACGTATGACATGCACGCTCCTTATTAGTTTTTTGAGTGCTAGATGAAGGCGAACACGTTAACTCGAGTGTATGGATTCGATTTTCCAAAAAAGTAATCATATTTTGTAATGTAGGTTCACTTACGTGTGATTCCCATTCTTTGTGTGTGTCAGAATCCAATTTCTGCACAGTAATGTAAATGATTACTGGGTCCCATGATGTTGTTGAAATATTCAAAGAATCCAAACTATTTAAACACTCCTTTGTACTATCTATCAGAACTTTCAATTGTCCCGGCGATTGTGTGCTAAACTTTTTAAATGAAAATAGCCTTTTCAGTATTGCATTCACTATGAGCCGCTTGTGGCTATATCTATTTTTCAAAGTTTCCCATGCCCTATGATAATTCTGTTCTGTGACTGGAATGTGTTTAATTGTATTTCTAGCTTCGCCAGTCAAGCACGAATTAAGATAATGACCCAGAATCATTGCTTCCATAACCTGGAACAGGCCTGCGAATACCAGAGGTTGCCCTTGGAGCACTTGCACAGTGCGTAGTAAGATATTTGAAGACATAAAAATAATAATAATATTTTCTAAAGAGAATACATCATATCAGTGTTCCATTCTTCAGTTAAGCACATCTATGTAAATAGTGTAATAGATCTATAGGGAAATGTTATAATTTTACTTGCAAAGTAATATCTGGTGCATTTGAGGCTGGAAGATTTACATTTCTACGCTTAAATAGCTGCTGTTCTCTCTTTTGTTTTCGCAGCTGTACACCTTCTTCTTCTCGACGGCGACGCAGCTCATCTGCGCTCAAGCCTGCGTTCTTGTAACGATGCTTGTGTCCACCAGACATCTTAAACAAGAAAGAGACTAGTGTAAATAAGAGCTGTCAAATTTAGTTACTCTGACACATCCATACAGTCATAGTTGACATCTTAAAACGTATGGATTAAAAATACGGAAAAGTTCAAGGCAAAACTAATTTGACATCGCTAACTTAGTTCTTTGATGTCACCGTCCTTTTCTTTCGCTGTATGTTAGTAAGAGATGTTAATTCTCTAAATTTAGTCTAGTTTGTGTACAAGGGAATCGGCACCATTGACACTTAAATATTGTGGGCTGCTGACAGTGGTGCGTTTTTTTTAGCGAAGTGGAGCACCAACTCTTGAGCAACATGTTCTTTCCAATTAAAATCTATATATTCGTGGGCAAAGCGGAGTCTTGCTTGGCGATGAACAGCAGTTCATTGACTTTTACGTGCCGGCTTGTATTGTTTCAGTCCAGCAGCATGCACAAATATGTCTACTAACAATCCGTTCTAATACGGGAGTAAACATTACAGGTATTGGTCACGAACGGCCCTTTTAAACATTTCCTGTTTCCTCAAAACGTCGTAACCACAATTTGACTGTATTTCTCTGAAACAAATAAATGAAACGGGTGTCACTTTACTTTTAAGTATTTCTACACTAATATTATAAAGGGGAAAAAATATATATTTGTTTGTTTGTTTGTAATGGATAAACTCAAAAACTACTGGACCGATTATAAAAATTATTTCACCATTAGTAAGCTATATTATCTGCGAGTAACTATATTTTATTTTATTTTTACGCGGTCGTATCACAGCTTCTAAAGCACATGAGGTCAGCGTTTGCCATACTACAGATGGTTCATTAGTTGCTGCCATTGTGGGTGCCAAAATACCTGATACAGCAGCAATGAAAAGGGGAAGAAATTTGGAGTTATCTGTTCGAAACGCTGTAGCAAACTAAGTAGGGAAAAAATTTACATCATGTGGACTATTTGTTTCTCAAATATACCCCATGATTGCGGCATCTCCAGATGGAATATGTAAAGATGCCATTATTGAAATAAAATATCCTACAAATAACAAAGTGATGAAAAATTACATAAAAAATGGAGTCATCACTGATAAATATAAAGCTCAAGTGCAATTACAAATGTATATTTCAGGTAAAAAAAAATGTTATTTTTGTGTTGCTGATATAAATTTTGAGAAATCGAAAAAAGTTAAAATTATTTTAATAACCTATGATGATACATATGTCGCTAACTTATTAAATAAACTAACTTCATTCTGGACAACAATTATTTATCCAATTTTGTACCGTAATACTAATCTGGATTTGTGAATAGGATATATAGTATAGGTCTGTATAAAACAAAATTTGTTTTAGCAAGTACATACTAGGTTAGTACTAATTTTAATTAAACCATGTCATGTAATATTAAATTTTAACGTTGATACCTAGATGTATGAGTAAATTGTGTATTTATTATACATATATAACAGTAAAGTAGTATAATGCCAATGACATAATAATAATAGTTTTAAGTAATAATAAAATTAACACTGTAACATATGGGCCAATTCAGTTCAGAACTGTTTAAATAACAGAAACTGTTCTTATGTAGATAAGGTTGATTATTGACTGCTCAGGATTTCGATTCGCGGCGAGAGAAATGAAACACGGGTTTAGTAAACGAGGTCTGTATTGCAACTGTGTTGAAGGAAACAAATTGACATTAGGAGCGGTTACGCACACATTCAAACTTAACATTCCACAAAACACATTGCCACCAAAGGACCTAGTCCTTTACTAACTTAATTAACACAGTAAACAAAGATATAAATAAGACTTAAGTGGACTGTATACTTAAATTACAATAATGTAGTTTTATATAAACAATTTTTTTTTTTTTTTTCAAAAGTTAAACATAAAGTTATTGCTAATATTAATCTTTATCAATTGGTAAAGCACAAATCCTAGAGATTGATCTTTTAACAATATTATTGCGGTATCTAATACTATAAACTCGAGTAAGGCCGTCTTCTCCTGGATGTTTGGCAGTTATTCTACCCAAAGCCCATTTAGGAGGTGGCAATTGGTCTTCCTTCAAGAGCACGATATCTCCAATTTCATATTCCTTTTGCTGTTTAATCCACTTTGGTCTTGTTTGAAGGCGTGTTAAATATTCACTCTGCCAGCGATGCCAGAAATTGGCTACCAGACGTTGGCAGAGTTGCCATCTGGATAAATGGCTAATGTTGATTTCATTCAAGTTTGGGGTAGGTATTGTAACAGGAGCTTCGCCTATCAAAAAGTGTCCAGGAGTTAATATTTCTAGCTCAGTGTCAGCTGTATCCACGGGTATCAACGGGCGTGAGTTGAGACATGCTTCGACCTGGCGTAATATTGTTGTCAACTCTTCGTATGTCAGGTGAGTGTCCAGGATTCTCTTTAGGTGGAACTTTGTAGATTTGACCGCGGCTTCCCATAGTCCACCGAAGTTCGGGCTGTACGGTGGTATGAAGTGCCACTGCGTACCGTCTACGGCGAGCATATCTGCTAGATGGCCTGGTAAATTTAGATTGGCTTCTTTCCATGCTGAATGTAATTCTTTATTAGCTCCTACGAAGTTACGTCCATGATCGCTCCAAATATGAGCGCACCTTCCTCTTCGAGCAACAAATCTGTTGAATGCTCCGATAAATGCATCAGATGTTAGATCGCCAGCCAACTCTAAATGGATGGCCTTTGTGGCCATGCAAACGAATATGGCGATGTACGCTTTGTGAGTTTTTGCACCTCTACCCTTTGACATCAGTACTTGTAAAGGGCCGGCAAAATCTATTCCACTGTTAATAAATGGACGAGCAGGAGTGATACGAGCTTCAGGAAGGTCACCCATAAGCTGAGTTCTCGATATTGCTCTGTGTCGAGCACACACAATGCACTTATGTACATGCGTCTTTATAATGTTCTTTACACGTATGATCCAGTATTGTGATTTAATGTAGCTGAGCATCAATTGAATGCCTCCGTGTAATGTCTTCTTATGTGCATCAGCTACAATAAGATGGGAAAGTTGATTCTTCGTACCTAGAATGATTGGATGCTTTTGATCATTATTGATATTTGCGTTTCGTAATCTTCCGCCCACCCTGAGAATATTCTTGTCATCTAAATATGGATTTAGTGTTTTTAAACAACTTTCTTTCTTTACGTATCTTCCTTTCTGTAAACTTTCTATTTCTACTGGAAATTCTTCGCTTTGTGCTATTGTTATGCATATTGTTAATGCTTCTTCCAATTCAGTAGTTGTAATAGATGTATCTAGGTTTTCAGGCTTCTTCTTAAATCGTAAAAATCTTAAACTGTAAATTATTGTTTTCAAAAGTTCATGGAGCGTATTAAAATTCACTGATATGTTCTTCATTTCTAGTTCTGTAGGTTTTATGTTTGGTTTATTAAATTTTATATTTTTATCCTTTAGCCAACCTGGCCCTTCCCACCATAGTTTATTGTTGACTAGGTTGTCTACATATGTTCCTCTAGAACCAATATCGGCTGGATTGTCTTTTGATCTTACATGGTACCATTGTGAATTGGAAACATTATCCAATATTTCAATAACACGGTTGGTGACAAATAATTTCCATCTATTTGGATCACCTGCCAGCCACGCCAAAACCACTGTGAAATCGGTCCAGGCGTAGACTTCCTTGTCTGGTAGCCTCATTGCTTCTCTCACTTGCGTCAAGAGTTTGGCAAGGAGAACGGCGCCGCAGAGTTCGAGGCGGGGAAGGGAAACTGTCTTAACTGGTGACACCTTAGTGCGGGATGCGATTATTCCTGTTTTAACTTCTCTGTTTTCTTTTTCTACTCTATAATATACTACTGCACAATATGCTTTGATTGAAGCGTCACAATATCCATGTAAACTTATCTTCTCATTTTCTGTCTCTGTATATATCCATCTTTCTATTTGTATCTCATGTAAATTGTTAAAACTTTCTCTAATTTTATTCCATTCTTGTTTATGTGTATTCTTAACCTCTTCATCCCAGTCAAGTCTATCTTTCCAAATATTTTGAATTAAAATTTTAGCAGGAATGATAGCTGGTGATATCCATCCTAACGGGTCAAATAAGCGTTGTAAATCTGCCAGAATGTTTCTTTTCGTAATCAAAGCTGATTTAGGTGGTAATTTGATTTGATAGTGAAAGGTATCTGTTTTCATATTCCTGGTTAAACCCAATGTCTTAACAATACTCGCGTTTGTCTCAACACTTGCACTTCTCAGTGATTGTGGAATTGAATCTATAAATTCTTTGCTATTTGAAGCCCATTTCTGTAATGTGAACCCTCCACATTCTAATAATTGACTTAATTCTTGACTTGCTTTTATTGCTTCTTGTACTGTGTTACTCCCACTGATACAATCATCTATGTAAAATTCTTCTGCTAGTATTTTGGCTCCTGCAGGATATTTATCCCCTTCATCAATAGCTAACTGTTTTATTGTTTTGATTGCTAGGTAGGGCGCGGAGGCGGTACCAAACGTTACTCTTAACATGCGATAGTCTTCTATCTCGTGCGTGGGATCCTGTCTCCACAATACTCGTTGATAATCTGTATCTTCTTTTGTAACCAATATCATGCGATACATTTTCTGTATGTCAGCTATAAAGCAGATTTTCTTCATACCACATCTCATAATTAAACTTCTTAAATCTTCTTGTAGTTGGGGTCCAACTAATAGCAAATCATTGAGTGAATTGTTTTTTGAACTTTTGCACGACGCGTCAAAAACAATTCTGACCTTCGTGGTCTCGCTATCTCCTCGAATGACTGCATGGTGTGGTAGATAAATTGACAATTTATTTTTCTCTTCTTCAGGAACTTTCTCCATGTGATTCAATTGTATATATTCTTCCATAACTTTACAGTAATCTTCTTTTAATTGTGGTTTATTTTCTAATCTTCTTTCTAATTGTTCCAGTCTCTTCAGAGCTATGTTTCTTGTCGATCCAATTTCTTGTGGTGGTATTTTAAAGGGTAATTTTACGATGTATTTTCCAGTTAAATCTCGTGTATGTGTTGTTTTATAAATATCTTCACAAGTGCGTTCATCGAAGGTAAGTTTGCGATTTGTAGTATCATCTATGTTCCAAAGATTTTTCAAAAGATTATCCATATCTATTTCTATATGTTGATGCATTACTACTATGTCGTTGCTAATATGTTGACCTTCTGAGATATTGCCGAACAATATCCATCCCAAACTTGTTTCTTGAGCGGAAGGTGTGCCTGGTGGTCCCTTTATTAAATTATCTTTCACAATCTCGGTGTATACATCAATGCCAAGCAACAGATCAATTTTGTTTGACTTGAAGTATTGTGGATCAGCTAACGTTAAGCCGTTCAGATGTGACCAGTTTGATCTATTTTCAATTGTAGAACTGGGCAACTTCGACGTTATGTGTGATTTTAAAACATATGCCTTCAGAGGGAGATTGAATTGTTTATTACATCTTGATGAGATCTCCAACTGTACTGCATAACGTACTGGAGTTGTCGTAGATCCTACTCCTGTAATAGAACCTCGTACAGGAGTTTTCTTTAGTCGAATCAATTGAGTTGCATTCTCTGTAATGAATGATGCCTGTGAACCAGGATCGATTAATGCTCTTAATGTAGTCTCGCGACCACACTCACTCTTGATCGGTACCAGCGCTGTCGCTAGTAACGCTCTTCTCTGCTTGTATGCGAAGTTCACTATAATTGACTCATCCTGATGATTTTCTTGTATGTTACTAGGCGTTTGTGTTGAGGAGATTACAGGTGGGTTGTTATTCTTCTCTGTATCCTGAGAATCTTCTTCCTTCTTCTTTAGATGAAGAAGTGAATGGTGACGCCGTCCACAAATCTTACAAGAAGTCTTCTGTTTACAATAATGCACTGGATGGCCTGGTAATAAGCAGTTGTAGCATAATCGATTGTTTTTAATGAACTCATGTTTCTTATCCATATCAAGTTTCACAAATTCTTTACAGTGGCATAGAAGATGTTGAGCGTTACATAATTTGCAAGTAATTGTTACAGCTTGACGTATGACATGCACGCTCCTTATTAGTTTTTTGAGTGCTAGATGAAGGCGAACACGTTAACTCGAGTGTATGGATTCGATTTTCCAAAAAAGTAATCATATTTTGTAATGTAGGTTCACTTACGTGTGATTCCCATTCTTTGTGTGTGTCAGAATCCAATTTCTGCACAGTAATGTAAATGATTACTGGGTCCCATGATGTTGTTGAAATATTCAAAGAATCCAAACTATTTAAACACTCCTTTGTACTATCTATCAGAACTTTCAATTGTCCCGGCGATTGTGTGCTAAACTTTTTAAATGAAAATAGCCTTTTCAGTATTGCATTCACTATGAGCCGCTTGTGGCTATATCTATTTTTCAAAGTTTCCCATGCCCTATGATAATTCTGTTCTGTGACTGGAATGTGTTTAATTGTATTTCTAGCTTCGCCAGTCAAGCACGAATTAAGATAATGACCCAGAATCATTGCTTCCATAACCTGGAACAGGCCTGCGAATACCAGAGGTTGCCCTTGGAGCACTTGCACAGTGCGTAGTAAGATATTTGAAGACATAAAAATAATAATAATATTTTCTAAAGAGAATACATCATATCAGTGTTCCATTCTTCAGTTAAGCACATCTATGTAAATAGTGTAATAGATCTATAGGGAAATGTTATAATTTTACTTGCAAAGTAATATCTGGTGCATTTGAGGCTGGAAGATTTACATTTCTACGCTTAAATAGCTGCTGTTCTCTCTTTTGTTTTCGCAGCTGTACACCTTCTTCTTCTCGACGGCGACGCAGCTCATCTGCGCTCAAGCCTGCGTTCTTGTAACGATGCTTGTGTCCACCAGACATCTTAAACAAGAAAGAGACTAGTGTAAATAAGAGCTGTCAAATTTAGTTACTCTGACACATCCATACAGTCATAGTTGACATCTTAAAACGTATGGATTAAAAATACGGAAAAGTTCAAGGCAAAACTAATTTGACATCGCTAACTTAGTTCTTTGATGTCACCGTCCTTTTCTTTCGCTGTATGTTAGTAAGAGATGTTAATTCTCTAAATTTAGTCTAGTTTGTGTACAAGGGAATCGGCACCATTGACACTTAAATATTGTGGGCTGCTGACAGTGGTGCGTTTTTTTTAGCGAAGTGGAGCACCAACTCTTGAGCAACATGTTCTTTCCAATTAAAATCTATATATTCGTGGGCAAAGCGGAGTCTTGCTTGGCGATGAACAGCAGTTCATTGACTTTTACGTGCCGGCTTGTATTGTTTCAGTGCAGCAGCATGCACAAATATGTCTACTAACAATCCGTTCTAATACGGGAGTAAACATTACAGGTATTGGTCACGAACGGCCCTTTTAAACATTTCCTGTTTCCTCAAAACGTCGTAACCACAATTTGACTGTATTTCTCTGAAACAAATAAATGAAACGGGTGTCACTTTACTTTTAAGTATTTCTACACTAATATTATAAAGGGGAAAAAATATATATTTGTTTGTTTGTTTGTAATGGATAAACTCAAAAACTACTGGACCGATTATAAAAATTATTTCACCATTAGTAAGCTATATTATCTGCGAGTAACTATATTTTATTTTATTTTTACGCGGTCGTATCACAGCTTCTAAAGCACATGAGGTCAGCGTTTGCCATACTACAGATGGTTCATTAGTTGCTGCCATTGTGGGTGCCAAAATACCTGATACAGCAGCAATGAAAAGGGGAAGAAATTTGGAGTTATCTGTTCGAAACGCTGTAGCAAACTAAGTAGGGAAAAAATTTACATCATGTGGACTATTTGTTTCTCAAATATACCCCATGATTGCGGCATCTCCAGATGGAATATGTAAAGATGCCATTATTGAAATAAAATATCCTACAAATAACAAAGTGATGAAAAATTACATAAAAAATGGAGTCATCACTGATAAATATAAAGCTCAAGTGCAATTACAAATGTATATTTCAGGTAAAAAAAAATGTTATTTTTGTGTTGCTGATATAAATTTTGAGAAATCGAAAAAAGTTAAAATTATTTTAATAACCTATGATGATACATATGTCGCTAACTTATTAAATAAACTAACTTCATTCTGGACAACAATTATTTATCCAATTTTGTACCGTAATACTAATCTGGATTTGTGAATAGGATATATAGTATAGGTCTGTATAAAACAAAATTTGTTTTAGCAAGTACATACTAGGTTAGTACTAATTTTAATTAAACCATGTCATGTAATATTAAATTTTAACGTTGATACCTAGATGTATGAGTAAATTGTGTATTTATTATACATATATAACAGTAAAGTAGTATAATGCCAATGACATAATAATAATAGTTTTAAGTAATAATAAAATTAACACTGTAACATATGGGCCAATTCAGTTCAGAACTGTTTAAATAACAGAAACTGTTCTTATGTAGATAAGGTTGATTATTGACTGCTCAGGATTTCGATTCGCGGCGAGAGAAATGAAACACGGGTTTAGTAAACGAGGTCTGTATTGCAACTGTGTTGAAGGAAACAAATTGACATTAGGAGCGGTTACGCACACATTCAAACTTAACATTCCACAAAACACATTGCCACCAAAGGACCTAGTCCTTTACTAACTTAATTAACACAGTAAACAAAGATATAAATAAGACTTAAGTGGACTGTATACTTAAATTACAATAATGTAGTTTTATATAAACAATTTTTTTTTTTTTTTCAAAAGTTAAACATAAAGTTATTGCTAATATTAATCTTTATCAATTGGTAAAGCACAAATCCTAGAGATTGATCTTTTAACAATATTATTGCGGTATCTAATACTATAAACTCGAGTAAGGCCGTCTTCTCCTGGATGTTTGGCAGTTATTCTACCCAAAGCCCATTTAGGAGGTGGCAATTGGTCTTCCTTCAAGAGCACGATATCTCCAATTTCATATTCCTTTTGCTGTTTAATCCACTTTGGTCTTGTTTGAAGGCGTGTTAAATATTCACTCTGCCAGCGATGCCAGAAATTGGCTACCAGACGTTGGCAGAGTTGCCATCTGGATAAATGGCTAATGTTGATTTCATTCAAGTTTGGGGTAGGTATTGTAACAGGAGCTTCGCCTATCAAAAAGTGTCCAGGAGTTAATATTTCTAGCTCAGTGTCAGCTGTATCCACGGGTATCAACGGGCGTGAGTTGAGACATGCTTCGACCTGGCGTAATATTGTTGTCAACTCTTCGTATGTCAGGTGAGTGTCCAGGATTCTCTTTAGGTGGAACTTTGTAGATTTGACCGCGGCTTCCCATAGTCCACCGAAGTTCGGGCTGTACGGTGGTATGAAGTGCCACTGCGTACCGTCTACGGCGAGCATATCTGCTAGATGGCCTGGTAAATTTAGATTGGCTTCTTTCCATGCTGAATGTAATTCTTTATTAGCTCCTACGAAGTTACGTCCATGATCGCTCCAAATATGAGCGCACCTTCCTCTTCGAGCAACAAATCTGTTGAATGCTCCGATAAATGCATCAGATGTTAGATCGCCAGCCAACTCTAAATGGATGGCCTTTGTGGCCATGCAAACGAATATGGCGATGTACGCTTTGTGAGTTTTTGCACCTCTACCCTTTGACATCAGTACTTGTAAAGGGCCGGCAAAATCTATTCCACTGTTAATAAATGGACGAGCAGGAGTGATACGAGCTTCAGGAAGGTCACCCATAAGCTGAGTTCTCGATATTGCTCTGTGTCGAGCACACACAATGCACTTATGTACATGCGTCTTTATAATGTTCTTTACACGTATGATCCAGTATTGTGATTTAATGTAGCTGAGCATCAATTGAATGCCTCCGTGTAATGTCTTCTTATGTGCATCAGCTACAATAAGATGGGAAAGTTGATTCTTCGTACCTAGAATGATTGGATGCTTTTGATCATTATTGATATTTGCGTTTCGTAATCTTCCGCCCACCCTGAGAATATTCTTGTCATCTAAATATGGATTTAGTGTTTTTAAACAACTTTCTTTCTTTACGTATCTTCCTTTCTGTAAACTTTCTATTTCTACTGGAAATTCTTCGCTTTGTGCTATTGTTATGCATATTGTTAATGCTTCTTCCAATTCAGTAGTTGTAATAGATGTATCTAGGTTTTCAGGCTTCTTCTTAAATCGTAAAAATCTTAAACTGTAAATTATTGTTTTCAAAAGTTCATGGAGCGTATTAAAATTCACTGATATGTTCTTCATTTCTAGTTCTGTAGGTTTTATGTTTGGTTTATTAAATTTTATATTTTTATCCTTTAGCCAACCTGGCCCTTCCCACCATAGTTTATTGTTGACTAGGTTGTCTACATATGTTCCTCTAGAACCAATATCGGCTGGATTGTCTTTTGATCTTACATGGTACCATTGTGAATTGGGAACATTATCCAATATTTCAATAACACGGTTGGTGACAAATAATTTCCATCTATTTGGATCACCTGCCAGCCACGCCAAAACCACTGTGAAATCGGTCCAGGCGTAGACTTCCTTGTCTGGTAGCCTCATTGCTTCTCTCACTTGCGTCAAGAGTTTGGCAAGGAGAACGGCGCCGCAGAGTTCGAGGCGGGGAAGGGAAACTGTCTTAACTGGTGACACCTTAGTGCGGGATGCGATTATTCCTGTTTTAACTTCTCTGTTTTCTTTTTCTACTCTATAATATACTACTGCACAATATGCTTTGATTGAAGCGTCACAATATCCATGTAAACTTATCTTCTCATTTTCTGTCTCTGTATATATCCATCTTTCTATTTGTATCTCATGTAAATTGTTAAAACTTTCTCTAATTTTATTCCATTCTTGTTTATGTGTATTCTTAACCTCTTCATCCCAGTCAAGTCTATCTTTCCAAATATTTTGAATTAAAATTTTAGCAGGAATGATAGCTGGTGATATCCATCCTAACGGGTCAAATAAGCGTTGTAAATCTGCCAGAATGTTTCTTTTCGTAATCAAAGCTGATTTAGGTGGTAATTTGATTTGATAGTGAAAGGTATCTGTTTTCATATTCCTGGTTAAACCCAATGTCTTAACAATACTCGCGTTTGTCTCAACACTTGCACTTCTCAGTGATTGTGGAATTGAATCTATAAATTCTTTGCTATTTGAAGCCCATTTCTGTAATGTGAACCCTCCACATTCTAATAATTGACTTAATTCTTGACTTGCTTTTATTGCTTCTTGTACTGTGTTACTCCCACTGATACAATCATCTATGTAAAATTCTTCTGCTAGTATTTTGGCTCCTGCAGGATATTTATCCCCTTCATCAATAGCTAACTGTTTTATTGTTTTGATTGCTAGGTAGGGCGCGGAGGCGGTACCAAACGTTACTCTTAACATGCGATAGTCTTCTATCTCGTGCGTGGGATCCTGTCTCCACAATACTCGTTGATAATCTGTATCTTCTTTTGTAACCAATATCATGCGATACATTTTCTGTATGTCAGCTATAAAGCAGATTTTCTTCATACCACATCTCATAATTAAACTTCTTAAATCTTCTTGTAGTTGGGGTCCAACTAATAGCAAATCATTGAGTGAATTGTTTTTTGAACTTTTGCACGACGCGTCAAAAACAATTCTGACCTTCGTGGTCTCGCTATCTCCTCGAATGACTGCATGGTGTGGTAGATAAATTGACAATTTATTTTTCTCTTCTTCAGGAACTTTCTCCATGTGATTCAATTGTATATATTCTTCCATAACTTTACAGTAATCTTCTTTTAATTGTGGTTTATTTTCTAATCTTCTTTCTAATTGTTCCAGTCTCTTCAGAGCTATGTTTCTTGTCGATCCAATTTCTTGTGGTGGTATTTTAAAGGGTAATTTTACGATGTATTTTCCAGTTAAATCTCGTGTATGTGTTGTTTTATAAATATCTTCACAAGTGCGTTCATCGAAGGTAAGTTTGCGATTTGTAGTATCATCTATGTTCCAAAGATTTTTCAAAAGATTATCCATATCTATTTCTATATGTTGATGCATTACTACTATGTCGTTGCTAATATGTTGACCTTCTGAGATATTGCCGAACAATATCCATCCCAAACTTGTTTCTTGAGCGGAAGGTGTGCCTGGTGGTCCCTTTATTAAATTATCTTTCACAATCTCGGTGTATACATCAATGCCAAGCAACAGATCAATTTTGTTTGACTTGAAGTATTGTGGATCAGCTAACGTTAAGCCGTTCAGATGTGACCAGTTTGATCTATTTTCAATTGTAGAACTGGGCAACTTCGACGTTATGTGTGATTTTAAAACATATGCCTTCAGAGGGAGATTGAATTGTTTATTACATCTTGATGAGATCTCCAACTGTACTGCATAACGTACTGGAGTTGTCGTAGATCCTACTCCTGTAATAGAACCTCGTACAGGAGTTTTCTTTAGTCGAATCAATTGAGTTGCATTCTCTGTAATGAATGATGCCTGTGAACCAGGATCGATTAATGCTCTTAATGTAGTCTCGCGACCACACTCACTCTTGATCGGTACCAGCGCTGTCGCTAGTAACGCTCTTCTCTGCTTGTATGCGAAGTTCACTATAATTGACTCATCCTGATGATTTTCTTGTATGTTACTAGGCGTTTGTGTTGAGGAGATTACAGGTGGGTTGTTATTCTTCTCTGTATCCTGAGAATCTTCTCCCTTCTTCTTTAGATGAAGAAGTGAATGGTGACGCCGTCCACAAATCTTACAAGAAGTCTTCTGTTTACAATAATGCACTGGATGGCCTGGTAATAAGCAGTTGTAGCATAATCGATTGTTTTTAATGAACTCATGTTTCTTATCCATATCAAGTTTCACAAATTCTTTACAGTGGCATAGAAGATGTTGAGCGTTACATAATTTGCAAGTAATTGTTACAGCTTGACGTATGACATGCACGCTCCTTATTAGTTTTTTGAGTGCTAGATGAAGGCGAACACGTTAACTCGAGTGTATGGATTCGATTTTCCAAAAAAGTAATCATATTTTGTAATGTAGGTTCACTTACGTGTGATTCCCATTCTTTGTGTGTGTCAGAATCCAATTTCTGCACAGTAATGTAAATGATTACTGGGTCCCATGATGTTGTTGAAATATTCAAAGAATCCAAACTATTTAAACACTCCTTTGTACTATCTATCAGAACTTTCAATTGTCCCGGCGATTGTGTGCTAAACTTTTTAAATGAAAATAGCCTTTTCAGTATTGCATTCACTATGAGCCGCTTGTGGCTATATCTATTTTTCAAAGTTTCCCATGCCCTATGATAATTCTGTTCTGTGACTGGAATGTGTTTAATTGTATTTCTAGCTTCGCCAGTCAAGCACGAATTAAGATAATGACCCAGAATCATTGCTTCCATAACCTGGAACAGGCCTGCGAATACCAGAGGTTGCCCTTGGAGCACTTGCACAGTGCGTAGTAAGATATTTGAAGACATAAAAATAATAATAATATTTTCTAAAGAGAATACATCATATCAGTGTTCCATTCTTCAGTTAAGCACATCTATGTAAATAGTGTAATAGATCTATAGGGAAATGTTATAATTTTACTTGCAAAGTAATATCTGGTGCATTTGAGGCTGGAAGATTTACATTTCTACGCTTAAATAGCTGCTGTTCTCTCTTTTGTTTTCGCAGCTGTACACCTTCTTCTTCTCGACGGCGACGCAGCTCATCTGCGCTCAAGCCTGCGTTCTTGTAACGATGCTTGTGTCCACCAGACATCTTAAACAAGAAAGAGACTAGTGTAAATAAGAGCTGTCAAATTTAGTTACTCTGACACATCCATACAGTCATAGTTGACATCTTAAAACGTATGGATTAAAAATACGGAAAAGTTCAAGGCAAAACTAATTTGACATCGCTAACTTAGTTCTTTGATGTCACCGTCCTTTTCTTTCGCTGTATGTTAGTAAGAGATGTTAATTCTCTAAATTTAGTCTAGTTTGTGTACAAGGGAATCGGCACCATTGACACTTAAATATTGTGGGCTGCTGACAGTGGTGCGTTTTTTTTAGCGAAGTGGAGCACCAACTCTTGAGCAACATGTTCTTTCCAATTAAAATCTATATATTCGTGGGCAAAGCGGAGTCTTGCTTGGCGATGAACAGCAGTTCATTGACTTTTACGTGCCGGCTTGTATTGTTTCAGTCCAGCAGCATGCACAAATATGTCTACTAACAATCCGTTCTAATACGGGAGTAAACATTACAGGTATTGGTCACGAACGGCCCTTTTAAACATTTCCTGTTTCCTCAAAACGTCGTAACCACAATTTGACTGTATTTCTCTGAAACAAATAAATGAAACGGGTGTCACTTTACTTTTAAGTATTTCTACACTAATATTATAAAGGGGAAAAAATATATATTTGTTTGTTTGTTTGTAATGGATAAACTCAAAAACTACTGGACCGATTATAAAAATTATTTCACCATTAGTAAGCTATATTATCTGCGAGTAACTATATTTTATTTTATTTTTACGCGGTCGTATCACAGCTTCTAAAGCACATGAGGTCAGCGTTTGCCATACTACAGATGGTTCATTAGTTGCTGCCATTGTGGGTGCCAAAATACCTGATACAGCAGCAATGAAAAGGGGAAGAAATTTGGAGTTATCTGTTCGAAACGCTGTAGCAAACTAAGTAGGGAAAAAATTTACATCATGTGGACTATTTGTTTCTCAAATATACCCCATGATTGCGGCATCTCCAGATGGAATATGTAAAGATGCCATTATTGAAATAAAATATCCTACAAATAACAAAGTGATGAAAAATTACATAAAAAATGGAGTCATCACTGATAAATATAAAGCTCAAGTGCAATTACAAATGTATATTTCAGGTAAAAAAAAATGTTATTTTTGTGTTGCTGATATAAATTTTGAGAAATCGAAAAAAGTTAAAATTATTTTAATAACCTATGATGATACATATGTCGCTAACTTATTAAATAAACTAACTTCATTCTGGACAACAATTATTTATCCAATTTTGTACCGTAATACTAATCTGGATTTGTGAATAGGATATATAGTATAGGTCTGTATAAAACAAAATTTGTTTTAGCAAGTACATACTAGGTTAGTACTAATTTTAATTAAACCATGTCATGTAATATTAAATTTTAACGTTGATACCTAGATGTATGAGTAAATTGTGTATTTATTATACATATATAACAGTAAAGTAGTATAATGCCAATGACATAATAATAATAGTTTTAAGTAATAATAAAATTAACACTGTAACATATGGGCCAATTCAGTTCAGAACTGTTTAAATAACAGAAACTGTTCTTATGTAGATAAGGTTGATTATTGACTGCTCAGGATTTCGATTCGCGGCGAGAGAAATGAAACACGGGTTTAGTAAACGAGGTCTGTATTGCAACTGTGTTGAAGGAAACAAATTGACATTAGGAGCGGTTACGCACACATTCAAACTTAACATTCCACAAAACACATTGCCACCAAAGGACCTAGTCCTTTACTAACTTAATTAACACAGTAAACAAAGATATAAATAAGACTTAAGTGGACTGTATACTTAAATTACAATAATGTAGTTTTATATAAACAATTTTTTTTTTTTTTTCAAAAGTTAAACATAAAGTTATTGCTAATATTAATCTTTATCAATTGGTAAAGCACAAATCCTAGAGATTGATCTTTTAACAATATTATTGCGGTATCTAATACTATAAACTCGAGTAAGGCCGTCTTCTCCTGGATGTTTGGCAGTTATTCTACCCAAAGCCCATTTAGGAGGTGGCAATTGGTCTTCCTTCAAGAGCACGATATCTCCAATTTCATATTCCTTTTGCTGTTTAATCCACTTTGGTCTTGTTTGAAGGCGTGTTAAATATTCACTCTGCCAGCGATGCCAGAAATTGGCTACCAGACGTTGGCAGAGTTGCCATCTGGATAAATGGCTAATGTTGATTTCATTCAAGTTTGGGGTAGGTATTGTAACAGGAGCTTCGCCTATCAAAAAGTGTCCAGGAGTTAATATTTCTAGCTCAGTGTCAGCTGTATCCACGGGTATCAACGGGCGTGAGTTGAGACATGCTTCGACCTGGCGTAATATTGTTGTCAACTCTTCGTATGTCAGGTGAGTGTCCAGGATTCTCTTTAGGTGGAACTTTGTAGATTTGACCGCGGCTTCCCATAGTCCACCGAAGTTCGGGCTGTACGGTGGTATGAAGTGCCACTGCGTACCGTCTACGGCGAGCATATCTGCTAGATGGCCTGGTAAATTTAGATTGGCTTCTTTCCATGCTGAATGTAATTCTTTATTAGCTCCTACGAAGTTACGTCCATGATCGCTCCAAATATGAGCGCACCTTCCTCTTCGAGCAACAAATCTGTTGAATGCTCCGATAAATGCATCAGATGTTAGATCGCCAGCCAACTCTAAATGGATGGCCTTTGTGGCCATGCAAACGAATATGGCGATGTACGCTTTGTGAGTTTTTGCACCTCTACCCTTTGACATCAGTACTTGTAAAGGGCCGGCAAAATCTATTCCACTGTTAATAAATGGACGAGCAGGAGTGATACGAGCTTCAGGAAGGTCACCCATAAGCTGAGTTCTCGATATTGCTCTGTGTCGAGCACACACAATGCACTTATATACATGCGTCTTTATAATGTTCTTTACACGTATGATCCAGTATTGTGATTTAATGTAGCTGAGCATCAATTGAATGCCTCCGTGTAATGTCTTCTTATGTGCATCAGCTACAATAAGATGGGAAAGTTGATTCTTCGTACCTAGAATGATTGGATGCTTTTGATCATTATTGATATTTGCGTTTCGTAATCTTCCGCCCACCCTGAGAATATTCTTGTCATCTAAATATGGATTTAGTGTTTTTAAACAACTTTCTTTCTTTACGTATCTTCCTTTCTGTAAACTTTCTATTTCTACTGGAAATTCTTCGCTTTGTGCTATTGTTATGCATATTGTTAATGCTTCTTCCAATTCAGTAGTTGTAATAGATGTATCTAGGTTTTCAGGCTTCTTCTTAAATCGTAAAAATCTTAAACTGTAAATTATTGTTTTCAAAAGTTCATGGAGCGTATTAAAATTCACTGATATGTTCTTCATTTCTAGTTCTGTAGGTTTTATGTTTGGTTTATTAAATTTTATATTTTTATCCTTTAGCCAACCTGGCCCTTCCCACCATAGTTTATTGTTGACTAGGTTGTCTACATATGTTCCTCTAGAACCAATATCGGCTGGATTGTCTTTTGATCTTACATGGTACCATTGTGAATTGGAAACATTATCCAATATTTCAATAACACGGTTGGTGACAAATAATTTCCATCTATTTGGATCACCTGCCAGCCACGCCAAAACCACTGTGAAATCGGTCCAGGCGTAGACTTCCTTGTCTGGTAGCCTCATTGCTTCTCTCACTTGCGTCAAGAGTTTGGCAAGGAGAACGGCGCCGCAGAGTTCGAGGCGGGGAAGGGAAACTGTCTTAACTGGTGACACCTTAGTGCGGGATGCGATTATTCCTGTTTTAACTTCTCTGTTTTCTTTTTCTACTCTATAATATACTACTGCACAATATGCTTTGATTGAAGCGTCACAATATCCATGTAAACTTATCTTCTCATTTTCTGTCTCTGTATATATCCATCTTTCTATTTGTATCTCATGTAAATTGTTAAAACTTTCTCTAATTTTATTCCATTCTTGTTTATGTGTATTCTTAACCTCTTCATCCCAGTCAAGTCTATCTTTCCAAATATTTTGAATTAAAATTTTAGCAGGAATGATAGCTGGTGATATCCATCCTAACGGGTCAAATAAGCGTTGTAAATCTGCCAGAATGTTTCTTTTCGTAATCAAAGCTGATTTAGGTGGTAATTTGATTTGATAGTGAAAGGTATCTGTTTTCATATTCCTGGTTAAACCCAATGTCTTAACAATACTCGCGTTTGTCTCAACACTTGCACTTCTCAGTGATTGTGGAATTGAATCTATAAATTCTTTGCTATTTGAAGCCCATTTCTGTAATGTGAACCCTCCACATTCTAATAATTGACTTAATTCTTGACTTGCTTTTATTGCTTCTTGTACTGTGTTACTCCCACTGATACAATCATCTATGTAAAATTCTTCTGCTAGTATTTTGGCTCCTGCAGGATATTTATCCCCTTCATCAATAGCTAACTGTTTTATTGTTTTGATTGCTAGGTAGGGCGCGGAGGCGGTACCAAACGTTACTCTTAACATGCGATAGTCTTCTATCTCGTGCGTGGGATCCTGTCTCCACAATACTCGTTGATAATCTGTATCTTCTTTTGTAACCAATATCATGCGATACATTTTCTGTATGTCAGCTATAAAGCAGATTTTCTTCATACCACATCTCATAATTAAACTTCTTAAATCTTCTTGTAGTTGGGGTCCAACTAATAGCAAATCATTGAGTGAATTGTTTTTTGAACTTTTGCACGACGCGTCAAAAACAATTCTGACCTTCGTGGTCTCGCTATCTCCTCGAATGACTGCATGGTGTGGTAGATAAATTGACAATTTATTTTTCTCTTCTTCAGGAACTTTCTCCATGTGATTCAATTGTATATATTCTTCCATAACTTTACAGTAATCTTCTTTTAATTGTGGTTTATTTTCTAATCTTCTTTCTAATTGTTCCAGTCTCTTCAGAGCTATGTTTCTTGTCGATCCAATTTCTTGTGGTGGTATTTTAAAGGGTAATTTTACGATGTATTTTCCAGTTAAATCTCGTGTATGTGTTGTTTTATAAATATCTTCACAAGTGCGTTCATCGAAGGTAAGTTTGCGATTTGTAGTATCATCTATGTTCCAAAGATTTTTCAAAAGATTATCCATATCTATTTCTATATGTTGATGCATTACTACTATGTCGTTGCTAATATGTTGACCTTCTGAGATATTGCCGAACAATATCCATCCCAAACTTGTTTCTTGAGCGGAAGGTGTGCCTGGTGGTCCCTTTATTAAATTATCTTTCACAATCTCGGTGTATACATCAATGCCAAGCAACAGATCAATTTTGTTTGACTTGAAGTATTGTGGATCAGCTAACGTTAAGCCGTTCAGATGTGACCAGTTTGATCTATTTTCAATTGTAGAACTGGGCAACTTCGACGTTATGTGTGATTTTAAAACATATGCCTTCAGAGGGAGATTGAATTGTTTATTACATCTTGATGAGATCTCCAACTGTACTGCATAACGTACTGGAGTTGTCGTAGATCCTACTCCTGTAATAGAACCTCGTACAGGAGTTTTCTTTAGTCGAATCAATTGAGTTGCATTCTCTGTAATGAATGATGCCTGTGAACCAGGATCGATTAATGCTCTTAATGTAGTCTCGCGACCACACTCACTCTTGATCGGTACCAGCGCTGTCGCTAGTAACGCTCTTCTCTGCTTGTATGCGAAGTTCACTATAATTGACTCATCCTGATGATTTTCTTGTATGTTACTAGGCGTTTGTGTTGAGGAGATTACAGGTGGGTTGTTATTCTTCTCTGTATCCTGAGAATCTTCTCCCTTCTTCTTTAGATGAAGAAGTGAATGGTGACGCCGTCCACAAATCTTACAAGAAGTCTTCTGTTTACAATAATGCACTGGATGGCCTGGTAATAAGCAGTTGTAGCATAATCGATTGTTTTTAATGAACTCATGTTTCTTATCCATATCAAGTTTCACAAATTCTTTACAGTGGCATAGAAGATGTTGAGCGTTACATAATTTGCAAGTAATTGTTACAGCTTGACGTATGACATGCACGCTCCTTATTAGTTTTTTGAGTGCTAGATGAAGGCGAACACGTTAACTCGAGTGTATGGATTCGATTTTCCAAAAAAGTAATCATATTTTGTAATGTAGGTTCACTTACGTGTGATTCCCATTCTTTGTGTGTGTCAGAATCCAATTTCTGCACAGTAATGTAAATGATTACTGGGTCCCATGATGTTGTTGAAATATTCAAAGAATCCAAACTATTTAAACACTCCTTTGTACTATCTATCAGAACTTTCAATTGTCCCGGCGATTGTGTGCTAAACTTTTTAAATGAAAATAGCCTTTTCAGTATTGCATTCACTATGAGCCGCTTGTGGCTATATCTATTTTTCAAAGTTTCCCATGCCCTATGATAATTCTGTTCTGTGACTGGAATGTGTTTAATTGTATTTCTAGCTTCGCCAGTCAAGCACGAATTAAGATAATGACCCAGAATCATTGCTTCCATAACCTGGAACAGGCCTGCGAATACCAGAGGTTGCCCTTGGAGCACTTGCACAGTGCGTAGTAAGATATTTGAAGACATAAAAATAATAATAATATTTTCTAAAGAGAATACATCATATCAGTGTTCCATTCTTCAGTTAAGCACATCTATGTAAATAGTGTAATAGATCTATAGGGAAATGTTATAATTTTACTTGCAAAGTAATATCTGGTGCATTTGAGGCTGGAAGATTTACATTTCTACGCTTAAATAGCTGCTGTTCTCTCTTTTGTTTTCGCAGCTGTACACCTTCTTCTTCTCGACGGCGACGCAGCTCATCTGCGCTCAAGCCTGCGTTCTTGTAACGATGCTTGTGTCCACCAGACATCTTAAACAAGAAAGAGACTAGTGTAAATAAGAGCTGTCAAATTTAGTTACTCTGACACATCCATACAGTCATAGTTGACATCTTAAAACGTATGGATTAAAAATACGGAAAAGTTCAAGGCAAAACTAATTTGACATCGCTAACTTAGTTCTTTGATGTCACCGTCCTTTTCTTTCGCTGTATGTTAGTAAGAGATGTTAATTCTCTAAATTTAGTCTAGTTTGTGTACAAGGGAATCGGCACCATTGACACTTAAATATTGTGGGCTGCTGACAGTGGTGCGTTTTTTTTAGCGAAGTGGAGCACCAACTCTTGAGCAACATGTTCTTTCCAATTAAAATCTATATATTCGTGGGCAAAGCGGAGTCTTGCTTGGCGATGAACAGCAGTTCATTGACTTTTACGTGCCGGCTTGTATTGTTTCAGTCCAGCAGCATGCACAAATATGTCTACTAACAATCCGTTCTAATACGGGAGTAAACATTACAGGTATTGGTCACGAACGGCCCTTTTAAACATTTCCTGTTTCCTCAAAACGTCGTAACCACAATTTGACTGTATTTCTCTGAAACAAATAAATGAAACGGGTGTCACTTTACTTTTAAGTATTTCTACACTAATATTATAAAGGGGAAAAAATATATATTTGTTTGTTTGTTTGTAATGGATA
The DNA here is from genome assembly GCA_949774945.1 of Hoplodrina ambigua. Taxonomy (NCBI): domain Eukaryota; kingdom Metazoa; phylum Arthropoda; class Insecta; order Lepidoptera; family Noctuidae; genus Hoplodrina; species Hoplodrina ambigua. The sequence goes on from OX458964.1 coordinate 16,737,659, forward strand.
AACTCAAAAACTACTGGACCGATTATAAAAATTATTTCACCATTAGTAAGCTATATTATCTGCGAGTAACTATATTTTATTTTATTTTTACGCGGTCGTATCACAGCTTCTAAAGCACATGAGGTCAGCGTTTGCCATACTACAGATGGTTCATTAGTTGCTGCCATTGTGGGTGCCAAAATACCTGATACAGCAGCAATGAAAAGGGGAAGAAATTTGGAGTTATCTGTTCGAAACGCTGTAGCAAACTAAGTAGGGAAAAAATTTACATCATGTGGACTATTTGTTTCTCAAATATACCCCATGATTGCGGCATCTCCAGATGGAATATGTAAAGATGCCATTATTGAAATAAAATATCCTACAAATAACAAAGTGATGAAAAATTACATAAAAAATGGAGTCATCACTGATAAATATAAAGCTCAAGTGCAATTACAAATGTATATTTCAGGTAAAAAAAAATGTTATTTTTGTGTTGCTGATATAAATTTTGAGAAATCGAAAAAAGTTAAAATTATTTTAATAACCTATGATGATACATATGTCGCTAACTTATTAAATAAACTAACTTCATTCTGGACAACAATTATTTATCCAATTTTGTACCGTAATACTAATCTGGATTTGTGAATAGGATATATAGTATAGGTCTGTATAAAACAAAATTTGTTTTAGCAAGTACATACTAGGTTAGTACTAATTTTAATTAAACCATGTCATGTAATATTAAATTTTAACGTTGATACCTAGATGTATGAGTAAATTGTGTATTTATTATACATATATAACAGTAAAGTAGTATAATGCCAATGACATAATAATAATAGTTTTAAGTAATAATAAAATTAACACTGTAACATATGGGCCAATTCAGTTCAGAACTGTTTAAATAACAGAAACTGTTCTTATGTAGATAAGGTTGATTATTGACTGCTCAGGATTTCGATTCGCGGCGAGAGAAATGAAACACGGGTTTAGTAAACGAGGTCTGTATTGCAACTGTGTTGAAGGAAACAAATTGACATTAGGAGCGGTTACGCACACATTCAAACTTAACATTCCACAAAACACATTGCCACCAAAGGACCTAGTCCTTTACTAACTTAATTAACACAGTAAACAAAGATATAAATAAGACTTAAGTGGACTGTATACTTAAATTACAATAATGTAGTTTTATATAAACAATTTTTTTTTTTTTTTTCAAAAGTTAAACATAAAGTTATTGCTAATATTAATCTTTATCAATTGGTAAAGCACAAATCCTAGAGATTGATCTTTTAACAATATTATTGCGGTATCTAATACTATAAACTCGAGTAAGGCCGTCTTCTCCTGGATGTTTGGCAGTTATTCTACCCAAAGCCCATTTAGGAGGTGGCAATTGGTCTTCCTTCAAGAGCACGATATCTCCAATTTCATATTCCTTTTGCTGTTTAATCCACTTTGGTCTTGTTTGAAGGCGTGTTAAATATTCACTCTGCCAGCGATGCCAGAAATTGGCTACCAGACGTTGGCAGAGTTGCCATCTGGATAAATGGCTAATGTTGATTTCATTCAAGTTTGGGGTAGGTATTGTAACAGGAGCTTCGCCTATCAAAAAGTGTCCAGGAGTTAATATTTCTAGCTCAGTGTCAGCTGTATCCACGGGTATCAACGGGCGTGAGTTGAGACATGCTTCGACCTGGCGTAATATTGTTGTCAACTCTTCGTATGTCAGGTGAGTGTCCAGGATTCTCTTTAGGTGGAACTTTGTAGATTTGACCGCGGCTTCCCATAGTCCACCGAAGTTCGGGCTGTACGGTGGTATGAAGTGCCACTGCGTACCGTCTACGGCGAGCATATCTGCTAGATGGCCTGGTAAATTTAGATTGGCTTCTTTCCATGCTGAATGTAATTCTTTATTAGCTCCTACGAAGTTACGTCCATGATCGCTCCAAATATGAGCGCACCTTCCTCTTCGAGCAACAAATCTGTTGAATGCTCCGATAAATGCATCAGATGTTAGATCGCCAGCCAACTCTAAATGGATGGCCTTTGTGGCCATGCAAACGAATATGGCGATGTACGCTTTGTGAGTTTTTGCACCTCTACCCTTTGACATCAGTACTTGTAAAGGGCCGGCAAAATCTATTCCACTGTTAATAAATGGACGAGCAGGAGTGATACGAGCTTCAGGAAGGTCACCCATAAGCTGAGTTCTCGATATTGCTCTGTGTCGAGCACACACAATGCACTTATGTACATGCGTCTTTATAATGTTCTTTACACGTATGATCCAGTATTGTGATTTAATGTAGCTGAGCATCAATTGAATGCCTCCGTGTAATGTCTTCTTATGTGCATCAGCTACAATAAGATGGGAAAGTTGATTCTTCGTACCTAGAATGATTGGATGCTTTTGATCATTATTGATATTTGCGTTTCGTAATCTTCCGCCCACCCTGAGAATATTCTTGTCATCTAAATATGGATTTAGTGTTTTTAAACAACTTTCTTTCTTTACGTATCTTCCTTTCTGTAAACTTTCTATTTCTACTGGAAATTCTTCGCTTTGTGCTATTGTTATGCATATTGTTAATGCTTCTTCCAATTCAGTAGTTGTAATAGATGTATCTAGGTTTTCAGGCTTCTTCTTAAATCGTAAAAATCTTAAACTGTAAATTATTGTTTTCAAAAGTTCATGGAGCGTATTAAAATTCACTGATATGTTCTTCATTTCTAGTTCTGTAGGTTTTATGTTTGGTTTATTAAATTTTATATTTTTATCCTTTAGCCAACCTGGCCCTTCCCACCATAGTTTATTGTTGACTAGGTTGTCTACATATGTTCCTCTAGAACCAATATCGGCTGGATTGTCTTTTGATCTTACATGGTACCATTGTGAATTGGAAACATTATCCAATATTTCAATAACACGGTTGGTGACAAATAATTTCCATCTATTTGGATCACCTGCCAGCCACGCCAAAACCACTGTGAAATCGGTCCAGGCGTAGACTTCCTTGTCTGGTAGCCTCATTGCTTCTCTCACTTGCGTCAAGAGTTTGGCAAGGAGAACGGCGCCGCAGAGTTCGAGGCGGGGAAGGGAAACTGTCTTAACTGGTGACACCTTAGTGCGGGATGCGATTATTCCTGTTTTAACTTCTCTGTTTTCTTTTTCTACTCTATAATATACTACTGCACAATATGCTTTGATTGAAGCGTCACAATATCCATGTAAACTTATCTTCTCATTTTCTGTCTCTGTATATATCCATCTTTCTATTTGTATCTCATGTAAATTGTTAAAACTTTCTCTAATTTTATTCCATTCTTGTTTATGTGTATTCTTAACCTCTTCATCCCAGTCAAGTCTATCTTTCCAAATATTTTGAATTAAAATTTTAGCAGGAATGATAGCTGGTGATATCCATCCTAACGGGTCAAATAAGCGTTGTAAATCTGCCAGAATGTTTCTTTTCGTAATCAAAGCTGATTTAGGTGGTAATTTGATTTGATAGTGAAAGGTATCTGTTTTCATATTCCTGGTTAAACCCAATGTCTTAACAATACTCGCGTTTGTCTCAACACTTGCACTTCTCAGTGATTGTGGAATTGAATCTATAAATTCTTTGCTATTTGAAGCCCATTTCTGTAATGTGAACCCTCCACATTCTAATAATTGACTTAATTCTTGACTTGCTTTTATTGCTTCTTGTACTGTGTTACTCCCACTGATACAATCATCTATGTAAAATTCTTCTGCTAGTATTTTGGCTCCTGCAGGATATTTATCCCCTTCATCAATAGCTAACTGTTTTATTGTTTTGATTGCTAGGTAGGGCGCGGAGGCGGTACCAAACGTTACTCTTAACATGCGATAGTCTTCTATCTCGTGCGTGGGATCCTGTCTCCACAATACTCGTTGATAATCTGTATCTTCTTTTGTAACCAATATCATGCGATACATTTTCTGTATGTCAGCTATAAAGCAGATTTTCTTCATACCACATCTCATAATTAAACTTCTTAAATCTTCTTGTAGTTGGGGTCCAACTAATAGCAAATCATTGAGTGAATTGTTTTTTGAACTTTTGCACGACGCGTCAAAAACAATTCTGACCTTCGTGGTCTCGCTATCTCCTCGAATGACTGCATGGTGTGGTAGATAAATTGACAATTTATTTTTCTCTTCTTCAGGAACTTTCTCCATGTGATTCAATTGTATATATTCTTCCATAACTTTACAGTAATCTTCTTTTAATTGTGGTTTATTTTCTAATCTTCTTTCTAATTGTTCCAGTCTCTTCAGAGCTATGTTTCTTGTCGATCCAATTTCTTGTGGTGGTATTTTAAAGGGTAATTTTACGATGTATTTTCCAGTTAAATCTCGTGTATGTGTTGTTTTATAAATATCTTCACAAGTGCGTTCATCGAAGGTAAGTTTGCGATTTGTAGTATCATCTATGTTCCAAAGATTTTTCAAAAGATTATCCATATCTATTTCTATATGTTGATGCATTACTACTATGTCGTTGCTAATATGTTGACCTTCTGAGATATTGCCGAACAATATCCATCCCAAACTTGTTTCTTGAGCGGAAGGTGTGCCTGGTGGTCCCTTTATTAAATTATCTTTCACAATCTCGGTGTATACATCAATGCCAAGCAACAGATCAATTTTGTTTGACTTGAAGTATTGTGGATCAGCTAACGTTAAGCCGTTCAGATGTGACCAGTTTGATCTATTTTCAATTGTAGAACTGGGCAACTTCGACGTTATGTGTGATTTTAAAACATATGCCTTCAGAGGGAGATTGAATTGTTTATTACATCTTGATGAGATCTCCAACTGTACTGCATAACGTACTGGAGTTGTCGTAGATCCTACTCCTGTAATAGAACCTCGTACAGGAGTTTTCTTTAGTCGAATCAATTGAGTTGCATTCTCTGTAATGAATGATGCCTGTGAACCAGGATCGATTAATGCTCTTAATGTAGTCTCGCGACCACACTCACTCTTGATCGGTACCAGCGCTGTCGCTAGTAACGCTCTTCTCTGCTTGTATGCGAAGTTCACTATAATTGACTCATCCTGATGATTTTCTTGTATGTTACTAGGCGTTTGTGTTGAGGAGATTACAGGTGGGTTGTTATTCTTCTCTGTATCCTGAGAATCTTCTCCCTTCTTCTTTAGATGAAGAAGTGAATGGTGACGCCGTCCACAAATCTTACAAGAAGTCTTCTGTTTACAATAATGCACTGGATGGCCTGGTAATAAGCAGTTGTAGCATAATCGATTGTTTTTAATGAACTCATGTTTCTTATCCATATCAAGTTTCACAAATTCTTTACAGTGGCATAGAAGATGTTGAGCGTTACATAATTTGCAAGTAATTGTTACAGCTTGACGTATGACATGCACGCTCCTTATTAGTTTTTTGAGTGCTAGATGAAGGCGAACACGTTAACTCGAGTGTATGGATTCGATTTTCCAAAAAAGTAATCATATTTTGTAATGTAGGTTCACTTACGTGTGATTCCCATTCTTTGTGTGTGTCAGAATCCAATTTCTGCACAGTAATGTAAATGATTACTGGGTCCCATGATGTTGTTGAAATATTCAAAGAATCCAAACTATTTAAACACTCCTTTGTACTATCTATCAGAACTTTCAATTGTCCCGGCGATTGTGTGCTAAACTTTTTAAATGAAAATAGCCTTTTCAGTATTGCATTCACTATGAGCCGCTTGTGGCTATATCTATTTTTCAAAGTTTCCCATGCCCTATGATAATTCTGTTCTGTGACTGGAATGTGTTTAATTGTATTTCTAGCTTCGCCAGTCAAGCACGAATTAAGATAATGACCCAGAATCATTGCTTCCATAACCTGGAACAGGCCTGCGAATACCAGAGGTTGCCCTGGGAGCACTTGCACAGTGCGTAGTAAGATATTTGAAGACATAAAAATAATAATAATATTTTCTAAAGAGAATACATCATATCAGTGTTCCATTCTTCAGTTAAGCACATCTATGTAAATAGTGTAATAGATCTATAGGGAAATGTTATAATTTTACCTGCAAAGTAATATCTGGTGCATTTGAGGCTGGAAGATTTACATTTCTACGCTTAAATAGCTGCTGTTCTCTCTTTTGTTTTCGCAGCTGTACACCTTCTTCTTCTCGACGGCGACGCAGCTCATCTGCGCTCAAGCCTGCGTTCTTGTAACGATGCTTGTGTCCACCAGACATCTTAAAAACCATAATTTAAATAAGTAAATAAATGAACCTCTGTGTAATAACTAAATAATATTTCATTAAAAGGTAATCGATAAAAAAGGAAAACAATAACATTATAATTGTTTTTTTTTCTATCATACCTCAAAATATATAGTACTAATTAAGTCTGTCACTATAATTTACATGAAAAATATTTCACTAATTCATAGGAGAACGTTTTTCTATAAACCATCTGACATATTCCACCCCTATCAGAGATGCACTTGAATTATCGAACTATTAAAATTCATATTCGGCAGCCCTGACACTATCAATAACATATTTTATGTTGTCAACTCAGTAGTAATATGCCATTAAGAATACGTATAAAATGGAAACCCTTCTATTTTTAGATAAAGTAGTAAATAATTACAAACTACAAGCACGAAATAAACGAAAATAATATACAGACAAGTCAAAATTGAAAGCACAGCAACTCAATTGACGACATAAAACTGCAACCGAAATTACAACAAACAATGTGTTTTCCAATGATACATCTTCATCAAAAAGTACTTACAATTATTTTAGGAACCAGAAGTATGAAAACAAACAAAATTAATAGATACCTATTGCAAATCAATCCACCATCGATTAATAAACTCAAAAAAATATTTGATGCATGCAGATTGTAGGTATTACTAGTAAAACCATCGGTTCATTCGGATCGGAATCGAACAGATGAGACATAATCCCTATCATTCACATTCACACGTCACTTATGTTGCAAGGTGCTAAAATTAGACTTCCGAGCAGGATAGTAAATCGTCAAAATATCTCCTAAATAAAGTTTTCCCTCAATGAACTAGAAAGATATTGTATCTTTGTACGTCACTTAATGTCTTATTCTTCGAAATTAAAGCCGTAAACGTATCCTCAAAAGATTGCCATTCTTCATATATGCCCGTAAATGTGGGTAAGTTGATCCTCGGAAGTTTGACCTCGGTGTTGTTCGAACTGTCCTGTTGTGATGAACATGATGATGTATTTTGAATCACATCTCCTTTCTCTGTATTCAATAACTGAAGCGTATCCGTCATGTCTGTCTTCACATCCAAATATTTTTCTTCACACTGGCTGTATAGATCGTCGGTGAAATAGGTTATGTTTTTCCGTTGTTCTTTCTTAGTAATCTTTAATAACTGCTGATAATTATTCCGGTATGAATTCCAATAGTCTTCTAAACACTGTAGTCTTGCTTCAACGTAGCCTTTAGTTAGTCTTGCTTTCGGTGTCTTCTTAAAGTTTGCCTTAGCCTTCAAAATGTTGTCCGAAAAGTGTTCCAAAAGATCTAATGTTTGTTCCACGTTATCCATTATAATAACTTGACGATATTAACAGTCTTTATAACACGTTCACTTCGTTATTTTAAACACTAATGTTCATGTTTGTATAACAGCTGTCGATACTCCTTTGTTCCGCTAATGAGCTTCTTATAGAAAAAACTACTCGGCGACGATTCTGAGAACTCGGGTCACTGATAATATTATTTCTTCGATCCGTCTCGTTTTGGACCATGTTCTTATGTAGATAAGGTTGATTATTGACTGCTCAGGATTTCGATTCGCGGCGAGAGAAATGAAACGCGGGTTTAGTAAACGAGGTCTGTATTGCAACTGTGTTGAAGGAAACAAATTGACATTAGGAGCGGTTACGCACACATTCAAACTTAACAGAAACCATTTACTAATTTCATATTGTTTTATTGCTTATATAGTACCTATCTAAGAATTCAGTCGCTACTTTTATACTATCTGTATGTTAGACATGTTAGGAAAAATTACTTACTATGTATAGAACTAAGAGGGTCTTCACACACACATCCAACTTAGCTCGTCAACTAAATCGAAGAGGCATAGTGACATATGGTGTTGGATGTGTGCCCGAAAAATATACCATAACTTTATAATAACATAGTGAGTTCGATTCCAAAAGTAGGTATCAGTTGTAAGAATAATGGACCTGGGATCCATTTGCATCATGAATTGATATTATTTGATAAGAGTCCTGTAAATTGATAAGTGCACAAGCTATAATAACCACATGATCAAGAACACGAAGTATATTTGAATTTATAACAGAATGTTGTTTTAACATATGAAATTCTCTTAAACGCCTTATAACCCTTTCTATATGTATTCTCAAGCTAGCAATTATTTTTGTTCGGCGGACTTCTGTTTTTGATAAATTGGAACCTGCTGATACGCTAGGTGGCCTCAAGAGCTTTATGTTTTTTTCATTAAGTATTGGTTCTATGTGTTTGAACCCTCTGTCAGCTAAGATAAAAGTACCCTCTGGCAACCCATCTAGAAAGTTGCAGTTTTGTACAACAGTCACATCACTTGTTCGACCTCCAAAACCAGGAGAAATGTAATTAATTAATCCATTAGGTGTGCATGATATCAAATACTTTATAGTATTACCTTTCTTATAATCAGACCACGTTAGAGCCTGATGAAGGGCCTTTGAAGGTTTTTGAATGTCAATTTCTAGGCAGTCTATAATACAGCTGACATTATAGTAGTTATGTCTGAATGCAACAGGAAGATTCTTTTTTACCAAATGATTATCTATGCTTACAATAAAGGGACGTAATACACTAGCAATTATTAGAACATTTTTTTCAAATAATTTACTGGCATATGATAATGATATTCCGAAATTATCTTCAAGTTCAGAAAATGTGCTGTTTAATCTAATTTTTTTTAGACATAACAAAATGTATTCTATTTCAATGCCTGTTTGTTTGTGTATCAACTCTATCAAAAAATAACATTCCTCAGAAATACCTATATACAATAAAGGCTTTTTGTGGATTAAACGCCTTGTATTTTTGAGGGACTGCAATTTTTCAATATTCACATTGGTCTCTGTGACATTGCTATCGGAGTCAGACACCCTTGATGACGATGGAGCTACTGAAGATGACATATTATCATCTGTCAAAGCTTCAGTGCTACAAGAAACATCGCTATCAGATTTTTCACAACCGAGAAAAAGAGTTCTTTTAATTCCTTTAGTAGCTCTAGATGTTGAATGTTGTGGACCGGATGGTTTGATCTTGAAGGGAGAAGTGAATCTAGAAATTACAGAAACTTTAAATGGAGAGGTGGAAACAGTTTTACTTGTAAACACTGTCTGAACGCATTTGCTCCTATAATGAACATTCTTTTTCATCGCTACTTGCACAGATTTCACTGCAGTTACTATAGAGCCAGTTATTGTCTCTTTATCATCATGTACATTAAAGTTGGTGATTGTCTCTTCATCCTGTGTTCTCGGTGATTTTGAAAAGAAAAAAAATTTTACCTATTAAACACATACAAAAAATAATTTATTCATAAACATACATTCATGTATATACCTCACCTAGGATCATGCAAAAAAACATTAAATAAACAAAAATGTCAACTTGAGTTGTTACCTACCTGTACAATGCGGTATATTTTCTTGTTCGCATTCTTCAACAAAGTCCTGTTGTTGCTTTTGCCGTTTGGAAGAAGTATCTGGAGAAGTACTAGCATCACTTAGTCGTCTCTTGCAATCTTGTTGGCAATCAAATTTTGATGGTAATGCTCCATCCACTACAAGTATTTTTTGGCGAATCCCAATTTCACCTTCATGTAGTTGACTACATCCTTCTCCATCTGTAATATAACACACTAGTTAATATAAATGCGGAGCACAGATTGAAGTTTCCCTGAAATAAATACATTGGACATTGTAAACACCTCTAAGTAAGTCAATGGCCTGATTGTACTGTTATCTTAAAGGTTATGTATAGGTATGTTAGCGTGAGCTTGCTTCTCTAGTAAAAGCTACTTATTTTAATATATTTTTTGACCAATACAAATATTACTTACGTTAAAATGATCTTCACACATATAAACACTTGAATTAGGTCCAATGCTTTCAGGGTTTCGACGAGCTACAGTCAACCACTTTTTTCGTTTCACAGGATCTATCGGAACAGGTACAAATAGTTTTTCCGGAGTCTTTATTGATGTACTTGTACATTTTGATACAACACACCACTTATAAACCATTATTTAAGCAATAAAGTTCAAAACTATTTCAACAGTTTGTTGTTTACTTATGTGTGACGTCATCTGTCAAAAATTTGGTTTTGAAACGTAATTTTGCAATTCAAGTAGGTTAAAATTGGGGTTTCCAGATCAGATAAGATCTGGAAACCCGCAATTTTCACTCATTCATCATTTCATTCATCATTTCATTCATCTTCTGGTAGCATAATAATGTTTTCTGAGTCCGCAATTTTCGCTCATTAATTCAATTTTATATTATTCACTATTTATATCAGATTAGATCCTAAAACCCACAGTTTTCACCATTCATTAATTGTGAGTATAATACAAATCTAGTGTCTATATAAGTTACTGCACCCTACCTTCTCCTTTAGGAATTACAGGCGTGCAGATAATGTTGATCTGGGTTAGGTAGATGAAGTTTAGATATTGGAATTAGAGATGTATACCTACATCAACTACTACAGTTCTTTTATCTCACGAAGCGAAGTGAATTATTTGACTTTCAACCTTACCGTCATAGACTTAAAAGTCACATGACGTCGCTTCGTGATGTAAAAGAACTATTTGATGTGGCTGCTTATGTGAAAGGTTGAATAAATAAAAACACTTTATCATTTAATAAAGATTGTTTTATTTACAACATATTATTAGATACTTTTACAGCAATTTCTTTAACCGATTTATAAATATCATCCATGAATATGTTTTTAACTACATGCTGCACGCACAATTCGGCATCACAATTACATAGCGAACTTATGGAATCAGGAAAATTTTCTACATCATAGACTTTGATCCTGATCACTTTAGCACCACGCGTAAGTTTTTTAACACAGGTGAATGCAGCTGTTGAACATCTCTTGAGCTGTTTGCTGCTGGGGCCCTCCAGATTCAGTTGTTTTTCGTTATACTGTCCTGGCACAGTATTCATAGGGACGAAGTTGAAAAGGTCGTTTTCGGAGTCCTTAAAATAAAAATACAGAAAGCAATTACAGTCGTGTTGTGGTATACAAATATACGTTTGATTCGAAAACTCTCATGTCAAGGACCTATTATGTATGTTTGAGTCGCTACAATAGACAATCAATTTATACGTTTTATATGTATGATATAAAACGATTGATACAAACAATGTAATATTTAAATTGTTAGATAAAATACTGTTAAATATTTATATTATTTATATATTAACACTTACCGACATTACACAATGATACCGTTTTTAGCAAGTCAGGACTCAGCAGGAGCAGAAATTGAATGATCGATTTTAATATATTTTTTCCAATTTATATATAATTCTATAGAGTTCAAATTCGTACATTTTTGTTAGATTGTTCCCCGACAGTAGGTTAAAATTACAGTGACAATGGCATAGTGAAATTTAAACCTCAAGACATAGCGGCGCCAAACATTTCATTGTTTACTATAAATATATATTGATAAAATAAATACTACTGTATGTTTGTTCACTGTAATTTTTTCATACATTTTATTGAGACGATTCGACAAGCAAAACCATCGCACGTAAGTAGTATGTGTAATTTGCAATGTAAGTTCTAATTCTGTTTAAGGAGATGAATCAAAACAAAATTGCGATATCGACATACTACTGTAACACCTAGTTTTGCCTGCTATTACTAATTTATTTTTCAAACTTATAATCTTTAACTCACCTAAAAGAAAGGTAATGTTCACCGGTAACGTCACCGTCTTTCGTTTGATGCAGTCGGGTAAATCTCTTACTGTGTTATATCAGTATAGAATAAATTAATAATAATAATGTAATGCTGTAATAAAATAAATATTATATAAACGAAGTCGCGGTATTTAACTAGTATGTAAAACTTGGACTGTGGTTACTCTACCTAGTCAAATATTAATGTAAACTTTAGATATCATAATATAAGGTTGAGATTTGTAGACTTGGTTATGATAGCAAAAGATTTGTCTCGTAAAGAATTCCTGAGTCAGGATTTTAGCGTCATGTATGCATTACATTACATTACATATTTGGAAAAATCTCACGCGGATCCCGGCTATTTAAACCCTGGAGAGTGAATTAGGAGCATCACTTCAGCTACTAGGAGCTCAAGATTAACATCAAGTACCTACTTATCAAGAATCCACCTGCAATAAGGAAAATGTAAGTAGTTCATTAACTTATTTTTAATATAGCAGTAGTAGCAATATATTGTAAGTAGTTACAGCAACGGCTAAGCTCCAAGGGTTCGATCCCCCGAAACAAGCAATGAGTGATTCCTAATATAATAAATCTGCTCTTCTATTCATGTTGCACAGTTAATCTATCGCGATATAGTACTGTGGTTTAATAGAGTATTATTTCTATGATGGCTATGTTCCAGTATTATAGAAAGATGTATTTCAATATTACATGTAGATAGACGATAATAATTAATTAGAGTGGTGTACCTACCCGACATGTCAGTGGGATGTGCGCTTGAATAATTATTTGATTGTATTAATTCACATTTCAGGTCGCATGAAATCGCTGAGACCCTATTCCCCTCCGATGTCGACGAGGAACCTCAAGTTCCGAAAAAGAAGCACGACGGGCGAAAAAGGAAGCACGCATCAACTCACACGACGGGGTCGGCACGAGCGTCGTGGTCGTCACCATCGAGAGCAAGTCCGATGCCAGGGCCGTCGTCGTCGGCGCCACCGCCGCCCCGTTCATCAGCTTCAAAGAACCCACATATCAAACCCATCACCCCGAAGAAGTGCACGGTATACGATCTGTTTGGAACCGATAGCGAGGACGACGAGAACGGGGTCCCTGTAGTTACTGGTAAAACACTGTTAACTTCATATATAACACGACGCGAATTTTGAAAATTGAGTGTCGGAAAATAATACTGTGTGCTTTTCCATATTTTGAAAACCTCTCAAAGAGGCAAAATTATAACATTCATTTATTAAATAACCATATGGAATTTATAGTTAATCACCATAGTGACAAACTTTTATTTTTTGACACCAACAGTTTTGTTGAAAAATTGAAATCGACTAGGGATACAGCGTATCTGCCAATTAGTTTTAGACGTCAGATAGCTTGGCTATTAGCTTTTAATATTAACTCAGACATAAGTAGTATGTCGAAGTCTTCCACTATATGCACCACAATATTTAGTAATAATACTAATGTAAACGTGGTAAGCACAAATATTTTAAACTAGAATATAAGACAACAGAAGGTACTAACAACAATATAGCTAAATTTATTAACAACAAGGTATCTTCTAGCAATCACATATTAAATTGTAAAAAAGGGGTTAGGCATCATTCCTTAAAACTATTTTATCAGAATATTCAAGGTTTTGCTTCCAAACAATTAGAAATTGAACTTTTTTTAGAAAAAACAATGTTCGACATTATTTGTTTAACTGAACATTGGTTAAAAGATTATGAAATGCTAATTAACTTTGAGAACTATAGTATAAGTAGTTGTTTTAACCGCAAATCCATGATGCGTGGTGGTTCACTAATCTTAATTAAAAATAGTATCAAATCTAAGCCGCGTAAAGACATCGTTGAACTATCAATTGAACATATTATTGAATTGTCCAGTGTTGAGCTAGATAAGCATGTTATAGTGTGCGTTTACAGACCCCCAAATTATCAGAATTATTCTATATTTGAGTCTATAATGGAGGATGTTTTGACTAAACTTGCTACTGGTAATAAATCAGTAATAATCTGTGGTGATTTTAATATTAATATCTTAGAAAATAATTCAAATAGCAACAGATTATTAAGTCTCTTTAAATCGTTCAATTTGTCAAATGTGTTTCTAGAACCAACACGAATAACTTCGACTACTGCAACATGTATTGACAATGTTTTTTGTTGCTGTAACTACTTAGATAAAGGTATAGTAAATTATCTTCCTTCGGATCACAGCGGACTAACCGTCACTTTTGAGTGCAACACACCTTTACAAAAAGTGCAGATACAATCGAGACCTATAACATCTAGTAATTTAAATAAATTTAATAGCATTTTAATTAGTAAATTATGTGTCCAGGGTCTTAATATGAATGATGGTAATATTTTGTATGAAGAATTCTTTTCAATGGTTAATACAGAATTTAATAATATTTTTAAGAAAAAATCTAAAACTATCTGCCCTAAATTTTTATTTAGTGACTGGGCGACTAAAGGTATCAGGAGAAGCAGGGAAAGACTTTTTGAGTTGTATGGCCTTAAGCCTTATATAAATACTGAATCTTTTAATAAGCATGTTGCGACTTACTCAAAAATTTTTAAAAATGCATGTAAAGCAGCTAAAGCCTTGCACATTAGCAACAAAGTTAAATCAGCTGAAAATAAAATAAAAACTGTTTGGAAAATCATCAATAATGAAACAAATAGGAACAAAAGACACAATACTGACTACACTCTGGAGACTTCCCAAGGTGTCAAAAGCAGTAATATAGATGTTGCTCAAGAATTTGCAGAATTCTTTACAAATATTCCAATTAAAACTACTCAAATCTTAGATTCCTCACCATCATCTGCTATAGACTTACTAAGAGTGAATGTTTCAGCCTGCACTAAGGAATTTAAATTTAAACATATTAACCCTATGGTCGTGACAAAGGCTTTCAAACAACTTAAAATCAAGGCTACCGAAGATCTGTGGGGCATGTCTACTTATGTTTGTAAATCTATTATTGAGACAATAGCACCCTATTTAGCTTTCATATTTAATTTGTGCGTAGACCAAGGGATATTCCCGGATTTAATGAAGTACAGCAAAGTTATACCGCTCTTCAAATCCGGAGATAGCAAGGACACCAATAACTACAGACCTGTTTCGGTTTTGCCGGTTTTCAGCAAGGTGTTTGAAAAAGTGATGCTCAATCAAATGCTCAATCATTTTAACTGTAACAACATCCTACACGATCAACAGTATGGTTTCACCAGAGGGCGTTGTACTACTGACGCCGGTGTTACTTTAATTAAGCATATATTTAATGCATGGGAGGACTCGCAGGATGCTGTTGGCATCTTTTGCGACCTCTCTAAAGCGTTCGATTGCGTGAATCACGAAACACTGCTCCTAAAGCTGGAGTATTACGGTCTCGGTGATCTAGCACTTAGCTTGGTAAAATCCTATTTGAATGATAGAGTACAGCAAGTTCAAATAAACGGTGTAAATTCATCAGGCTTAAAAGTAAAGATGGGGGTTCCGCAGGGTTCAATACTAGGTCCGTTCCTCTTTTTAGTATATATAAATGATTTACCTCATTTACTACAAAACCAACCACAAATGGTGTTATTCGCTGATGATACTTCACTCATTTTTCGAGTAAATAGACAAGCACAGCACCTTGACGACGTAAATAACGCCATGCTTAAGGTTCACAATTGGTTTACTGTTAATAATTTAGTGTTAAATGAGAAAAAAACTAAATGCATAAGATTCGCTTTACCCAATGTTAGAAGTAGTAAATGTAGCGTTATATTGAATAAGGACATGTTAGAATTCGTCGAGAAGACAGTTTTCCTAGGGATTACGCTCGATTCAAAGATGCAGTGGGGTCCCCACTTAACATCTCTGGCAGGGCGGCTAAGTTCAGCCGCTTATGCTGTCAGAAAAATTCGACAATTAACAAACGTGGATACTGCGAGACTAGTCTATTTTAGTTATTTTCATAGCATCATGTCTTACGGTATTTTGCTTTGGGGTCGGGCTGCTGATATAAATTCTATCTTTATCCTGCAAAAGAGGGCTGTCAGAGCCATCTATAATCTTGGCAGACGCGAATCTCTAAGGGAATTGTTTAAAAAAATTAACATCATGACGGTACCTTGTCAATATATATATGAAAATATAATGCATGTTCGCAAAAATCCTCATCTTTTTAAGAAAATTAGTGATAGACATGATTTTAATACTAGAAATAAGAACAAATTAGATCAACCAAGTTTTAGATTGTCAAAAGTAAGCACTTCTTTTATGGGGTACTGTGTAAAATGCTATAATAAAATACCTCTTGAAATTCTCCAACTAAATGAGAGAAAATTTAAAACATGCATAAAACGCACACTATGTAGTCAAGCATATTATAAGTTAGATGATTATATCACGGACAAAAATGCTTGGCTAAATGCTAGTCCTGCTCCACAGCCACTCGGGCTCACTAACTAGGATTGTTATTTTTTATTTTTAAGAGAATGATGTTTCTTACCCTCTTTGTTGACCTGAATAACTTGTACTGTTATCAGTACGAGTACTGTTTTTTTTTTTTTTAATATAAGTACATACCACAATTATATAACAAATAAGTCCACTGAAAGTGCTAGTATTGTATAATTTAATATCATTTATTTCCATTTTGTAAATGTGAGTACCATGGAGCGTTTTTTTTTTACTTACTGAGTACTACGTGTTTTGACTTAATGATCATGGCAGTTGGGAGCTTGTCATGCTCACTCAAATGTCTCGCTGATGGTGGCGCGTGTGTTGGATCACTTGGCTCCCTTCATGATGGTTGAGCTAGGTGGTGCTGATCCATGCGTCATGCTCGTGAACGAGTGCTGTCAGTTGGGATTGGTCATCTCTTAACTGCTATGGTTTACATCTTTATTTTTAGTATTTTTTACAACTGTTTTATATTTATCTTCATTGTTTTCACATATAGACTCAACAAGAATTATTGTAACCAGCATTTTGTAAAAACCTAATTTAAAAAGAGTGCCGTGGAGTTTCTTGCTCGTTCTTCTCCATAGAGGCCTACCTCCGTTTTGGAACGAGCAACTAGCTTCATTTTTCGGACTAACTGACCGACTCCTTGACAATTCAAAAGTGCCTGTAAATGGTCTAATTGAAATAAATGTTTTGACTTTGACTTTGACTTTGACGCCTTGCTAACGGCCATTCGCGCCAAACCCATGAAAACAAGCCGGGAACGCACTATATTGATTTAAAAATATACCGGTGCGATGAAATAGAGAAAGTCCCGCCAATGAATAGGTGGCGCCAAGCAATTGTCACGCTTAAAAATCAAACATATGACCATACAGATGCTTGGCAACATTTATCAAATTTTATTATGGCTACTCGAAAAGAGTATGTTAAGTGCCCACCAACATTTGTAAGTAACTATTATTGAAATAGTACTTAATTAAAAAAGTAGGTACATGCCTATTCAATTCACTTAATCACTTTTTGTATTACTCCTTTATAATAATAATATGACTGTTTTGCATTAAAACAAAACAGATATTATGTGTGTGGAAAAACACACGGCATTGTTGAAGATGCGTACGATAAATTAAGCCTAAGACATGCCATATACATGTCTAAGATCACGCAATTTCATCTTACCTGTCCTTTTCTATGCTACCTGTCTCTTTCACTCTCAGCAGAGCGCGGCAGTATTCCTTAACTGTCAGCGCACCTGTCAATGTCAACTCATAGTCTTCTAACCACCAGCAAGCACCTTGCTCCAATGCCGTGTGTTTTTCCACACACATAATATCTGTTTTGTTTTAATGCAAAACAGTCATATTATATGTGTTTCCAAAACACACGGCATTGTTGAAGACCTGTTTGTTATCTGCTGGTGAAAAAACCTGTAATGGGTAGCCACAGGTATTATGAATGCTATGTGAAAATAAGTAAATCCTATTAGTCAATTTTTACTATGACAATTACCAACTTTGGCAACTTAACAAAACTTATCATAAAAAATAACAGAAAACCAACTATTATTTTAAATGTCTCAGAAAACCAAGTAAATTTTTTTATCAAATATAAAAAAGAGGTCATCTCATGAGATCAAAACTCAACAAGAGTATACCAAATGCGGTGGCTATTCTTATAAGACATAACACAACAAGACACAACTACAGAATATTGTAGTGCAAATATATAATATCTTCATAAATTATTATGTTTCACATACTTACTACAATTTAAAACTCTGTAGAATTATACAGTTATTTGAGAGATAGTCACCACTGTCCTTACAAGTAGTTTTCTCGAATATGCGACAATAGAACTTCCTGAAAGTCTCAGAACTTTTCCAAATTAGCTTGCTTTAAATTCTCTCCATACGGTCTGTTTTCTAATAAGCTTCTTGACGCCACTGCTAATCTCACACTGCTTAGTGGGGCATCTGTTCCAGCTTGTATAAAGACATTCTTTATTCAGCCAGATTGTCAACAGCATGTTGTTTCAAAAACCATCCAGATTGTCCAGAATTTGGTTGAAACTAAATTATGGCGACATTGTCACCTCATGCCTGTTGTTCTCAATAATAATAAGGTTTTAGATAACTCTTAAAAGGTCACAGATTCTTCCACCTGAAACCTAGTAATAAGATTAATACAGTTCTATAAAATATGTCAAATAAAGACAGATTCTTCATTCTGAAGTTTTGTTCATGCAGTTGAAGAATGAATTTGAATTCAGATAGGTGTTTTCTTTTCAGGTGGTTTAACTAAGATGGGCTTTTAGGACCTGCTGTACAAAGAAATTCAAAGATATTGCAGCACCTGTTACTGTTACCTACTGTGTGTGTAGATTATGTAGGAGTCCAGACCTATAAGCATGTTTGTCAGTAACACACAACTTGGTTAAAACCGAGCAGATCATTGCTCTGGGACAAATTAAGGCTGATATTGTTTTACACACAATTCAATCCAATTGGAGTTTTGTAAGTTGATAATGTGGAGACTCTCTAGGAGATCTCTTCCTTCGGAATACCATCTGAGCTATTCGACCCCCCCCCCCTTTTTCAATGCTAGAAACTTTAGTGACAACTGTCACTTCTGCCTTTGAGGAGGTTTCCTGATTATCAGGTTGTTGAATAGCTCCCATATTGGTACTGCTTCCGATAAAGCCCGCGGCCTTAGATCTGCTAGCCAAAGACACTGTAACCAGTGCGATACTATTACGACATAAGTCCCGGTTGCCGTGTTAAAATAGCGCAGCAGTCATGGAATAAGATTCGATGGTGGTACCCAAGCCAACTCGAATTTCCATGGTGAACTGAAGGCGTCGTAAACAAAATTGCTAACTCATCTCTGGAGTCTCATGTTGCATAGTTTACGATTGCGCCTTGCCTTGAATCAAACGAGTTCACGTTTAATCCGCCCCAAATTCTGAATACGGCCCCCGAGGCCGGGGACAACAAATGCCATTCCGGCACTGATCAATTCCTAGATTGGCGGTCGGCTATGCCGTGGTACCTCCCCGAGAGGTACGCCGCCGATAGCATGACGTACAGGTAGTCAGTCCGTTCCACAAGCTTAGTTGCAGCTTGAGTCAGCAGGGATAAGGATCGTGTCCCGTCCTCGTTCCGGATGCAAGCCACTACACAAGACATGTTGTCTAACTGTACTGATGTGCTCATCTTGTCGGAACCCTTGACGACGATCTCGATGGCACCGTACACTGCAAACAGTTCTATTACGGTACATTGTCTACCTGCCTGTCATATACTTTTTGTTAAGATGATTGCCCCAGCCTGCATCCGCAGCGCCTGTGGTCAAAAAATGTATCACCTCATTTTGGTGCAGGACTACTGAACTGTGGTTTATGGCGCTCAGCCACCAGCGTAACTCTCGCTGCACAAACAGAGGAAGATGTTTCCGAAAAGTCTATATTTGGAGTGAGATTCGTACTCACGGCTCACTCTTTCACGCCTCTTTTTGCAGGCGCTTATCCGATAGGCCATCATATCTTTTGAGATCGTCTAAAGTGATTGGACCCTTTTAGGAACCTCAGTATTTATTGACAATGTAAGCACCCTCGGCTTGTCAAGTTTTAAAAATTCAGTAGTCCTAGTAAGCATTGACTCTGCCGAAGAGTACAATGTTCCCTCTCTAGAATTCTTACTAGAAAGGAATTTATTTTTGCCACCTTCCGTGGTAAGGCCTTGTTCCATGACAGACTTAGATATTT
The DNA here is from genome assembly GCA_949774945.1 of Hoplodrina ambigua. Classification (NCBI taxonomy): domain Eukaryota; kingdom Metazoa; phylum Arthropoda; class Insecta; order Lepidoptera; family Noctuidae; genus Hoplodrina; species Hoplodrina ambigua. The sequence continues at coordinate 16,757,909 of OX458964.1, forward strand.
GAGCTCTTGACAGGGTACTGTGCATGGATTTTGGGAAATTGGCATACCAACCAAGACCCTCAATGTTTAAGGTCTCCGAGACCTAATTCTGTAACCTGTTTTTATCCTGACTGACCAGGATATAATCGTCTTGGTAAACTTACGGTCTTACATACCAAGCAAGTAAGATCTCTGCAATCCAATTAGACAGAGTAGGAAGTTTGGGAGACAATAGACAGGCCAGAAAGTAGAGCTGTTAATTATACAGAAGAAACAGTTGTTATAACATGCCCTTATTAAACAACAGTAGCATTCTCATATGAGAAATTGGCAATGCACTTGTTGGAAGTCTATTTTTGCCATCCAATTTTTATATAATCACAAATCTGCAATACTGTCAAGATAAATATTAAATAAAACGGCACATGCCGTCCATCTTGTTTCTTTACAAGAAACATTTTGGAAATGAATTCAAAACAGTAGGTACCTTCCAAATGCTCTTCTCTGTTAAGTCTTCTCACAGCTGCCATCTCTATGGATGCTCTAGTGAGAAACCATTTCAATAAAATTTATGTTAAATGCAGAAGTGGCAGTTTTACCTTTAAGAGCGAACAGCCCCTGGTAACTACATTCCTACTACTTTAGGATTCTTTCACTTGTGCACGGTTTTTTGAGCACACCCTCTGCCAGAAGGTATGGTGGTGGTGGCTCTATATTAATGTTATACATTTTGTTTTGTATTCCGATATAAGAGTTTTTATTTTATACTAGCTGACCGGCCCACAAGTTGCTGTGGCTCAGGTTAGCAATCAAAATATATTAAGACCAATCGAAATAAAAACTATCCTATCTTTTAAGTTGGATCAAACTGCACACGGTGTGCAAATTTGATTAAAATCGGTTAAGTGGTTTAGGAGTCCATTGAGGACAAACATTGTGACACGAGATTTATATATATTAAGATTTTTATTATTATTATGCTGTCTTTCAAAAAGCTATGATGAACAGATATAGAGGGGCCTTTATTATCTAGTTTAAACTACTAGTTATAAAGTCTAGTATTTTCATTATACGAGTTAGGTCCTCTTTTTATCATTCCTGCTAGAAGAGAGCAAACTGGAAGGATTTGCTCTTCCTTTTTTAATATATCTAGTTTGTTTATTCATAATTCAGTTCCACCCAAACAATTATGAACTAGTTAAAACTTCCATCTAAATAAATATTTTGAACTTAGAGGACAAGTAAAGAAACCTACAACTTGTAAATCAAATCAAATCAAATCAAATCAAATCAAATCAAATCATTTATTATTTGTGTAACATAGGTAGTGAAATAGATCTTAAATAAGTACAATGGTCGCTATGTTATGCCTAGTGGCGTACAAATATGGTGGCATGCAAAGAGAAAAGTACAATACCAATCATGCGAGGAGGAAATTCAAATTATTTGAGAGGTATGTCAAAATTAAATTAAATGATGAGAAATAAATACAATCAAAATATTACAAAAAATTACAAATGTCACAATAAGGAGTAATGTCTATTAAAAGTCAATGCGTATATAAATAATCATAATCAAAATTGTTTGTATAGTCCAATAAAAAAAGTAGGTCATATTAGTCATAATGGTTTTTTACAACATTGCAAATTAAAATCTTATGTAAAGAAAAAGAGGAAGGAGGAGAATTCACAATATTATCATACATAAAAAATTATACTTATTTTTCCTTACTTATCATTGGAATACAATATTTTTGTCACACAAGTAATCTTTGACATCATAATAGCATCTGTCTATCAATAATGAATGTAGTTTCTTTTTAAACTGAAGGATTGGTAATTGTTTAAAGTCATCAGGCAATTTATTATATATTAATGATGTCATACATAGTACACTTTTATTTAGTAGTGCCGTTTTACCATAAGGTATTTGTACCTCTAACCTTTTTTTATCCCTTAATTTTCGATAACAGCTTTTTACAGCAGTCTTATAGTAGCTTAGATTTGATTTCACAAAAATATTTGTTTCGTAAATGTATAGGGAAGGCAATGTGAGAATTTTTAGATTTTTAAAATAAGGTTGACAGCTAATTGTACTATTTATTTGGCACATTGCTCTAATGCACTTCTTTTGAGCTTTAAATATAAATTCCTTGTCTACCGAATTACCCCAAAATATAATGCCGTATCTCAGTAATGGTGCCACCATTCCGTGATAGGCCGTTAATATTGCTTCTTTATTAACTATTTTGGAGAGCTTGTAAAGAGCGAATGAGGATTGGTTGATTCTTTTGCAGAGATTGTCTATATGGGTTGTCCATGAAAGTCTGTAATCAATATTTATTCCTAGAAATTTTGTATTTGTTACAGATTCTACTGTCTGCCCGTTATAATTTACATTAATACTTTTCGGTTGAGTTCTTTGGTGAAAGTGCATTATATTTGTTTTTTCTAAATTTATTTTCAGATTGTTATCAATTAACCATTTAATTATAGTTTTTAATGTTTCATTAATTTCATTTTCATAGTCATTTTGACTGTCACATTTTATTACTACCGTGCTGTCATCTGCAAAAAGTACCATGGGATGCTTTATGTGTCTAGGGAGATCATTAATATAAATTAGAAAAAACAAGGGACCCAAGACACTACCTTGTGGAACTCCTAGTTTTATGGTTCTAGTTTGGGATCTATATGTCTTCTCATCCCGCGTTTTAAGACATATTCTAGTTATTTCTGTTAACTGCTTTCTATCACATAGATATGAGTGAATGAGGTCTAGTGCCTTTCCTCTTATGCCATATGAATCTAATTTTTTAAGCAGTATGTTATGGTCAACACTGTCAAAGGCTTTACTCATATCCATGAAAATAGCACATATTGGATTTCTTTTATCCATATTAGTCAAAACAGTGTTAGTAAGTTCATATATTGCAGCGTTAATGGACTTACCCTTGCGAAATCCTTTTTGTTCGCTGGCCAAGATATTAAATTTTTCTAAAAAATTGTAAAGACGACTATGAATGGCTTTTTCGAATATCTTTGAGAAGATGGGTATCAAAGCTATAGGTCTATAATTTCCCATTTTGCTTTTGTCATTTTTTTTGTGGAGAGGAATAACAACCGATGTTTTAAGTTTTTCTGGGTAAGTTCCAGTAAAAATGCATAAATTTATTATATAACTTAGATGAGCTGCAATTGATTGTGACACTTGTTTTATAACTTTAGTACAAACACCATCGTAACCCTCACTCGATGTATTTTTAAGTTGCTTGATTTCTCTGTCCACTTCTATTGGGGTTGTGGGGGTAAGAAAAATTGAGTTTAAGTTAGTGTATATGTTTTTATTCGAAGGTGCTTTATTATTATAATTATTTGTACGCATCGATTTTGCAGCTTGGTCAATAAAATAGTCATTAAAATTATTCGCAATCGACGTTGGATCTGTAATGTTTACATTATCTTTTAATATTTCATTAATTGGTTCCCTAGGAAATTTAAATTTAGAGTTATTTATAAGTGACCAAGTGGCTTTAGATTTATTTTGAGCTGTGTTGATGTGATGGTTATTTTGTGCCTTCTGCGTAAGACAAATAATTTTTTTAAATTTCGTAGCGTATTGCTTGAATTTATGTCTATTTTTTTCTGTCCGGTGTGTTCTATATTGCCATAGTAATTTTCTTTTCATTTTGCTACAAATTTTGATACCTTTTGAAACCCATTTAGTTTTTTTGTATAACGATTTTGTTATTAATTTGTAAGGAAAACACAAGTTATAGAAACACAAGAAAAGCTCCAAGAAACGATTATAGGCTTCATTTGAATCATTTGTCAGGTAAATGTCAGAGAATGTCAAATTATTCATACAAGTTTTAAATTTTGTCAAATTTTCCTCACTGTAATCGCGTACTTTAATACGCCAAGATTTTAATACACAGGATTTTTTGACTGGAAAATGCAATAATTGGGCAGTATGATCTGATAATCCTAATTCAATTATTTGGCTTTTGCATTTATGAATGTTGTGAGCAAAGTTGTCGATGCAAGTGCTACTGATGAGTCTGGTGGGAACCTTAATTTCTAGTTTTAAGTTATGACTTTCTAGAGTTTGTTCAAAATCTAAAGTTTGTCGGTTTCTTTTCAATATATTGATGTTGAAATCCCCGCAAACAACAACTTTCTTACTAGTGTTATCACATATTTGGTGCAGTAACTTTTCTAAATTATTAAAAAATGTAGACATACATGAGTTGGGTACTCTGTACACACAAACTATTATCAACTTATGTTCAGTTAGTTCTATTGCACTATATTCTATGATACCTTTACTTGAAAATGTATTATTAAGTACAGCGTATGGGTGTCCTAATCTGGTTAATATACAGGCACCTCCCCTATTTATGTCTCTTGAAAAGCTTGCTGCCAAGCGAAATTTGGGTAAATTAATTGTAGCCTCTTGATCTGGTGTCATAAAATGTTCAGTTATACATATTACATCGATGGGTATATTCTTTAGTTCCAATTCTTCTAAATGTACTGTGAGAATGTCAGCTTTGGTTAGCAGACCAGCAATGTTCTGGTGTAAAATGTGTATATTGTTATAGAAGAAAAAACTGTGGGTTTTGCTTATTTTCGTTAGTATCTACGTAAGGAAATAACCTTAAGTCAATTTTGATTCTCTCCATAATATTTTTAAATATGAAATTTATTCCAGATTTATTTAGTTTCCCTGATCTATCTGAAAACATATCAAATCTAGATTCTAGGTCATTATTTGAGTTAAAAAAGTATGCGTATTTATGATAGTCTAGGTCCATGTAAAGTAGGTTATTAAATATATCAACTTTATAGTTATATATAGGGGATCCCCGTACGTACGTAGGTGTGCATATTATGATATTTGTGTGGGTCATTTGCCTCAAGCTTTCATTAATTTCTTTCACGAGGTCAAAATAGTTATTGTCAGTTTTAATATCTGAATCGCCTAATAAAATTATACAATAGTCATTTATAGTAAAATCTTCCAATTTTGTTTTAATATTAGTTAACAGATGTCTTATTTTTGAGTTGGGCATTAAATAGCTACAATACTTAAAGTCATGAGAAAAAAAATCTTCTATCGCTTGTAATATGCCTCTGTGTGTACTATTACTTAGTACGCACAGTTTTCTTTGCTTATCATCGTGAACTCTGGGTCTCGTAGTGTTCTTCTTTTTCAGTGCCGAGTTATTTGTTTGATTTAAGTTTTTATTTAGATTCAGTTTAGGTTGACTAGTTTGGGTGGTGCTTGAATTGTTGACAGAAGTATCTTTACTCAGTGCTTTCACGTCATCAGTCTCGAAGGGTTGAGCGGAAGCATCGAGGGTTTGTTGCTCAGTGGAGTTAAGACAGGATTCTAATGCTTGATTTTCAGAGCCCTGCTTTGAAGGAGGTCCGCCGTCGGTAATTTCCTGGTCATTATTACTTGTGTTTAGTTTAGAGAGAGTACGAGGTTGAGTTGGTGTAGAGCAGCGTCCTTTTCGTTTATTAGCACGCGATGATAATGGCGTCATGCATCGGCTATCTGATAGAGCAAGATTTTTATAAGCTTGAGTTGTTTGCAAGCTTTTGTTCAAATCACATTTTAAGCGATAATTTTCTAAGTTTAAATTTTCAATTTCTGTATGAGCAATATCTAATTCTTTACTTAGACTGTCTATCTTTTCTCTTAGGTCATAAATAGTTTGGCTATCATTTAATGACGTGTTAGGTAAACTTGTCATAGTAGCATCGAATAGATTTGTGTCTGTGTTCGAAACATCATTTAAGGAGAGTGTGAGATGAGTTTTTCTTTTGCGTAAAGTAATATTTTTCTCGGGCTCCATGTTTTTGTATTTTCTATTCTGTGAATATTTTTAATTTCTACCAAAAGACTTTAGTTTCTTATTCTGGTATCACAGTTTTTTTGTAGCAACACTTTACAATTTTTTTTATAATGGCAGCACTGGCCAGTCTGTCAATTTTCTTTCCGCTACTTGACACTAGATGGCGCTGTTTGGCATGAAGTATTTGTTATTTTTAGTAGCAACCCTAATGTTTATGTCAATTTTTATACGTCAATGTCAATGTTTGTTTCGCTACTCACTACTAGGGGGCGCCACTTACGGTACAAAGTTCACTTTTTAAAACAAAACATTATACTTAACCGTTTTATATACATTTACTAGTAATTAATTAACCACTTATTATGTTTTTGAATGTTCTACTGATGAGAGTACATTTGTATAGGTCCAATACACTTGCTTTTGTCCGAGATTAGCACTTTTTGAAGCACAATAACGTTTAAAAGTCCAAATATTAAACACAATGATTTTATTGCATGTCTTGGTTTATAGAAGTCACCAACAATTTCACTTATGTAGTTCGATACGTCTATTGAGATTCGCTACAATACACATCACTTGTACTATGATTTACTATTTATTCCGAGTTTTAAATACGCGGGCGATGTTTACTTAGTGCTGTGTTGCCAGCGTTCGTTATAAAACTGGGTTATAAAACTGTAAAGACACCTTCTATGATTCCTTTTAAATTAGGGTTGTTATTCTCTATAAGAATCCTATCTCTTCAAATGCACTGGTGAGGCAGGTAATAAACATGTTATCTTTTCAAAAAAGAATTTGAATTTAAATCATTTAAGTTTTTCAGCGGCTGATTTAACAAGTTTTGTAAACCTTGTATTAACAGTTCCTGTTATTCTAATTCCACATAGGTCAATCCAGCTAGCATATTCTCTGCAGAGGTTAAAGAACTCTTTAACTTCTTTTGTTAATCATGACAGAGTACTTTATTAATATTTCAGCGGCTTATAGCCAGTAAGTCAGGCAGAGTGGCCAAATAAGTCCGCAATTGACTTGTATCTCATGCCTTTATATGCTTAAGTATTAAAACATGGCAGCTTACTTATATAGCTTCTACAACCTTTCCTTTGTTGGAATAACTTTTTTTTGAACAAAATCTGTTCACATATATGGTAAACTTCAAAGTTACATAAACATTCTGAATATTCTGTTACCTTACTGGAGCCAGGAAGGATAAGGCCTTCAGTACTCTGATGATAACGATTAGACATAGGCAACTGTGACAAACAACTAGAAATGTAAGGCATTTGGCTTAACAGAACATCAATATGCGAGTCGGTAGTGATATTGTTTGTACTTACGTTTTTACGGTGGTGGCTAAGCATAGCCCTCATCTTCTAGAGACGAGGATATACTACAATCGCCACTGAAGAATACAAGATTGGCGTGGGTGTCGAGAAGTCTGTTCTCCGTCCGAAGCAACAGCAACCGAACTACCACATTCAACACCACCTTGTTCTTACCATAAATATTACTCTCCAATTGAGTATACTTACTCACTAAATAACTAAACAATCACTTGTTTAAACGTGAAAAACTTAATTTTCCAATTTAATATTTGCAATGAGAAAATTTTGCGTGTTTTGGCGGCAAAATTTATGAACGCTATGAGTTGACATTGACAGGTGCGCTGACAGTTAAGGAATACTGCCGCGCTCTGCTGAGAGTGAAAGAGACAGGTAGCATAGAAAAGGACAGGTAAGATGAAATTGCGTGATCTTAGACATGTATATGGCATGTCTTAGGCTTAATTTATCGTACGCATCTTCAACAATGCCGTGTGTTTTGGAAACACATATAATAATTAGATATTATCTTTATATCTCAAGTTTTATCGAATCTATTAATAGTAAAATTATGTAACGAATATTACGCAGATCGTGATTACATTATTAATATACACTATTGCTGTACTTAGATGTTTATGCATATATTTTTTATAATCAATCATGTAATCGGTTTTAGCAATTAAGTTTTAATAGTAATTCATATTACATCAAATTGAATTTAATGTTCATTGTTTTTTTTTTTTCTTTCTTTCTTTCTTACAGTTACATCTAGACCCGGAATCGGAACAAATAACGATGAAATAATAATATGTCAAAAATGTCACATTGAAATACCTAAAATAGAATATCAGTATCATTTGACTGCCTCGTTGGTCTAGTGGTCGCAAGCGCGACTGCTGTGCATGAGGTCTTGGGTTCGATTCCCAGGTCGGGCAAAGTGTTATTGGGTTTTTCCATCAGGAATTTCTCAGTAGCAGCCTCGGAGTCTGGATTTGTGCCCGGTTGATGGCAATAGGCTCGCCCCCTATTACATAGGACTAAAAACATAACTGGCGAAATGTGGGTGTACTAATGGGTACACCTCTGCCTAACCCTTCGGGGATTACAGGCGTGATGTTATGTATGTATCATTTGAGAACGAATTTGCATAAATCTAATTGCATACTAAAAACTGAAATTGAAAATATTGATATAATAGCCACGGCTTTTAAAAAGAGAATAATAAGTTACAAACTGAATCCATCAATGGAATACCTAACACCTGAGGAATTCCTAATGGATAATCAGCATAAGGTCATAAGACTAATTAACGATTGTGTGATCAAACATAATTGTGTTAAATTAAACTTTGAGCTTTTTGCTTATTTCATTCTTCCAAAATCTGATGAGCAACAGCTTAAATCATTTAACACAAAATATGAAATTGTTTATAATAACACAGATATTAATGAATTATATTTGAAAGCAATAAATACATTTGACAGAAAGCTCTCAGAGTTCCAACATCGTGAATCTGGCTGGTCTTGTGTCTTTATAAGTCATCTAGAAATTAACATTAACAAATACTCTCCTTTGCGAGGCGGCACCTATGTAGATTTGCCGCAAGTAATAAAAAAAACTAGAAGTTGTTTAAATATTAAAAACAGCGATAACAACTGCTTTTTATGGAGTATTGTCGCAGCATTATATCCCACCCAAATGAATGTTTGCAGAACAAGTTCATACCCACATTTTTCAAAAGTTTTAAACATTGATGGAATATCATTACCTCCATCATGTAAAGATATTAAAATATTTGAAAATTTAAATCCCCACATAAGTATTAATATATATGGATTAGATAATAAAAACATGGTCACTGGTCCTTTATACGTGACAAGTTTAAGAAAAAACCATCATGTAAATTTATTGTACTTTGAACAGAAAGATAACGGGCATTATTGCTTAATAAAAAATCTATTGAGATTGATCAAACGTCAAATAAGTAAACATAAAGGTAAAATGTACCTATGTGAGACATGCTTACAAGTTTTCACGAGTGAAACGAGATTTAGCGCTCATAATAAGTGTCCTAAGATTTTGACAATGTTACCTGAAAAAAATAGTATTCTTCAATTTAAGAACTTCGAAAGAAAACAAAAAATTAATTTCGTAATTTACGCCGATTTTGAGAGTTTTTTACTAAACTGCAACATAAATGTAACTGAAAATACTCGTACCTATAAGATTCACGAACCTTCATGTTTTGGTTACTACATTTGTTGTTCACACAATACGGGACTGAATAAGTATGTTACTTACAGAGGAGCTGATTGTGTAGAAGTATTTATAAAATATTTAATAAGAGATTTGGAGTACATTCACAGTATCTTATTAAATAAAATACCTATGGCACCTTTAACTAAGGACCAAAAAAAGGATTACAAAAATGCCACTACATGTCATATCTGTAATTATTTGCTCTTTGACGATAAAGTAATGGATCATGATCACATTACATCACAATACCGAGGAGCAGCACACTCTCATTGTAATTTAATGTTAAGAATTATCGAAGTATGAAGGTGCTTTCAAAATTATACCAAAAACCAAAGAAAGGTATATGTCTTTCACAAAAGTACTCCATACTACAAATGCATTAAAATCAAGGCCTATTCAAGTTAAGTTCATAAATTCTTATCAATTTCTTAATTCAAGTTTAAGCACATTAGTAAATAATTTGAATGAAACCGACTTTGTTAATTTATCAGAAGAATTCCCAGATACTAGTTATAATCAGTTAAAGTTGTTGCGACAAAAAGGAATTTATCCCTATGATTATATTGATGCATACTCAAAATATAACCAGACTCGTCTTCCATCGAAAGATTGTTTCTATAATAGTTTGAATTGTCAACATATTAGTGATGATGAATACGTTCACGCTAAATCTATTTGGCAGTCATTTAATATTAAATCACTTGGAGAATATACAGATTTATATTTAAAGACCGACGTATTACTTCTTTCCGATGTATTCGAAAAATTTAGACAGACTTGTCTGGATCATTATCAACTTGATCCAGCATATTACATTACTGCACCTAGTTTAAGCTGGGATGCGATGCTACTGTACACAGGCGTTAAATTAGAGTTAATTCATAGTTTGGAAATGTATGAATTTTTGGAAAAGGGAATACGTGGAGGCTTAGCACAATGTTCTCTTCGCCATGCTCAAGCTAATAATAAATATTTACCGAATTATGATGCTTTTCAAAAATCAACGTATTTGGTTTATCTTGACTGTAACAATTTATATGGTTACGCAATGACAAAGAAAATGCCTATTTCAGATTTCCGATTTTTGACAAACGATGAGATTAAAACAATAAATGTGTTATCAATATCAGATGATTCTGAATATGGATATATTTTAGAAGTTGATTTAATATATCCTGAGAGTTTACATAATACGCATAGTGATTTACCTTTTGCACCAGAGAGGTTCACACCTCCCGGAGGCAGAACACCTAAATTAATTGCTAATTTATACGACAAATTCAACTACGTAATACATTACATTCATTTAAAGGCATGTTTATTAAACGGAATGATTTTGAAAAAAAATTCACCGTGTTTTAACTTTTAGACAAGAAAATTATTTACAAAAATATATTGACTTGAATACTACATTGCGTCAAGCTTCAACAACCCTATTTGAGAAAGACTTTTTTAAACTCCTCAATAATGCTATATTTGGGAAAACTATTGAAAATAGACGTAAACAGGTTAATGTCAAATTAGTTACTATGTGGGATGATTATAATAATAAAACTAACAAGCACCACGGTGCAGAAAAGTTAATTGCAAAACCAAATTTGAAAAGTATTGCAATCTTTTCTGAAAATTTTGTTGCTATTCAATTAGCTCCTGAAAAAAATATTTTAGATCGCCCTATTTACATTGGGTTTACAGTTCTAGAATTAGCAAAGGAACATTTGTATAAATTTCACTACAACTTTATTAAAAATAAATATGAAACTCGCGCAAGACTGTGTTATACAGACACAGACAGCCTTCTTTATTTTATAAATACAGAGGATATTTACGAAGACATAAAAAATGATGTCACAAAATTTGATACAAGTAATTTTCAGACTGATAATTGTTACAGCATGCCGAGAGTAAATACTAAAATTCCAGGACTATTTAAAGATGAACTCGGGGGCGACATCATAAGCGAATTTGTAGGACTAAGAGCTAAACTATATTGTATAATCACTTCAAAAACTCGCATCACAAAAGCAAAAGGAATATCTAAAGCTGTTACTAATCGATTAAAATTATCCCACTATAGTAAAGCTTTAACAAATAATGTCAATTTCAAATGTAAAATGAATATAATTAAATCACTCAAGCATGTACTGTACTCTCAAGAAATTCATAAAGTAGTATTAAACAGAAATGATGATAAGAGACAAATACTCACGAACCAAATTGAAACTTTACCTTGGGGTCACTGTGAAACTTTATTTTGAGAACTAATGTATAAATAATAATAATAATAATAATATTTATTACACAAGAAACAACAGCATTTTTACACAATTGCTTATAAGCTACTTATATGTAACATAAAGAAAATACGAACAATTGTGTCATACAATTAGCATCTGCTGCCGAACTAGGTGTGTGGCCTGTATTTCAGCAAGCAGCGCCTCTATTCCACAGGTAAGGTAGAGCATGTGAGCTTTAAAACAATAATTTTGACAAGTATATGCTTAACGTAACATTTGTATTAGCTATGAATAATTAAAAAGGTGTTGATCCTCTGGGTGTGTATAATGAGAAGAGTGAGTGTGTGTATGTGAGAGGGTGTGTATGAGTAGTAAAAAACAATCAGTAAGTTATTCCAGTAGATTCTACGTTTGAGTCCCAAAACTATAAAATAACCCAACATTGTGTCAAGTGTCTGTATCACTATATTAAGATCGTGAGTAAATCTTCCGTTTCATCATACGATAACTTCCAAAGCCACTGAGATACTGTTTTTTTTAAAGTTAGGTTATCCAAAGAGTATATCTCAACAATTTTATTAATTTTATTATAAATATAGGGGCCCAAGAAAGGGTAAAATCGTCGAATAAATGCTGTTTTTGATTGCAGCGATGTCTTACATACTGGTAAACCATTCCGTCTTGTTGACAGGATCGGACTATACTCCAAATTATTATGTTGTTTTGATGTAATACTCAAGAGAAAAAGTTGACGCACAGTCAGAACCTCACAGTACTCGTACAGTAATGTGGTTGGGTAACGGAAGTGTTTAAAAGTACAAAGTTTTAGTATTGTTCTTTGGCAGACTTCAAGTTGTTTCAGTGTCGTTTTAGGTACTCCGCCCCAGGATGATATGCAGTATGTGATCAGAGATTGACAGAGCGCGTAATAGATTTGCTTTAGAGTCGGAGGGGTGACTATATGCCTTAATGTTTTAAATACATAGATAAGCTTCCTTATCCTTTTACTCAACACTTGAATATGTGCTTTAAAACTGAGATGTTCATCAATTATAACGCCCAAATATTTAATTTCGCTTGTTCGTTCCAATATATTACATGAGCAACTCGACACAAAAAGTAGATCTTCAAGACAACAAGTATGAGCGACTAGATTAAAATTTACATGAGAAGTGGCACGTATGGAAAATGTCATATATTTAGTTTTATCAATGTTTAAGGTGAGTACATTATCATGAAGCCATTTATTTACCAAATTAATACCAGTTTGGGCTAGCTGGAAAGTCTCATCCCATGTTTTTGCGGCGAAAATGAGGGCAGTGTCATCTGCATATGAGATAATTTTTCCATGAAATGAGTTGAGACAAAGGAGATTGTTCATATATACAAGAAAAAGGGTCGGCCCAAGAATACTACCTTGTGGTATGCCGTAAGTCACTGGTAGATCGGTACTAGTATAGCCAACCACTCTAACGCATTGGGTCCTGTCAGTTAGATAATCCGCCAATAGAGAAAGCTGTGTGCCCCTTATGCCAATTTTTTCTAATTTTTGTATGAGTATAGGTACAGAAACCGTGTCGAAGGCCTTTGCTAGGTCTAAGAAAATAGAAATACATTTGTTGCCTTTATCTAGGTTTGTAGTTACAAAGTCTATTAAGTTACTAACTGCATGGTCGGTAGATTTACCACGGCGAAATCCAAACTGATGATCAGAAAGAATGTGTTTACTCTCAAGATAATTTACAAGGCGACTGTTAATAATTTTTTCTAGTATTTTCGACAGAGAGGGGAGTATTGAAATAGGTCTATAGTTTTCGACACGGTCTCTGGCCCCACCCTTGTGGATTGGGCGAATCTGGGATTTTTTAAGGGCTTTAAGAAAGCATCCATTTCTAAGACATAAATTAAATATATGGGTCAGATGTGGCACAAGAATATCTTTGTGAGTCTTTAATAGTTGGTTTGACAAATTATCCCAACCAACAGAACATTCATTTTTAAGCGCAATTATCAAATTACAAACTTCATCTTCATCAGTGTCAAAGAGAACAACCGAATTGGCAGCAAGCTCAGGAGAGTTGCTATTGTGCTTAGGTGTCCTTGCTACATTTGTCTCTATTTGCTCCGCCAATGATTTGCCAATATTGGAGAAATAAGCATTGATGTTGTTAACAGAGCTCTGGGGAGAATCCGATAATGTAAGTAGTTCCTTTGGATAGTTCGTAACTTTATTTGTATTAGTTACTTGTTTTATAGTCTCCCATAACTTTTTGCTATCTTTACCAGCCTTTTGGACGAGATCTCTATCATAATTACGTTTAACTTTTCTTAAAATTTTGTTACAAAAATTCCTATAGCAAACATATGTACTGTTTATTATACGGTCATTTGGAAAAGATTTAGCCTTTTGATGCAAGTTATCTCTATTGCGCATGCAGCGCAATAGGCCTTGTGTGATCCAAGGTTTTATAATCCTTTTGCGACGTGGAAGTATTGTTGTTTCAGAGTTCATGGCTACAGCAGACTTTAATTTATGAATTACATAATTGATTGCAAAATTACAGTCCTCAGTTTGATAGACTGCATCAAAATCTATTTCCTTTAGGTCTCGAGATAACGCCTCTTGATCTATTTTAGTGCGTGTTAAGAAAGCATATTTACGGGTCTGTTGGATATTTAAACAAAGTATGACACATTTGTGATCAGTAAGAGTAGATTGTGGAACAATGGTGACAGAACTATGTTTGGTTTTCAAGAGCACGTGGTCCAAACAGGTCCCACTAGCATCCCTAGTTATAAAGGAATGTGCCGGCAAAAGACCATGGAAGGCGGTGAGTGAGAGATATTGGGTAGCGGAAGAGCCTAGATTATCAGAAATAATATCAACGTTTAAATCCCCCATAATTACGACGTTAGTAAAACTGGACAGATTCTTCAAAGTTTCGTCAGGTGACGTGAGAAAAGGCTCAAAGTTTTGGCTATCTATCGTTCTCCTTCGTATAATCGAAGGAGAACGATAGATAGCCAATATTGCAGTGTCGTTGTAACCAAATTTAACTAGAAGGCAATTACTGTTTTGAACATTAGGTTCCTCAACGCAGAAACTAAGCTCCTCCTTTATATATACCACAACACCATCATTCTGTAGAAGGTTTTCTGTGGTACTAAAGGAGCAATAGCCACTGATTGTAGGGATGACAGGAACACCAGTCAGCCAGCACTCGGTGAGAATGAGAACGTCACAATCAATCTTAAGCCTAGCGACTAAAAGCTGAAAACCCGCAAAATTACAATTTAGACTACGAATATTTTGCGTAATGACTGACAAGGACGATTGAGCCGTAATTATTTTGTGGCAGTCATCGACAAGACACTCGAACGATTTCGAAACAACAAAATCATCAATGTTGTTAGAAGTATTATCAAAATTAGCCATTAATACGGAGCGTATATATATGATCAGAATGGTATTTTTCCAGGATAATAATATTACAAACAGTACAAATTATGTATTCCAATAGAATGTCTGCAGGGCACAAAATATCGAGAAAAGTAGATAACAGAATCTTAAGAAATACTATAACAAATATATAGTTAGAGATTGTATATTTTTGGCGCGGAGAATCTACTTTAATTATATAATTAAATGTGTGAAATGTTGACAGTGTATTTATAACTATGTAATAACATTTTGTATGCATGCAATGTAGTAAAAAAATGAGTGTAAATTCAGAATAAAGAAGAAAAACCAAACTTAAAAAGGAGTTTATGAAAACTAGAAAGACTATTACCACAAAAATAATTAGTCATACCGCTTTCCTCAGGGTTTCGATGTCATTTTCAGAAGTAATTCTGATGTGCGGTTCCTTTTCTTTTTCCCTCAAATAAACAACGCCGTGCGAAGTCCAGCAGAATGCATAATTATGTTGCTGTTGAAACATTCTGGCCAAATAAAATAGTTTTTGAGTCTTCGCAGTGAGATGATCCGATATATAAACCGGTTTTAACGGGCCTTGTAAGTCCAAAATAGACGTATTGAGTTTATCACCCGGTTTTTTCGATTTGTTAAAAAATTTTAATCGGTCAAGAATGTTCTGTTTGTGTAACACTGTTGTAAGTTCCACGATGATTGGATTTGATGCGTCTTTCGATTTTATCCTGTAAATATCCTTCACACAGTTACGGTCAACTTGGGTATTAAGAACTTGTCCAACTCGCTCGAGTAAGGTACATAAATCCTGCTTAGTTTCACCCGCTTTCTTCGGAATGTTGCGAATTTCGATTCCTGTGGATCGCGACTTACGCTCGAGATATTCAATTTTTTCTTCCAATGTTTCGATCTTTTTTTTGTCTATTCGATTTTCAGATTCCAATTAGCTAATTCTCGTTAAGAATTCATCGTACTTATTTGACATAAGTTCCACACTTGAAGTCAACTTGCTATTTTGCTCTTTGAGTATGTTGATTGATGATTGTAATTCATCGAACCTAACTGCCTGGTCCTTTGAAAATAATGCGAACATCTCTTTAATGATGTCGGTATTCGAAGTGTCCTCCTCATCAAATTTCCTCTTTTTTCTTTCTGTAATATTTTCCAACATCGAACGTAAATCTGGTGCTGAGTCATAATGTTGAATCCCCATAGCAGTAGAAGCGGAAGCGCCGCACGCAGCGGCTATCTCCTCATTCACGTTCGAGTTTTGCGGAAGCGGCGAAGTCGGCGGCGGCGTGCGATTTAGAGGCATATTCAAAATTCGTAAGTAATACCGTACGGACCACTAAGTACGCGATGTAAGCGCGGAGATATTCAAGCGAAGCGAGGAGTAAACGGGACGGCAATTATGGCGACTATCCCGCTTCCTCGAGTAGGCGGGGCGCGACGAAGGTCAGCGGCGCAGGAGCGGTGTAGCAGTCGTTCGAAAATAATTATTTTTAATTGTCTTTACGCGAGATTCACCACTTTAACTTGAGGGTTACGGGTTAAAATGTTATGTATACTTGTAATGATTTAACTTGTTAACTAAAAAGACGTGCGCTCACAAACAAGGTGTCGGGCGAAGGGGAAATATAAATATGTTTATATGAACAAATTGTAATGTTATTATAATCTTTGTTTATAATAACTTTAATTATAAACAAAGATTGTTAATTTAGTGAGTGGTAGTGTTGATTTTCGTATTTGAATATGTAAGTAATACGTGAATAAAACATTTATAACTAATGCATGATTTTTTATTCTTGTTACGGCCTTACAGTGTTCTGCATTTTATTAATCCACCACTGATTATGAATATAAATACCATAATAACTTATTAATATTATTATTATTATTTACATCAGGTATAAACATGAAATGGATAAGCACTGTAGGTATACCGAATAATACGTTCGCTTTAAATTTCACATGACAACTTTAAACCAATCTAAATTATTTGTTTTTATTATACTTATGCTTTATATATCTATGTTTGGATGAAATTGAATTAATAGTTAAAATGAAGTTGATCAAACAACATCACTTAATATTAATCATATAAATCTTGGTGACTCTGATAACCACATTAGGCATAGCATTCTGTTACCAAATACGATTCGTTGTATTATATGTGGTCCCTCGAATTGTGGAAAAACAAACGTCGTGCTTAGTTTATTGTTACATGAGAATGGTCTAAAATTTCAAAATCTTTACCTGTACTCGAAAACTAATTTTCAACCAAAATACAACTTCTTGCGAGAAGTTATAAAGAGAGTGCATCAAGTTAAGTTTCATGAATTTAATGATAATAAAGAAGTCATAGCCCCGGATGAAGCACTAACTAATTCTGTATTTATTTTCGATGATGTGGCATGTGAAAATCAAATAAACATTCGTAATTACTTCTCTATGGGTAGACATAAACATATTGATTGCTTTTATTTATGTCAAACATACTCTAAAATTCCGAAACAGTTGCTGCGTGATAATACAAACTTTCTCATAATATTTAAGCAAGACGATGTAAACTTGAAACATATTTATGAAGAGCATGTTAGTTCTGATATGTCCTGGAATCAATTCAAGAATATTTGTAATACAGTTTGGAGCGAGCCATATAACTTTATTAATATTTGCAAAGACTAGTCTTTAAACAATGGAGGTACAGACAGAATCTTGATATGTTTTTTAATTTTGAGTGACTGTTTATGCGCACATATAAGTAATTTACATGCAAAATCAAATTCAGTATAATTTGTTCTTTAGCTGAACACAGTTGTTATAATAGGTATAAAATGGAGAAAAATATTAAAATAGAATTAGTGAAGTCCGTAGACTCTATAAAGAATAAAATAAAACAAATGAAAAACCAGGAACACTCAATGAATTTGTCACTTGATAAAATGTTAAAACCTGTCACAGATCCCCTTAAAACCCTAGTCGATTCGAGCAAAACAATAGAAAAAATACAAAATTTAGAAAATACACACTCTAATTTTGAAGACATGGAATTCAATGACATTAATACTAGCTCATCTACAAAGTTTGAAGAATGCAGCGATTCAGAACTGAATTCAGTGCAGATCGTTAAAAAGTCTCCCCAGACAGAATTACTGGAAGATTTAGAAATATCATTAGAGGGCTGTGATATCCATGATATTTATGATGGGGTAAATATACCATTTGGGATAAGGAGTGCAAACAAAAAATTACTAATGGGTAATTCAATAGTTTCATTTTCTAAAATAGATAGTGTGAATGATGATAATGTCATTTTAATTAAAGTTGGTGACAAAAGCTACAATTTAACCCCTGGTTTAAAAGAACTCTTACTTCGAAGAAAACCTGATTTGAAACTAATATCGAGCAAAGATAAACTTGTCTATAAAGATATGTTGCATTATACAAAGGCACATAAGAGAGATTTCAATCCTAATGGACAAATTAGAGGTGATAAAGGTATAAAATATCGTGAAATAATTAGACCATTGTTTTCTGAATCGTTAAACAATAATATTATCACTAAATTTGGAGGAAGCTTACCAACGCTAAAGAAATACAAAAATAACACTGACTTGGTATATTGGGATGATCCTAACGAACTGGTTGACAGATTGAAACTATTAATTGCTTCCCGAGATGCTGGTAATACTAACCATGATAATGAAATTTTATCAATAATCGAAGAATTAAAAGAAGCTAATATAATTAAATAATAAATAGTCACAATAATATGCTTTTTATTCAGTATAATAGCTGAGTTCAAGACAAGTATACTGAATTGTGAACATGAGCAAAGCTGACGTGGTAAACGAAATTCATAAAAATGCGAGGGTGAACTATCCACGAAGACATGTTATCATGAAAGATATAGATGACTTGTGGCAAGCAGACTTAATTGATATGCAATCAATTTCAAAAGGAAATAAAAATTACAGATATATTCTTGCCGTTATTGATACATTTTCGAAATATGCTTGGGCCTTTCCTATGAGAAGTAAAACCAAAGAAGATGTGTGTAACTCTTTCAAAACTTTGTTGGATAAAGGGCGTGTTCCTAAAAATCTGCAAACGGATAATGGAGCAGAATTTTATAATAACAAATTTCAGAAGCTTATGAAATCATATAATATTAACCATTATTCAACCTTCTCAACAAAAAAGGCTTCAATAGTTGAACGATTCATCAGGACATTAAAATCTAAAGTTTATAAGGAATTTAGTTTAAAAGGCAATTACAATTGGATAAATAATACCCTAAATGACGTTATTTACAAATACAATCACACTCACCATCGCACTATTAATGAAATCCCTGATAATGTGGACAATATTAATAAAAAAATGATATTAGAACGGTATTTAAAGTTGCAAAAAAAATATAATTTAAAAAGCAAGTACAAAGTAGGTGATTATGTGCGTATCAGTAAATACAAAGGAACATTTGAAAAAGGTTACACTCCCAACTGGTCAACAGAAATATTTAAAATTCGTAAAATACAAAAAACAACTCCCATAACTTACTTAATTGAAGATACTATCAGAGGTCACCCTATTTTAGGCGCATTTTATACACAAGAACTTCAAAAAACAAAACATCCCAATGTTTAATTAGTTGAGAAAGTTCTTAGAAGAAAAGGTAACAGAGTTTTAGTAAAATGGTTAGGTTTGTCTTCAGCTGAAAGCAGTTGGATTGATAAATCGAATGTAATATTATAAATAATATTAGCAACAAACTCGAATCGATAACTATTTATTAAAGTATTCAAACCGGAATCATCAGTCTTATAATGTGTTTTGGAGAGAGTAGTCTACTCAATTGGCTTATTAATAATTTACCATTTGAATTACACTTACCAGGATATAATTACTGTGGTCCTGGCACTAAATTAATAAAAAGGCTTGCACAAGGAGATAACGGTGTAAATAAGTTGGACGAATATTGCAAAGATCACGATATTGCATATCACAAGTCATCAAACTTGAAAGATCGACATAAGGCTGATTTAATTTTGTTGAAAATGGCGAAAGAGCGAGAGGTTGCTACCGATGCTAGTATAGGCGAAAGACTCGCGGCACGGTTAGTAAGGAAGGCTATGTTGAGAAAAATTAAAACTGGTTCTGGTTTGAGCAAAAAACGTTTTCCAAAAGTTACATCTGGAAAAGGATTAAAAAGTAAATTAAAAACTGTTATTACAAAAGCAAAAAGACACATAAAAAAATTAAAACCTAAGAGCAAGAAAATGGCTATAGAATTAGCTATTGCCGCTACCCGAGAATTAGCTGATGATTCATCGATTAAGCTCCCTCGTGTTATTCCTATTCCAAAAACTGGGGGAGTACTACCTCTGATTCCTATTTTTGCGGGATTATCAGCGGCGGGAGCGTTAGCAGGCGGTGCAGCTGGTATTGCCAAAACCATAAATGAATTCAAAATGGCTAAAAAGCTGTATGAGGAATCAAGGAGACACAATGAAAAAATGGAAGCTCTATGTATCGGGAAAGGACTACACCTTAAACCACATAAAGGCGGCCTTGGAATTTTCGTATCAAAAGAAAAAAACTAAGATATCGGCTACCCAAACGGGCCTTAACTAACTTTGACATTTTAAAGTATGGAAATAGAATTCCTTATTTTAGAGGTGTCTTTATGAGAGATGAGCTCCCTAAATATCCATATAAAAAAGAATGTGGAGTTATTACTTTAGATAGTTCTAAAAATACTGGTTCTCATTGGGTAGCCTATGCAAAATATAATGATTATGTTGAGTATTTCGATAGTTATGGAAATCTTAAACCTCCAAAGGAATTTATAAAATATGTAGGTTCTAACATTCAATATAATTATGAAAATATACAACGTGATCACCCCTTCAACTGTGGACATCTATGTTTAAATTTCTTAAAGAATTTTTGGTATAATCAAGAAATAAAATGAACAGGCTCATTTAAAAGAGTTCAGTATGCAAGCATGTCTACTACGGTTACCATCTCTGGAAATAAATCAGAACTGGTCTCGTATTTTCAACCACCTCTTCATTTATCTGATCAATACGAGTGCGGTTTACTATACTTTTCAGTATTAAAAACAAGACCAAATGTGCCCGTTAATAACAGCAGTTTACCAGCTGTAATCAGAATCGATTGTGATCTTGTGCACGGTTCATATTACAACGGATTACCGACTCATTTTATTCATGAATTCATATCTGATACTGCTTCAAGTCAGTACACAGAAATACCCCAGAACGTTATTTACTTCCCAGTGAACAAAAATATAATTTCATCTATATCTATTAAGATTGTTGATCAACTTGGTAACTGTATTAACTTTGGTGAAGAACATATTCAATTACGCCTTCATTTAAGAAAAACAAAATGATAGTTTATTATAAAAACACTCCTGTGAAAATCAAACGTCTTATTCCATCTAAGACCATTAAGGTGCATAGACGTAAGAAAAAAGTGAAGAAATTGAGTGAAGCAAATAAAGCCTTTCTTAAAGCTCTAGGTTTTAAAGTATGAATATACTACAAATTACTGAATTACCTCACTTCGATAGTTCGATTGAAAGCTATGAAGTCCACACATACAATCCCTACACTAACAGCTTTAGAGAAAACGATGAAATCAGAATTCCCATACACCAACAAGACATATATGTGTTACCATCAGCCAGTTCAATTTACGTCGAGGGTCAAGCAAAGTTCTTCGACAAAGATGGAAAACCGATTAAGAAAAATATTACGTTCAGTAACAACCCTGTTATGTTTTTGTTTCAAGATATCCGATACGAAATAAATGGATATCTCAATAGATAGATCGCATTAAAAATTCTGGAATAACGTCGACAATAAAGTCATACGTTTCAATGAATGATGGAGAAAATAAAGTTGCTGCTTTGTGGGGTTGGAACCTAGATGGATTCAAAAGTGATGGTCATTTTAGTGCTATTGTACCTCTTAATAAGATTTTAGGATTTGCAGAGGATTACAATAAAATTGTGATAAATTGTAAACATGAACTTATTTTGAACAGAAGTAACTCTAACTTAAACAGTATCATAGCAACTGATGATATTGCGCATTTTCAAATAGACATACAAAGATTGCAATGGCGTGTACCACATATAAAAGTGTCAGACCGTGAACGACTGACACTACTAAAACACTTGGAGAGAGATAAACCTATTCAAATAGCGTTTCGAAATTGGGATTTATATGAGTATCCTTTGCTCTCTAAAACTACAAAACATTCTTGGTCAGTTAAGACTGCATCGCAATTAGAGAAACCTCGATATGTAATTTTTTGCTTGCAAACCAACAGAAAAAATAATAAAACCAAAGACAGTTCTCTGTTTGATCATTGTGGGGTTACTAACGTAACACTATTTTTGAATTCACAGTATTATCCTTACGAGCCTCTAAGCTTAAATTTTTCTGAGAACAAATACAATATATTATATGAAATGTACGTGAAATTTCGTCAGTCGTATTACAATTGTCCTGCAGACCCCTTGCTTAATTTGGTTGATTTCAAGGAGAAGGCCCCTCTCTTTATTATAGGCTGTTCAAGACAAAACGATAGTTTGAAAACAGGCCCCGTAGATGTACGGTTGGAGATTGACTGTTCAGCACCAATACCAGATAACACAACTGGATATTGTTTAATTATTAACGATCGACTTGTGGAATATAAACCTTTAAGTAACATAGTGCGCAGATTATCATGACAGCCATTGTCGATGTTCAAGGTTTTAAAACAGAAACAAATGAATTTATAATTAAAGAATTAGCTGTATTGTTAAATAAAAAAATTCAGGTGTTCTTAATTAAGCCTTAAGAGAGAGGGGTTCTCAGGGTTAGTAGTAGTTTAAACCAGTTTGTTGATATAATTATGGTAAAAAAGTTTAATAAGATGAAGGGGGTTACAGAACCCTAAAATAATAAAGTTTTCGGTAACTTAAGCACTAAGCACAAAATTAAGACACGGGCAAATGGCGGCGGCGCGACGGACTTGCGCACAGGTCTGCGCAGTAAGCGTGTGGGCAGCGGACTGTCGCGCCACGCCGTGAATTGTAACGGCCGTGCGAGAGTAAGACCAAAATCGTCGTCTCACTCTATGTATCGCGGCGGCAAACGACCGCGAGACGCCCTGATTGGACGGCACGGTTTTAGGGTTGCTATATACTCCCCCTCCAGTCCCGGAGAACGTCCCCGCTCCTGGACTGGTACTGGTTTAATAGCAGCATTAGCTGGACGTCCGCGATTTCTTTTTGGAATAACGGGTTTAGGTAGGGAGTCGACGGTACCTCGGTAACGCGTCAGGTCCTCGGCGTGATATTTACCTATATTTACATTGGCTTTTTCCGTACTCGCGAGCATGTAAGTTGTTGGACTTACCTTTTTAGTGATCTGGTAAGGGCCATCTCGGCGAGGGTAGAACTTTGAAGTTAGGTCTTTTGACCCTTTGCTCAATAAGTGAGACTTAAGCAATACTAAATCACCTACCTCGAAGGTGTCAGATGGTCGGCGTGAAGCGTCAGCGTACTGCTTTGTCTTGTCCTGCTGGATTTCGACGCGTTCCCGGACAGCTGACAGCGAATGTAAGAAGTTTTCGAGGTAAGGGGTAACTTGTGGGACAAAATTTTCTTTATCTCTTATGGCACGAAGGTCGTGAACAACCTCTGTGGGTGACCGCATCTCTCTGCCAAAGGTCAAATAAGCTGGTGACTTGCCTGTTGTGCGACATTTTGCACTATTCAGGGCAAAACGAATCACCGGCAACTTCTTCGGCCATGAGGTGTGGTCGTCTGCCACGAGATGTGCCAGCATTGCTTTAAGGTCGCGGTTTTTTCGCTCGGCAGGATTAGCTTGTGGATGATACAGCGGAACAAAATTTTGTTTTATGTCTAAGACTGACATACATTGTTGCATTACTGCAGAAACGAATTGGACACCGTTGTCCGAAATAATTCTGCGAGGCAGACCGAACCGCATAAAATATTCCTCGATGAGGACATGAGCACAGACTTCTGCTGTGGCTTCTTTAAGTGCAAACAGCTCTATCCATCGGGTAGCAGTGTCTTCAATGAGAAAGATCCACCGCTCCCCCTGGTCTCCTTCCGGTAGAGGACCGAACAGGTCCATAGCCAACACTTCACCCCGCTGGTTCATGACCGGTGTCTGGAGCAGTCCTGAGGGTTTGGCGTTGTTAGCCTTATACCGTTGGCAGTGGATGCAGGCTGCTACATAATCGGTGATTATTCTCCGCATCCCTGTAAAATAATAGAGCTGTGCTACCTTCTGGTAGGTTCTTTGGTTACCCGGGTGACCAGCTGTTGGAGAGTCATGTAACTCTTTTAAAATAGCTGCCACCTGGCAGGCAGGTATTACTAGCTGAGGAGATTCACTCTCGGAGTCTGGGTTGTAACGGTACAGGACTCCTTGATCCATGAGGTAACCCCTTTCTAACCACCTTTGGAGGCAACATCATCAGGTCCTTCTAACTCTTTAATAATCTTTTCCACTTCAGGGTCCGAAGTTTGTTCCAGGCGTAGCTGACTAGGTGTCTTTGTGGGAAGGTCACAGATGACTGAACAAACACCACACTTGTCATTCGTGTCGCCAGAACAAATCGGTCTACTCAGCGTGTCTGCCACGACATTCGCTTTCCCTGGGGTATATTGGAACTGGATATCAAAAGATTGGAGTTTTAGAGCCCAACGGACTAATCTGCCTGCTGGTGATTTCAGTGATAGCAACCAGCGTAGAGGCTGATGATCACTACCAATTACGACTGGTTGACCGTCTAGGTAAGGCCTGAAACGCTCCACCGCCCACACTACAGCCAGTGCTTCACGCTCCGTGGTGGAGTAGTTGCGTTCAGCTGCGTTGAGAAGTCGGCTGGCATATTCAATTGGCCTTTCCTGATTGCCGTCGCCCTGTAATAAAACTGCGCCTAAGGCGTAGTTACTTGCGTCTGTTCGCAGAATGAAAGGACGACTGAAATCGGCTTGTACCAGTATTGGAGCTGTGGTCAGTAGACTCTTCAGCTCATTAAATGCTTGGGTCTGTTCTGAGCCCCAAAACCATACTTGACTTTTTCTAGTCAGGCGTGTCAATGGTTCGGCAACTTTTGAAAAATTCGGTATGAACTTTCTGAACCATGAGCATGTTTGTAAAAAGGTTCTCAGGTGCTTTAGGTTCCCTGGTTCCTTCATCTCGAGCACAGCACTCACCTTCCCTGGGTCGGTGGAAACACCTTCTTGTGTAATAACGTGGCCGAGATATTTAACGCTTTCACGAGCAAAAGCGCACTTCTCCCTATTGACATGGAGGTTGAACTCGGCCAGACGTCTAAAAACTGCCTCGAGGTCTTGAAGATGCTGTTGGTATCCCTGCGATATTATCAACAAATCATCTAAATAAGCTAATAAAGTTACATCTTGTAAAGCAGAGCAGGATCGAAGACGATCAATGAGACGCTGAAAGGTAGCGGGCACGTTCCGGAGACCAAACGGCATTCTTTTAAAACGGTAGGTACCTAAAGGACAAACAAAAGCCGTTTTATCTCTATCAGCTTCCCTTACCCTTACCTGCCAATACGAAGATCGAAGGTCTAGCGTACTCATGTAGCAGTCCCGTTTTGTACTCTGTAGTAACTCGTCGATGCGTGGCATCGGATATGTGTCAGCTTTGGTGACTGCATTCAAACGCCTGTAGTCGACGCAGAAGCGGATACCACCGTTGGACTTCGGCACCATCAGCGCCGGTGAACACCAAGCCGATTCACATTCTTCTATGATGTCATCTTGTAACATTTCACCTATTTCAGCTTTCATTAGCTCTTTCTTCGAAGGATTTAGGCGGTACGGAGGAACAGCAATAGGCGGATGCTCACCTGTGTCAATGCCGTGTTCAGCATATGGTGTTGGACCTCCCCCTGCTTTAAAGACGCGTGCGTGCCTGGTGAGGACGTCAGCGAGCGCTTGACGCTCAGCTGGTTTAAGGTGAGTACCTTCATCATCCCTAAAAACATCAGTAGAGGCGCAGGACACGTCACGCGAGGTAGGTTCAAAGAACAAGTTATATTTTACCGTATCACAACTACTGAAGTACCAGAGCTCTTTAAAAAAATCAATAACTACTCCAGCAGCGGTTATAAAATCGATACCTAATAACGTCTCGTTATTTGTCGCATTGGGAAATATTAAAAATGGAATCGTGATAACTTTCGTTTCTAAGCACACCTCTAGGGTGGTAGAAAGTACATCCATCGTACGGACTACACTGTCGGCAAGCTTAACTTCGCGTGTCGAAGAGCTGAGGGGATGACCTTGACGTAGAAGGAGAGTATATAGCGTATGACCCGCAATGCAATGCTTGGCGGCCGTATCTATCAACGCGGTACCGGTAAAACCTAGAATTTTTATATTAAAAATAGGTCGTAACTCGCGACCAATAGCGGGTTCCGTATGACTCGCATGACCGTTACCGCGGGGTAAAACATCTCCACTATAAACATAGTTATCACTATTTACATATAAACACACATTCTTATTATTATCAAATTGTGACTTAATATAGTTTTCATTACGAGAATCAGTACACAAAATATCGTTATAATATCGGTTATTAACGTTTTGTTTATCGAACGTGTTATATGCAATATCGTTACAATATTGGGGGTTATTACCCTTTTCACTATTAAAATTATTACATAAAATATTCGTATAACCGTTGGTAGAACATAATGGGTTAACGTTACCCTTTTGTTTACAAACATTTCTACACTTATTTTCTGTTTGTGAGCTATGAACATTTACGTCGATAGAATTTGAACATTGACACATATTTGTTACAAATTGTGAGTTATGACTCGAATTATTATTATAAGAAACATCGTTATGGCAACAAGTAATAATATCCTTACCAATAGAGTCTTTAACTGACGTAATGTTTTTATTTGAAAAGCACTGTTTAGATTCAATTATTTGCGATGAAAAGTTTTGTTTACATACGTCGCGAGATTGAACACAATAGAAAGATTGACTTTGGCCACTTTGTTTTTTATCACCGTTATCACTTATCACTTCCGCGGAGTTATTTTTGGATTTACACTCACCTTGGGTCTGCAACTTACGACACTGGTCCTTTGTGTGGCCATACCGCTTGCAGTAGGTGCAGGAAACTCGTTGCTTCGCCGGAGCCGGGGCGGGAGGCGCGTGCGGAGCGGGCGGACTCTGAGACGGCGGCGCCTGGGCAGCGGGAGCACTATCGCGAACGGGGACACGATCGCGGTCGGCGGATTGTGTAGACGGCGTCGAAGTAGACGGCGGCGGGCGCGTTTGTGTTCGACGCTCACTCGCCGTCGGCGGCACTTTGTTTTTCTCGTCGAAAGAATCTTCTATGTTTCGTGCAAGGCGGAGTAATTCATAGAAATTATGACACTCCTCTCTTCGCAGTCTTTTCTTTATTCTGCTGTGGAGGAGTCCGTAGGTCATATCTAATTGGGCCGACTGTGTTACGTCACCTTTAGGTAGACGCGCGAAAAGGGCGCGAACGCGCGCCACTAATAAGTCGGTGTTTTCTTTGTCCTGCAGCGTCGCAAATATCTCTAGGTAGATACGATGAGGCGGCCGGCGGTCACCATACGCACTTATCAGGTTTTCTTTAGCTTCGCGCCATGACGACACAGAGTACTTTATTCCTTGCCACCATGTCGCTGCCTGATCTTTGAATAGGTAGGCTAAGCCGCGTAGGATGTTTGAATCCGCTACCTGCGCGCACTCGCTATAGGCTTCTATGGCGTCAATAAATGCTTCAACCGACTCTTGCGGTCGGCCGGAGAAGGTGGCTTTGCAGCGGGATAGGGTATTTTGCCCTAGTAGCGCGAGTGATTCCGGGGTTGATGCGTTGACCCGCGACACCGAGTTAAGCAACTCCCTAAATGCTTCTGTTTGAGAGCGTTGGAGAGAGGCAATAATAGTCGCCACGTTTTCGTTGGAAAAGGTAGCGTTAGCATCGGCGCGCGGCGCGAAAGAGTCTGCGTCGTCGCCATCTTGATTGGCGGACGCCGCGGTTGGCGAGTTTGATCGTGAGGGGACGGGTAATGCGTCGTTTGCATCTTCCCTCCGATTTAAACTAGCCGCTCTACTCCTGGTCACCGGCATTTTAGTTCGTCACTGCAAAACACTCACTACTTTGCACTATAGTCACACGAAAGAACGTTGGAGCGCCACATATGAGAGAGGGGTTCTCAGGGTTAGTAGTAGTTTAAACCAGTTTGTTGATATAATTATGGTAAAAAAGTTTAATAAGATGAAGGGGGTTACAGAACCCTAAAATAATAAAGTTTTCGGTAACTTAAGCACTAAGCACAAAATTAAGACACGGGCAAATGGCGGCGGCGCGACGGACTTGCGCACAGGTCTGCGCAGTAAGCGTGTGGGCAGCGGACTGTCGCGCCACGCCGCGAATTGTAACGGCCGTGCGAGAGTAAGACCAAAATCGTCGTCTCACTCTATGTATCGCGGCGGCAAACGACCGCGAGACGCCCTGATTGGACGGCACGGTTTTAGGGTTGCTATAGCCCCCATTTCCATTTTACGATTTAACGAAACCTGAAAAACGACAAGTCAGTTGGATTGAACGTAATAGAAGGATATACTGGAGCGACGGATTTGTGCCCTACTCAAATCATCAGAATTTGATTGCAGATATTTTAAGAGATAAAAGTGTTTACACCAAAGGTTTAGAAAAAGTGTTGTGGCTAAAAAATATTTTGAATAATAATATAAATAATTTAGAAGATGAAGGTTGTCCTAATTTATTAAGCTTGTACAATAAATATGAACATTCTCATGATGTGTATAGTTGTATTTATCATGATAAAATATGTGCTTTAAAAAATGTAATATGTTTAAATAAATGACGCGCCTGTTAGTCTAGTGGTTAGTGGCCCTGACTGCTAAGCCGGAGGTCGTGGGTTCGATTCCCACCCAGGACAAACTTTGTGTGATGAGCATGATTGTTAGTTCTGTGTCTGGGTGTGATTTATCTATAATATGTATGTATTTATAAATTATATACGTATGTATATCAGTTGTCTGGTTACCATAACACAAGCTCTGCTTAGCTTGGGATCAGATAGCCGTGTGTGAGTTGTCCCAAGATATTTATTATTTATTTATTTATTATTAATGGTGTATAGATAATAAATTTTTGAAATAAATATTCGCTTGTTTAATTTTCAAATCCTCTATCCCTACCAATCCCCTCAAATGTTAATCATTATAAATTGCTGCCTACCGCAGTATGATATCATTTCACCTTTACAATTATCTGTATGAAGAACTATATAGTGAGTGAGAACATGTCTCAAAATAAATATAGCCCTCGTTATGAAATGTATAATGCGTATAAAATGCGTGAGATTTCGTTTAGACATTATTGGGCAACGGCTAATTCAAGGAGAAGGTTGGTGATGGAAATGGCTGAAGCTGGATTTTTTTATTGTGGAAATAGTGTAAATGATAAAGCAGCGTGTTTCTCATGTGGAGGTGTTATAGAAGATTGGGAGATTTACGATGATCCCTGGATGCAACATGCTATACATTTTCCTCAATGTTTTTATTTGAATGCTTCAATGCTTCAAGTCACATGTAAATA
Source organism: Hoplodrina ambigua (assembly GCA_949774945.1). Lineage (NCBI taxonomy): Eukaryota > Metazoa > Arthropoda > Insecta > Lepidoptera > Noctuidae > Hoplodrina > Hoplodrina ambigua. The sequence goes on from OX458964.1 coordinate 16,787,719, forward strand.
CTATGACAGTATTTTATTAATAAGACAAGTTTTGCAAGAAATCACACATACAAACATAATTATATGCACACCAACGTACAAATTTTTCACTAATAATTACTTATATAATTCGAGAGTGGAAACTTTTAATAACTTGTTATATCTAGATACAGCTACTCATAAACATGCGTATTTCCTGGATTGTAACAAGAACTTAAGATATGATGATACCATGTTCAATAGACGCACGGGAATGATAAATTACTACGGAATGACATCTATTTTTAATGATATCTACAATATGATTATTTATATTCAAAGTGTCAATACTGAGTATGAATTACATAGACTTGATAAAAATGACAAAATGCATCTTAATGACAACTCGAATGACTTCATGTTAACATCTGCGACGAGTTCTAAACAACAAAGTTCGCAGTTTTTTTTATAATACACTAAATGTTTTACACCAAAACATTGCCGGTTTGCTAAACAAATTGGATCTATTGACAATTCAATTAAAAAACCTTGAAAATCAAGGCACTATTGTAGACGTTCTCTGTATAAGTGAACATTTTATTCCTTCTGGTCATGAAAGCTTATTGTACCTTCCTGGTTTTCATCCCGCCGCTATTTTTTGTCGCGAAATAAATCGCGGTGGGACTTGTATTCTTGTCAGAACTGGGCATAAATACAAGGAACTGCCAGATATTGCTAAACACTCAGTGTCAGGCGTTTTTGAAATTTGTGGAATTGAATTGATAACTCATTCTATTATTGTAATTTGTGTTTATAGAATTCCTAAATACAATTATTTGACTTTTTATGATAAGCTTGACATTGTTTTGGCTAGGTTATGTTTGTTAAATGGGAAAAAAATAGTTATGTGTGGCGATTTAAACATTGATACGTTAAAAAAAAATAGAATTACTTTGGAACTAGAGAATTTTCTAATGAGTTACAACTTGACATTAGAAATTAATCAACCTACCAGGCTTAGTAGTAACACATGTATTGATCATTTTGCTCACAACATACAAAGGGGATGTAAAGCTGAAATTTTAGACCTCATCCTTTCTGATCACACGTCACAAATACTCAGGGTTCCCATAAATAGAACATGCCGCTTAAATTACTGGAAAATTGTAAAAAAAGACTACTCCACAGATAATCTCAAAAAATTCCAAGAATGCATTCGAAGTCTATCTTTTAGGGATGTATTTGAAACTAACGATGCCAATATAGCGTACAAAAGATTTTATGAAACGTTCTCCCTGTTCTATAATCTTTCGTTCCCTGATAAAATAATAACTATTCATACTAATAAAAAAGTAAAATGGATATCGCGAGGCATAAAAATTTGTAGTAAAAAACAAAAAAAATTACTATGGACATACAGACTAAATCCTGTATTAAGGAATAAAACTAACTTTAAAAAATACTCTTTACAATATAAAAAAATTATAAGACTAACACAACAAGCTCAAAATAATTACTTTATAAAAACCTCGCTGAATAAATCGAAAGCTACGTGGCAAATAGTTAATAGACCAAAAAATAATTCTCCTAAAGAACAGATACTGACCAGTCTTGTGCGGCGCGTCGTAGTGTACGAACGTTAACAATGGCTGATGTGAACGGGTCAACGACCTCAAAAATGTTAAAGTGCGCGAACTGTAACTTAGTTATAAACGAGGTTCTGGCCTTCATCCAGAACAAATGTGATGTGATGGACGATGAGTCAATGATCAGACTGTGTATTACAGCGTTTAAAGAGGATGAAATTAGTGCAGCAAAAAATCTTCTATTTACCTCAGTCAAGACAACGGGAAGAAAAATTAATCGAAAAAGAGAGGGGAAATCACAAAGAGAAATAGAAGATATAATCACACTAATAAAACAGAAAGATCCTGAAGAAATGCCGATTTTTGTCGCCCGTGACCTACAAAAACTACCCCCGGTCACTTTTGATCACCTGGATGCTACGCGGATTTTGAAGGATCTTATTATACTTAAACACGAGATCGAGACTATTAAGGAAACATATACACAGGTGGACCAGTTCACGAGACTACAAAATGAAGTTATTAATCTACAGCGAACATCGATAGTTAATAATTTCGATCGGGACAATTTTGTCAACAAAAAACGAGGTACAAATCGCATGTTAGATAGCTCAGAATTTAATTGCGAAAGTGGTCCCTCAGGTATTATTCATATAACGCATGAGCCGGTGAGCGATATCAGTCATCCCACCGGTATTGATAAGGAGGTAGATGAAAGTACTCGTGCGCAGCGTTCTCTGTCCCTGTCACACGCGTGCACGCTGCCGCTACCTGGTGGCGACGATCTCTCTGTCGCACACAGCTCAGATGTTTCGCGAGCTGCGGTGCTCACCGAAAAACAAATGCTAATTGCCTCGGCTAGCGCGGTGACTAATACTACTGATACATCGGTATGTACACGCGCAGCAAACAATCAGCTGATTCGAGCGCCCCATTCGCAGAGCGCCTCACTTACGCAAAACGCAGACGACGAGTGGCATGTTGTACAAAGGAAAAGGTACAGGAATCGATTTATAGGTAAAAAAGGAACTTGCACCGAAATAGAAAGTTTTAAGGCTGCAAATATCAGTATCCCACTATTTATAAATAATGTACATAAGGAAACCTGCGAAAAACATATAGTTGACTACATAAAGAACAAAACGAACGTTGAAATCACACTACAGAGGATCGAACCCAAGCAACAAAAACAATATAACTCATATAAAATGTTCGTTCCAAGGGAGAAACTAAGTTTGTTTTTGGACTGTAGTTTATGGCCTGATGGTATAACCTTCCGCCGTTTCGTAGATTTTTACAGACGAGATTTAGACAGACGCAAGAAATCTGAAACCAGTGCAAAAATAAATCTAAATGGGTAGTACAACTAACAACGACAGTTTAAAACTCATCAGCTTCAATTGTAAGTCTTTTAAAAGATCTTCTGAGTGTGTAAGACGTCTTTGCCAATCCGCTGATATTATTGCACTGCAGGAGACTTGGCTCTTGCCACACGAGATACCCGAACTCGGTAAACTAAACAATGACTTTGGATTCTGCGGTAAGTCTGCAGTGGACCTTACAAGCGGCATACTGCGCGGGCGGCCGTACGGCGGCGTAGCGCTTCTATGGAGAAACAGTAAGTGTCATTATGTGTCTGTGATTCCGTGTAAAAGTGACCGAATAAGTGCAATTAAGGTGTGTGTAATGGAACGATTAATACTCGTTTTTTCTATATACATGCCTACCGACTCTTCTGACAATCTTGTGGAATTTGTTCAATGTTTAGGTGAAATAACGTCAATAGTTGAGACTTACAATATTGAAAATGTATTCATCTTGGGGGATTTTAACGCTCATCCGGGCGAATTGTTTGGTAATGAACTCCAAAATTTTTGTAATGAACAAAACTGGACATGTGTCGACCTAGAGATGTTGGGACTGTATTCAAATACTTACACTTTTGTGAGTGAAGCGCACGGCAGCCGCAGGTGGTTAGATCACTGTGTGGTTACTGATGCTGCATTAAAATCTGTTTCTTCTGTTAATATATGTTACGACATTTTCTGGTCTGATCACTACCCAGTAGAAATTCAATGTAATATTAAATCAGTTTGTAAAACCATTAAGTCACCGTTCACCCAAACAAATAAAGTTCTATGGGGAGACAGAGATTCAAGCCAAATTGAAATGTATACCAAATGTTGTAACGAAAAATTACGGGAATTAGGTTTCCCTCTTGAGTTCCAACATTGTGGTGATAGCATGTGTAATAATAGTAGTATAGACCACTTGTCAGCGATAGACGCACTTTATGGTGACATTATAAAATCGTTACGTGAGGCTTCTGTTGACAGCTATATAGGTCGTGAGAGTTGCGGGCGGCATCGCGGCCGGCATATTGTCGGCTGGAACAAGTATGTTCGTGACGCTCACAGGGATGCTAGGCAGAAGTTCTTAACCTGGGTGAGTTATGGTCGACCTAACTGTGGTAACTTTTATAGTGAAATGTATGAATCTAGAAAAAAATTCAAAAGCAAATTAAAATATTGTCAGAATAATCAAGAAGTAATAAAAATGAATATTTTAGCTACAAAACATAAAAATAAAGATTTTAAAGGATTTTGGCAACAAACGAAACAGTTAAACCCAAAACCTAGTATCCCTGTGAGTATCAACGGCATCTGTGAACCTAAGGACATTGCCACTTTATTTAAATGTCACTTTCAAGTGGAGTCTCCGCTAAAAGGTGAGCAGACCAGGGATGTTGGGGTCGTCGTGTCAGGGGTACCTGAACGTATCACAGCAAAGCAAGTTGCTCTAATAATAAAAGGTATGACGCGAGGGAAGTCCCCTGGGCACGACGGCTTGAGCATCGAACATTTACAGCATGCGGGGCCTCACCTCCCGAGGCTCCTGGGACTGTTATTTACTCTTTGTATTAGGCATTCCTACCTGCCCAATGAACTGATGAAGACGGTGGTAGTGCCTATAATTAAAAACAAGACTGGAGATAGTTCCGACATGTGTAACTACCGCCCTATATCATTGGCTACAACCGCAGCTAAGGTGCTTGATGGTCTGCTTGAGAAACAACTTAAAGAACACCTAAATTTAAATGACGCACAGTTCGGCTTTAGACCTGGACTTTCGACGGAATGTGCTGTTATGTCTCTCAAGCAGTCTGTCAAGTATTACACCGACAGGAGCACGCCTGTATATGCAGCCTTCCTTGATCTCTCCAAGGCTTTTGACCTGGTTAGGTATGATATTCTCTGGCATAAATTGAAGAGCACAGGTGTGCCAGGTGAACTCATTAATATTTTTAAATATTGGTACGACCATCAAACTAATCGGGTCAAATGGCTTGGAGAACTTTCTGACGAGTACGGGTTGGAGTGCGGAGTGAGGCAGGGGGGGTTAACATCTCCTTCGCTCTTCAACTTGTACGTGAACGGGCTGATTGGTGAGCTGAGCGACACTGGAGTCGGATGCTCAATTGATGGTCATTGTATAAATAGTATTAGCTATGCAGACGATATGGTGTTGCTCAGCCCATCAATGGCCGCACTCAGAAAGCTAATAGGTGTATGTGAGGAGTATGCGAGGGTACACGGTCTCCTGTACAATGCCCAGAAAAGCGAGCTCCTGGTGTTTCAAGCCAAGGGACGGAAACTGGGAGATGTGGCACCTGTGCTGCTTAATGCTGTCGCTCTTAGAAGAGTGAAGGAATTTAAATACCTCGGCCATGTGGTGAACGAGGATTTAAAAGATGATGGGGATATAGAAAAGGAAAGGAGGGCGATGGCGGTCCGCTGTAACATGTTGGCACGCAGATTTGCAAGGTGTAGTCTTGAGGTAAAAATCACCTTGTTTAAAGCATTCTGCCAAACTCTCTACACCTGCAATCTGTGGGTCACCTACACGCAGCGGGCCATCAACGCTCTCCGAGTACAATATAATAATGCGTTCAGGGTGCTGGTGGGGCTCCCACGTTACTGTAGCGCATCTGCGATGTTTGCGCAAGCGCACACAGACGGCTTTCACACTGTGCTGCGGCGCCGCATCGCATCGTTGATGTTTCGTACGCGTGGGAGCGCCAACACCATTCTGAACGTACTCAGCCACAAGTTGGACAGCCCCCTTCTGCGGCACTGGGTTCAAGCACAAGTGCGTGTGCCTGGGGCCCCAGAGGGCGGCAAATACCTTAATTAATTCTTAAATGATGTAACTAACATAGTTTTTAAGTTGTATACTAACAATATTATGGGTATATTGCCTGAAATAAATAGATTTTATTTTATTTTTTTATTTTATTTTTTATTTATTAATAAATGTGACCTGACCTTTTCAAAACCTATTGACATTGCAAATTCATTTAATGACTTTTTTATTGATGAAATAGAGAATAATAGTAAAACTGACATGGAATTTGACAATACATTAGGCAATTTGACAGGACAATCAATGTTCATGCAGCCAGTTCTATCAACTGACATTGTTTCGGCTATAAAATCACTTAAAAATACAAATACTGTAGGATTTGACGGTATGTCAACAAAGGTGATAAAATTTGTAAATGAACTTATAGCACCCGTATTTGCGCATATTATAAACCTTGGCGTTATTGACGGGGTTTATCCTGAAGACTTAAAGAAAGTTATTATTAAACCACTTCATAAAAAAGATAATAAAACTGACATGAAAAATTATAGGCCAATAGCTAAAATTTCTGTATTTTCAAAAATTTTCGAAAAAGTTATATATAAGTCTCTGTATTCCTATCTTAATAAATTTAACTTATTATGCAAGGAACAAAATGGTTTTAGAAAGAATACCACGATCAACATGGCTATTTTTGATTTTTTACGTAGTATTATGTTAGCAGTAGACCAAAAAGCTCCAATTTGTGCCCTTTACACAGATATGACAAAAGCTTTCGATTATGTAAAGCATGATGTATTAATAGAAAAACTGCGTAGATACGGTATCAGAGGTAACATTTAAAAACTACTCGAATCATATCTCTCCAATAGAATGCAAAGTACAGAGATTACAAGAGTATGTGAAAAAACAAAATTTGAAAAGAGCTTTTTATCTCATTATAGATTAATTAAGTTTGGTCCTTGGGCCACCTCTTTTCTTAATTTATATCAACGATCTTCCAAAAGTGACACAACATCAAATGGTGATGTTTGCAGACGACAGTACTGCTATAGTAAAATGTATTGATCGCAATACCTATCAAGATGACATAAATAATACACTATCAGACATAATTACTTGGCTTGATAAAAATAATTTAGTTATAAACTTAAAGAAAACTAAAATAATGCACTTTCACCAAAGAACATCAGTACCAAAAGTAAATATTAGATATAGTAACTGCGACATTGAAGAAGTTAAAGTAACCAAATTCCTAGGTTTATTTATTGATAACCAACTTAACTGGAAGGCCCACATAGCAGACCTAAGTAAGAAAGTAAATAAATCAGCATATGCACTTTTTCAAATTGCTAGAAAAATTAATATGGAAGCACTGTTAGTTGCATATTATGGATTAGTAGCCTCAATTTTGCGTTATGGCATTATTTTTTGGGGTAATTCTACTGATAAAGATATTGTTTTTAGGGCACAAAAGAGATGCATAAGATCAATGTGTCGTCTGAAAAGTGGTGAGAGCTGTGTATCTTTCTTTAAATCGCTAAAAATTCTTACCTTACCTTCATTATATATCTTTGAAATTAGTATTTTCGTAAAAACAAACATGAACTTCTTCGAAAAAGTGTCAACGTTACGTGATGTTGCGATTCGTAGCCAATACGCAAATGCTTTAAGCAATCAGCGTTGTAAGACTGCCTTGCTGAGAAAGAGCGTTTTGGGCATGGCACCGCGCATCTATAATAAATTACCAGATGTCATAAAAAAATTGAATGTTAAACAATTTAAAGAAAAACTGAAACAGTTATTAATTGAAAAGTGCTATTATACGATTGATGAATTTCTGAATGATGAATATTAATGTAGACCTACTTATTTATTGGAATATACAAACAATTTTGATTATTATTATTTATATACGCATTGACTGTTAATAGACATTACTCCTTATTGTGACATTTGTAATTTTTTTTTGATTGTATTTATTTTTCATTATTTAATTTAATTTTGACAAACCTCTCAAATAATTTGAATTCCCTTCTTGCATGATTGGTAATGTACTTTTCCTCTTTGCATGCCACCATATTTGTACGCCACGAGGCATAAAATAGCGACCTATGTACTTATTTAAGATCTGTATTCACTACCTATGTTACACAAATAATAAATGATTTGATTTGATTTGATTTGATAATTAAATGTAAAATTATTTAATTATTAATATATAGTCATTGAGTCAACACAAAAGTGAAAAAAAAAAAAAAAAAAAAAATGCTGTGAAAGGAATATATTATATTAATAACTGTCTGAAACCATTACTCTATTAGAATATGCGCTATTGCATTGTGCTCCGAGTCGGATTATTTATTTACCCTATTAGATGAATTATGTATACGTTGCCACATTGCACTTAAAATGAGTTAAATTTGTGTACATATTATAGAGGTGTCGTGCACCGCAGCCGTTCCACTATGAACATTACAGTGAGGTTCAATTTTTAAATTTATCTCATAAATAAACAACTATATTTATTGATATTATCTATAATGTCTCACTCAGTGAAATCTGATTTTGATTGCTACGAGATACTGAAAGGAAATGAAATTTGTTTCATATAAATTGTACAATAGTAGTAATGTAGAACACAAATAAATTGTCAAATTATCATTATTTTTAGTTTTATTTAATAAAAGACTTGTGAGACCCCTAAGACCAATCACACAGTTTTATACTTGAATCATTATGCATTTGGAATGTAATGCAGATCAGAATCTATTTAAGCTATCGTACCAAATAGAGTAAACCGGCTGTTGCTCGAATTTCATAGTCTATGACGGTAAGGTTGAAAGTCAAATAATTCACTTCGCTTCGTGAGATAAAAGAACTGTAGTAGTTGATGTAGGTATACATCTCTAATTCCAATATCTAAACTTCATCTACCTAACCCAGATCAACATTATCTTCACGCCTGTAATTCCTAAAGGAGAAGGTAGGGTGCAGTAACTTATATAGACACTAGATTTGTATTATACTCACAATTAATGAATGGTGAAAACTGTGGGTTTTAGGATCTAATCTGATATAAATAGTGAATAATATAAAATTGAATTAATGAGCGAAAATTGCGGACTCAGAAAACATTATTATGCTACCAGATGATGAATGAAATGATGAATGAAATGATGAATGAGTGAAAATTGCGGGTTTTCAGATCTTATCTGATCTGGAAACCCCAATTTTAACCTACTAATTCAAACTTTATCATTGATTTTCTCCGTATATACAACAGATCTCCAGGAAATATTAAAATGGTTTGCATTTTATACAATAACAAATAATATAAAACTATTTTCCAGAAGTAGGAGAATAGCCTATTTATAGTTTTAGCAGATGTATTTGACTTTGACAGTTTGACACACCTAGAGACGGTGTTGCTTATTTTACTGTTTCCATAAAATTCCCGTTTATTTTTTTCGTGATATTAAAAATAGCTCTCTATTCAGACTCAAATTTAAGATCAAAGAGTATGTTTGCGTTTAGTTTCGTCTGAATCGTTCGTAGGCACTATTGAAACTATGAGCAATAAGTCAAATAATAGAACTGTCATTTGCTGTCATTGCGACAGTGTCATTGCGACAGTGTCATTGCGACAGTGTCATTGCGACAGTGTCATTGCGACAGTGTCATTGCGACAGTGTCATTGCGACAGTGTCATTGCGACAGTGAATGGAATGAGCTTGCAACAGATAGAAGATGTCCATAGCACAGAGAGCTACGAAGACAATAATATATTGTCTTCGATTATGCCGCAGTTTTTATGACGGAAATAGATTTATAACACGCCGAGGCAGTTAATTTGTCATTTGAACACATAGAACAACACGGGCCACCTAACGGAAGTTTGAACATGCATTGGATGGCGTCAAGTGTTATAAGTGTGCACAGGCCTTTATTTTGAATGTTGAACTATTTTGATTATAGTACCATCTATATGCTCTATGTGGTACTACAAATGAGTGCCATAATATCATACGTACAGAACACTAACCTCCAATCGCCATCATAGATGCTCAGAGTACTTTACATAGATGTCACTAGCATGCACGACTTAAATTAAAAGTAGAATACATAGCGGTTAGGAAGGTTTCAGTTCTGCAAAGTTCTATAAGGCTGCAGCCGTTAGATGGCGCTACTAATACATTGATATACCTATACACATATAATAGCAACACGTTTACCGGAGGGTTAGCCCCGCAGACTCCCCTGAGCGTTAACTCCGGTAGGGCGGTACCTTTAACGTTCTTGTACCCTTGGTAACGGTTGATAACAGTTCGCGCTCAATTTTAAATCGGCTCAATTTCGAAGTCTCAGTGCCAATTTACCAGCTCAAAATGGAAAATAATCAGGGGTAGGAACTGCTGAGAGTAGTAATTCGATTTGCTCTGATAATAAACAAGCTGCAAAGGCAGTTTCGGTTCAGATTTAACCACCGTGTGCCAGTGTTGATAACATACGGGTCTGACGATTTTAGAGGTAAGTTAGTATAGAATACCTACTTACAGCCATTAACAGTGAAACAAGTGTATTGTTGTTTATTTTTTCATCTTTATTTGTTTTGAAATTATAACCAAAGAATATTTTTGTTATAATTATGGCTAGAACAGCGTGTATAGAATGAAGGAGTGATGCGTATCAAAATTATTTATTTATTTAAACTTTACCTAACCCTTTGTGGATTACAGGCGTGTGTGATGTTATATTATGTTACAGAGACTAATTAATTTTAAAGTCGTTAAAGTAGGTATCTAAGTCAGACTTGTGAACATAATGATGTTCGATTCCCAAGTAAAGCAAAGTGTTTTTAGGTTTTACTAGCAGACATTTAAGTCCTAAACTAGGTAACTCTCTGATTTAGGCAAAAAGAGCTAAATTAGTCGTATTTTTTATAGTTCTATAAAATGTATGTATTTTTATGGAATAAATCTGAAACTTGAACCAATTCGAGTGTTTGTATAGTAGTCTTTAATACTAAATAGGATTGAAATACTTGTAGATGTAAGGTGTTTAACATGAACGACAAGATCTAAAATCTATTCTAAAATAGTTACTAAAGCTGAAGAATCTTTATGTTTGTTTAATAGCGCTAATCTTTGGAACTGCCAGTTGGATTGTAAAAAAGATTTTTTTATTGTATAATTTAAGCTATATAACATCGCGCTACGACTCACGGGAGCGGAGTAGTAATCAAAGACGTAACGGGAAAATTGCGGGGTATATATAGGTAGAAAAAAATGCAATTCTTGTGACTATGTAAGCCCTATCTACAACTGCTGTATCTGTACAGATAATTTATCTATGAAACTTTCTTTACAGGCGGGTTCCGGTTCCAGAGAAGGATGTATTCCCCATTAGTGTGCCGCCTCATTCGAAAGTCTGTGCGGAACTCCGCCCGCAGATTCCCACCGCGCTACGTGATAATGCGCCATCATTACGTTTTTGAAATACGCGGATCCAATCCCGATTTTTATTTTTACCTGTTAATAAACATTCGATGGCTAAGACAACGACGTTAAAGATGTGCAGATCTCGTATCCGTTAGAACAATAGTTCTAACAGTATTTTTGATTCTAGTCTTTTTCTCTCTCTTTTACTCTCTCTCCGATACTCATAAATATTGTATAATCAATGTGTAGAACTAGTAGTTATTGAACACACAAAAAGACTACAGAGGTTTAATGACCATTATGATTGACACCTCTGTAACCAAAGTTGTGTGTACACAATTCAATGTAGCCTACATTGAATTGTGTACACACAACTTTAGGAATAAAAAAATACATGAAAAAATGAAAAAAAAGTAGATGTGCTATGTGCTTTGTGAAGTAGAAAATGTTACAATGTAGTTGTTTACTCCGGTATTATGAAATCAATTTATCTTGAATTAAAATTGTTTTGTAGAGTTGTTCACTCTGGTTTTATGAAATAAATATTTCTTGAATTAATGTTGTCTCGTTTATTTTTTCTCAAATGATTCTATCTTCGTTTTCCAACATAATTATATCAAACCGTCTATTCATAATACGGCAAATCAGTCTATTACTGTCCCACTGCAGGGCAAAGGCCTCTTCTCATTCAGAGAAGGTAATTGATTGTAGGTCAAGCTTTCCTTCCAATGTTTTCCTTCATCGATGTCATAGATGTCCAAGATAAACTTAGAAAGAACACATCAATTTAGAAAATAATATTGGTACTTAACCGATATTGAAGCTTTACGACATGCTTATAAAACTTAAAATCATATAATGTATTTAATGTTGTGAGTTTGTTAGGCTGTACTTGTTTTCAAATATATTACAAAAATATATTATCAGTAGATAAAACATAAATTAATATAAATAACAATACTTGAATCCAAATAACGGTAAAAGAAACTTTACTGTTGCTTGACTATTACTATTACCCTTTTACATAAAAACACTACTTATATATAAATAACTGCCTCGTTGGTCTAGTGGTCGCAAGCGTGATTGCTGTGCATGAGGTCTTGGGTTCGATTCCCAGGTCAGGCAAAGTGTTATTGGGTTTTTCCATCAGGAATTTCTCAGTAGCAGCCTCGGAGTCTGGATTTGTGCCCGGTTGATGGCAATAGGCTCGCCCCCTATTACATGGGACTAAAAACATAACTGGCGAAATGAGAGTGTACTAATGGGTACACCTCTGCCTAACCCTTCTGGGATTACAGGCGTGATGTTATGTTATATAAATATAAATAACAATTAACATTTGCTTTTTTATACATTAATTGCGGATTTATAAATTAAATATTAAATAATATTTAATTTTTATATACTTAAATAGTAATTTAGGAGTAAGTAATACTTTCTATTACTTACTCTTAAATTACTTGAAGGATTCCATTAAATAACTGCGGGACTTAAATAAATGAAACAATTTTACAAAGTAGCTTCCTTGAAAAGGATTTATCAACGCCCCTAAAAAGTTCTACACCCAACGCCCATTTACTACTGCTATAAGCCTCATAATGTAAAACCACAATGCTTGATACGAACAAAATACTATGTAGATATGTACTCGATCTCGATCAAGGCCCTTCGTAATTAATTAAGAACTCATTAATTATGAGCGTTTACGCGTTACGGTATTCAATACAACCTTTCAAGTCGTTATTTTACGAAATGAATGAACCGATTTTAATATGTAGGAAACACATAAGATAAATATAATAGGTCTAAAAAGTTAGTTGAGAACTCTGTCTGCTACGCCACTACTAAGTTACTGTTGTGTTAATGGCTGCAAGTCAATACTCGTCTCTACTCGTTCGTAGGACCCAAAAGATGGACAGACGACCTGGAGAGGACCGAGGGATCGCGCTGGATGCAAGCCGCTTCCAACCGGTCCTATTGGAAATCTGAAGGGGAGGCCTATGTTCAACAGTGGACGTTCTACGGCTGATATGATGATGATCATGACGTCACTACAAAATTGCTGCAAGGCCTATACTACGTTGCTGGTACGCCACTAATTCGAAGCAGCTACGCCACGACTACGTTGCTGCTACGCCAAAACTTCATAGCTGCTACGCCACTTATAAATCAATGCTACGTCACTGCTACGCCGCTACGACGCTGCCATAACACTACTAGCCGGCTGCGACGCTACTACAACGTCGCTACTACATCACTGTAACTGTGCTACGATCTTACAAAAAATTTATGGCTGCTTGTGCATTTAACAGAAAGTTATCACCCTATTTTGTAAACTTAATAGCCAGTTTACATGACGAGTGTTTAAAGGATAAATCACCCTTTTACTTTAATGTAAATTGGATAATTAACACATCGTCACACTGTCTGACATGTATATCCCCCTTGATGACCATAAACTTATCCAACAACAATCTAATATAAGGGGAGGGGAATATCAAGCGACGTATCGATTCGTTTACGTTTTCGAATAAGCAACTAGCTTCTCGATCGACTCTTTGACAGTTTAAAAGTAAATGGTTTATTTAAAACTTATGCATTGACTTTGAGACCTCAAAGCTTATTTTTAACAGAATTATACATACTAATGTCGTAGGTGAAACAAAAAATAAGATTTAATAAAATGTACACATACCAAGCTTGTTATAGAAAGAGACAGAGAGAAAAATAATCAAAAAGGAAGGTCGCCCGAGGGCATAACGTTTTTTATTAACGCGACGATTACTGCAAATTAACTCCTACCGCAAGCCGCATTACGGAATTTGGTCTCGTAATGACGACATTTTGAATCACCTACTCAAATAACGTTATTTAATTTAAAACAAAAAACTGTACCAAATTCATGTTATAAATGCGAAAGTAACTCTGTCTGTCTGTCTGTTACGCTTCCACGGCTAAACTACTGAACCGATTGTGTTTAAATTTGGTATGGGGTAAGTTTACACCTCAAGAAGCGACAATGGTTACTTTTTGTTCCGCGACGCCGTCTGCATTCGCGTAATGTTTTTTTTTTTACTCTTATGTTATTTAGTACTGATATTAAAAACGGGGCTGCTTCGTTAACATCTTCTTTTTAATTGCCATTTACAGACAACCACACCACACACACACCACACCACACACGCTACAGTATGACGCATTTTCGACGTTACCAGCGTTAGCTTTGAAGCCTAATTGATTCACCCCAAACTAACACGTTTGTAAAATGTAGCTTATCGGCTTAAATTTTTAACAGAAGGAAAAAGATTTTCCTGCGTTTAATTTTACTGGTAAAATTTAGTAAAATATTAGGATATCGGGTAATATTCAAAGTTGCTTGTTGTTTTGAAAGTTACCCCCTTACTATTATAAAGCGGAAAGATTTGTGTTTTTGTTAAGTTCGGAGTTTCGGTTTGTAATAGATAAACTCAAAAATTTCTAAACCAATGGAAACCTACAGGTGCCGATTCCCTTGTTCACAAACTAGACTAAATTTAGAGAATTGACATCTCTTACTAACATACAGCGAAAGGAAAGGACGGTGACATTCCGTGACATTAAAGTACTAAGTTAGCGATGTCAAATTAGTTTTGCCTTGAACTTTTCCGTATTTTTAATCCATACGTTTTAAGATGTCAACTATAATTGTATGGATGTGTCAGATTGACTAAATTTGACAGCTCTTATTTACATTAGTCTCTTTCTTGTTTTATTGGACAGAAAAAGATGGAAATAGTCTAATTTTAGTTTAGTTTGTGACCATGAGAATCGGCACCATTATCAGCGAGAAACATGGGCTAAATTTTATATATTTTTTTAATTTGGGATCTTTAAATATGTACGCAGGCAAAAGGTAGTCATCAATTTATTTTAACAGATCTGGCGACTCAGTTTACAACCCATTATTTTTGCTTGAATGCATCAGAAAGATAATATTGCCTCTTCCACTTTTGTCAAACGGATTTCTAGATAAGGTATCTACATAGGTATACTGCTAAGTAATAGATTAACGCTTACCCTATGTACTTATGCTTGAATGACGTACTCTCAAAAGAATCTGAGTATTTATTTGACACTACTACTTTACCTCTAAATAATATAGTTTAGATATAAACTAGAACCTCCCTGCAACTTCGATCGCGTGATTTTCTTACGGATCCCTAATTTTTCATCAATAAAATATAAGTGATATATATTATGCACTCAGTGATAACGTAGCTTCCAATTTGCAAAAGAATTTTCAAAATCGGTTCAGTAGATCCAGAGATTACCCCTACAATCTAACAAATTCACAAACTTTACCTCTTATAGATATAGGTATAATAGATTAGTTTCTACACGCGACTTCGTCCACGTGTAAGTCAAATACACCATAAAACTTAGCCTATGATACGCGGCATTATACCTATTAGTGAAAGACTTTTTGTAATCGGATTAAATCTTCCAGAGCTTATTTTGCAAATGAAAAAAATACTTTTCCTCTTCATAATATCAGTATAGATATCAAAGAAATACACATACATATTAAGCTTCAATAAATAGCAATAGAGCCGATCAAATAACAAAAATCAAATTAATCAAACCTGATTTACGATGTAATTTCTGAACATCCTACACGTATTATTTAGGAACTACCATAATTGCGAGCAGAAGCCGAATGAAATTGGTAACAAATCCTTCAATTATTAGTCGTTTTAATTGAACATTAATTAAGTTACTTTTCTTGAATACGAAATCGGTATCAACAGCCCACGCAGGCTTACAAAAATGAAAATATTCAATCTTTTATTCATTTTTCTACCTGTTCATGGAAAATTACCAGAGTATGAAAAGGTGGAGTTCTGTGAAACCCTGGATTGTGATGACAGTGTCGATGATAAAATTTGTGGCGTAAGGTATACGGATGATGACGTTATATTCAAACTTTTTGATAACGAGTGCAAGTTCTTGAAATATGGGTGCCGAGTCGATGATAGTGAAAGAATGTTTCGTTTTTTTTTTACACAACCTCTCATGACTCCACGCCTGTAATCCTTAAAGGGTTCTATGTAATAGGGGCAGGCCTATTGTCATCAACTGGGCACAGATCCAACTCCCAAGCTGCTACTGAAAAAATCCTGATGAAAAAACCCAATAACGCTAATTTATTTTATGTTTTCATGAAATGTAAGTACTGTTGGGGTTTCCTCGCCGTTGACGGTACCCGGGTAGTGGGCGTCGGTAGCAAATGATTCACACCAAACCACTAATACGTTTTAGAGTTTATTTTGTAGATACACCTTTAAAAGGCAATGTTTTGTTATCTGAGTCGCACTTTACGTATTGCTACTTGTTATTGACTATCGGGACACATTAGCGCGTGATGGAGGTTCAGTTACGACTAAATAAAATTATTAAATAAGTGCGCATAACATATTTTGCTGTATGAGCATTATTGGCTCGTACATGCTCCCGAGGGAAAGATAAACACGTAGGTACTCAGATCACCAAACTTGCGTTACAAGTTAAATAAGTATACATTGTTATTAAAAAATATCAAAAGCAATCAAAACAATAAGCAAAAAATCAAAGTTTCATAAATTAATTAGTTATAGTTCAAATCTTGTTCCAATTGCTGGTTGAGCCTGACGATGGTTTTTCGAGTGTCCATCTCCTATTTCAGCGTAGGTAGCGATCTCCTCTAGTTCAATATTTTCTGTCCTCTCTTGACTCTTTGTCGAAAGTCTCTCTTTGGTCTTCTTGTTCGTTGTGGGGGTATTGCTCTTCTTACATGCGGGAAGATATCTTCTTGCTTGCCATATTATCATAGCGACGGCGATTCCTCCCACAAGCAAAGAGCTTATCGTGTAGTTGCCGATGTCATGGATACTTAAGTCGTTAGGTAGGCTCTCTCGTTCCTTTTGTGCGGTTATTTGGTTGTCTAATAATCTGTGTTCATTAGACAAGCTTAGTTTGGGTAGCACAATCTTTGTGTTTCTGAACGTATTCCACATGTCATTTGGCGAGTCAATAGTTGGTACATCCAAAGTCATTCCAATATTTGTATAGCTACTAAAAATGTTATGTGAGTATATTGTATGGTCTTTATGTTGCAGTATACAATCCTGACCTAGGGCAAGGAGTCCTGACTTTGTAATTGTAGTTGTTGTAATTCGATTCTCGCACACTATGCGAGTCGTACACTCCGTGATACAATTATACAACCATATGTTTGGTCTCTGTAATTTTATCCACTGGTCGGAGCATTGTTGCGGTATCCAATCACATGTGATATTGTTTACATTTTGACTAAGCATTTTCGCTTCGCAAGATGCCGCGCCTCCATGCAAGTTGCTAATAGTTGTGTACGCGTGGCAGATGTAGTTATCCGCCCGCATTGTTGTACATTGTTGAAGATCAACTTCTTCCATTTGTATGTAGGTATTCTTTACGAAGTTCACTCCGATATATTTTGTTGTTATCGCTATCCCCTGACATTGGTTAGTTGTGTACTGTCTAGGTATAGGGATCATGCGATATAATGTATATTCGTCATCGCTCAGTAACGGAATATGTAGTTCGAAGAGTAGGTATTGGTCGGTGAGCCGGGCTTTGACATAAACAATATTGTAAATATCTTTAATATTGGCTCCATTGATGTTTTTAATAGGTAACGTTAGTCTTTTCGATATAATGCCGGCGATGAAATTGAGTTGTTTAGATAGTTGCTCGGGTGTAAACAGTTCCATATCGAGATTTCCTCTGTAGATATCTGTTAATGCGTTTAGGAGCATTTGTTGGTTTCTTCTCAATACTGTGAGTAATAAGCTGGCAGTCAACGCTCCCGCGTTAACATCATTCATTGTTTTCATAATTTGAAATCGGTTTTCTACCACTGCCGTATTGTATTTCTTTTCGTTCATGAATTGCTGAATTACTTCCAGTTGCGTTTTTACAAAGTGTTCATTTTTCTTTATGATGTTGTTTTCGGCCTCAATAATCAGTGTCTGATTTCTTATCAACTCTAGTAAGTATTGTTCGTTCTTTTTGATTTTTTGAATGTCTTGAGCGTATTTTTCGGCGAAATCACTGTCAAGTACGCCAAACAGGGCTCGGGCAATATTTCCTACGCCGTTGACGTAGCCGCGACGCCTCCGTTGTTGATGTTGAGACCTTAACAATTTGTTATATTCGTTCAACTGGTTCAGTTCGAACTTAAGTTGTTGTGTCGTAGAGTGACATGGTTCTTGAGGCATCGTGTCACATAGTTGAGTTAGACGATTTACGAATTTCTCGACCTCTGTTGTACTTTGCCAGAATGTTGTCAGGTTATAGTAAACCAGAAGTTTCCATTCATCGTGTATAAGTTGAACATTTCCAACGGGGTCAAAGTAAACCGGTTGATTTTCAGCTAGTTGCGTTATTTTAAAATGTTGCAGGGGTGTTGCTAGTCCACATGGTAGCGTTGTAAACGCTACTAGTAACACCATTAACAAACCATGAGCTCTTTTCTGGTTTTTAATAGTCATTTTATTTTTCTTACAAGGCTCAGTTTCAGGACTCACTTTTTGTGCATCAGTACCCTCGCAAGCCTCTTTTATCGGTAGCGGGGCCAGTTTTATTATGGGTCTTTTTAGGACTCCGTTTTGCGTCTTGAGCGTTACTACTCGAACTAAGTTGTCGCTGCCTGGGTGCAGTTCCACTACACGGCCCATAGCCCACTTCCCTGGAGGTAGATTCCTTTCCTTGACGAGAACTAGTTGCCCCTTCTGTATATTTTCTTTAGTTTGTTGCCATTTGTTTCGGTTTTGTAATAAATGAAGGTATTCCTTTGACCAGCGATCCCAATAGTGTCGGCGCATGAGCTCGATGAGTTTCCAGTTGTTTCTGATGTCTACAGATTTCAGTTCTTCAGGTTCATGGAGTGGTAGTGTTAGCGTCGGACTTCCCGTAAGAAAGTGCCCGGGAGTAAGATAGTCCAGATCTTCCACATCCTCAGATAACGGACTCAGCGGCCTACTGTTCATGCACGCTTCGATTTGTGTAAGAAGCGTCGCTAATTGTTCGTATGTTAGCTTCTGTTGTCCGATTACCCGTTTCAGGTGTGCTTTCATGGAACGTACAGCGGCTTCCCATAATCCTCCTGCTGATGGCCAGGATGGAGCATTGAAATGCCACTCGATTTGAAGGTCGTTGACCTGTTTAAAGAACTCTGAAGATAATATTGTTTGATATAGTTGAAACTCCTCATTTAACACTTTTGCTGCTCCTACGAAGTTGATCCCATTATCGGAGTACATATGTTTTGGGGTGCCTCTTCTGGCACACATTCTTTTTAATGCTGCGATGAAAGTTTGTGTTGATAGGTCCGAAACAAGTTCAATATGTACTGCTTTTGTGCACATGCATATAAATATGGCTATATAGCCTTTGCAGGTCTTTATCCCACGGCCTTTGTTTATCTTCACATCCACATGTCCAGTAAAGTCAACGCCAGTGTGTGAGAATGGCCTCGATGGAGTGATCCTTTCTTTAGGAAGGTTACCCATCAACTGTTCAGTTTGGGTTGTTGCGTACCGACGGCATCGGATGCATTGTCGCAGTGCCTTCTTGACAGTTCGATTGCCGCTGATGATCCAGTATTTATCCCTAGTGTAAGCTAGCGTTAATCTTGCTCCACCGTGTAATGTCCGTTGATGTGCCTTTTCAATTAGTAGTTGGGTCAGTCTTCCTTTTCCTGGGACGAGGATGGGGTGTTTCGTTTCTACTGGCAAGTTTGAGTTATTTAAACGTCCTCCAACGCGTAAAATTCCATTTGGGTCCGAGAACGGGTTAAGTTTCAAAATGGTGCTCTTATTGGGAAGTTTTCCATTCTTGTTGAGAGTTTTTATCTCCTTTTCAAAGTAATTTCTTTGTACTGATTTAATAATTATATCTAATGCGTTGTTTATTTCATTCAAGTTCAGTTCATCGCACTCATTTGACCTTTTTTTATTTCGTAATGCATCGCATGCATTCTTGTAATACGATCTATGTTGCTATGCCGCTCAATTAATGAATCGATTAATTCATTTTTAATCGGCATGGGTTCCGTACTCTTAGTCGTGTAACAGTTTGTTAAATAACCTTCGTTTGTAATGTAAGTCTCTTTTGAGATAAGGGCTTGTATTTCTTGTTCCTTAAGCCATTTTGGACCTTCCCACCACAGGGAAAAGTTTACCAGTTTTGACGGCGGAAGTCCTCTTGTTGCGCAGTCGGCAGGGTTTTCGTTAGTCTTCACGTACCCCCAGTTTATCGCAGGCACGATGTTTGTTATTTGTGTTGTTCTGTTTGTTATATACTTTTCGTATTTAGTTTGACTTCCTTGAAGCCATGCTAAGACTACCTTGGAGTCGGTCCAGCAGTACATCTTCAGTTCGTAATCTGCAAGGACATCAGTTATCCTTTCTAGGAGTTTCACTAGCAAAACTGCGGCGCACAGTTCCAGCCTAGGTATCGTAGTTTTCTTTTTGAGTGGTGCCACCTTAGTCTTTGCTGCGAGTAGAGTAGTTTCATACACGCCGGTAGATAACTTAGTTCGGCTGTATATGACGCATGCGTAGGCTTTCTCGCTCGCGTCACAGAAGGCTTGCAATTCGATCGCTCCATTGTTTTCGTTTTTTATCCATCTTGGTAAACTGATGTTGTTTATATATGTCAGGTCGGATTTAATTTTCACCCATTCGTTTTTAATGGTGTCTGGTACCTTTTCATCCCAGCTAATGGTTCGACAATTATCACTCCATAATTTTTGAAAAAGCAGTTTTGCTTGGATAGTCATTGGAGCTAACCAACCAAGCGGATCGTAGATCTTGCTTATCTCTGACAATAGTCTGCGTTTGGCGTATGGTGCATTTTTGTTGTTGTCAGGCGCTTCGCTAATAAAATGGAATGTGTCGCTTGCGTCATTCCATGCGAGTCCAAGTGTTTTGCTAAACTCTTGCTGCTTGAAGTTAAAATCGTTATTGTGGCTTTTCTCTTTCCCCTGTAGTTCTTTGAGAATTGATGGTTCATTTGTGGACCATTTCCGTAAAACAAAACCGCCTTTTTTTAGTAATTCGCTAAGCTCCGTTTGTAGTAACTTTGTTGTTTCTATGGTATGGTGACCCGTGATGGCGCCATCCATATAAAATTCATTTTGTAATGCCTTTTGGGCTAAGGGGAAAGGGTCGCCTTCATCTTTGGCCAGTTGTTGGAGAGTGCGCATCGCGATGAATGGTGCGACTTTGGTACCGTAGGTTAGGGTACACAGTTGCATTTCTCTAATTGGTTCTCTCATGGACTCTCTCCAGATTATCTTTTGTAGACATTGTTGATCTTGATGAATAAGGATTTGACGGTACATTTTCTCAATGTCTGCAGTTAGAACATATTTATAGCTCCGCCATTTAATGATCAGGGATAAAATGTCCTTTTGAAGATTAGGCCCTTTTTCCATCAAATCGTTAAGGCTGTAGCCTGAGTCTGTCTTCATCGATGCGTTAAAAACAGCTCGTAGTTTGGTTGTTGTTGAGCACTCTCTTACTACGCCATGGTGTGGTAGGTAGGCTTGTACTCGACTCTCGGATCCCGTCACTGGTTTCATGTGACCTAATTCGATGTAATCTCGGATGAATTGTTTATATAATTTGGCGAAGTGTTCTTGTCTAGCCATTTTCTTTTCTAAATGGAGAAATTGTGCAATGGCTTGTGATTTCGATTTGCCAAGGTGTTGTTCATAGTTGGCGTTCATTGGCATCTTCACCACATATCGCCCGTTGTTTAATCGCTCTGTTGTATCCATGTAATATTTTTCACAATATTCGTTTTTCGTCGTAAGTTCGGGTGCCGATGGAATGTCTTCTATCTCCCAGAATTTTGTTATGTTATCTAGCTCTGTTAGAGTAACTAGACAGTTAAACTGCTTTGTAGCACCGCACAGTATCCAGCCTAACTTGGTCTGTTGCGCTACTGGCGAGTTATTGTTATGTTTGAGCACTCCTTCTAAGATCACATCGGAGTAAATATCTGCTCCCAGGAGTAAATCGATGGGCCCCGAAATGTTAAAGTCTGGATCCGCCAACTTAATATTATGCAGATGTGTCCAGTTCTTTCTGTTGATAGTGGAGTTAGGCAGATTGTTTATAAGTTTACTCATCACTAATGCTTCGGTTTGGAATGTATAATCTGAGTGGATAGATTTACATTCTAGTTTAATCATCCCTTTACTCATGCCCATTATAGTACCAATGCCAGTGACAGCCGCATTATTTTTGTTTCGGGGTAAGTTCAATCGTTGAGCAGCATTTTCTGTGATCAAGGTTACTTGAGAGCCTTGATCCAGTAACGCTCGAAGGATGACGTAATCTCCTTCTTTGTTCCTGACCCTGAGTTGAAGAGTCGTTAAAAGTATCTCTTCTTCCCCGTTAATGTGGTTAGATGTTCGCTCAGGCGCCGTTGATGTGGCTGGCTTTGATTGTAGTCCTTTCAGATTTTCATCATGAAGAAGGGAATGATGTTTGAAGTTACACGTGCGGCATCTTTTCGTCGATGTACATTTATTTCCGCCGTGACTGAACAAGCAATTTTTGCATAAGTTCATTTTTGCTATTGTTTGATTTCGCGTTGCGACATCCATGCTCAAAAATGTAGAACACTGCCTCAGCACGTGATCGTTTTTGCAGAGTGGACATTTCCTTAGTGACGCATGGTAGGTTTTTGTCCACTTTTCTGAGTCTTTAAAGTTCGTTGACTTATTATTGTAATAATTTTTTTGTTGGTTATTCGTTGAATAATTTTGTTTTCCACCGCTCTTTCTAGTTCGAGATGTTTCCATCGTTATGAATTGTAATTCCAGGAACTCCATAAACTCCTCTAAGTCTGGCAGTTCTCGTGAATGTTTCATGTTTTTTATATAGTCACCATACGTGACGTCATCCAGTTTCGAAGACAGTAAGTGCACGATAAGTGGACCCCATACAGGAATATCGATGTCAATATTCTCTAGCCCATTTAAACACTCTTTCGTTGTATCGTACAGCTTTTTCATGTTAGTTGAGTTCGGTTTTTCGATAGATGATTGATTGAGAAGTGTGTCTATGTATGAGGTAAAAAGTAACCGCTTATTGTCGTAGCGATGCTGAATAATATTCAGGCAAGAGTCGTAATTCTCAGCACTCACAGGAAGGTGTTTAATCAACTTCTCCGCTTCCCCTTTTAACTTAGATTTTAGGAACTTCATTTTCTGCGTTTTGTTTAGCGTTGGATTGTTATGGATCATTTCAATGAATAAATCTCTGAAAGAGATCCAATTGCTGAAAGTCCCGTTGAACTCCGGCAATTCTATCCTCGGTGTTGTTTTTTCATAATGAGAAGTTTCAAAAATTTTCCTATTCAAATCATCCTTTAGGTTGTCGTAGACTTGCTCCCAATGGTCGTATTTTGCTTCATAATCCTTGTCATTTCCTTGCAGTAAATAGCTTAGCTCCCAGTGAATCTTGTCAATGGATTCCCATTTAGACCGTAGTATGTTTAGTTGATCTTGAAGTTGCCACTTCTCTTTCATGACATCTAGATTAGTTCTGGATACAGCTCGCCTCAAGGCGTTGAAGTTACACATTTGATTACGTAACAGCGTCGATAAATGCTTGTCCATCTCATCTCCGATTGGTTGATGTACTCCAGTTGTATCAAATTGCGGTGTTTCCTGTGTTTCCTGTTTTGATATACCCGAAAATCCAGGTTCGTATATTAACTTATCTCGTAGTTGCTTCATAGACTGCATTGTTTCGCTAAACATGCTTTTTGTTATTTCGAAAATGCCCTGCTTAAAGTAGTCATGGTCTCTCTTGACAGACTCATACTTCTTTAAGATCTCGTGATTCGAACTAAATTCATCCCAGAGGGATTGTAACGCTTCGATGCGCTTTTTTAGGTAATCTATGGATTTTCTACTCACAGAATCCTTTTTGTAATTAGTTTGAATAGTTTTGATTTTCTCATAGCTGCCTTGTTGCTTGCTTATAAGTTCCACAAATTCGAGGTATTCCTCAGTCGACATTGTTGATGGCTGTTAGTGGTTGGCCGGTAGGTGTTGTGTCCTCACACCGGTTTCGGAGTTGAAGTAGCAGTACACGTTATGTCTGCTAAGTTGATAGTTGAATGTAGTCGTAATCGCAGTGGACGTTATCCCCGCTGATTATTTCTTATTAAGTGGTTTTGTAGCGATAGACGTAATCTCCGCTGGTTCGTAACGGCTGGTACTCAGTGTAGCTCTCCCTCCTTTACGTCATGTGCAACGTCTCAATGCTGTTGGTTAGACCCCCTTGTGGGAAGCCACCAGCACCGATTTGCTAACGTAACTGGGATATGCCACGCTAAGCGCTCTGCCGATTAGGAGACACGACGATCCAAACGTTGATTTGCCGTGTCTTTGTTTGATGCTCGAAGGACCAGAAGATGTTGGGGTTTCCTCGCCGTTGACGGTACCCGGGTAGTGGGCGTCGGTAGCAAATGATTCACACCAAACCACTAATACGTTTAAGAGTTTATTTTGTAGATACACCTTTAAAAGGCAATGTTTTGTTATCTGAGTCGCACTTTACGTATTGCTACTTGTTATTGACTATCGGGACACATTAGCGCGTGATGGAGGTTCAGTTACGACTAAATAAAATTATTAAATAAGTGCGCATAACATATTTTGCTGTATGAGCATTATTGGCTCGTACAAGTACACTACCTTAAATTAACATGTAGGTAACATTTAAAGGTACGTGCAAGAAAAATAACTAAATAACATTAATGAATATAAAGATAATAAAATAAAATAAAAATATTTAAATTAAATACAAAATAAAATTAAAACGAGAATAAATTTATTTAGGTAGAAGCCAATTAGAACTGTATATAATGCAGGTGCACATTTTTTCAATTACTAAAAAAACATCTCAATTTAATTTTTTCACTCAACTTAATTTTCTCAACTCCTAAACAGTATTTAAAATACAAAGAGTTTTTGAAATCAGTAATTATTTTCAAATTAATATATCGGGTGTAAGGGACATCCCTCCGAAAACTTACAGGGTACATTCAGCTCCTTATTTTGAATCGTATTCCACGGAAATTTTCCTCAGGAAAATTTCAATATCTTTTCCCGTTTTTTCAGTTAGTATTCCTTTATTTCAATGTAAAATTACATTATCTGTACGCAGAACTCCATTTATGTACAAAATACGGCTAAAATTATAAAAAAACCAGCAATGGATGCTGAAATACTCGAAACAAACGACGCGTGAAATCAGCTGTTTACGTTCTGCCTAGCTACAGAGTTCATTGAATTCACCACATACTACCTACCCTTCCCAACCAGTAACAGACGCTCCTGTTAGAGTATTGCTTCGTTCCTATTGGTCGAATGGTCGGCGTTTGCACAAAATGCCTAATCGCAACAGTGTTGCCAACTTATTAGACCTCAATTTGTGAACGAAAATGTTAGAACTATCTTGATGCACCCCATAATGCACTAGCTGGATTTTCTTAGCCCCGACAAAGCGCGCGTGAGGCCACTCAGGGAAGATGTTGTACCGGCCATCCGCGGCCGATTTAAAGTTTTATGCTGTAGTTTACGGTTTAAACTTATGAACTCCTTTATTGATAAACGTGAATCTTTTAGTGCACTTAATTTCTAAAGGAAAATCATTTTTCCCAAAAAAAAATAACAAATGAGATTTAGTAAAGATTAAAATGTTTCTTATTTTGCACAACTTTTTGCACGAAATCACAATTTCGTGCAAATAATTGGTAATACATTCCCGTAAAATCGTGCAAAGCGCTGGCGCCGGGCGGTCTCTTTGTGTCGCTTTGAGTTGTGCCGCGAGCGCATGTCGGTAGTTCTGTACTCGCGCAGTCTCAATGTGATATCACGCCTACGCTATTCGACTTATTTTTTTGTTGTGGTGTTGTTTGTTATTAAGAAATGGCTACATTTAGTGCTCGTGAGTATGGAGAAATGATTATGTGCTACGGAGAAGCTCAGGGAAATGCCAGCGAAGTGCTCAGAATTTACGTTTCAAGGTAGGTGTCCTGACCGTCGTCGGCGTCTATCAGACTCCCGGATGATTACCAATGCCTATCACCGCCAGTGGCGTGCCTTCCATAGAAGCCGAAAAGCCCGGCTTGCTATCAATAACTCGAGATAATTAAATTAAAAAAAAAAAAACACCTTTCTAGTATTATAGTAAGTAAATTATTGACTCTTATGAATAAACATTTTCAATTTCGCGCGATAAAGTGATAACGCTCGCAAATCGATAATCTCGCTGTGTGTTGTGCTATCCCGCCCGCACGCGTTGGCTTCTTATGTGGCTTGTCGGAATTACTGCTCATCCAGTACAAAGTGCGAAAAATATATTAAAATCATTCATTCATTTCTTCGCCGATTTGTATGAAGAAGCAAGCCTGGCTTGTAGCATGAAGTTGCTGAGAGTGAGATGCTGATTGATTTGAATGATTTGTTTACAAGACAGTATAAATTATGAAATTAGTTCTTTGTTTTGAGTCGTTTACGGAGCATTTTTGTTGTGATGTTTATTTAAATCCTTTTTCAGATTTGTTTTAACGTTGTGATTAGATTATCTTGTGATTAACGTTTCTTGTATCATGAATTCAGAAACGTATGCCATTGTTCCTTGTAAAGGATGAAAGTGTGTGCAGTAATTACTCAGGAAGGTAAATACGTTTTAGAGATAATTAACGTCTCGTTACTTCACCTACACCTACTCCTGATTGTTATTGTTTATGTGTTGTTATTTCTTATCACAATTAACGTGTCGACAACAATCAAGCCATTTTTCAGAGGTTAGTTGATATTGTATGCGAGTCATTTAGCGTCATTAAAAAGCTTGTACCTACTCTATAGTGGCAATTTCTTAAAACTGTATCTTTGCTGTTTATGTACGATACGATTCTAATATGATTTTATCTACGACAAACACAACAACAATAAGGCGGTAAACCACCGACCCACCAAGTATTTGTTTAGTTAAACTTCAAAATTATATTATTAATTCTTATTTCTATAGCTGATGTTTTTATATCTCGCATCAAACTCGAAGTTAAAAATTGAATTAAAAAGAAACATTATTTTCTATCAATAAGTACATAAATCAATTAGGCAATTAATTATTTCTGCGCCATCTATTGGTCTGTGATTTTACTACCTGCGATCGAACTCGACGAGCTCAATGGCGCTGAAAATTTTAATAGATGGCTCTTATATTGTTTTTTTTTCCCTGAAAATCTGTCGGGCTTGCCCTAGTTATGACCCCCCGGCACGCCACTGATCACCGCGTGTTAGATAACCTACTATTGTTGCCTATTGTTCCCCACCGGGAAGGCGCTCACGCTGATGACCCGCTTGCACGCAGACACCCTGCGCCGTGCCTATGTGTATGAACGCCTCGGTGGAGGTCACTTCGAGCCGTATCTCATTCGACCGGAGCGATTCTAAGGCATCTAGGATTTATTAACATTTTTTTTATTTGACCTTGACCACATAATGCAACTTGATGTGTTACGTGTAGGTACGTCACGCCGGTATCTGCTCTATGGCTCGCTCGTACTCTCTTCAACATGACGTACCTAACAAATAACGCGGCGCGAGAGCGCTTGGCGGGGAGAGCGGCCGAAGGCTCGCTGCGCTTGCCGTTCACTACGTGCGTTTTGCCACGAAAACGATACATTGCTTATAAGGTATTTAAACAAATGAGGTTTAGTAGATTCCCGTAACGTTCCTGAAATAATTTTATGTACCGGTCATCTTAATATGGTTTACTGAATTTACCCTGTAAGTTTTCGGAGGGATGTCCCTTACACCTTGTAATATTAACATACACCTACAACACAAACTATTGCTTCATAAACTATTTTTACTTTATACCTACATCTTTCAGGGACCGAAAGTACTCATGAATATGAACTATTTCTATTATAGAACCTACACTGAAATATAAAACAAAATTCAGTTGTTCCCTACAAAGATAAAAGATGTATAACAAATTAAAGTCATGTTGCATACCTACATAAAAGTTTCCCATAAAACTTATAGTCCTCGACATTCTGCAAAAACATGACACTTAATCATATTTTTATGATAAAACGTGATTTTTTATCATTAAAATGTCCTAACTCGATTACCTGTGCACGGTGGCACGGCGCTTGGCTGTTTGCCGTTGGATGCTGTTACATTTAGCCCTACGTGTCCGGTATGAAAACTAAGGCGCTTTGCACACGGAGCAACTTAAGTTGACGCAACTGGCAACTTTTTAAAAGTTTCCTGTAAAAGTTGCTAGTTGCCATAAAGGTGCCGGTTGCCGCAACTTTTTGACAATTTGTAAGCAACTTTTTTAGCCGAGTTGCAGTGTTGCAAACTTAGCGGTATTACCACTAGATCTGGTGGATTGGGACCCCCATCTGGTGGGCCGAATTTGTATCTGGTGGCTTGTGGATTTTTAGTGGGCAAGTTTTAGGTTGATGGTTTTCAAAAACAAAATTGAAATAAATTTACAATACTAACACTTTCAGTGTACTTATCCGTTGGATGACTGTGGTGTGTAAAAAAAGAAAAACTAATCGTACTGATAACGGTACAAGTTATTCAGGTCGACAAAAAAGAGGGTAAGAAACATCATTCTCTTAAAAAATAATCCTATTTAGTGAGCCCGAGTGGCTGTGGAGCAGGACTAGCATTTAGCCAAGCATTTTTGCCCGTGATATAATCATCTAACTTATAATAATGCTTGATTAGATAGTGTGCGTTTTATGAATGGTTTAAATTTTCTCTCATTTAGTTGGAGAATAGCAAGAGGTATTTTATTATAGCATTTTACACAGTATCCCAAAAAGAAGTGTTTACTTAGTAGGAAAAACCACTAAGTTAATGGCAACACTATGCCGGGCACAGGGCGAGGGAGAAAGGTGTAAAATAGCCTGACGCGTTGCGATTAACGGTTGAGGAAACCGGCAACTTTCAAAACTGGTATAATATTTGACAGTTGCTAGTTGCGGCAACTAGCAACTAAATAAGTTGCTAGTTGCTGCAACTGAAAACTGTTGACGATTGCCGCAACTCGCAACTTGAGTTGCTCTGTGTGCGCAGTCCAATTGAATTACATGTAAACAGCGAGTTGCCAGTAAGTTGCCAGTTGCCAGTTGCTGCAAAAGTTGCTCCGTATGCAAAGCGCCTAAGTTACAACAAAGACTACGGCCATAAACTGATCGATACTCATTTCCTTCATCTAACAAGTTTAGAACAACTTGATTAACCAAATGTTAACTTTAAAATAGCTGTAAAAAAAGCTTAGATTAAAATTATCATTTTGTTAGTTTCAAAATGTAAAATATCAGAACATAATTTTTAAAATTTAGCAAAAACAAAACTCAGTTATTCCTATGCTAATGACATATGGATTTTAAATACAAAGAACACTTTATTTAATTTCTTTATTTAGATAAGTTGTAAATGTTTGCGATATAAATCATTCGGAGGTTCAGGGAACAAAGTATTTAATTCTTACAGAAAGTGAAGAATATCCCTCTCTTACACTTTTCTTAAATAAAACATAAAACAATTAAAATTATAATAAAATTAAAAACAAACTATTGAACGCACACGAACGAAACGAACGTATTATAATTATTTTTACTACATCATTAACTGCCTAGACTTTTTCCCAATTATGTCGGGGTAATTATGTAGGGGGGTCTAACTGGAATACCAGTATTTAACATGAAGCGACTGCCTATCTGACCTTCACAATGCACTTACTGGGTAACAGGATACCCGTCGGTAAAAACAGTTACTGTATTAAGACTTTCGAACTTCTGACTGTCAAAGATCTACGAATAACAGCCGAGACCAAGTACGTTTCGTGTTTTTCAAGGCACGGAACTTCCAAGTCATAAATATTACGTAGAAGGAGGCCCACTCACACATCAATTTTGCGTGTATTATCCTCATGCGTTTATTGTTGCGTTTATTATTCAATTTTGCGTTTATTTTTGTCAAGGCCACATAATTATCTTGGCCTCTATTACATTATTTTACCTTCTAACATGAGTAGGTCGATTAGCTACTACCATGACTCCATGAGTATGCCTAGGGGAAAACGCGAACGAAACGCGTTTTCTACGACTAAAAACAGTTATGCAACTCTTTCAATAACTTACAGCTCTTAGAGCACCATCTGAATTTCCTGGTTTTTTTTTTTTGTCGTATATAATCTTTCCCCCCTAAACACACTACTACTTGGCTACTTCTTGAAATAATCCTTACTTCCTTACTAATATTATATTTAAAAGCTAAAGTAAGTTTTTTTGTTACCTTTTATAGATGGCGCCACGTGTCTTTCGAATCATGGTTGCATTACATTGAAAGTCAAATTCTAAAGGGCAAAAGTTAGTTTACATCCTTTTCTTACAAATTTCAGATATATTGTTTCATAGACATTTTCAGAAAGGAAAAAACGTAACCCACACGACCCACACTCACTCACTTGCACATGTACAAAACACACAATGTGCAACTAAAAATCTACCTATTATCTCCATATAGAAAACTCGTTACCTATTATATAGGTCCCCACAAGGGTGCTCAAATTATCTTTTAAAGCAAATAGCGTTGGCAGGGTCGTTCAATTTTTTCATCCTCTATTTTGATAGAGGATGGAAAAATTGACCCTTATTGTGTGTCCAATCCACACACAATAAGGCTTATATTTTCACAATACTATGATCACTCGGGACCCCTAATGCACCAGAACAATGTGATGTTGCGATTGTGGTGCAATCCTATTAGAGACATGACGGTAACCACCAAATTGTAGACACCGACATTATAAAGTTATGAACAATAGCTCTTTCCCTGCGACCTTGTTCGTTCGATTTTTCATACTTATAAAATAAGCTAGTACTCAGCGATAACGTAGCTATCAATTTGCGAAAAAAAAATCAATATCGATTTAGTAGATACAGACATTACCCCCTACAACTAACAAACTTGACCTCTATATAAGTTTTAAGTATGGACTAGCTTCCACGTCAAAGTTAACCAATTTATCCTACGGAAACTCCACATTATTCCGATATAAAAAGTAGCCTATGTGCTATTTCAGACTATAATTTATTTCTATTTAAAATTTCATCCAGATCCTTTCAACCTTTCTGGCGTGATGAAGTAACAAACATCTATTCAAACTTTCGCATTTATAAATACACTAGCTTTTGCCCGCGACTTCGTCCGCGTAAATTTCGGTTATCGCGGACACAGACGAAGTTGCGGAAAAAGTTACCCATGTTCTGTCATTTCAATAATTATGTCATTTCAATTATTTAGTTCTAATCGTGATTCGAAACGACTCGTGGCGCCATCTATGATCATAAGAACGTTATTGTGATTTCCCTCGGAAACAGTACTTTTTTTCGAGATTAAAGGTACCCTATGTTCGTTCCTGTACACCTGGCAACGTATATGCAAAATTTCAGGATGATCGGTTCAGTGGCTTAGGCGTGAAATGGTAACAAACAAACAAACAAACTTACTTTCGCATTTATAATATGTATTAGTTAGGACAAGTAACGTACGTATTGATAGATATGTGGTAATCTTACTCAGTGACCTTGAACTTGAATAAACGGCGAAGTATTTGGATCATTCAACTTACGGCACCGATTCATCCCACCCTACCCTTATCCCTATTTTAATTTGGGGTCGGTTTCGCAGAGTCGAACAAGTTATTTGATATACGGATACTTCAGATTTGAAAAAGCTTTTTTACAAAAAGGAAGGAAAGGAAAGAACTACAAAGAAAAATCTTTAATTTTAGAAGACGACGGCTTTTGTTTTACTTGTTTAGGACTGTTTTTTCAATAGTCAGATAACTTTCATCTAAAGAATAAAAATGACCATTTCATACACTTTCTATAAAAAGCTGTCAAACCGCCATTTTTATCCCTCCCATAAGAGTTGTCTGAAGATTGAAAAATTACCCCTTATTAGACAGTCAAAATTTTAGCTGATTTTTATTTTGGCATGTATTTCTGGTTTGTAATTTATGAAATCGTTACCTGCCTGTAAACCTCATAGGTTGTTTGACTGTACTGTAGATAAGTCACCGACCCATACTATAAATAGGTACCTAAATCTCTGTCACTGTGTCTTCATAATATGAATACTAAGTAAGTACTTCTATTTCATGTAAGCTATAACATGAATACTTAAAAGAAAACAAAAACTTGTTTCATGAATCGCAAGTCTTTATAATAAAAATCGATTTTTCTTCAATTTTTCTTACTAATGTTATTCCTATGTTGTCAGAAAAAGGAATCCCTTTGACAACATAGGAACTTTCCTAAATATTTCTCTAAAAACATTTTCCTCCTAAATTAAAACACAGACCCATTAGAAACACATACAAATACATAAAAACAAATATATAAGTATAAATAAATAAATCCCCTGATTCTAACTTTAATCCGTAATTAAGAACATCGGATGCAGTCCGTCCCAATTAACTGATATTATTGCAAAACTACCTTTGTTTCAGCGGACACCCCAACGGAAGTGCAGACAGACGGTAAGGGGAGCCGTAAGCCCACCCATCTCCCCGTTACCCAGGCACCCAGACAGGTACAATATTCCATATTCCCTCCCGATAAACCCCATGCAAAATTAATATCTGCTAGGTGTAGTACAGTCGATAATAGCTGTCGTCTGACCCACCCTTAAAACAAACGAATTTGAACCCTCTGCAAAAAAACATTAAAAGTTATTCAATTTGTATGAGTTAATTAGACTAGTAAGACTCGATGAACGAATGCAATATTGGGGCAAAAGTGGGTAGTTGAAAAACAATTTGCGTATTCATTATAAAACTGATATTCAAATGTTAGTAAGGATGTGGGTAGGAAAATAAAAATGAACCGTGACACCTCAAGCCAGTCAACGCACAATTGCAGTGACTACGCGCAAACATTTCTTACCTTGGCTTGAACGTAGTATTATATTATCTGTGCCTTGACTTAGTAAATTGCAAAAATCTTCTTTTCCAATGTTTTTATATATATTCTATTGTTTGATTATCATGTCTCAATGTCTCAATTGAGTGATTATTTGAAATACAAAAAAAATATCCTATTTGCTGAAGGAGAATGTTGGATGTTGTTGATCAGAGAGATTACTTGGAGATATAACATAGAAGTAACAATGCTGTGTTAATATTTTTTATATATTTAATTAAACGTAAAGTTACACCCGTTTCATTTATTTGTTTCAGAGAAATACAGTTAGATTGTGGTTAAGACGTTTGGATGAAACAGGAAATGTTCAAAAGGGTCGTTCGTGACCAAAACCTGTAATGTTTACTCCCGTATTAGAACGGATTGTTAGTAGACATACTCATGCATGCTGCTGGATTAAAACAATACAAGCTGGCACGTAAAATTCAATGAACTGCTGTTCATCGCCAAGTGAAAGTTCAGAATTTATATAGATTTTAATTGGGAAGAACATGTTGCTTAAGAGATGGTGCTTCACTTCGCTAATAAGACAGCACCACCTTCAGCAGCCCACAATACTAAAGTGTCTGTGTGTGTTTTAAATGAACTGTTGTTATCATAAATTCTAAAGAAATATTTCAAACATTGAATAAGCTGGTCCTTTTTACGATTATATTTTAGTCATATTAAAAATCAAATAAAAAAAATCATAATAAAAAATCTATAAAGTAGGTAAAACACCAAAGTATTTATTTATTTATTTAAAAACAACCAACTACCAGTATTTAGTGCTATTTTCACTTTTATTTTATAAGTAGGTATGACAGTTAATGTGGTGATGTTATTGTTATGAAAAAGAAATATTATATTTCTAAACATATAACATGTTGATTCACTACATAATTTTTTACCTTCTTTAAAAATAAAAATATAGATATTTTATAGACTGTATTGAAACGATGACACTGCTTTTTTATCAAGTTCTAGCTGAAGTAGTTTATTTTATATTTATTCTAACTTGTTTTATATGTTTTAGCTTTATAATATGACAAGTAATTATTTTTGTCAGTAATGATTTTACTTTTAACCATATTTAATAAAATCGTAATCAAAATTATTGCTGTTTTTCATTTCTGTTGTGATTTTTGTATTTAAATAGTTAATTTTAACTAACTATTTTAATTTAATATAAATAATATTTAGAATGCAAAAAATATAAATGAATATTGTAAACAAAAAGTGCCAAAAATGCAAACTTGGGTTTGATCTCACTATCATGTTGCTACCACTTGGTCAAATCGTCTTTACAAATAAAGTTGAAATTAACAAGTCCATTACGTGTCAAAACTGTATTCAAAAGATTATCTACCCTAACATAAAGTTTTAAAGATCAAATTGGCATAACAGTGTTCTATAATATTTGCGTCCTTGAACAAGTCGTTCGAGCTCATTAAGCTAGTACGTATCGAATTCATATATTATCCACCGCTAATT
The DNA here is from genome assembly GCA_949774945.1 of Hoplodrina ambigua. Lineage (NCBI taxonomy): Eukaryota > Metazoa > Arthropoda > Insecta > Lepidoptera > Noctuidae > Hoplodrina > Hoplodrina ambigua. Next base: position 16,822,430 of record OX458964.1, read on the forward strand.
GCACAAGGTTCAAATTCGCCTAACTTTATTCAGCCAGTTAGGTGGGTTAGATAACAGCTATAACCGACTGTACATTGACGAATTGGGCTTATACCAAAATAATGCCACTAGCTGGCAGGAAAATGGATTTTGTTGATTTCGAAATTCAAAAGGGTGTCTGTTTGCTTTGTATACATGTGCCTACTCGATTTTTTTTTTCGGAATATAGACGTTTTTTAATGTAATTTAAAAACTACATTTCATTTTCTGTACAAAGTATAAACCAAAGTCGCTTCCTGCCGTCTGTACGTTTACATATTTTAAACTACGCAACGGATATTTTAACTGTCAATTACTAATTATGAGTAAATACTTTTTGCGTATAGTAATCTTATGTAAGCATTGTGCATATACATATTGTATTTTTTTTACAATGCATCATACAATTCTACACTATCTACACTAATATTATAAAGAGGAAAAACTTGTATTTTTGTTCGTTTGTAACGGATAAACCCAAAAACTACTTGACCAATTTTAAAAATTCTTTCACCATTAGAAAGCTACATTATCTGCGAGTAACATAGGCTATATTTTATGACGAGGTCGCGGGCAAAAGCTAGTATTGTTATAATTTTTGAAAGAGATTAGTAGCATTATTAATTTCTGTCTATTCTTTTTCAAAGGACCAAAAGACAGCGACTTTCAAAAGTGCCTTTTAAATGGCCTACTTGAAATAAATGATTTGACTTTGGCTTTGAGGAAGTATGTATATTGCACAGATGCAATTCGCTAGAACTCGATAAACTTATCGGCTTAATAATGTCTACAGTTTATTGATCGAACTGGCACTCAAATTCCATTTAACTTGTGACAACTATTGAGATTGGAACGTAGACAGTGTCTGGCATGTCATCTTTGGATTGTCAGTAATCCGCTTTTCTATAATTAACCCTCTCTAACGTCGCCGGCGTTTTAACCCTCTTCGTGGAAATTATTTGGCTATGTTGAATATTGAAAGGCGGAAAATATATATAAGCTCAGTGTCTATTTAGGGAACGGTTGACTTTGAATGTAGATGGTAAGGTAATTTACTCCCTTTAAGTTAAGTTAAACGCTTTACGTGTGAAGTGGGTTTTACTAATTATTTAACGTTAAAGATTTTATTTATTGATGAATTAGAATGTGTTTATTTACTTAAAATTGTAATGGCTTGTTTACCTAACTGACATATTTTAAATTCAATTATTGATGCCTAGTTAATCTATTTTCATGCCACCATTATTATAAATGCTTATTTATGTTGATATTGTACGTCATATAGTAAAGTTTAATGAACATATTTTTGTTAAAATATACATATGATGTATATTTTGTTGAGTTATCGTTTTTGCAAGGAATTGGATGTTATAAGATTTAAAAGTAGGTAGGTACTAAAAAGCGAAACATAAAAAATCTTTTTTATAACAGTACAAAGTGAAAAATATATTTATTTATTATTTTTCGCTTTGTGGTTTTTGAGGGCGGTTACAATTTTATAAAAAAAAAAAAAATACATAACACATAACATAACGCCTGTAATCCCCGAAGGGTTAGGCAAAGGTGTATCCATTAGTACACTCATTTTTCACCATAAAGCTTAGAAAGTACAAATGGCTTGTAAAGCCACAGTTGCCTGGTATCGATTCGCAATAAACACTTTGACTCTGTCTTTGGCAAAACAAACACAGGCAATGATATCAAAGTAAATCAGTTAACACACACAGAAATTTTATTAGTAAAATGAATAGACGACCGACATAAGCACTTTATTTACAAAGACAGACCGTGCGATCAAAAAGCATACATCTTGATATCCATTAGAAAATGAAGCTTCAAGCACCCCTAGAGTTAGTTTACCTACAACTGCCAGTTTGTTTCGAGTCCTTCAGACGAGTAAAGATACGCGCTTACTTTGTCGGGCTGCAGCGAGTCGGGGCGGGTCGCATCGCAGTGCTTAGCACATTAGTGACGGACAGGCCGGGTCGCAGCGCATTGAGCGCCTCAAAGAGATGTGTCAGCACAGAAGATGGCGCCCGCTAGGGCCAGTACCAAAGAGTTACCGCGGTCCTGGAACGCAAAAAAAAACTAGAAGCAACACGGATGGGTTTTAGTTAGTAAAAAATGTGACCTTTAGCTGCACCCAGAGCAGAAAGAGTCATTTGATAACTTCCCATACTTAAAAAAAAGCGCATTGAGTGATAAAGTGCCTAAAGTAGGTACACTGCCTGACGTTGAAGATTTAAAAAATGTAATAACATGTACGCGCGTCATTCTTCAGCACACTAAGCGACATAGTATGCGATTGTTTTTAAGAAATACATACGAGCCATTTGAGTGATTTTTTGCGCTGCGATGCGACCCGCTGCGGCCCGACATATTGTGCGCGAACCTTAAGTACGCAAACTCAAAGAACGGCGATCTTTTTGGCCCGTGTTTCGTCCTAAAAGTTCGCGTACTTAAGAGGCACTGGCGAGCGAGATCACCGAGATAAATGAAGTCTGAAGACTTATTTAGTCTGTAAACTATTGAATCAAAGTTTATCAGTTTGCTAAAGTCTGTAAACATTTCAGTTACCTTCAAAATTGTTTATTCATTTTGCGAGATTGAAAAGTGATTTGCTCGCAAAATAGAAGTATCTTCTAATTGGTTTAAAATTTTAGGGTGAAAGCCAAATCAAATTAACGTAATAGTAGATACTCTTCAATATTTATTCCAAACGGTCGAACTGAACTCTCAAATCAGATTCCACTGAGTTTTTGAGCACCGCTTCGATGCAATCGTACGTCGAAATTACAAATTGAGGGCGGAAGTCTGGATGCAGACTAGGGGATGTCATTGAAAAAACAGAACAACCAAACATAGCACTTATCGGAATTAAAAATAGCCTTTAATTTTGTATTCATTTAGAAAAGATCTAATAACAGCATGCTATTTTTGAGATAATGAAGGAACGACAAGAATAAAAAAACAAAATTGACAACCTGTTGCCCTCGATTTCGTTCGCATACATATCGGTTATCTTATATATGCCTATGACCCTCCTAAGGGTTCAAAATTACCGTACCAAATTTCATCAAAATCAGTTCAGTGGTTTAGTCGTGTCAGCGTAATAGATATCTATTAGTATGGATTTGGAAATAATTATGCAACTTATATCGTGATGGCTTAGTGGTTAAAATTGTGGTTTTACAATCACAGACAAATATAAATTTTCATTTTAAAATTTCATATGTATTTTCCAAGTTTATCTAAAACATCACTGACATGGGTAAAGAAAACATCGTGAGGAAATCTGGAGTTACAAATTAATGTAAGTCTGAAATCAATTCGCCTTGAGCAAGCGTGGTGATCAATGCTTAAACCTTCTCTGTATGAGAAGAGGCGTTTGCCCTGCAGTGGGGCCATAATAGGCTGGTATATTAGTATTTTTAACCAACACAAATGTTTATATAAATGCAAATGTATATATCTAAACGCGAATTAGATACATACTTAGCTTGACAATAAAATTTTACGTTACCACAGCAACGGTAGACAATCGGGTCACAACCTGTTGCCTTTTATGTACCCACCAAGTTGACTCACTTGGCAGAGAGCCAAGGGTAACTTTGCCGTTGGGATAAACAAGGGTCTTAAGGGATTTCCGCAGTTTGCCAGATAACAGTGTAACCCACAGGCAGTGGGAGCACTTCGAACAGTTTGCCTGTTTAAGTATGCACCCTTCTCACGCCTAAACTGCTGAACTGATTTTATTAGTGCTGGTTTACAGGCTCTTAGAAGTTGGCTTTTTATTTTGAATTTACGACTTCGCCCGCGTGCTTTTTCTTATCCGCGTTAAGTGTTTTTATAAATGACAAACTTTTAGACTTAGACTATACAAAGTTTTTTTTTTTTTTTTAAATCTTCATTATATATTCAATATTATTTTGTAGGCTGGTAGAACACAAATAACGTGTAGCTTAAAAATAAACAACCTTATTCACATACCCCATCATACATATATACTCTGTTAAAATCATAACACTCCTGTTGGCTTTATCGTAACCGGGTTAAAACAGCGCTTACAAGAAGCCACAGTTACCAATGAACCGAACCGATCGATACGTGCATCTCGTCAAATATTTAAAGCTAATGGCGCCGCTGCCGCTCAAGGCCTCGCCTAATGCGTCTCACAACGAATATTTCATGATTTTGCTTTGATTACACTATCTTTGTAATTTTGTTGCAGCTTACGGAATAATAAGTATGAAGCATTGTAGCGGTAAATCGTCTGAAGACAACTTTAAACATGTAAAGTTCGTTAATAACTGTCCTTGACTGCACAAAAGAGACAGGCGATCAAGTGTGCGGTTCGAATGATCCTGGTTTAGGAGAAGAAGACGCTGAAAATGAAATACTTGATGAGGAAGAATCTCCAGTAACACTTGGAGAAAATGGGATGGGACGATGTTCGATCCTCGAAATATTAACAATGAGAGTACACGAAGGAAATTGGTTCGTATCTTCGGTCCCATGCAGGTGTTTACACCTTGGATCAAAATACCGAAGAATATCAGCGTTGATTACTGTCACATTGTCATCTTGCTTTCATAAATGTCCAACTGTAAGTAGGATACATAACATATTAGGCATTTATTGTAACAAAAACATCTGACGAATGAAACAAGTCTACTTCACACTACAACTACTCTAAAGGGAGTCGGTTTAACCATTTTTGAAATTACCTTTTTTATTTTATAGTTATTAGTTCACCGTTTTACCCAGTGACACTCGCGTAGCCAATGCAATTTCTGTCTGTACAGTTTAGAAAATCTCGTAAAATTATTGATGGTCTCTTGGGAATGTTTTCCTGTAACTATAACGGTTAAAATATCTGCCCTTGTTGACACAGTCCCGTCTCAAAATACCACCCTGTAAACTGAATAATGTTTACAAATTTATGATCATGATAGATAGCTAACAGCATCTCCAGTCCTCACTCATTGACTGCGGGAAAACATACACGCTGTGTTTCGACTAAAAAATGCGAGTGCGGCGCACACACACCGTATGTGTTTTTCTATAGCGAACACACGAACAGTGGTAGCTAGCCGCACTTGCGTTTGGCGTAGCGAATGTTCGCCCGCAGTCATCGTGTTAACGACAGAGAGAACATCTTGCAAAACATGTTTGATAAAATCAATCCAATAGTTGTTTAACCCTTTAATTCGCAACGTTGATTATACTCAACATTCCAAAAAAGATTTTTTTTGACGTAATTACTTCGTTTGTATAATTTGTTTCTACATTAAATTGTGGTAAAAACAAAACGCAACAACAACAGCGTAAACAAGTGACAGTTTTTGAAGAAAATTTGACATTTAGCGGCAAAATGGCGCCGGGTAATGGAGCGACTCGCGGACGTGCGGTAAGATATTTTAATTAATAACGTTTTGCAATAGATTTTCACATATAACCTATAGTTGTTATGTTCCAATATATCCACTCGTTATGTTTTGCTATTTATTTGACACTGAACTGCTTTGACTAACAAGTTATAATACCTACTTTATCACTGTTGAGTATTCTCAACATTGCTAAACTGTGAACAAAGTTGATGCGTGTATCTATGTTGAGTAAATTCAACACTGCACGACATTTAGTATAAAGTGATTTTTTGTATGATTTTTTTTTATGAGATATTCATAATATATTTTTTTTATTTACATTTGTTGTGTATGTATAATATTTATTTATCCATGTATGTATGTTATTTGTTTGCTTTCGGTGTTGGAATGGGTTTTGCAAGCTTTTGTTATTTGCTTTTCTTAGGTTAAGCCACGATGGGAGCGGACCAGGCGCATCTTGGCGCTAGTACCACCAATGCGTGCTCCTTCGGACAGTAGCAATACTTCAGAAGATGAAGATCTATTTCCGAAGCCGCAAAATGTATGTGAGTTGAATGAAGAATCCGAGATCAGTTCAGAGCCGAGGTCAGTAGATTCCTCTTTGGAACGATTGAATATTTTAGACGACCATAATGAGATAACTATTTCACCAGATTCACCCGTTCTCCCTTACGAAGAAGATACTGTTCCCTTGACTCCCCTAATAAACCATATGTTTCCATCAGGCAGCAATTCAGATCTACCAGTTTTAAATTCACCATTTGCATCTTCCCCATTGGAACCAAACACCCGATCCAAGAGAAAATCTGTTAATAAACCTGTTATCGCATCAAAAAGGGTTAAAAATATGTAAGGAAGCCACTTGATTTTAAATGGATGTTCGGCAAATTTCAGCACGTAGCCATTATAGAAGAATTTAATTTCACCACATTTACAGATGCTAAATCTCCCCTTAATTACTTTTTTTCATTTTTTTCTGGAGACATTATTGATCTGATAATAGAACAAACAAATTTATACTCCGTTCAGTATGGCCTTTCAAAATGCATAAATACAACAAGAGATGATATCTATGACTTTTTGGCTATTACCATTCTAATGGAGGTAGTCCCGATGCCGTCATACAGGGACTATTGGAGTAGAACTCTTAGATATGCTCCTATAGCGGATATTATGCCTCTCAAGAAGTATGAACATAGAGCTATTTTAAAATAGCTAATAGCTAGTGTTTTTAAGTGGACGGATCTTAAGATCCGTCCACTTCTTGAGAGAATCAGACGAAATTGTTTATTTGTAGAGGAAGAAGGACGATATAGCATAGACGAAATGATGGTCCCTTACAAAGGTACTCGCGCTGGCAGCCGACGACAGTATCTTCCAAAAAAACCAAAGAAATGGGGTTTCAAGATTTTTGTACGTGCTGGAGTTTCTGGACTGGTGTACGATTTCTTGCCTTATGGAGGAGAAGATACGTTTAGAGGAATATCGTTTACAGATTACGAAAACAGCCTTGGTTTATGGGCTAAAGTTGTTATAGCTCTTTCGAAAACCATCAAGAAAAGACCCTCAATTTTATATTTTGACAATTTTTTTACGTCGCTGGAGTTGATCCATTTTTTACGAGGTGAGTATGGGCTATTTAGTTTAGGCACAATAAAGAACAACCGGCTGAGAGGATGTGCAGATAAGTTACCTACCAATAAACAATTGTCAAAAAAATGTCGTGGCGCAAGCAAGCAAGTTGTTTGTAATTCTAATAAAATTGCTGTTGTAAAATGGCATGACAATAAGTACGTAACTATAGCCAGTTCGTTTGTGGACTCCTACCCTAGAGAAAAAATAAAACGTTATTCCAAGGAATCAAAGTCCAGGGTAGAAATTGATTGTCCTCAAATTATTAAACAATATAATACGCATATAGGCGGTGTCGACTTGGCGGACATGCTCATTGCGATTTACCGCAGCACGTTCAAAACTAAGAGGTGGTATATGGCTATTTTTTCACAGGCTCTAGATATATGCCTTAATAATGCTTGGTTACTATATAAGAGAGAGCAAAAAGAAACACGAAGCAAATGCATGTCGTTGAAAGAATTCCGAATTCAAACATACACCGAATTGTTGAAAAAAAATTGAGTTGGTAAGGACAAACTAAACAATGTTAATACTCCCCAAAATATAATAAAAACACCAGCAACAGCGCGACCCCCCGATGCAGTCAGATTTGATAACACCGGCCATTTACCCGTCTTTGTATCTTATGGGAGGTGCAAATATTGCAAAAGCGGGTACACTAATATTAATTGCACCAAATGCTCCATGAGGTTGGGTCTAGTTAGTAAGAGGAATTGTTTTTACAATTTTCATTGCAGTTGCAAAATAAATATATTTGTTTTTTTTTCTTTGGTTTTATTATAATAGTACATTATTCATTTATGGGCGTTGTTGAATATACTTAACGACTATTTCTATTTATTGATTCCTGTGTGTATTGCAATGTTGAGCACACTTATCATATATTTTCTAAAAAACTAATAATTAATATTTTTTTTTATTATTTTTTTGCATGTACTTGAGTCATATACAACACATATTTTATATCAAATACATATTTTTTTTACTAAAACTTCATTGCGCGTTAAAGGGTTAATTATAAATATTGGACCCAACATAGCAAGTCATGCCAGTGAGACCAGAACCTAACTTACTAGATAACTAACTTTGGTTAATGTAATATATTGTGATGTGGGTACACGAACAATATATCAGTCGCGCATAAACTGTCTTTGTATTTACATCGATATCCTACAGTGGCGACGAGAAATTAAAAAAAAATAGTAAAATATCAAGATGCCAATCGGGAAAATACATGTATTTGATCTGGATGGAGGTGAAAACTGGCCAGCATGTGTGCGTTTAGTGGAACAATTTATTTTGTTAAACGATATAAAAGATAACCTACGCGTAGCCACGCTGGTCACGCATGTTGGAGCGCCGACCTACCGATTGATGTGTGATCTGTGTGCTCCAGACAATCCAGAGGATAAGACATTTACCACGTTAGTGGAGCTTGTGAAAAATTATCTGGAAGCGCCACGTGTTTCGCCAGCGGCGGCAAAGGGAAGGCGAAAACATCAAAGTGTTTTTACAAAATTTGAAGCACTTGGCTACCTACTGCAATTTTGAGAACCAGTTGGAAGTGAACATTCAAGATCAATTCGTGTCGGGTCTTCGCAGCGAAGAGATACGGTCACGCTTGTTTGCGGAGACCACTCTCGATTACAAAAAGGCAGTGGGGCTGGCGCTGGCGCTGAAGGCAACCGAGCAGCACGCGGCTAAGGCCGTGGCGCGCTCGCCGGCCGCGCCGTGGGCAGCAGCCAGGCCAGCGGGACTCCCGGCAGACGCGGGCGAGCGGGTGCACCGGGTGAGCGAGGCCAGGCAGGCCAGCGCCGCCGGTCGTGACGCCGAGGTTCCGCGACGCAAAGGGTGCTGGCGCTGTGGCCGAGACGGCCACGCGCCGCACAAGTGCCGTTACAAGTCGTATGTGTGTGACAAGTGCAAAGTGAAGGGCCACTTGGGGTCCGTATGTGATAAAAAGGATGTGAGTGCGGGCAGGTCTGGTTCTAAATATCAAAACTTTATGGACACAGATTCATCGGAGTCGGGAGGTGAGGAGTTCGAAGGGCTGTATAATATCAAAGGTCGGTCAAAATATAAAAGACGGTCCATATAATTGTGAACTTATTGTTGAAAATCAAAATGTGTTATTCGAAATCGACACAGGCAGCAAGATATCGGCGGTATCTAAATCATTCTACGATCAACATCTATCCACTTTACCGATTGAAAAAGATAACATTAAATTACAATCTTAAACAGGTGACGCAATAATACCGTTAGGCCGGGTCTCGGTGCGAATCAGCTGTGCGGGCGCAGAGGACGCCAAATTGCCATTGTATATTATTAAGCACGGCGGACCACCGCTTATTGGGCGCACCTGGATGCGCGAACTTAATTTAAAGTCATTAAAGTTATATCATCTAAAGGAAGACGTCGATCCTGTTGTTTTAGAATTAAAACAAGAATTCCCAGAAGTATTTACGGAAAAAATTGGTACTTATAAACATAATTTATCATTGTACTTGACTGATAACACGCCGGTATTTTGCAAGTCTCGCCCCCTTTCACTTGCGCTGCGCGTGCCAGTAGAAAATGAACTTAAACGATTACAAAATGAAGGTATTATTTACAAAGTAGACAGATCTGACTATGGTACTCCTATAGTGCCAATCATTAAGCCGGACGGTTCAATACGTTTATGCGGTGACTATAAAGTGACTGTGAATAAATTATTAAAAGATTTTCATTTTCCATTGCCGAAAATTGAAGAGTTATTTGCAGCGCTAAGTGGTGGGGAGCAATATAGTAAGGCGCTTTGCACGCGGAGCAACTTAAGTTGAGGCAATTGGCAACTTTTTAAACGATTCTTGTAAAAGTTGATAGTTGCTATAACGTTGCTGGTTGCCGCAACTTTTTTGCAATTTGTAAGCAACTTTCATAGCCGAGTTACCGTATGCCGTTGCTGTAGCGACACTGGCATTGCCGGGCACACGCAGAGGGAGGGAGGGTGTGAAATCGCCCGAAGCGTTGCAATTGACGGTTGAGAAAACCAGCAACTTTAAAAACCGGTACAATATTTAAAAGTTGCTAGTTGCGGCAACTAGCAACTAACTTAGTCATCGATTGCAGCAACTAAAAACTGTTGACGATTGCCGCAACTCGAAACTCAAGTTGCTCTGTGTGCGCAGTCCAATTGAAATGTATGTAAACAGCTTGTTGTCAGTTGCTGCAATAGTTGCTCTGTGTGCAAAGCGCCTAAATTAGATTTAAAAAACGCGTTTATGCAACTAGAATTGTCAGACAACTCACAACCGCTAACAGCAATTACTATGCACGTAGGGACCTTTGTATATCTCAGAGCTCCTTTCGGACTAAAATGTCTACCTGAAAAGTTCCAAAAAATTGTTTTCGACACGTTAAATGGTCTTAAATTTGTGGTAGCCTTTATTGATGACCTTTGTGTGAGTGGTAGGAACAAATCTCACCATATGGAAAACTAACGCGCGTTGCTCACTAGATTAAGAGAAACCGGATTAACTATAAAGTTTTCGAAATGTGAGTTTTAAAAAAATGAGGTTTGTTACTTGGGTTGCAGAATTAACAAACACGGTCTTTATACAGATACATCTAAAGTTAATGCCATAACGAAAATGCCCATCCCCGAAAATGTGTCACAGTTAAGAGCTTTATTAGGTTTCATAAATTACTATGCACGTTTTATACCCAATCTAAGCATGATTTTACATCCACTACGCGCCCTTTTAAAAAAGGGAGTAAAATGGGCGTGGTCGGAGGGCTGTAACGCCGCATTTGAGGAAATCAAGGTAAGATTGACGAGTGACCCGGTATTGGCTCACTACTCGCCGGCGCTGCCGCTGGTACTGGCTGTGGACAGCAGCGCGTACGGCCTGGGCACCGTGCTAGCGCAGCGTCACCCCGACGGCAGCGAGCGCCTCGTGTGCTGCGCCTCGCGCACGCCTAACGACGCCGAGCGCCGTCACAGCCAGGTAGATAAGGAGGCATTAGCCATCGTATATGGAGTCACGAGGCATCATCAATATCTCTTTGGTAGGCATTTCACGTTACGGTGCAATCATAAAGCTTTAAGCTATAAATTTGGGCCCAAAAAGGGTACATACCGCAAACTGCAGCCGCCTGCAGAGATATGCCGTACGCCTAGCGGCATATGATTTTAACATCGTGTTTGTAAGTAACAAATGAATAGCAATGCAGACGGGTTATCACGATTACCTATAGCGAAAACCAAGGTTGAGGACCAAGACGACGCAGCATACTTACATTTTGTTGAGGACAGTTTTCCTCTCAGTCACAAAGATGTAGCACAGGCGACTAAAAATGATAAAATATTATGTAAAGTGTACGGTTACATAATGAGTGGATGGCCTCTCATAGGCGACTCAAACAATGAGAAGGCATATTTTCATCAACGAGAAAATCTACATATAGATCACGGGTGTATAGTCTGGGGGTACAGGATAGTGGTGCCGGAGCAGCTGCGGGCGCAGATCCTGGAGGAAGTGCACGCGGGTCACGTGGGCGTCGTGCGCATGAAGAGCATCGCGCGCGGCTACGTGTGGTGGCCGCGCCTGGACGCCGACATCGAGGCGCGCGCCGCCGCCTGCGCCGCCTGCCGCGCGCAGCTGGACGCGCCGCCGCGACACACACCTGTACCGTATGTATGGCCTTCTGAACCTTGGACGAGACTCCATGTAGATTTTCTACAATATCAAGGTAAATATTACTTCTTGATACTTGACTCGCACTTAAAGTGGATCGAAGTATTTCTGATGGGTACGGTTACATCGGCTAACTTAGTATCAAACAAACTAAGAGAATGCTTCAGCCGATTTGGACTGCCTAAGTGCTTGGTGAGTGACGGGGGCCCGCCATTTCGATCCGAGGAATTTCAGTTATTTTTAACTCGAAATGGTATCAAACACATTTAAATAGCCCCATACCATCCGTCGAGCAATGGCGCCGCCGAGAACGCTGTCAAAACTGTCAACAAAGTATTAAAAAAGGCGGCTTCTGAAAGTGAGAACATCGAGCGAGCAATAAACAATTTCCTTTTAGTGTATAGAAATAGTACACACTCAAGCACCCAGCGCGAGCCAGCCGTGTCACTCCTTTTTTTTTTTTTTTTTTTTTGAGGTGGTAAAAATCATCAAATGACTCCTTCCGCCCTGGGTGGGGCGGAAGGGACTGTCAGACTTTTACTGACTAAAAAACCACCCTGTTCCTTCTGTTACCCTTTACGTTCCGGGGCCACGGTATCCTGTTAAGACGTCCCGCAATCCCGGCAGGCATTGGCCCCGTTGGGGGCTCCGTCCCTGTGCTGACAGCTCTTTAAGGCGCGCGCGAACAGAACGCGCCGTCGACCCGGGCTTGAGCCGTGTCACTCCTGGGACGGAGGTTGCGCATGCGTTTGGACTTGCTACGCAGCAACCCTGTGGATGCGGTCGAGGCAGCGCAAACCAAGCAGCTTGAACATCCTCAAGGTACAAACAGACAGGTCCAACTTGGTGATGAAGTTCTGTTCCGGGACTACTCGAAGAATAATCCTAAGTGGTTGGAAGGAGTGGTCACTGAGCGCACCGGAGCAGTGACATATAAGGTAAAATCCGGCCAGGGAGAACATCGGAAACATATAGACCAAATTATGTCATTACGTAGACACACACGGTACTTTAACCCTATTATCATTGATACTAATAATCAAACAGATGACACTGAAAAAGAAACATGGGAGTCCGCACCTAACTCACCAGTTACGTCATCACCTCAGAGTTTACACGACTCGCCCGCCATGCATGAGACTAAAAACGATGACGCAGCAGAACCGTCCACTTCCGGGGATTGGGTCAATACTAGACTTAGAAAGAAAAACATAAATATTGACTAAATTAATTAATCCCCGAAGGGTTAGGCAGAGGTGTACCCATTAGAACACCCACATTTCGCCAGTTATGTTTTTAGTCCCATGTAATAGGGGGCGAGCCTATTGCCATCAACCGGGCACAAATCCAGACTCCGAGGCTGCTACTAAGAAATTCCTGATGGAAAAACCCAATAACGCTTTGCCCGACTTGGGAATCGAACCCAAGACCTCATGCACAGCAGTCGCACTTGCGACCACTAAGTATTATATTGTCTAAGGAATATAGGAAGTTATCAATATTTCTAATAGCAGGAGACCGATATATAGATATAATTGCGGTATGATTGTCGAGTTTTGTGACTATACAATAATTGCCGTCTGTAAATTCAGGTTCCTCAACATTTACATTCAGCGAGTCCCTTATATATAAGGTGTAAAAAAATTAACTGCAAGAACTTCGCCCACATACTCGACATCGAAAAACAAACACATTACAAAAAAAAAAATTTTTTTTGAGCACTTTCTATATTTTCACATTAATAAAACAATAATTAATTGGCCTAAACCTAATTTGAGTTTTTTGTAGTGGTACGTAGGCACAGAACGTAATTGATTGTCCACTATGATCGGATGGCAGCCTGTTAACAATTTCCTTATGAAGGTATTCACAATTACAAAATATATTGTCAATACAAGTGGCAGAAGAAGCTGTCACTCGGGTAGGCTCACTAAAAACATTTGACAAATCAAATGATTTGAAAAGGCTTAATAATCTGATACTACTAGTGTTACTTTCTAACAAATTAATATTAAAGTCACCACATATAATGATTGATTGACTACTAATACTAACTCTTTTTAATACATCTTCCATTACAGAATCAAACACAGATAAATTCTGGTTACTGGAAGGTCTGTATACACAAACTATAACATGCTTATCAAGCTCAACACAGGACAATTCAATGGTGTGTTCAACCGATAGTCTAACAATGTCTTTACGTTCTTTAGATTTAATTGAATTTTAATAAGTAGAGCCACCATGTGTCATCTGTTTCCGGCTGAAGTGACTAACTACACAATAATTTTCATAATTAATAGACATTACTTGGTTATCTTTAAGCCAATGTTCGGTAAAACAAATAATATCAAACTTGGTTTTTTCTAGAAATATCTCAATTTCTAGTAATTTGGAAGAGCAACCTTGAATATTTTGACTGAACAATTTTAAAGTATGTTGCTTTCCCTTACATGCTACCTTGCCAGAAGATACCTTTTTATTATTCAGTAATAATAAGTGATTATTTGAAGAGGTAACTTCTGTTGTCTCACAATTTAGTTTAAAGAGTTATCCGGAGTGACCCCCACAACCTCAACCAAAGAGTTAAAAATACCGGTGTGTGTTTTAGCAGTGAGAGAATACACTATCTGGCTGGTATTGGCCTCCAAAGGTATTGGTATTACTGGTGGACACTCCTTCGTACACAGTAAAGATTCACAACAATCAATCACTGTGTTGTTAGCAGAAGTATACAACACAGTTTCGTCACTTATCCTACATTGTGTTATATTTGCTATAACAATGTTAATATTATATGCTATCAACATAGCAATAAAATGTCTACATTCTCCAGACAGGGATAAAGTTCCCTGAGTTAACTTAAAACCACTAACAAATTTGTTAGTGTCAAAAAACAATAATTTGTCACTATGACAACATGTCAACCTATGAATAAATACTATTCAGCTTAAAAATATGATTGTTCTCAAAATCTGATAAAGTATCAGAATAGGGAAAAGCACACAACATTAGCTTCCCTATATTTAGCTTTAATAAATAATACTAGTATTATGTACTTACAAAGTAAATAATACTATTTATTTATTTATTTAGACTTAGAATTTAGACTGACAGCTAGTAATAATCTACACTTACAAAATACATATTTTTTTTATTTGGGTATATTTTTATTTAATTAATTATATCAATCAAAACTGTACATTACTTTTATAGATACAAAGTAGTACATTACATTAACAGTTAACCTAAATACAAAATTCATAAACAATAATAGAATCACAAGGAACGTACAATTTATAAAAAAGAAAGGCATAATAAACAAGGACGAACATTTCAGTAGCCTTCAAGAAAAGAATAAAAACAAAAATCAAACGACTGAATAAAAAAAAAATTGCTCACGCTACGCAATAACCTTCATTATATTGAACTAACTAGATGAAAAAGTTTCGATTTAAGAACTTCCAGATCGAGGACACACTAGTTAATAATAAATATCATGCTGTTAAGATAATTTATGCAATTTCCGCTCAATGTTAAAAAGTAAACATAAAAACAGAGTAATAGCTCTTTCAAATACTTATATAAATTCTTAGATAATTAAATAAATGTTCCCTATCCGTCCGGCGGCGTTCCAATAAAACGAGCCACCGCCTCACGGCAGCCAGACGACAAGACGCCTGCCGGTTTACCTTCTAATTTTAGACGGAGGTTCGACATTTTAAGTTGATTGTAAAACATTCTAAAAGCAAAATAAAATAAAAAAATGTACTCAAAAGATATTTTGACCTTTAATGGAACTGTGTAGGATTTCCCTGCCAGTTATCAAAGTTTTTTTGTAGGTAAATTGAACTTTGGTAAAAGGTGTGCTGTTGACGACACAGGCATATATTATTATTATAATTATTTTGTGATTCTGGTCGTCTGTGACAGAATTATGCAAATTTAAATTTACATACATTAATTACATCACGCCTGTAATCCTGATGTAAAATCCCAATAACACTTTTCCCGATCTGGGAATCGAACCCAAGACCTCTTGCTCAGCAGTCGCGCTTTGTGACCACTAGACCAACGAGGCAAGCATTTTTTATTAATGCATATGTTATATTGTTTCTAAAGTGTATGTGTGGGTTTTGTATGAGTATGTATACACGGAGTCTCAAAAGATACATCACATAACCGTTAACTATGCATTCTACCTGTAATGTCTCAAGGATCAGTAAAACACGCGCTTTTAGAGATTTAGGTAGATGTACAGTATGAACAACCAGAACGCGTGCACACTCGCCTACGGCCGGTAAGCGACTGACCCGCCAATGCGTCTGCGCATACACTACATCCCTCCTTTATTTTTATTGAATTGAAATGTTTAAAAATACAATTAAGGTAATTAGTATTCTAACTTAAACTACCATTATTTAATACAAAGTTTAACAACAGCTTTGATTTTACTTAAGTTTAAATCTGTGTAGCAACATAATGAGTGAGTTGATAACAGTAGACAATATTATAAAAGTATATCAATTAACAAATAATTTACGCTAGTTCATTATCTTCTTCCAAATCATTATTACTATTTTGAGTAATCACAGTCCATGAATCATTTACTTTCTTTAAGTGAACTATATTTCGGCGATATTCTTTCCCGGTTTCATCATTCTGAATGCTAACATCGCCACCATTCACGTTCGTTACTCTTCGGTTATTGTTTTATACTCCAGGTCTGGTGCTGCCGGAATCTTGTCTCTTGTTGATTTGCCTGTAATTAAATGAGGAGTACTGTTATACATCATTAAATAAATAAAGATGTCATTGTCTTCTTTCCAGTCCCTGTTTTCATCTTGACAAATTTTCAAAGGTTTTAATACGTCTCGATTTTGCCTCACCACTTCCCCATTCATTTGAGGCCAATATAGAACTGTGTTAAATAAGATGATTCCACATTCCTTACAATGTTTCTGAAAAACCTCGCTAGTAAACTGTACATTATCACACGTCAAAGTTGCTGGGTAACCTAATCTGGAAAATATTTCTTTCAAAACTTTTATCGTATCAAGAGAAGTGATACTACGCATTATTTTAATTTCCTTATATCTACTAAAGTAATCAACAAGTATAAACAGGTGATCGCGACTGGGAAGAGGCCCCAAGAAATTCATGGCTACATCAACCCAAGGTTCAGCGGGAAGGGCTCGTCTTTTCATTGGATACGGCAGAGTTGGATTAGATACAAGTGTTCAACCTCAACACGCTTTTACAAGACGTTTAGTATCTTTGTCAATCCTAGGCCACCACACCTTTGTTCTAAGGCGAGCCTTCATCGCTTAGTAGCGATTCGACTTCATGGGCCGCCTCCAGCACTCGTTGACGCAAATTATGGGGTATAACGATCGTAGTTCCCCGGAGAAGAATATCTCCATTAAAACACAGCTCATTTTGAATGATTTTAAAATTATTTATACAATAGTGCCAATAATTATAAAAAATACCACCTTTGGTTTTTAAAATTTCCTCGTCTCCAGCAGAACATCCTTCAATTTCATTCAAGGGAACTGCTATAGGTCTGCTGTAACTTACAATTTGGTTAATATAATTTTCAGAGTCAAATGGTTCCAACGAGGTATTTTGGCAAAGTCTGGAAAAAACCTGGGTTTCATTAGAAGGATTATAATAGCCTAAACTTTGAATTTTGGATAAACATTTTTTTAGAACTTCAAATGCCTCATCCTGTTTGGGTGTCCAGAATTTCTGAATATTTGCTGACTTTCCGAGACCTAACCGTAACAGTTCTCGCAAAGGTTCAGTAAGGGTAGCTAAATTAGGAATCCATTTACTTACAAAGTTACCCAACCCCAAAACTTCGAATTTCATGAATGTTATTTGGTCTTCTACTAGTTTAAATTGCTGCCAGATATTTTTCAAGCGGCCTAATTCCACTAGCTAAAAGTTCATGACCAAGAAATTCAATTTTTTGGGTTTTGTATACATTTATTTTCATTTAGTAGGACGTTATTTTCCTTCGAAACTCGCAACACTTTGCTTAACCTTTCGCCGTGTTCTTTTTCAGTAGCACCATGAACAATAATATCGTCAATAAAATTGAATGTTCCTTCGCAGCCTAACAACATCTAATCTAGATTTTTTTTTGAACATTTCTGGTGCACAAGAAATGCCAAACATTAACCTTTTATATCTAAACAGTCATTTGCTGGTACTGAATGTAGTAGTGTACCTACAATCTTCATGAATCTCAAGTTGATGAAAAACATTTTTTAAATCTAATTTTGTAAAATACTTAGCCCGTCGTTTCAGATTTACCGACGTCCTTTTTTGTTTCTAATCTTGTCAAAGTCAAAGTCAAATCATTTATTTCAATTAGACCATTAAAAGGCACTTTTGAAAAATTATAATATTGAAGCTAGTTGCTTGGTTATCTACTTGGTTTTTTATTTACAGTTTTGTTGTCTGTCCTGTTGTTTGAAAATCGTCTTTTCTGTCGAGTCATATAATGTTCTCGAAAATGACCGATGAATCCACATTTCGAACATCGTCTGTCATGAGCAGGGTATTTTGTGTCTTCAGATAAATGGGTGGGGCTTCGACATTTTGTGTTTTGTGATTGTTGCCAGGACGGTTTGTTACATTTTTTTTTGTTATCGATTTTATCTATTTCTAATTTGTTGACATTGTTTGTATTTACAGTTTTAAATTTGTCTAATTGCCTAGTTGCAATTTCTAATGCATTTGCTTTACTAATATTTAATTTTTATTTTTATTTTTTATTTATTGATTTTAAAGTGTGTTATAGATTTCGCGGACTCACACACTTTTTCAGTTGGTAGAGATGTTAAGAGTGGTCGTCTGTAGTTCCAATATTTGTGAACACGTGAAAATTATGTATATTTGAACATATTTTGACTTTTAAATTCTTAATTTGTGTCTTTTAATTATTGTGATTAATTAGTTTTTTTAAGTGGGTTCATACATTGCTTTCACGTGCCATGTCGTGTATGATTTTGTAAACAAATGTTGTAAACATTGATTTTAAAAGAGTACGTATGGAATTTCTTGCCCATTCTTCTTCATACAAAACTACCTTTTGGAAGGGGCAACTTGATTCAATCCTATTTTGTTTTTTGTGTATGACGTTCAAAAGTGCCTTATTGGCCTAATTGAAATAAATGATTTGACTTTGACTTTAATAATTTCGTCGAGAGTAATTGTATCTCCGCATTCTAAACATTTTTTTTTCTCAATTCGACCAAGTGACATTTTATCGTGATTTGATCAATAATATGCTCCTCTTTATTATGGAATTCACATTTTTCGGCTTGATTTCTTAACCTCAATAAGAATCGTTCAAATTGTTCACCTTCCTCCTGTTTTATGAGTCGGAAAAGGTACCTTTCGTAAATTCGGCTTTGTTTCGGAGCAAAATAACAGTCCAATTTCTCTAAGGCTATTGTATACACATCGACACCTTCTCGTTCCTCAGCATGAATCATTTTGGTCAGCTTGCAATAAAATATATTTACTCTTATTTTTGCGTGGCTTTTACTGAAAATCAGTAATAGTATTACAACTAGCCATCATAGCCCTTATAATTTTGTAAGTACTTATTGCCTGGACAATTGTATAGCTCTTATACTTTTGTAAGTACTTATTGCATGGACAACTGCATATAGCCCTTATATCTTGTGAGTAAACATTGCGTGGACCTTTTATATTTTGTTTTATTTTTTATTTAAACATAATTTCAGTAGCTTAAAATTGTTATTTAACTAATCAGCGTGGCCTTTTATTATTTTTCTTATTGCGTGGTCCATACATAACATAACATCACGCCTGAAATCCCCGAAGGGTTAGGCAGAGGTACCCATTAGTGAACCCACATTTCGCCAGTTATGTTTTTAACCTGGGAATCGAACCCAAGACCTTATGCTCAGCAGTCGCGCTTGCGACCACTAGACTAACGAGGCAGTCAATGGTCTATGGTTGACCTTAAGTATTTTTTTTAATAAACTGATTCTCTCAATTTAGCATACGAATCATAAGTGATATTGCGGTGTAATTGTTGTTCGTAAACATACACGCCAACTTATTTATAAAAAAAAGGTAGCGCGCAATTGTGCAACAAAACAATGTGCTTACGGGTGCGTGCAATATTATTGGGGTTGTAGTGGTGTTTAAAGCAAAGTTCTGACATTTAAAGCATGTTTTCGTAAAAAAAATTGGAACTTTCACCTTGAACATCTCCGTAACCAAAAAAGTTCTGAGGTATAAATAAGAACAAAAAATGATGTCAATGATGAAATGAACATAGAACTCAGTTTCGTAAAAAAAGTGACTTTAGATATCAAATAGAAAGTCAAAGTTTTAAGTTTTTTAACAAAAATCAGTTCTCTCTGTCTGTAACCAGAAAGTTGTCAGGTAAAATCCAGAATAATATGTAAGATACGGCTACGTCAAGTCAAAGTCAAAGTCAAAACATTTATTTCAATTAGACCATTTACAGGCACTTTTGAATTGTCAAGGAGTCTGTCAGTTAGTCCGAAAGTTGAAGCTAAGTTGCTCGTTTCAAAACGGAAGTAGGCCTCTATGGAGAAGAACGAGCAAGAAACTCCACGGCACTCTTTTAAATTAGGTTTTTACAAAATCCTGGTTTATTTATTTATTTATTTAATGCACAATGTACACAACATAGTTTACACGCTAGGCTTAGAACTAGTGAGTACATTACCCTGTTAGGGCGCAGCAAGATAACTTAAGACTAATAATAATATTGCAGCTTGTATTTATTATCTAATATCACATAATATATAAGTAATATACATATATTTTTATATAATATATTAGGAACTTTTGCAATTAAATACTTTTATAACTTAAATTTAACTATATATATATATGTATATATTATAAGGAAAATATTATATTTAATTAATTAAATTAACACACAGGTACACATAAAACTATTTTAACATTTTGTCTTCCATAAATTCTTGAATACTATAATAACATTTTTTTATTAGTAATGACTTTAACCTAGCTTTAAATAAACATGGTTTTCTCGTGGACCGTATATTTTCAGGTAGTTTGTTATATATTTGTATTGGTTACATAATTCTTGTTGATTCTACATGTGATCACAATGAAGATGAATATAAACCCGTAGTAAAAAATAATAAAAATAAAGATGTAAGCCATAGCAGTTAAGAGATGACCAATCCCAACTGACAGCACCCGTTCACGAGCATGACGCATGGATCAGCACCACCTAGCTCAACCATCATGGAGGGAACTAAATGATCCAACACACGCGCCACCATCAGCGAGACATTTGAGTGAGCATGACAAACTCTCAACTGCCATCACCAAGTATGTTTTAGCTCTCATTATGTATCAAAGCCACACCGATAAAATATAACAATAACAAGTTAGTACACACAGCGATAAGTCCTTGCCGACGTTACCATCGCTTCCCGGCGACAGAGCACGATCGATGCCACGACACGAGTATTTTTATTTTTAACCTAATCGCCGTCCAATTAGCGATGTTTTTCTTATTTCTCGAAGCCTCTTACCGTGAATCCCTTAAGCTATGGAAACTGATATTATTATCCTCCAATTAATAATTGTTATTATTTGTTGCTATGTTGTTGGAATATGATTCTTATACATAACATACATAAGATAATATAATAAGTTAAAAAAATCTTCTTCCTCTTTTCGAGTCGATGATTTAAGACAATCCCCTTTTTTTTTTTTTTTTTTTTTAACTTATAGTTTTTGTGCCCATTAGGTGGCCACGTTTACCGCGGCATCAGTAGCATTGTTAACGTCTTCTAGAGTTCAGGTGTAGGGACACTTTGAGCACTGCAGTAAGTGGGCCACACTGGGTATCGGTGTCGGTGGGATCTATAATCCCTCACTTTGCTAGGTTATGTTTGCTGCGGCCTACTTGGGTGCGTAGTCAATTCAGCGCTTTCCATATAGGCCACTGCAAATCACAACCGAGTGGCAAGTGTTCCTGTGGTTGAACGAAATTGGAAATAAACTCGATGAAATTTTTGTAGACAGGAATAAGTTCATTAATATCGTGTTTTCGTAAAATACTTTTTGTATTAGATATGTATCATGTTAAAATTAAATTGACATTTACTTATTTGAACGTGAAGTATTTATCTACAAAATGTTATCGAGTTCAGTTAAATAGGAATAGTAAGTTACATTTAGAGTTTATTTACAACTTAAAATGAGAACTAAAAATAAAATAAAAACGTATTATTAAAAAAATCGTTTGACCAGTCCTCCAGCATCCTGCCCCGCACATCCGTGCAGCGAGAACCCCAAGCCACGTTCTTGGCATTGAAGTCCCCGAGCACTAGCACGGGGAGGGAATGGCTGCCGACAACGACACTCAACTCCACGAGGGAGTTGTGGAACTCGGCGAGAGTTCGGTTCGGGGAGAAGTAGACACCAACTACAACAATCCCCCCGTACCGGGCTGCTACGCACCCCTGTCCTTTCTTGACTCCCTCAAGGGACGGGGTGCCGGCGGCGGCTGACGCAATTATGGTCACCGAGCCGCTAAGGTCCTCCACCCAGTCTTCCCTGGGCGGGACGAAGTACGGCTCAGCGACCACGGCGATATTTATCGACCACTGCGCCATGCTCTGGAGCAGCAGATCCTGAGCGTAGGCGCAGTGGTTGATTTTCGCCTGGAGGAGGCGCAATGGAGCCGATATTGGCAATCCATTGCAGCCCCCTCGAGGGCCCCTTGTGAGGGCCCTTGTACGGCCTTTGCGGCGACGGCAGCGACAGAGGCCGTGGGTGCGACCGCGGCGGCGGCGGTGGCGGCGGCGGTGACAGCGGCGGGGACGGTGGCGCGGGGCCTTCCCCGGGCCCTGGCAGGTGTGGCGCAGGCCTTGCCCCCAGCCCGGTGATCCGCGGGCTTGCTAGCCCCCGCGTGCCTATCGGCTGCTTGTCCTTCTGGACTCGTCTGGAGGGAACGGCAGCTGATAGGCTGGTGCACCCTGGGCGCGGGTAGTGATCTTCCCTGAGGAATGGGAAGCGATTCCTATCCTTTGGGGAATGTCACTGCCCGTGGCAAAAATTCTGACGGGAGGGGTCCATTTTGGACCATGGGCGTTTCTCCGCGTGTCCCTCTGATAAGCAGAGGGCACAGCGGAGGAGTGAGGACGGGCTCGGCGTGCACTTACCCTGCCACCGAGCAGACAGAGAGGGATGTCGCCCCTTTCTGTCACCGTCGTAATATCGTAACCCATGTTGGAGTGTCGTGGATCACGTCTCGCGGCTTCGACTGGGACCGAGGGTCTTGGCTTAACCGCCCGGTCCACGAGGTAGAAAACCTCTATAAAAAGACACCCC
Organism: Hoplodrina ambigua; assembly: GCA_949774945.1. NCBI lineage: Eukaryota > Metazoa > Arthropoda > Insecta > Lepidoptera > Noctuidae > Hoplodrina > Hoplodrina ambigua. The sequence goes on from OX458964.1 coordinate 16,845,549, forward strand.
GAATCCCAAGCGGCGGCGCACCGTGAGGGGATGTATGGCTGACGGGTGTTCCTATGGAACAATCAGTCGTTAGTGCGAATCACTTGTTTTTTGGTTGGTTGGTTGGATAATGTTTATACTCGTGGGAACAGAAATGGAAAATTATAACATCAATAAAATAAATAAAGACGTAGATGAGAGGAAGGGGGATGCTGGGTCGGAGTCCGACTCGGCTCCCAGCGTGGTGAGCGTGGGTAGCTCAGGGAGCTCCCGCCGCGCGATGGATGGGCAAGCGCACGGGAAGTTCTTCCGCAAGCGGCTCAGACCGGAGGACGACCGGGCGTCGCTCATCGAGGAAGAGTCGGCCTCGGCTCGCAAGATCCCCACCAGCAAACGCGGTGGGGTCCAAGAGCGAGGCCTAGGAAGGGGAATTGCCCGGAGGAGCAGCGTTGCCGGGCGACCAGCGACGCCTGCTGCCGAAGGTCGGCACCTGGACGAGACCGGTGTCGACATGGCCCATTCCGGGTCATCTTGCGACGAGCTAGGCGCAAGTGGCGGCTCTGATGGTGAGCGTAAGGCCAGGTTTGTGGAGGCTGTGGAAGCCGCCGTTGCAAGTGTGGCCCGGAAAAAGGTGAAGGGGTCGAAGACCAAAGCCATGGACGCGGCTTCGGCCGCCATAATGGCGGCGGCGGAGGCCAACTTCACGGGCGCAGCAGGGGAGGTCCCCAAACTTCGGGCGGAGGTGGCTCGCCTGTCGGCCGCCAAGGGACTCCTAGTTGAGGAGAATAGGAGGCTCCAGGCGGACCTGGCCGAGCTTCGCGGGTCCAGCCCCCGCCAGGCACCCAAATCGGGGGGCCAGCGAAGCCAGCCCTTGCCAGTTGAAAACCAGGTTCTGGACCTGGTACGGCAGGAGCTGGCGGCCTTCCAGGCACGGTTCTCCGTCCTGGAGGGTATCGTGCTACGCCCCCCTCTGGCGGCGAGCGGGACGGCTCCGGGCGGTGGCAAAAGGGTCACCTATGCGGCCGCCGCCTCAGTGCCGAAGCCGGGTAACCAGCCCCCCAGTAGGGCTGGGCCGGCCCCTGCGAAACCGGCTCCGGCAAAGCCGGCGCCGGCACAAAATGTGGCGTCACAAAAGAGGGGCAAGGCGGCGCCCCAGTCGCCGCCTCCCCCTCCGCCCTCTAACCCTCCCGCCACTGAAGCCGAATGGCAGGTGGCCGGAGCGAAGGAGAAGGGACGAAAGGCAGCCAGATCGGCCAGAGCGGCCACGAAAAGAGCGGAGGAGCGGCGGCGACGCAAGGAGCGAAACGCCGCGGCAAAACTTCGCGCCTAAGACCGCGGCTGTAGTAATAACGCTACAGCCGGAGGCGGCCAAAAGGGGCGTGACGTACGGGGCGGTTCTCACCAGGGCCAAAGCAGCGGTGAACCTCTCCGAGCTCGGGATCACCGGGGGACTCAGGCTCAGGGTTAACGCAACAGGGGCCAGAATGTTGGAGATCCCCGGTGCCACCAGCGGCCCATCCGCTGACGCTCTGGCCGAAAAGCTCAGAGCGTCCCTAGACGAGGACGAAGCCCGAGTGTCCAGACCCGTCAGATGCGCAGACCTGCGCATCCTAGGGCTGGACGATTCGGTCACCGTGGAGGAGGTGGTGGCCGCCGTCGCCGGGATGGGTGGATGCCCTGCCGAGCAGGTGAAGGCAGGCACCATCCGTCCGGGGCGCGCGGGCATGCAGACCATCACGGTCAGCTGCCCCGTGACGGCGGCCAGAGCCATCGTTGGTGGCCGAAGGCTGCTGGTGGGTTGGGTCGCGGCGCAGGTCAAACTGCTGGAGCCCAGACCCCTGAGGTGCTTCCGCTGCCACGTGGGGAATCACGTGGCATGCCAATGCGCCTCGGAGGTGGACCGCAGCGCTTTTGAAATGAGTGATAAAGCGATAAGGATAAATAATGTAATAAAGTAAGTGTAATCTATAATATTATGTGGTATGTTAAAATAACGTGTGTGTAATAATTAATAAAAGATATGTATACCTAGTTAATAATTAGGTAATAAATTGTTGTATTATTTATTTTTACCTATAAATATGAACAACCTGCTAAGCTGATTGCCTGACAAGACAATTATGTGAAATGCTATGCTATTAATGCTATTTAGCGCGGTAGTGGCGCATATTTCTTATTTGTATTTTTTTTGCTTTTAGTTTTTTAGACTTAATACTTGTTTTTATTATGTTTTTTCTAACATGTATAATTTATATAATGTGCGTCATTTTTATGTAAATAAACAGTTTTTCTTTCTTTATATGTAATTTTTTCAATATATATCTATGATGTTTTTTGGACAATCTTGAAAAGATTCATAAAAATAAAATAATTTATAATTTAAATTGTTGTTTTTTTTTCTGAAAAAATAGGCAAATCCTAAGTGAATTATAAAGAACCCACAAGCAACTAGTGCATATTTCACACTAAGAGTAACTTTAAAGCAAAAATCTCTAACCTACTATACATAGATGAAAATATTTAATAACTACCTAAAATAAACAATAATTTTAAAAACTAAATAAGCACTGTACTACCCATAGAGGTAGGATTTTATAATAGAGTTAGTTACAAGTGAAACTAATGAAAGCGTGCTAATAAAAAAATTCTAAACAGTTTTTTATCGAGTTAAGATTTATAAACTAAAAATGTGGATTTTATTAGTCAATATCTGTTTAAAATAATTCTCCAGTATAAAATGCTCTGTAAAAATAGAATTTTCAAGTGGATAAAATTCTTATCCTTACATAATTATAACAAAACAGTACCCCGCGGCCCGCCGCGCCGCATCTCAAAACTGCAGTACTGTATACATGTTATCTTAGTACGAAATATATTTTTTTGTGGAAGGTTGACACTTATTAAATAATACCAATAACACATTTTCTAAATCAAACATAATATATTATAATGAGCACGAAATAACTTCTTGTCAACAATGATTTATAAAAGAGCTCACGCGGGCCATAATATCATAGTTTGAAACCGAAACGACAATTAGAATTTGTAACCATTGAAAAAACATTTAACAAAACGAGGGAAACAGGTTACTAATGTGCGCCCGCACACTAGTGTGAGTGTCCGCTTCTACACGTCATTGTATTACGACGAACACAACTAAAATTCGCTTCCTATTGGTCAAAACGCATACGGTGATCGACTCGAGAGCGGTGCTATGCGATAATCGCCTTAAAGGTGAGCATGCGGAACCTTGGCCGGTAGTACGTCGCGCGCTGTCGATCAAGTCCTTTTAATAAGTCAGTATAATGTGCACTCAAGCAAGCTTTCAAGATCCGTCTGAACTGAGATCTTTTGTTGTCTGCCTCTAAGTGACTTCTCAAGGTGACAATAACATCTTGTAATGTAGGTATATTTATACTATTTGTAAACGTAGTTCGTAATAGTCGTCTTGAACAATAATAATATGAATATAAGTGGTGATTTATAAATCTTGCTATTTACTTTTATGGACGTCGCGAGGCGACATCCGGCCACCGTAGGCGCGGGCTTGCGGACGGCGAGTAATGGGTAGCTCGCCGTCCGATCAAGGACCAAGCCCGGGTCGACGGCGCGTTCTGTTCGCGCGCGCTTCAAAGAGCTGTCTGCACAGGAATGGGGCCAACGCCTGCCGGGGTTGCGGGATGTCTTAACAGGATACCGTGGCTCGTAAAGAGGCATGAAGGGCAACAGAAGGAACAGGGTGGTTTTTTAGTCAGTAAAAGTCTGACAGTCCCTTCCGCCCCACCTAGGGCGGAAGGAGTCATTTGATGATTTTTACCACCTAAAAAAAAAAAAGGGTATATTAAACACAAAACTTTGAATAGATGGATGGATGTTTGTTACTTAAACGTTACGGCTGATTTAGGGCTGCCATCCGTCCGGGCTTCCCCGGATTTGTCTTAGTTTAGAGGGCGTCCGGTGGACGTCCGGAAGGGGTTGTCAAAAAAAGTCCAAGAAAATTTTAAAAAAATACAAGAAAATTTTCAGGGATGTCCGGAAAAAAAAACAATTTTACAAAAATGTCCGGGGTTTTTGAAGTTTTTGCCGGCGTCGGCAAATTAAATGATGGCAGCCCTAGGTTGAACGGATTTGGATGAAATTAGGCACAGAGATAAATAGTCTGGAATAATATATCAATTTTACTAGTATTTTTATAAATCTAATTTTGTTTACTTATCTTGATTACTTTATAAAATAAAACCTCTTGAAATAGTACAGAAAACGGATGAGGAATATAACGAACTTAAAAGAAAAATGATCACAGCTAAGTAGGGTATACGAGTTAACGAATTATACGGGCAATTACTGCACCCTACACTTGTCACGTGGCTTGACACGCACCTTGCCGGTTTTTTAGAGTTCCCTACCCAAAGGGTAAAATGGGACCCTTTTACTAAGATCCCGCTATCCGTCCGTTCGTCACCAGGCTGGAGAATTTAATACCAGCTTGTTTTTATTTTGCTTTTGTGTTAAATTTTTCTTTTATGTTATGTGCGTCATTTTTCGCATGAATAAATAGTTTTTTATTTTTCTTTTCTATTTTGGAACATAGTCTTCTTTTCTATATTTCTTAACTGTGATAGTTAGACAGTTAAAACTCACAGTTGATGCATTTCTGTTGCCTTTTTAACATACATACATACATACATAAACTCACGCCTTTTTCCCATGGGGGTAGGCAGAAACTATAGAACGCCACCTGCTACGATCCTTACATACTCCTTTCTCCTCATCTACGTTCATACATCTCGTCATACAAGCACGCCGGTTACGATTACTCCGCACCTGACCTTTCTGAAGGAACTCACCAATAAGGTCAGTGTAGGTCTTCCTAGGGCGACCCCTCCCGGCGTTGCCACTTACCTCTGCCATATAAATACCTTTTGTCAATCGTGTTTCACTCATCCTCTCAACATGACCGAACCATCTAAGCATACCCTTTTCTATTTTTGTCACTACATCCTCTTTTAATCCGAACGGTCCCGTATAACCTCATTCCTCACTCTATCGTTCAAAGTTACACCTCACATACTCCGCAAGGAACGAACTTAACGAACGAACTTTATAATAACAAATACTAAAAAAAAAAAAACATTCAAGGGGAATCCCATACAACAGACATGATTTTTTATAGTTTTTATAGATAACTAGCTTTCGCCCGCGGCTTCGCTCACGGTAATTTAGAATTTTCCAATGAATTCGGGTTGTACTCTGCTTGAGTGCATGAGTGAACCCTTCATTTTTTGACACCCTAGTACTTTTTTTGATAAACTCAGAATTTTGACTTTTCCACTCCGACTAAAACTTTTTATTTTTACTGCCATAGAGATATACATTTTTATGACACCCTAGTACTGTTTTTCTTGGGTAATCGTAAATTGGTTGTAATAACCCCGAATTATCAATAATCGATTTTATGACACCCTAGTTGAAGCTGGTCCATCGACACTCAAAACTCACAAAATGTATTAGGGACTTAAATTTAAAATTCGAACTTGATTCGAAAGACATGTGGCGCCATCTATCACCATAAGTAGGTTATTGTGATTTCCCTCGGGATCAGTACTATGTTACAGTAAAATGGTAACAAACAAACAAACAAACTTACTTTCGCATTTATAATATTAGTTAGGATGGTACGCCTCGTGCGCGGGTCCAACTCGCACGTTGCCGGTTTTTTAATTTAATAAGCAGTAACACAATGAAAAGGGATTCATTTTTTTACGTTACAATGCTTTATGATTATATGAGTAAATCAAAATTGTTTCACCTGTCGAAATTTTGTTTGAAAGTTTTAATTGTGAAACCTGCTAACTACACTCGTTTCTATTAAAGTCGGACGAATATAAAACCCATTTGGAACGTCTACGAAGTTGTATAGAAGCCTTAAAAACACCTCTTTCACTTCGAAAAGTTAAAGACATTGTTTGCAGAAATTGAAATAAAACTTGAAGAAATCGTACAAAACAGTAAGAACGTAACCATTCGTTTGTAGTATTTTTTTATTGTGCAGCGTTTTATTTTGGATCCGTGAGCTGAAATTTGACAAAGAAAAAAAAATGTAAGTAATTAAAACACATTTTGGAAACTAACTGCGTCATTGGTCTAGTGGCCGCAAAGCGCGACTGCTAAGCTGGAGATCTTGAGTTTGATTCCCAGATCGGGCCAATTCTTATTGGGTTTTTCCATCAGGAAATTCACAGTAGACTTGGAGTCTGGATTTGTGCACGGTTGATGGTAATAGACTCGCCGTCTATAACATGGGACTTAAACTATTTTTTTTTTTTTATTATTGGCTAGGTAATTATAATTTTACTTTCCAATTAATTAATTTATAACAATATTTATCTCTTACAAGTATGTTATAAAACGTTATTCTATAATTACACTAACAAAATGTACTATCATTTTCTCATCGATGAAATCCTAACGTTAATATCGTAAAAAAAAGTCAAAAGTCGTAGCAATAACCGTAGCCCGTAGCAACGGCCGCGTAGCCGCCATTGCTACGACATTTTTTTATGATGCAGTCTATATTTGAAACCCTTTACATGGGAACGGGCGCAGCTGTCGATAAGTCAATATATTGTTCAAGGCTAGTACAATACTTAGATTCGGTGGAAATATTTTCTGTTGCAATTTTATTTCTAGACAAGAAAATGTTCTGAAAAGGTAAGATCAGTAGTGGACAGTTTTCTCTTTATATTATGTCACATGTTTGAAAGATCATTACTAGAGAACGGCTTGACTGATTTGGTTTATTCTTCAGGGAAGGTTCACATAAAAGATTTTTTTTTTGGAAAATTCGTCGGAAACGTTGGAAGTTTGGATGGCATTTTTGCACCTTCGTCAAAAATAATGGCGTTCTGTGGTTTCTACCCACCTTCATGGGAAAAGGCGTGAGTTTATGTATGCATGTATGTATGTATGTCAAAATTAATAAGATCAATGTTTATATGGAATGCAATAAAAAATTGAGTATTGATCTAGTACTCAACGCAATTGAATATTTAAAAAAGATTTTTTTTTTCAGTATGTTATTTTTGATTTCGGCCTAGCCTTGCCGATGGGTTTAGGCAGGCGGGGCGATGAACCCGCACGCACACAGTGATATAGTCGCGCGACACTGCCTGTCGTTTACTGTAATGGGGCGATTCTGTTCTTTAAAAGAGGTGTATTCTAAAATACTGACAAACTTAAAAAAACAACAAAAAAACAAGTATTTTTTAATTATTGACCAGATGTGAGAACATAGCATCAATAAAGTGAGGAACAGGGCTAGGGCGTCGCCGCATAACGACGCGCAGGGAGATCGCCCTACCCCTGTGATAAGTGGGCAAGGGCTACCGGGCCCTGGGCGAGCCCGGCTAATGACGCTAGCCCCAACCAAGATCCGCTTTGCAACTTGGAACGTGGGCACGCTGACCGGACGCTCCGCAGAGCTTGCGGCCATACTCGCTAGGCGTGGCGTGGCCGTGGCGTTCCTGCAGGAGACACGGTGGAAGGCCAACAGGAGCCGGAACATAGGGGACGGCTACAAGCTGATCTACACAGGCTCTCCTGGTGGGGGGAGCGGGGTGGGGGTAGTGCTTGCCGAGCGATTCCACGACGGCGTTTTGGAAGTCAAGCGCATTTGCGACCGACTTATGGTAGTTAGGTTGCTTATTGAGGGGTTGGTAACCCACTTAGTAAGTGCCTACGCCCCGCAGGTCGGTTGCAGCGACGCGGATAAGGTGCTGTTTTGGGATCGTCTCGGGAATGTGCTGCGCGTCATTCCGTTGTCCCATGATATCATTTTGGGTGGCGATCTGAACGGTCATGTGGGTGAGGCGCACGGGGTGTATGGTCGTGTTCATGGCGGCTATGGATTCGGCGGAAGTAACGCAGAGGGAGAAACCGTTCTCCGAACCTGAGCCGCCGCCGACCTGGCCGTCGTGAATACGTTTTTCAAGAAGAAACCCGAGCACCTGATCACCTACAAGAGCGGGGGGCGCGCCACTCAGATTGACTATCTACTGACCAGGAGAAGTCATATCAGCCGCGTGGCCAACTGTAAGGTCATACCCGGTGAGTGTCTCACTGCACAACACCGTCTCCTTGTCATGGATCTCCGCGTGATACCTCGTCGCAAACACGCCGAACGTTGCCGCCGTCAAATCAAGTGGTGGCTGCTGGATCAAAACAGATACTTGGAATTTGACTCTGCCACTGGGGACATTAGCCCCGACACAGAGGGCAAGTCCGTCCAAGAGTGCTGGGATAAGATCCAGACAGCGATCACTAAGACGGCAATGCAAGTTCTCGGCGTGGCGAAAGGAGGACGAAAAATTGACAAGGAGACCTGGTGGTGGGACGCCACAGTCCAGAGGTCAGTACGGGAGAAGAAAACCCTCTTCAAGACGTGGCAAGCGTCCAACTCACCTGAAGACCGCACGTCGTACAAGGCAGCGAAAAGAGCGGCCAAGAAAGCTGTAGCCAGAGCCAGGCGTGATTACTTGCAGCCACTGTATTCCAAGCTGGACACGCCTGAGGGGCACAAGCTCATCTACAAATTGGCACGCTCCAGGGTCAAGGCGGCGCAGGACATCTCGCGCTGCCGTTGCGTGAACGGAACTGACGGCGAGCTCTTGTACGACGAAAAAGCGGTAAAGGAGAGATGGCGCTCTTACTTCCACGTCTTGCTTAACACCCAACACTGTAGAGGTGCATCCTCCCGAATTACCTCCAAACATAGGACTCGTGCCACCGATTACGCCGGACGAGGTACTCGCATCTCTTCGCCGCATGGAGAATCGGAAAGCTGTTGGTCTGGACGAGGTGCCAATCGAAGCGTGGAAAGCGCTGGGGGCTCGTGGTGTGTGCATCTTAACCAACCTTTACAACCGAATCCTGATCGACCAAAAATGCCCGACCAGTGGCGGCTTAGTATTATCACGCCGGTCCACAAGGGTAAAGGGTCCGTTCAGGATTGCGGTAACTACCGCGGCATAAAGGTGATGTCACACACCATGAATCTTTGAGCGCATAATTGACACCAGGGTCCGACAGGAGTGTACAGTGTCGGACTGCCAGTACGGTTTCCAGCCAGGGTGCGGTACCATGGACCCCATTTTCGCCCTAAGGATCCTCATGGAGAAACACAGGGAAAGGAACATGCCTCTGCACTTCCTTTTTCTGGATTTGCAGAAGGCATTCGACTGTGTTCCCCGTGAGATGATCTGGTGGGCGCTGCGGTCGAAGATGGTGCCCGAGACCTACGTGGAAATCGTACGTGACATGTGAGATACATGTCACGTACGATTTCCACTCCGATTCAATAGTTAGGACCGCTGTTGGCGACACCACTCCCTTCCCTATTACGGTTGGCGTGCACCAGGGTTCGGTCCTAAGTCCCTACCTCTTCAGTGTGATATTAGACGAGTTGTCAGCCAGCGTACAGCAACTACCGCAGCCTTGGCTGCTCATGTACGCTGATGATATCGCTCTGGTTGATGGGGACAAGGGACGGCTTACCCGACGCGTGCGTGCGTGGAAGGAGTCGCTTGAGAACGGCGGTCTGAAGCTTAATGTGGCGAAGACGGAGTATATGGCCTGCAATAGCACAGATCCGACGTCTGTCCGTATAGGCGACGACACCGTCGAGCGTACGGATCATTTCAGGTACCTCGGATCTGTGCTTGACGCGTCCGGAGACATCGATCGTGACATCAATGCCCGTATTTCAGCGGCTTGGGCGAAATGGCGCGAGGTAACGGGAGTCATTTGTGATCCCAAAATGCCGGTCAAGCTAAAAGGACAGGTCTATAAGACCATCATTAGACCTGTCCTTACGTACGGCAATGAGGCGTGGCCGTTGTTGGAGCGACACCGGCAGTTGCTGCATGTCACGGAGATGAATATGTTGCGGTGGATGTTACACGAAACGACCGTGTTCGGAACGCACACATCCGCGGCAGCCTCTGTGTCCGTGACATAGCTGACAAGCTGCAAGAAAGTCGCCTTCGGTGGTATGGCCACGTCTTGCGTCGCCCGGTAGGTTACGTGGGAAACAAATGCCTCAACATGACGTTGCCTGGCGCCAGAAGTAGGGGACGGCCCAAGAAACGCTGGCTTGATGTCGTGCAGGATGACATGCGTGCCAACGGACTAACCAAACAGGATGCCGAAGACCGTGCAAAGTGGAGAAGACTAAGCAGGAAAGCGGACCCTGGGTTCTCCCGCGCTAGGCGGGACGAGCAACCGAGAGACACGCTAGGTTGATGATGATGATGATGATGATGTGAGAACATAACATCACGCCTGTAATCCTCAAAGAGTTGAGCAGAGGTGTACCCATTAATACACCCACAGTTCTGTTTTGGCCTGGCACCGCACCGTGGTCCGTAATCTGTCGTTATACATAATTATCACAACATTGAAGATTTGGGATTTTGAGGAGTGCTGAACTCACTTTGACAAGATGAGTTCCCGTCACTTTAGAAAACTGAACCTGGGAAGTAATTTGCCTCTATCTGCCCCTGACGAGTCTGATGAAGAATACCAGCCCCTGTACACTCAACATTCAGGGAGATCTCAATATGCAGGGCTGGAAGTCAGCTCACAATCTGAATCCGAAAGACCATGTGAACGCAGTGAAGGAGAGCTGCAAGATAATGCTTGCGCTCAGCCCGGTAACGTGACAAATAAGAAGAAGACCAAGAAGATAGGAAAGGAAAGGGCTGGTTCGCGAATGCTGGGCTCGATGAAGTCGACTGTTCTGTAGAAGCAGTGAACGCTATTCTGGGAGCTCCACCGCCAGCACCTACAAAGCCGGTGAATCAGGCATTAGAAGTTTTGGCTCTTGATCCCAAACATCTGAATGTAGCCAATGAGCTCAAGAGAATCTTCGGTCCTGACGAGGAACCACCCAATAGGCGCCAACGTGTTCCTCCGAATCGCACCTTATTGCTCAAACGAGTATTGATATATCCTAATAAGGAGACCGCAGTGTATGATTTTAATAATTATGGCTGGTCCATGATTAAATACAAGGACGTTGATGACCGCATGTACTTCGTCTTCAATCAAAGTCAATGTCAAAGTCAAAAACATTTATTTCAATTAGACCGTTTACAGGCACTTTTGAATTGTCAAGGAGTCGGTCAGTTAGTCCGAAAGTTGAAGCTAGTTGCTCGTTCCAAAACGGAGGTAGGCCTCTATGGAGAAGAACGAGCAAGAAACTCCACGGCACTCTTTTAAATTAGGTTTTTACAAATCCTGGTTACATTATTCCTGTTGATTCTACATATGATCACAATGAAGATGAATTAATAACAGAAGTTAAATATAAAAAAAATTAAAGATGTAAGCTATAGCAGTTAAGAGATGACCAATCCCAACTGACAGCACTCGTTCACGAGCATGACGCATGGATCAGCACCACCTAGCTCAACCATCATGAAGGGAGCCAAATGATCCAACACACGCGCCACCATCAGCGAGACATTTGAGTGAGCATGACAACCTCTCAACTGCCATGCTCATTAAGTCAAAACACATAGTAACTCAATATATAAAAAGCTCCATGGTACTCACATTTACAAAATTGAAATAAATGATATTGTCTTTATAAGACGGCCCCGCGCCATAAAGCGGGTTCCCTAAATAATACTGACCAGATCCAGCCTGTCCCTTTGCTGCCTTCCCCCAGCGACGCCCTAAGCCGAGGCCCGTACCCCACAGGGGGTGCCCTTAGGCACCCCCTGTGGGGCGGTGGCTCATGGGCTCAAATACAACGCGAAAAGGAGTGAAGTAATGATTGTCAGGCCGGACAACAGGCGATACTCATTCGTTCCGAATTTCACTCTAAGTGGTACAGTTCTAAGTAAAGTCGTGAGGTTTAAGTATTTGGGCCACTGGGTCACCGAGGACCTTAAGGATAGTGTGGACATTGAAAGGGAGCGCAGAGCGCTGTCTGTTCGATGCAACATGTTGGCCCGTAGGTTTTCACGGTGTACGGGGACTGTCAAAGTTGCGCTTTTTAAAGCGTACTGTCAGTCCTTTTACACCTGCAGCCTGTGGGTTAACTATACACAGCGGGCATACGGCGATCTGCGCGTCCAATACAATAACGCGTTCCGGGTGCTGGTGGGGCTGCCGCGCTACTGCAGCGCCTCCGCGATGTTCGCGGCGGATGGCACGGACGGCTTTGCGGCCATCATGCGCAAGCGGTGCGCATCTATCATGTGCCGCACGCGCGACAGCCCCAACACCATCCTGCGCGCGCTAGCGGACCGGTGGGATTCTCCGATGCTGGCTCGCTGGATACGGATGCACGCAGTCATTTAGTGATTTGGCACCTTCATCGGGTAGTCCACCCGGACCGATCCCGTGTTTGTGTTTGTTTTTGTTATGTTATTTTATTACTAACATTAGTTTTGTAAGCTCGCAATTTTACTAACAAATATGGATGTAATCTTATGATGAATCTGAAATAAATGATTATTATTATTATTATTATTATTATTAGCGTGTAGTCGCTTAGTTTGTAAGTTATATTAAGCCCTGGCTGGAGGCCTTAAATTCATTTAAGGCACCACAGGAAAGCCCGGTTAAGCAGCCGACAACCTCATAGGTTGACCTGCGAGGTGCAATACCGAAAAAAAAAAAAAAAAAACGCGGGTAGAAAACACTCTTCGCTCGACGCTCGCCGCGAACGGACGTGCTGCGCTTCGCTCCGCGCCCGCTCACGATCCCCGCTACTTCTCGTTGCGCCCGCCGCGACGACTCCTGTAGTCAGCAGACTACAACCTTTTCGATCCGAAGCCGCCTTTTTCAAGGCAGCGGACGATTAATTATTTCTTTAACCCGCGTGTTGTTGTGTTAGCTTCACTTGGCCCCTTCAGGGCTTAAATCCACAGTTTCGTGGTCCTCGGTGGATACCTTACGGTGCCAACGAAGCCGAGGGGGTGTTGCCCCAATCACACCCGCCGACCCCCTTTAGGGTGAGGCAGTCAATTGGAGTCGGGAGCTAGTGTCACGGCCTTGGGGGGTCTCCTAGTCGTGCCTAGTCTCTGGTTTCGTTCACAGCTACACACCTAGTGTCGGTTGGGCGTGTCTACACCCTTCGCACTAGACTGGTCAGGGCCCCGTTCGCACAATAAGACTGGCGACGGGTTTATAAGCTTAGGGCACACCAGTAGGTACTCACCTCCCTGCCTACCCGGCAGGGAGGGTCACACATCCCCGGGCCTGTCCACCCGGGGAGCTAGGCAGTTAGGCAAAGTTAGGTTCCCCCGTGAAATTTCTTCCGCGATTCCCTCTTTCCCTCTTCGGTAATGTCGGACGCAATTATCGTTGCGTTCGTCAAGGAGGTCCTCTTCAAGGACCCCGAATTCATTGCCAAGTATGGCAAGAAGTTTGCTGCTCTGCAGCAAAACTCTTCCCCGATCGAGGAAAGCATCGCTAGCTTTAGCGATGTACTCGACAGCCCCGCTTCCCCGCCACCCGTTGACAAAGGAATTCCAGTGGCGGCACCATCAATGCCTTCACTAGAAATTCCTTCCTTATTGTCCATCGAGACAATAAATCATTACGCGGAAGCACACAATGTGCCGACCGCCATTGTTCCCGCCGCCATTGTTCCACAAACAATGGGCGCCTCGCAGCTGCGTGTCGCAGCTGCAAACCCCGACTCGTCCGAAAGCATGGACACCTCGGTCCCACGTGACCACCCTTCTGCCCCTGTCTCCGACTCTGAAGACTCCCTATCCTCCTCCGCTTCCTCCTCGGACGACGACTACCAAGTCGTTGGCAGTGGAGGCAAGAGGAAGAAGGGAAAGTCTCCCTCTCAGGCTACCAAAGCCAAAAAGGTCGTAGCAACGACCACTCCCGCGTCCCCCCCGACCCCCAGTCCCACCGTCAACGCTGTCTCGACTTCCGAGTCCAGCCGCCCCCCTAGCCCCCCCACTCCCAACCCCGCCTTAGCTTCGAAGAAGAAGCTCAAACCCCCGCCGCCCTTGTTCATTCAAGACAAGGCTAAGTGGACGGAAGTATCAAACGCTACCCTGCAGGGCATCAAAGTCCAAGTTCCCACGTCGAAAGAACACAGGGAACTAACCAGCCTACTGAAGGTGAGGAACGTCTCGTTCCACACCTATTCCCTCCCCGAGGAAGCGCCCACCCGAGTGGTGATCCGGCGCATCCCAAAAGAGATCCCAGTTGAGGACATCCTCAACGACCTCCTTTCTCAAAAGGTCCCTGCCTCGGCAGTCCATCGCCTGCACAAAGCGAGGGGCGGCCCCGCCTTCGATACCGTCCTGGTCGTCTGTGATCCCACGGAAGGCCATCACCCCATATTCTAAGTAAAGTCCATCTGCTCCCTCTCCGGCATCTCAATAGAGAAGCCCTACAAGGCCAACGTAGTCGGCCAATGTCACCGTTGCCAACTGTGTGGCCACGTACTATCGGCAAAACTTAAGCACGCTCAGTTAAGAAAATAGTCCTGCGGAAGCGCAGATAGTGACAGACCACGCCCCTTCCTTGCTCCACCCAATTAGAGACAATACATATTTGTGTGAGTGCAGTAAGTGCGTGCGGCAAAAAATGTCAACAAACATTAGCCAGTGCCGATTTGCATCTCGCTAATTGTTCACGCTTCCCGTTTTCATCCCAATTTTATTTTACGACCTGTTTATTTCTATCGGACTTATTGCCTGCCCAACTTTGACCTTTGCTTTGTATACCGGACTGTGATCGTGGAACTCTTTTTGACCCTTGCTCGTATCCTGGACTGTGTATCGTGACTACCTGAGGGCTGTGTTTTGTCATTAACGATGACAACCCGAAACCTCAATCAGGAAGAAATTAATGAAATCATTGTCTTGCATAGACAAGGATTGAATATATCCCAAATTGCGCTGGAGTTAAATCTACAAATAAGTTATTTTTTTATCTAGAGATAGAAATAAATTAAGTGCATGTTGGTTTCCTGTACTGAGCTATATATTTATTGTTTGCATTATTATATAGATCTCATTTTTTTTCTTCTGTTACCGTTAAAAGTTATTGTTTCGCGAGCCGACGCCGACGTCGCCGTCGGCCCGACAACAGAGTTTGATAGATTAAATCGTATGTTACAAACAAATTTTTAATAATTCATATTATATTTGAATGCCTAAAAGAAACCTACATGCATTTTTTATATTTCGTATATTTGTTGCAGTTATTAGAAATTTTATTCTAAGGAAATCGTGTGTTATGCGTTTCTGTGTAAAAGAAATAATGTAGTATAAGCAAAGTCGCTGTTTCTGTCTGTCTGTCTGATTCTCCGCTATTTTTTTCTAAACAATGCAACGGATTTTGATATGGGTTCTCACTCTCATTTAGAGAATTTTTTTGGAAGGTTTTTATGCTTAAAGAGTTATTAAAGAGCAAAGCCGAGCATGTTAGTGATTTGTAAGACCCGTGCGAAGTCGAGGTAGATCGCTTATTTGCGATAAATATTAATAAAATACATAACTTAGAATTTTGCAAAAATAAAATAAGAAATTACGTTTACATAATATTTAAAATAGTAATTTAAAAAGAGGTTTGTTTTTTCTTTTCTTTTTTTAATATCGGCGCGTTCAAAGACATTGTTTGGACATTTTATGACCCGATAACAAATCTTTCAACACCTGCTTATTAAACAATGGCCCTTCATTTTAAGTCATCAATGTATTTTGAAATTGAGTTACCGCACTTAAGTCGTTAACAATAATGCACAAATTTGCTTGGGAGAGTTTTACACAATGTTGGAATTTACTACAATGCCATTGTTAAATATCTATTTGTGGTCTACTATCCGTATAAAATACAGATAACAATGTTAATAACTAAAATAGATATTTAAAAAGTTAGGGTTTATTTGTTAAGAACCTAATCCTTTTGCATACTGCTAGTAATGTATTGTTTAATTCCAATATTATGTGACAATTCGATGCTTTTTTTTTTTTTTTTTTTTTTTTGAGGTGGTAAAAATCATCAAATGACTCCTTCCGCCCTGGGTGGGGCGGAAGGGACTGTCAGACTTTTACTGACTAAAAAACCACCCTGTTCCTTCTGTTGCCCTTTACGTTCTGGGGCCACGGTATCCTGCTAAGACGTCCCGCAACCCCGGCAGGCGTTGGCCCCGTTGGGGGCCCCGTCCCTGTGCTGACAGCTCTTTGAGGCGCGCGCGAACAGAACGCGCCGTCGACCCGGGCTTGGTCCTTGATCGGACGGCGAGCTACCCATTACTCGCCGTCCGCAAGCCCGCGCCTACGGTGGCCGGATGTCGCCTCGCGACGTCCGACGCCCTGGGCGTCTCCCGCGGCGGCTGGGGCGTGAGGTGGTTCTCTCCCTCACGCGGCCCGCCTCCTCCTTCGCTAGCATTACTGCTTCGCAGAAGGAGGTGACTGCATCCCATTCCCTCTCGCCCCGGAGCATGGCCTGAACCAGGTCCGGACGCGAGAGGTCGCCGCCGCCTATCGCCTCCGTGAGGACACGGCGGTGATCTGCCCAAGCGGGGCAGTCCTGCACCGTATGCTCCACCGTGTCCTCCGGGCGATCCACACAGTGGTGACACCCGGGCGTTTCCTCCCGCCCTATCCGACACAGGAACCTCCCGAAACTACCGTGTCCGGTGAGGACCTGCGTCAGGCGGTAGGTGAGGACGCCGTAGCGCCTCTCCAGCCACTCCTCAAAGAGGGGTCTTACCGCCGCGATTGCGGCGTGCCCGAACTTGGGTTGCGACAGTCGCATCTCCCATTCCGCCATGAGATCGCACCGGAGCTCGCCCCGCAGTGCCACGATTTGCCGCGGCAGCAGGGTTTCGCCCCGGCGCTGCGCGTCCACACGCCACTCGTAGACGCGCTGGAGGAGACAATTCGATGCTAACAGGGAATTTGAAAAAAAAAATATTGGTATTTAATACATAGTATTTAATTTATTATTTTTGCATGGACTTATTTTTTGCTGCCTTAACAAAATATGCTACTCAAATAAAAAAGTAATAATGTGTGGTGATTTTAATATTAATAGATTAGAAAGTAATAACGTATCTCAACAATTTGAACAATTACTTGCAAGTTACAACTTAAAATTAACTATAAATAAACCGACCAGATTAAGCAGCATGACTTGTATTGACAATATAGCCCATAATATAAGAGGGTCAAAATCTTGTGTTCTGGAACTTTCGCTTTCTGATCATACTGCACAAGTGTTAAGGTGCCCAGTAAAAAAAAGTTACCTTATTAAACACTGGTTCAAAACAAAGCGTGACTATTGTGAGCATAATATTAAAAAATTTGAAAACTGTATTAAAAATCTTAAATTTACGGAATGCTACTTAGAAAGTAACCCTGAAACAGCTTATAATACCTTCCATGATTTATTTAAACTATTTTATGACTTATGTTTTCCTATCATTACTATTAAAATACCGACTTCTAAGAGACCGATGTGGTTAAGTAAAGGTATTAGGACGTGCTCTAAACGAAAACGTCAACTCCTTTGGAAGTACCGTTTAAATTCAAATCCTAAGGACAAGATGTACTTTAACCTTTTAACCGCCCGACTTCAAAACAGTTGGCGTGCCCCCAGCGCCCGGCACAGTGAATCGAAAATTAAATACCTACAAAAAAGAGGGATGTGCAATATTTAAGTTTGCGATGTCGATATTTCGTTTTAATAACGACATTTGCATTTGCGAGCGTGGTAAACTAACAACTACCTACATCTCACCAAGCTTAGTTTGCACCTCGCGTCATTTACGTCACACTGACGCTTAGGTACGGGCTGCAAAAAAGGATTCGCTATGACTTTAAAAAAGTAAACAAATGTTTGTTAGATTTTACTTTGCATTTTTTGTTTTTAACATTATTTTATACGTAGGTACACGGGTACACGCCGCATTCCAGCGAGGGGTAAACTTAGCTTGGTGGAGATATAGGTACCTACCTACTTGAATACTACTTACCTTACGAAATTATTCGGTACGAACATAAATGTAGGGAACAGCTGATTCAAGGTCTAAAAATAAAAAATCTTCATTTTTGTTGTAGTCTATGATTATAAAAATATGTTATTGTCTATGGAAGGACGAGGTCCCCCGTTCTCTTCCATCGTTAACCTGAATCATGTCGTGTAGGTACAGTGCCAAATAAATAATATCTTTATAAAAGAGTCCAATGCAGTTTCCTTGATAATTCAAGCCATCCCGACCTAACCCTAAACAATTTTCATCGCTTTCTAGAATTCGTATTAACTCTTCAGTAGTCGTCATGACAAAATGTACATTTATCGACATACGAAGGTAAAAATTCATGCACAAGCACAACACTGATGGAAAATTCCAGAAGTCGGCACTCGTTTATGACGTAAGAAGCGGTCGTCTTCATTCGACTGAGGCGCAGGGCGTCCTAACAAAGTAAGTTTCGGAACATGTAGGCTAGGGATGGGAACCATCAATTCAATCGCTGACATTTCATAAGTAAATTTACTTAATTTTAAAGGAATTAAATGAAATACTCACAAATATTTGTAAAAAAATGTTTTATTAACAATTGATGTATTTGTTTTAAAGTAAATTAGTCAGTATAACGAGAAATATTTTGATTTATGTTTATTTTTGTATCGGTAAATCTTGGCATATGTCCCGTCCCTCATGTCGGATTTTGTCGTCATGGGCGTTGCACATCAATACAATTTTCTAAAAATATTGTAAGTATTTCATCTAACTTTGGACATAATTTTTAGGACTTCTAATTAAGAGACTAAAGTGTATTAAACTGTAAATGATTACTTAGTTAACTATATTTACCTAATATTAACATATTTTTGATAGAATACAGCGTAATTAAATAAAAAAGCTGATTAAACGAGCAGTGATATTTTGGTCGTAAAAATCCGACTCTGGCGAAATGGGCCCGAAAATATTTGTCGGATTAATCCGACGTAGGCGGTTAAAAGGTTAAAGAATATGCGAGAAGACTAAAGACAATTATTAAAAAAACCCAAAGATCACAAAATAACTTCTTCATAAACTCATCTACTAATAAAAGCAAAGCGATATGGAAAATCATAAACAACTACAAAACAGTAACACCAAAGGAGAATGTTAGTCAAATAAAAGTGACTGATAAACTAGTTACAGCACCGAAGGAAATAGCTCAGGCATTTAATAATTACTTTATTGACGATATTAAACCGACGCTAAAAGGAAATAATAACTCTTTTATAAATACACTGACGTACAATAATGCCAATTCAATATTTTTAAGTCCGACAAATCCAAATGATATTGATCAAATAATCAAACTGCTTAATAATACAAACAGTACAGGTTATGACAGCATAAGTACAAAGATAATTAAAAGGGTATCTCAGCTTATCGCCCCGGGGTGTCGGTCAGAATACCTCCCCGCGTGCCTATCGGCTGCTTGTCCTTCTGGACTCGTCTGGAGGGAACGGCAGCTGATAGACTGGTGCACCCTGGGTGCGGGTAGTGATCTTCCCTGAGGAATGGGAAGCGATTCCTATCCTCTGGGGAATGTCACTGCCCGTGGCAAAAGTTCTGACGGAAGGGGTCCATTTTGGACCATGGGCGTTTCTCCGCGTGTCCCTCTGATAAGCAGAGGGCACAGCGGAGTAGTGAGGACGGGCTCGGCGTGCACTTACCCTGCCACCGAGCAGACAGAGAGGGATGTCGCCCCTTTCTGTCACCGTCGTAATATCGTAACCCATGTTGGAGTGTCGTGGATCACGTCTCGCGGCTTCAACTGGGACCGAGGGTCTTGGCTTAACCGCCCGGACCGCGAGGTAGAAAACCTCTATAAAAAGTCACCCCGAATCCCAAGCGGCGGCGCACCGGCAGGGGATGTATGGCTGACGGGTGTTCCTATGGAACAATCAGTCATTAGTGCGAACCACTTGTTTTTGGTTGGTTGGTTGGATAATATTTATACTCGTGGGAACAGTAATGGAAAATTGTAATAAAATAAATAAAGACGTAGATGGGAGGAAGGGGGATGCTGGGTCGGAGTCCGACTCGGCCCCCAGCGTGGTGAGCGTGGGTAGCTCAGGGAGCTCCCGCCGCGTGGATGGGCAAGCGCACGGGAAGTTCTTCCGCAAGCGGCCCAGACCGGAGGACGACCGGGCGTCGCTCTCCGAGGAAGAGTCGGCCTCGTCTCGCAAGATCCCCACCAGCAAACGCGGTGGGGTCCAAGAGCGAGGCCTAGGAAGGGGAATTGCCCGGAGGGGCAGCGTTGCCGGGCGACCAGCGACGCCTGCTGCGGAAGGTCGGCACCTGGGCGAGACCGGTGTCGACATGGCCCATTCCGGGTCATCTTGCGACGAGGTAGGCGCAACTGGCGGCTCCGATGGTGAGCGTAAGGCCAGGTTTGTGGAGGCTGTGGAAGCTGCCGTTGCAAGTGTGGCCCGGAAAAAGGTGAAGGGGTCGAAGTCCAAAGCCATGGACGCGGCTTCGGCCACCATAATGGCGGCGGCGGAGGCCAACTTCACGGGCGCAGCAGGGGAGGTCCCCAAACTTCGGGCGGAGGTGGCTCGCCTGTCGGCCGCCATGGAGCTCCTAGTTGAGGAGAATAGGAGGCTCCAGGCGGACCTGGCCGAGCTTCGCGGGTCCAGCCCCCGCCAGGCGCCCAAATCGGGGGGCCAGCGAAGCCAGCCCTTGCCAGTTGAAAACCAGGTTCTGGACCTGGTACGGCAGGAGCTGGCGGCCTTCAAGGCACGGTTCTCCGTCCTGGAGGGTATCGTGCTGCGCCCCCCTCTGGCGGCGAGCGGGACGGCCCCGGGCGGTGGCAAAAGGGTCACCTATGCGGCCGCCGCCTCAGTGCCGAAGCCGGGTAACCAGCCCCCCAGTAGGGCTGGGCCGGCCCCTGCGAAACCGGCTCCGGCAAAGCCGGCGCCGGCACAAAATGTGGCGTCCCAAAAGAGGGGCAAGGCGGCGCCCCAGCCGCCGCCTCCCCCTCCGCCCTCTAACCCTCCCGCCACTGAAGCCGAATGGCAGGTGGCCGGAGCGAAGGAGAAGGGACGAAAGGCAGCCAGATCGGCCAGAGCGGCCACGAAAAGAGCGGAGGAGCGGCGGCGACGCAAGGAGCGAAGCGCCGCGGCAAAACTTCGCGCCCCTAAGACCGCGGCTGTAGTAATAACGCTACAGCCGGAGGCGGCCAATAGGGGCGTGACGTACGGGGAGGTTCTCACCAGGGCCAAAGCGGCGGTGAACCTCTCCGAGCTCGGGATCACCGGGGGACTCAAGCTCAGGGTTACCGCAACAGGGGCCCGAATGTTGGAGATCCCCGGTGCCACCAGCGGCCCGTCCGCTGACGCTCTGGCCGAAAAGCTCAGAGCGTCCCTAGACGAGAACGAAGCGCGAGTGTCCAGACCCGTCAGATGCGCAGACATGCGCATCCTAGGGCTGGACGATTCGGTCACCGTGGAGGAGGTGGTGGCCGCCGTCGCCAGGACGGGTGGATGCCCTGCCGAGCAGGTGAAGGCAGGCACCATCCGTCCGGGGCGCGCGGGCATGCAGACCATCACGGTCAGCTGCCCCGTGACGGCGGCCAGAGCTATTGTTGGTGGCCGAAGGCTGCTGGTGGGTTGGGTCGCGGCGCAGGTCAAACTGCTGGAGCCCAGACCCCTGAGGTGCTTCCGCTGCCACGTGGGGAATCACGTGGCATGCCAATGCGCCTCGGAGGTGGACCGCAGCGCTCTCTGCTTCCGCTGCGGTCAGCCCGGTCATAAGGCCGCTACATGCGATGCCCCGCCGCACTGCGACGCATGTGCGGGGGCTAGCAAGCCCGCGGATCACCGGGCTGGGGGCAAGGCCTGCGCCGTACCTGCCAGGGCCCGGGGAGGGCCCCGCGCCACCGTCCCCGCCACCGTCCCCGCCACTGTCGCCGCCGCCGCCACCGCCGCCGCCGCGGTCGCACCCACGGCCTCTGTCGCCGCCGTCGCCGCAAAGGCCGTACAAGGGCCCTCACAAGGGGCCCTCGAGGGGGCTGCAATGGATTGCCAATAACGGCTCCATTGCGCCTCCTCCAGGCGAACATCAACCACTGCGCCTGCGCTCAGGATCTGCTGCTCCAGAGCATGGCGCAGTGGTCGATAAACATCGCCGTGGTCGCTGAGCCGTACTTCGTCCCGCCCAGGGAAGACTGGGTGGAGGACCTTAGCGGCTCGGTGACCATAATTGCGTCGGCCGCCGCCGGCACCCCGTCCCTTGAGGGAGTCAAGAAAGGACAGGGGTGCGTAGCAGCCCGGTTCGGGGGGATTGTTGTAGTTGGTGTCTACTTCTCCCCGAACCGAACTCTCGCCGAGTTCCACAACTCCCTCGTGGAGTTGAGTGTCGTCGTCGGAAGCCATTCCCTCCCCGTGCTAGTGCTCGGGGACTTCAATGCCAAGAACGTGGCTTGGGGTTCTCGCTGCACGGATGTGCGGGGCAGGATGCTGGAGGACTGGGCCCTGGAGAGGGGCCTAGTCGTCCTGAATCGGGGTTCTGTAGCAACGTGCGTGCGGATGCGGGGCGAGTCGGTGGTGGACATTTCGTTTGCCAGCCCCGCTCTGTCACCGCGGGTGCTTGACTGGCGCGTTATGGAGGGGGTGGAGACTTACTCCGATCACCGGTACATCCGGTTTGACGTCTCCGCCCAGAACTCCAGCGCGCCGGTCATACAGGCCCCGAGTGGTCCGCGGTGGGCGCTGAAGCAGCTGGACCGGGAGCTTCTCCTGGAGGCCTCGATCGTGCAGGCCTGGGTGTCATCACCGGTCAGGCCTGCCGATATCGACAGTGAGGTGGAGTGGTTCCAGGAGGCCATGTCCGAGATATGCGACGTGGCAATGCCCCGAGTTCGGGCAGTAAGCGCCCGCCGGCAGGTGTACTGGTGGTCGCGAGAGCTGACGTCTCTGCGCGAGGCATGCGTCGCTGCGCGGCACCCGTACGCCAGGCATCGCAGACTCCGCATTCGGCCACCGAAAGCGGCAGTCATTGAGGCGGAGCTGTACGTGGGATACAGAGAGGCGAAGACCGCCCTCAACGAGGCCATCCTGCGGGCAAGAGCTCAGGCCCGCGAGGAGTTGTTGGAGACTCTCAACGGAGATCCGTGGGGGCGCCCTTACAAGACGGTGCGGGGCAAACTCCGCACCTGGGCCCCCCCGCTGACGCAGAGTCTCCGGCCGGAGCTCGTTGAGGACGTGGTGAGCGCTCTGTTCCCCTCGCGGGGGGAACATCCTCCCCCGCCCATGGCTCCGCCGCTCGCGATGCCGGAAGCGGACCACACCGACGACGACATTCCAGAGGTGACTGGGGTAGACCTGAGGGTGGCGGTACGCCGGCTGAAGGCCAAAAATACCGCCCCGGGACCCGATGGCTTGCCTGGGAAAGCCTGGGTCCTGGCCTCAGAGGCTCTAGGGCCCCGACTGGAGGGGCTCCTAAGCGCATGCATGGAGAGGGGCCAGTTCCCACTTCGTTGGAAGACGGGGAAACTGGTCCTCATTCGGAAGCCGGGGCGCCCTGCGGACTCGCCGTCTGCATACCGGCCCATCGTGCTGCTCGACGAGGTGGGCAAGCTCTTCGAAAGAGTCATTGCGGGCCGCCTCGTCGGGCACCTGTCTGGGATGGGGCCGGACCTTGCGGACAACCAGTTTGGTTTCCGCAGGGGGCGCTCTACGGTGGACGCCATCATGCGCGTGAGAGCTCTCACGACGGGGGATGCTGTGTCCCGGGGTGGGGTTGTGCTGGCGGTGTCGCTGGACATCGCGAACGCGTTTAACACCCTGCCCTGGACCTGCATTAGGGAGGCACTCCGGTATCACCGGGTGCCGAACTACCTCCGTCAAGTGGTCGGGGCCTATCTGACGGATAGAGCCGTGATCTACCCTGGTCGAACTGGAGAATGGAACCGGCGGGAGATGTCGTGCGGTGTTCCACAGGGATCGGTGCTGGGGCCGCTCCTGTGGAACATCGGTTACGACTGGGTGCTGCGTACTGACCTCCCCGAGGGCGCCAGTGTTGTCTGCTACGCGGACGACACACTGGTCCTGGCGCAGGGGAGGTCGCACGAGGCGGCGGCCGACGTCATGACACGCGGGGTTGCGATAGTCGTAGAGAGGATCCGGCAATTGGGACTCGAGGTGGCTTTGCACAAGTCCGAGGTCATGTGCTTTCATGGGCCTCGGAACGCGCCACCGCTGGGATCCCAAATCACGGTGGGAGGGGTTCACATCGGCGTCGGGTCAACGATGAAGTACCTGGGACTCGTCCTCGACAGCCGGTGGAACTTCGTTGAGCATTTCCGACGTTTGGCTCCCAAGTTGGAACGGGCTGGGGCCGCCCTCAAGCGGCTCTTACCCAACCTGAGGGGTCCAAACGCCTCCTGCCGGAGGCTCTACGCGGGGGTCGTGCGGTCGATGGCCCTTTACGGGGCCCCGGTGTGGGCGCGGGGGTTGAGGCGACGTGCCGCCCACTACCTAAACGCGTCCCAACGGGTGATCGCCATAAGGGTCATCCGAGGATACCGCACGATCTCCGGTGAGGCGGCGAGCCTCCTTGCCGGATTGCCGCCGTGGGATCTGGAGGCGCTGGTCCTCGCGCGCCTGCACGAGTGGCGCGTGGAGGTACTAGGCCGGGGGGAAACTCCGCTGCCGCGGCAAATTGCCGCTCAGCGGACAGACCTCCGGCTTGATCTCATGGTGACATGGAGAGAGCGACTGTCGCAACCCCGTGCAGGGCACGCCTCTATCGAGGCGGTAAGTCCCCTCTTTGAGGAGTGGCTTGGGCGGCGTCACGGCGCCCTCACCTTCCGTCTGACGCAGGTCCTCACCGGACACGGATGTTTCGGGAGGTTCCTGCACATCATCGGGCGGGAGGAAACGCCCGGGTGTCATCACTGCGAGGATCGCCCCGAGGACACGGTGGAGCATACCGTGGCGGTGTGCCCCGCTTGGGCGGAGCACCGCGACGTCCTCGTGGCGGCCATCGGCGGCGGCGAACTCTCGCGTTCGGCCCTGGTGCAAGCCATGGTCCGGAGCGAGAGGGAATGGGATGCAGTCGCCTCCTTCTGCGAAGCAGTAATGCTAGCGAAGGAGGAGGCGGGCCGCGTGAGGGAAAGAACCACCTCACGCCCCAGCCGCCGCGGGAGACGCTCCGGGCGTCGGGAGCCGCGAGACGACTCCCGGCCACCGTAGACGCGGGTCTGTGGGCGGTGAGCAATGGGTAGCTCACCGTCCGTTCGTTGATAACGACAGACCGTGTCGACGGCGCGTTCGTGTTCCACGCGCGCCTCAAAGAGATGTCAGCAAACAATTGAAGGGGCCACTAAGGGCCGATGCCTGCCGGGGCTGCGGGTTGTTCGAAAGAGATACCGCGCCCCCGGAACGCAAAGGGCACAAGAAGGAACATGGATGGGTTTTAGTCAGTAAAAGTCTGACACTCCCTCCCGCCCCGCCCAGGGCGGGGGAAGTCATTTGATGATTTCCCATCGGTAAAAAAAAAAAAAAAAAAGGCACAGATAATATTAGGTTTTTACCTATGTAATTGGAGATTTTACAACCAGCATTTTCAGATTTCATTATCTGTGGATTGACGCGTAATACGAAATTCAAATAAATTTTATTCGAAAGCCATGTTATTCTAATTTCAAATTAAGTCATTTGTTTTTAGATAGTGTTTTGTTTTTGTGAAATTGTAGTAGTTTTTGGCGCCACGGATAAATTGAAAATTCGTACAATTTTCGAAAATGAGTTCCTATGTGGAAATACTGCTGCGCAAACAACGCCAAACATTAACGACGTGTACGGCCATAACACTGCTTGCATAAACACGGTCTATTATTGGTTTAATTGTTTTAAATCTAAAAAATTTGAGTTGAAGAACGATCCTCGCGGTCGGCCGGTAGCCATTGTCGACAACGACGAGCTGAAAGCGAGGGCGGAAGCGAATTCAACTCAATCTGCGGCTGAGCTTACTGCGGGCCTTGGAGTTAACGTCAATACAACATTGAAGCACTTGCGTCAAATAGGAAAGATAAAAAAGCTAGATAAGTGGGTGCCACACGAACTAAGCGAACCACAACGACACTTACGTGTCGAAGCATCCATAGCAGTACTGAATCGACATGGAAACGTGGGAATTCTAAATCAAATTGTATCCTGCAATGAAAGGTGGATCCTGCACAACAACCGTAAGCGTTCGTCTCAGTGGTTACAGATACAGACCGGGTACAGAACCTAATCAGTGCGCTAAAAAAAGATTACTCATAGGAAGGTGATGGTGACTATCTCGTGGACTAAAGCCGGACTTGTACATCACAGCTTCTTACCGAATGGCACAACTGTGACGGCAGATGTCTATTGCCAAGAATTGCAAACAATGATGAAGAAGCTCACAATAAAACAACCAACACTGGTCAATCACTCTTCCGCATTGCTGCTCCATGAGAACGCGCGAGCTCACACTTTACGACAGGCCATCGCAAAGCTACGAGTGTTACAGCTGGAAGCTCTCCGTCACCCACCGTACTCACCGGACCTTGCCCCAACAGACTTCTACTTTTTTCAAAATTTAGTGACTTTTTTTATTCGGAAAAATTCAACACCCGAGAGACAGTAAAAAACGCTTTCGCTGACTTCATCGCATCTCGTTCGGCAGACTTGTAAAGTAAAGGGATAAACAAACTGCTATCAAAATGGCAAAATTGTATAGATTATTCAACCCAGTAACTTGATTAGCTAAAATAAAAAAAGCACCAAAATTTTTATTTTTTAAAATTTTCACACAAATCTCCAATTTCATAGGTAAAGACCTAATATAATACTACGTTCAAACCAAGGTAAGAAATGTTAGCGCGTAGTCACTGCAATTGCGCGTTAACTGGCTTGAGGTGTCACGGTTCATTTTTATTTTCCTACCCACATCCTTACTAACACTTGAATAACAGTTTTATAATGAATACGCAAATTGTTTTTCAACTACCCACTTTTGCCCCAATATTGTATTCGTTCATCGAGTCTTACTAGTCTAATTAACTCATACAAATTGAATAACTCTTAATGTTATTTGCAGAGGGTTCAAATTCGTTTGTTTTAAGGGTGGGTCAGACGACAGCTATTACCGACTGTACTTAGGTGTTGTTCTGGATGATAGACTTAGCTGGCGTCCCCACATCGAAATGACCATCTCTCGTGTTAGAAAACTTATATGGGCATTTAAGAGGCTTCGACACGTACTATCGGCAAAAGTTCCGCATGCTCACCTTTAAGGCGATTATCGCATAGCACCGCTGTCGACTCGGTCACCGTATGCATGCGTTTTGACCAATAGGAAGCGAATTTTAGTTGTGTTCGTCATAATACAATGACGTGTAGAAGCGGACACTCACACTAGTGTGCGGGCGCACATTAGTAACCTGTTTCCCTCGTTTTGTGAAATGTTTTTTCAATGTTCACAAATTCTAATTGTCGTTTCGGTTTCAAACTATGATTTTATGGCCCGCATGAGCTCTTTTATAAATCATTGTTGACAAGAAGTTATTCCGTACTCATTATAATAAATTATGTTTGATTTAGAAAATGTGTTATTGGTACTTTTTAATAAGTATCAACCTTCCACAAAAAAATATATTTCGTATTAAGATAAAATGTAAACAACTACTAGTGACTCGCCCCAGCTTTGCACGGGTGTTACAAATCACTGAAACGTAAAGTTTTCTCTAATATTATTTATACACCTAAATTTCTATGAATTCTGTATATTGGTAAAATCCTACGAAAATCAGTACTGCAGTATTTGAGACTTTTTTATTATATGTAAGGATAAGAATTTTATCCGCTTGAAAATTCTATTCTTACAGAGCATTTAATACTGGAGAATTGAAAACAGATATTGACTAATAAAATGCACATTTTTAGTTTATATTAATTCAATAAAAAACTGTTTAGAGTTTTTTTATTAGCACGCTTTCATTAGTTTCATCTGTAACTAACTCTATTATAAAATATTGGAAATCCTACCTCTATGGGTAGTAAAGTGCTTATTTTTTTTTTTTAATTAATGTTAATTTTAGGTAGTTAATAAATATTTTCATCTCATGTATAGTAGGTAAGAGATTTTTACTTTAAAGTAACTCTTAGTGTGAAATATGCACTGGGTTCTTTATAATTCACTTATGATTTGCCAGTTTTTTCAGAAAAATAAAACAACAATTTAAATTATAATTTATTTTTATGCATCTTTTCTTGAAAAAAATTCATAGAAAGAAAGAAAAACTGTTTATTTACACAAAAATGACGCACATTACATAAGAAAACATGTAAGAAAAAGCAAAATAAAAACAAGTTAGTATTAAGTCTAAAAAACTAAAGGCAAAAAAAAATACAAATAAGAAATATGCGCCACTACCGCGCGAAATAGCATTAATAGCATAATTGTCTTGTCAAGCAATCAGCCTAGCAGGTTGTTCATATTTATAGGTAAAAATAAATAATACAATAATATTATTACCTAATTATTAACATAAGAAATATATATTTTTTTAAACTAGGTATACATATCTTATAATAATTATTACACACGTTATTTTAGCATACCGCATTACATTATAAGTATTTGATAAATAATGTAATAAAGTAAGTGTAATTACTTTATTACATTATTTATCAAATACTTGCTGCCTCGCGCGGTTTCCACGCGTCTTTAAATAGTTATTGCTCCGTGATGAGCGTGATATTTACGTGTTCCAGAAACGCGTGGCTTATTCCCATATCATACTATACTGAGTCTTGGTGTTTCTTTGCCTCATCCATCTTTTTTGTTATTTTTTTTTTTGTTAGTTATTTAGTTTTTATCTACTTAGTTTATTTTGTTATATATGTGTATAGACGTGTGTGTATGTGTTGAATATTAGCAGGCATTCATGGAACACGTTGTTTATAATATTTTTCCTAAATCTGGCTATCATACAAAAATAATTACTAGATGATAATATCATATACAATAACACTGGTAGTTTCAGACATTAGCGCGATTAAACAAACAAATATTCAGATTTACTATATTATTAGTACACATTTATTTACATTGATTAAACAGGACGACTTTAAAATAACTGGCACAATCATTGGACAAAATAACATTAAAATAATATTATTAAAGAATTAGAATAATAACTGTTAGAATGATTGAAATAATTTACCAAAATAAAGGTTGTAAGAAAACACATCAAACTGACACCACCCTGAAATTTAAATGATTTTTTCCTGCAATGAAAGTATTTATCGTGGTAGTAAACACCATAAAAAAAATGTGATAAAAAAATCTCAAAACTGATCTATTTCGAAACAATTAATAGGTATTAAATTTAATATTTTTTATTATTTTTGAAAACAATAACATTTTTAAGGATTCTATAAAAGAATACAAATTGCAAAAATATATTACGTAAAAAAATCGCACAATAGAAAGTAAAGTTTTTCAAAGAGGATCTCATATCAATTTCAAGAAATTTAAAATAAATATAACAATAAACCTGTCAAGGATCGCAAATCAATATTTTTAACGTCACTATTTCGGCCACCTGAATGTTAAAATTAAATTATACATTATTAAAAAACTAATACTTTGTCGCTGCTCCTCCCGCGTCTATAACTGACTAACCTAACCAAGACTTCGCACAAGTTTGAACCCTTAATGTATCCCAAGCTTCTTCGCAATGGGTGACAAGTGCTTCCTTGGTTCTTTTTGTCCTATTAACCCATTTCTAAACTATAAAACCCCATAAATTTTTAATGGGGTTTAAGTCTGGCGATCGGGAGGGCCATGGCACTGTTTTAATTTGTGGTTGCTCTCGCAACCACTCTCGAACAACTAGCGCACGGTGTATCGGGCAATTATCTTGGAAAAAATAAAACTCTGGCACCTCCATTTCTGGAAACACCGTGCGCACAGTCGGTAACATAATATGTTCAAGCACATCTTTATATGTGTGGCCATTTGCCCTCCCCGGTATGAAAGCCAGTTCGCCTGGTCCAGCAGCACTCATCCAGCCCCACATATTCACGACTCGTCCTGATTCTGTATTTGGGATAACATTTCGAGATTCGTATCTTGTGTTATCTATACGCCATAAATTCCGACGACCTTGCTGGCTAGAGTCGAAGTCTCTGTAGTCCCGAGCGAATCGTACGCGAGCAGCTTTTTGGTTGTAGAGTCAAAATATTTTTTTTGCGGGCCGTCTGTGCTGCGCTCCAGCTCTATGTAACTCGTTCCGAATAGTTTGCATTTAAACATCAAATTCTTGTGCAAAATTGCGAGTAGGTGTAAATGGGCTTTCTTGAAATGTAGCAATCATATTGGCCAATTGCCCTTCGTTGATACCCCGAGGTCGAGGTGCACGAACACGCTGAGTTAGATCTTCTTCTTCATATCTGCGCACCCAACGGCGCACTGTGGTTCTCTGTAAAAAAAAGTAACAATTAGGTTTTTGATCAATTTTTTTTCGTGATAAATGAAAAGATATACAATGTTACAAGTGTTATTGGGTTTTTCCATCAGGAATTTCTCAGTAGCAGCCTCGGAGTCTGGATTTGTGCCCGGTTGATGGCAATAGGCTCGCCCCCTATTACATGGGACTAAATCATAACTGGCGAAATGTGGGTGTACGAATGGGTACACCTCTGCTTAACCCTTCGGGGATTACAGGCGTGATTTTATGTTATGTATATACAATATAAATTTTATTGCAAAACTATTTTTTAACTTTTTATTTTTGTTATAGTCAAAAGTTATTTTAAAATAAAAATTTACTTTTGAATCTAGTACCGAAACCCCCGAATAAACATGAGCGCGTGTGACGTCATACGTTTAGCTGCCAGATGAAGTAATTAAAAATTATGAAGTCACAACTACAGTCATGTGATATTTTTTAAAATTTTGTCAATTTTTAATTGTTTGTAATTAATTGAAATAATTTTCTTAACGTTTGTTGTATTAAATAGCAACATTATTAATAATAAATTAAATACTTTGTATTAAATACCAATATATTTTTTTTCAAATTCCCTGTTAGCATCGAATTGTCACATAATATTGGAATTAAACAATACATTACTAGCAGTATGCAAAAGGATTAAGTTCTTAACAAATAAACCCTAACTTTTTAAATATCTATTTTAGTTATTAACATTGTTATCTGTATTTTATACGGATAGTAGACCACAAATAGATATTTAACAATGGCATTGTAGTAAATTCCAACATTGTGTAAAACTCTCCCAAGCAAATTTGTGCATTATTGTTAACGACTTAAGTGCGGTAACTCAATTTCAAAATACATTGATGACGTAAAATGAAGGGCCATTGTTTAATAAGCAGGTGTTGAAAGATTTGTTATCGGGTCATAAAATGTCCAAACAATGTCTTTGAACGCGCCGATATTAAAAAAAGAAAGGAAAAAACAAACCTCTTTTTAAATTACTATTTTAAATATTATGTAAACGTAATTTCTTATTTTATTTTTGCAAAATTCTAAGTTATGTATTTTATTAATATTTATCGCAAATAAGCGTTCTACCTCGACTTCGCACGGGTCTTACAAATCACTAACATGCTCGGCTTTGCTCTTTAATAATTTGCATGCGCATAAAAACCTTCAAAAAAAATTATCTAAATGAGAGTGAGAACCCATATCAAAATCCGTTGCATTGTTTAGAAAGAAATAGCGGAGAATCAGACAGACAGACAGAAACAGCGACTTTGCTTATACTACATTATTTCTTTTACACAGAAACGCATAACACACGATTTCCTTAGAATAAAATTTCTAATAACTACAACAAATATACGAAATATATAAAATGCATGTAGGTTTCTTTTAGGTATTCAAATATAATATGAATTATTAAAAATTTGTTTGTAACATACGATTTAATCTATAAAACTCTGTTGTCGGGCCGACCGACGGCGACGTCGGCGTCGGCTCGCGAAACAATAACTTTTAACGGTAACAGAAGAAAAAAAATGAGATCTATATAAAAATGCGAACAATAAATATGTAGCTCAGTACAGGAAACCAGGTGCCCTGTCATTTCGCCAAAAAATATTTCACAAAATTTCACTTGACAACCAACGATTGGCAAATACATGATTTGTCATATCCTCATTATACAACTATAAGTTTGGCAAATAATTCACTTAACAAAATATTTATTCCATAAACTTTTGTTTGATAACGTATTATTTGACAAACAATTCATTTTTATTTCATTTTATATTTTAAAACAACTTTTGGAATAAAATCGTTTTACATATTGAATAATAAAAAAATACATTATTTATAGTAGGTTAGTACATTATCTGAAGTCGAACTGGTAAGATTAGGTTAATTATTTTAAAAAGAAAGGATACGTTAGGTTAGGTTAGAACTGTGACCCCCCTACGAAACGACAAGATTATATGAAAAGAAATTATTCGCATCTACCGTATGTTACTGCAGTAATAGTTTTAGGGAGGGTGTTCAATAAATTATGCAAAACAATACCGTGATCATTTTGTGAGTGGTTTAGAAAATGTGTCATAAAATGATATTTAGTATAACCGTGATTTTTGCAAAAGGATCTAAATATGAAATGTTAATCGTATAAGTGATTAAATATCATCTGAAACATTTTTAAGGAGAAGCATTTGCCAAATCAATGTTTGTAAAGCGAGTGTTTATAAAATGAAACATTTGCGGAACAAGTTGTTTGTGAAATAAATAGTATACGAAACGTTGGTTGTCATCTGAATATTTTTCAATGCTGTTTTGGTAAAACATTAGTGAACCAGGAAACCAACATGCACTTAATTTATTTCTATCTCTAGATAAAAAAAATAACTTACTTGTAGATTTAACTCCAGCGCAATTTGGGATATATTTAATCCTTGTCTATGCAAGACAATGATTTCATTTCTTTCTTCCTGATTGAGGTTTCGGGTTGTCATCGTTAATGACAAAACACAGCCCTCAGGTAGTCACGATACACAGTCCAGGATACGAGCAAGGGTCAAAAAGAGTTCCACGATCACAGTCCGGTATACAAAGCAAAGGTCAAAGTTGGGCAGGCAATAAGTCCGATAGAAATAAACAGATCGTAAAATAAAATTGGGATGAAAACGGGAAGCGTGAACAATTAGCGAGATGCAAATCGGCACTGGCTAATGTTTGTTGACATTTTTTGCCGCACGCACTTACTGCACTCACACAAATATGTATTGTCTCTAATTGGGTGGAGTAAGGAAGGGGCGTGGTCTGTCACTATCTGCGCTTCCGCAGGACTATTTTCGTAACTGAGCATGCTTAAGTTTTGCCGATAGTACCTAAGTTTGAGCTACTTCGCTCGTACTTTGCGCTGGCACAGTCGCTCATGGGCTACTGCATTACGGCCTGGGGAGGAGCTTGCAAAACTTTTATGATACACCTCGAAAGAGTTCAAAGATCTCTGCTAAAGGTTATGACCTACAGACCGTATCGGTTTCCTACAAAGGACCTTTATGTAAAAAAGTACTCACCGTGAGACAGTTGTACTATCGACCAAACTTCCACATGCTCACCTTTAAGGCGATTATCGCATAGCACCGCTCTCGAGTCGATCACCGTATGCAAGCGTTTTGACCAATAGGAAGCGAATTTTAGTTGTGTTAGTCGTAATACAATGACGTGTAGAAGCGGACACTCACACTAGTCTGCAGGCGCACATTAGTAACCCTCGTTTTGTTAAATGTTTTTTCAATGGTCACAAATTCTAATTGTCGTTTCGGTTTCAAACTATGATATTATGGCCCGCGTGAGCTCTTTTATAAATCATTGTTGACAAGAAGTTATTTCGTACTCATTATAATATATTATGTTTGATTTAGAAAATGTGTTATTGGTATTATTTAATAAGTATCAACCTTCCACAAAAAAATATATTTAGTACTAAGATAACATGTAAACAACTACTAGTGACTCGCCCCAGCTTTGCATAGGTGTTACAAATCTCTGAAACGTTCAGTTTTTCTCTAATATAATATATATACATGGCATTAAGTCCGCCTTTGTACATTGTATTTTTTTACATGTGCATAAAGTTTAAATAAATAAATATACCTATACACCTAAATTTCTATGAACTCTGTATATTGGTAAAATCCTACGAAAATCAGTACTGCAGTTTTTGAGATGCGGCGCGGCGGGCCGCGGGGCACTATTTTATTATAGGTAATTATGTAAGGATAAGAATTTTATCCGCTTGAAAATTCTATTTTTACAGAGCATTTTATACTGGAGAATTGTAAACAGATATTGACTAATAAAATTACAACAATTTTTAGTTTATATTAACTCGATAAAAAACTGTTTAGAATTATTTTATTAGCACGCTTTCATTAGTTTCATTTGTAACTAACTCTATTATAAAATATTGGAAATCCTACCTCTATGGGTAGTAAAGTGCTTATTTAGTTTTTTAAAATTATTGTTTATTTCAGGTAGTTATTAAATATTTTCATCTCATGTATAGTAGGTAAGAGATTTTTGCTTTAAAGTTACTCTTAGTGTGAAATATGCACTGTTTGCTTGTAGGTTTTTTATAATTCACTTAGGATTTGCCTATTTTTTCGGAAAAAAAACAACAATTTCAATTATAAATTATTTTATATTTCTGCATCGTTTCAAGATTGTCCAAAAAACATCATAGATATACACCCTGAAATGTAAACCGTTGCAAAAACGCGGCAGAACGATTCGCCCTCAGTAGTACTAATGGAACGTAGAGTTAAACTTAAAAAATAAAAATAATTTTATTTTAAAATATTAAAAAAAATATTCATAAACTCGAAAGCGTGAGTAACAATAGTTACACTGTCACGCACACAAACGCAACGTAGCCAACGAAATGATACCTACGTCCTAACGTAGGTATCATTCAAAACTCATGCGCTACCGACAAAGTAAAAAGCAATAAATCATAAATGTTCAGAGAAAAATAAGCTCTCGTGCCTTGTGATACGGTATAAACTAGAGCGCGTAGCTTACACTCTCTTCATTCGCCGCCACAGATCAAAAAATGCCGCGCCGTGCCGCGCAGTGCCGCGCACTCGTCGCTCAGTTGTCATGCGAACGTTGTACTATATGGATAGTACAACGTAATGGATAGAAATTATGATTTCTCGAATTTGGAGTACGTCGCCATGGTGCAGTTGTACGCTAGGGCGGATTACAATGCATCTGCTGCTCGGCGACTTTATGCGGAGCCGCAACATTTGCAGTCGCTCCGTCTTCGCGGGATTCTGAATCCCCAAGTTCCTGATGGACGGACGATAGTAGCGGCGACACAGCGGCTACTCGATCATGGCCAATTCCAAACACCATCGCACGCACAGGGCAGCGGTCGATCGGCTGTTCATTCGCCAGAGCTCGACGAGGAGATCATCGAGTTCTTCGAACGGGATCCTCGTCGGAGTACA
The DNA here is from genome assembly GCA_949774945.1 of Hoplodrina ambigua. Taxonomy (NCBI): domain Eukaryota; kingdom Metazoa; phylum Arthropoda; class Insecta; order Lepidoptera; family Noctuidae; genus Hoplodrina; species Hoplodrina ambigua. The sequence goes on from OX458964.1 coordinate 16,881,064, forward strand.
CGTATGGCTGCGGCTAGGTTTGGCGTAAGTCAATACTACGTCTGGAAGCTTTTGAACGCCGAGAAACTGCATCCGTATCATTTTCGTAGAGTACATGCGCTCTACGAAAATGACGCGGCGGCTAGGATACGTTTTAGTGAGTGGTTATTGGCTAATCAAAATCTAAACATTATGTGGACAGACGAAGCAACTTTTACGCGAGTTGGAATATTTAACCAGCGCAACGAACATTTTTGGGCCTTCAATAACCCTCACGTTATTCGCGAGTGTGCGCATCAAGTGCGTTTTAGTGTTAACGTGTGGGCCGGCATAATAAATGGCCACCTCATCGGACCGTATTTTGTGACTGGGAACTTAATGAGTGCAACATACCTACAAATGTTACAAAATGTTATCCCCGATTTGCTAGAAGACGTTACGCTAGCGGTGCCCGTGGACAATATGTACTACCAACATGACAGGTGCCCGGCTCACTACCAGCGCGCCGTGCGAGAACACCTGGACTCGGTGTGTCTGGTGTCTGGTGTGACTCCGATGGACTTCTTCTTGTGGGCTGAGCTAAAACGCCTGGTCTATCGTGAAGAATACGAGAATCGGGACGCGTTACTAACAGCGATAGTGAACGCTTTCGATGTGGTTAGAAGTGACAGAGACACATTATTAAAACTAAAAGATAATTTATTTAAACGTGCTCGTTTGTGTGTGGAACGTAGTGGCTTACACTTTGAACACCTACTTCGATACCGCGAAGTGTAGGTAAGTACTTTGTAAATAGTGAACATTTTGAAATTAGGTTAGGTGATTAAAATCATTGTAAATAAGTTGATTCCAATTTTTTAAATACGCCTAAAATACTTTATTGTTTACTAATCACAAAATTAATTTCTCTAAGTTAATAAACTTATTTTTGTTTTCGTTTAGTAAGTAAAGTTGTAGGTAATAATAAAGTATTTTTGACGGTCCTAAGCCCGTAAAAGTATGAAGGGAAAATTTGAATATTTTTTAGGGTGTTATGTTACATTAAATTAACTAAAGATCAGCAAATCAGCTGTTGATAAGCGCAAGGGTCAACGACCCAGTGTTCTGGCGCCCGCGCCGTCAGCCGCTCGGGTCTCGGCCGCTGCGTTTGACTACTATTGGATTGCGTTCATTTTCGAGTTTCGTTTTTCACAATTGTGAATCTGCCATTTTTATATTTTCATAGTAAAGATATTTACTAATCGATTGTACTACCAAAACAAAATCATTTCGCTGTAGGTATGCAACACTTTACATTTCACGGTGTATAACATAACATCACACCTGTAATCCCCGAAGGGTTAGGCAGAGGTGTACAAATCAGTACACCCACATTTCGCCAGTTATGTTTTTAGTCCCATGTAATAGGGGGCGAGCCTATTGCCATCAACCGGGCACAAATCCAGACTCCGAGGCTGCTACTGAGAAATTCCTGACGGAAAAACCCAATAAAACTTTGCCCGACCTGGGAATCGAACCCAAGACCTCATGCACAGCAGTCGCGCTTGCGACCACTAGACCAACGAGGCAGTCATAGATATATTGTAAAGATTACATAGAAAGAAAGAAAAACTTTTTATTTACATACAAATGACGCACAATATATAAGAAAATATGTAAGAAAAAGCAAAATAAAAACAAGTTGGTATTAAGACTAAAAAACTAAAAGCAAAAAAAAAAAAAAACAAGTAAGAAATATGCGCCACTACCGCGCGAAATAGCATTAATAGCATAGCATTTCACATAATTGTCTTGTCAGGCAATCAGCCTAGCAGGTTGTTCATATTTATAGGTAAAAATAAATTATACAACAATTTTTTACCTAATTATTAACATAAGAAATATATATTTTTTAAAACTAGGTATACATACATACATAATCTCACGCCTTTTTCCCATGGGGGTAGGCAGAAACTACAGAACGCCACCTGCTACGATCCCTACATACTCCCTTCGCCTCATCTACGTTCATACATCTCGTCATACAAGCACGCCGGTTACGAGTACTCCGCACCTGACCTTTCTGAAGGACCTCACCAATAAGGTCAGTGTAGGTCTTCCTAGGGCGACCCCTCCCGGCGTTGCCACTCACCTCTGCCATATAAATACCTTTTGTCAATCGTCTTTCACTCATCCTCTCAACATGACCTAACCATCTAAGCATACCCTTTTCTATCTTTGTGACTACATCTTCTTTTAATCCGCAACGGTCCCGTATAACCTCATTCTTCACTCTATCGTTAAAAGTTACACCACACATACTCCGCAAGGAACGCATTTCCACAGCATTAATCCTACTCTCATGCCTCGTTTGCCATACCCAACATTGACTTCCATATATAAGCGTAGCAACCAGCACACCGTTGTGAACAGCCAGTCGAGCCTTTTTTGACATGGACTGGTTGGTCACAACCACATGTATAGCACCATCCACTTTATTTCCCGCAGTTATTCTTCTTTCCTTTCCTTTATGAGTATGTATATCAGTTGTCTGGTTACCATAACACAAGCTCTGCTTAGCTTGGGATCAGATAGCCGTGTGTGAGTTATCCCAAGATATTTTTTTTTTTTCCACATCAGCATCTTTCTATCTCTATTAAACATACTGCCCAAGTATACAAACTCAATTATTTGCTCCACACTCTTATCATTTATTTTCACATCACACGCCGATACATCCTCTTCTCTTTCAAAAACCATCACTTTCGTCTTGTTCACATTCATATTCATTCCTTTCCTCTTAAACGCATCATTCATTACCGTTACCATGTCTTGCAACTGATCTGCCGACGATGCAGGAAGAACTTGATCATCTGCGTATAACAGGCATTTGACAGGTAACTCATCCATCCTTAATCCACACTCACTCTCTCTCAAATCCGCCAAACAACTATCCATGTATAGGTTGAACAGCCAAGGAGACGCTACACAGCCCTGTCTTACACCTTTTGAGATGCAAAACCAGTCAGTGTATGCCGCATTTATCCTAGCACAAGCACTGGAATTTTTGTATAAAGATTTCAGTGCTCGTATCAATCTTTTATTAATGATTACACACACGTTATTTAAACATACCACATAATATTATAGATAACACTTACTTTATTACATTATTTATCAAATACTAGCTGCCTCGCGCGGGTTCCACGCGTCTTTATAGTTATTGCTCAGTGATGAGCGTGATATTTACGTGTTCCAGAAATGCGTGGCTTATTCCCATAACATACTATACTGAGTCCTGGTGTTTCTTTAACTCATCCAATTTTTTTTGTTAGATATTTAGTTTTTATCTACTTTATTTTGTTATATATGTGTATAGACGTGTGTGTATGCGTTAAATATGAGCAGGCATTCATGGAACACGCTGTTAAAATATTTTTCCTAAATCTGACTATCATACCAAAATAATTACTATATTATAATATCATATACAATATGTAGTACTTGTTTTGCGATTTCGGCGGTCTCTCTAGTTCTGTGCCAGTATCTCTTGCTGGAACGCCCATACCGATCTGCTCCGACTTCCGGTATCTCGGGTCGCTTGTCCAAGGAGACGGTGAGATAGACTGAGACGTAACGCACCGGATCAACTCAGGATGGATGAAATGGCGACAGGTCACTGGAACAACTTGCGACCCACGGATGCCCCTTAAGTTAAAGGGGAAAATCTACAAGTCCGTGATAAGACCTGTCGTATTGTATGGATCGGAATGTTGGGCCGTAAAGAAGACGGATGAAAAAAAATTGCATGTATCGGAGATGAGAATGTTGAGATGGATGTGCGGAGTGACCAGAATGGATAAGGTCAGGAATGAGTACATAAGAGGAAGTCTGAAAGTAGCGCCAGTGACAGAAAAGTTGAAAGGGAATCGTTTGTCTTGGTATGGGCATGTGAAGAGGAGGGATGAAACGCATGTGACCAGGAGAGTTATGAATATGAATGTGGATGGATGGGGAGCAAGAGGAAGACCAAAGAAAAGATGGATGGATTGTGTGAAGAAGGATATAAATGAAAGAGGAGTCGGTGATTGCATGACGGCTGACAGGACGGAATGGAAGAAGAAAACGTGTTGCGCCGACCACAAATAACTTGGGACAAGGACAGGAATATGATGATGATACAATAACACTGGTAGTTTCAGACATTAGCGCGATTAAACAAACAAATATTCAGATTTACTATATTATTAGTACACCTTTATTTGCATTGGTTATACAGGACGACTTTAAATAACTGGCACAATCATTGGACAAGATAATTTTAAAATAATATTATTAAAGAATAAGAATAATAACTGTAAGAATGTTTTTTTCTTGCCAATTTTAATAACTTATTCAAATAGATACAAGTAAAAGTGTTTCTTCGAGTACTTCTGATAGAACTCAAATCGCAGTGAACTATCGCAACATCTATTGCACCAAGTAAGCTACGAGTGAACGAGAGATCCGTAAATTGTTTACCTGCTCACTCACATCGTATCGTGCGACGGTGACCGATAACTACGTCATCGCGCCGATAAGGATTAAGGATGAGTTTACAACGTACACCGCCTAGCGGTTTTACCATAAGCGGTAGCGGGAGTAGTTCGTCGCCCGATTTGCTTACTCTCCAAGCAGATGATCAGTATGTAACTAACAGACATAAAAGGAAGCAACCTGAATCGGAGTTGGGAATCAGAGAGGAATTAACGGAATTTCGGAATGAGATTACGAATTTCCTGAAGGATCTCAGCCTAAAGCAGAGTGAAAATTCGGACAAGCTATGTCAAGAAATAGCTGAGGTTAAAAACGAGTTGAAAACCATAAAATGCACAACAGAGACCTTGAATTCAGAACAAAATAAAATTAAAATTGAATTAGAAAACCTAAAAACTCAAAACCACAAGCTGGAAGATCAAATAAAAAACTTCGATATTGAACTCACCAACCTTAAAACACAACAAAACCCTACGCTCACAAATACGCCACACCGCGAATATGAAGTCATGGCCTTAGAATTCCAAGATCGGGCGCAGCGGCAACAAAACATTATAATTGTCGGAATACCCGAAACTAACAACAAAAACTCGGTTATAAGGCGTGAGTATGACAATAAACAAAAACTTACCTTGATTAAAAGCTGTTATGAGGATTGTCCCACCCCTATAAAGTGTATGCGGCTCGGCAAATATAGCCCTGAGAAAAACCGGCATCTTAAGGTATGTTTCGAAAATAAAGACACTGTTTTGCATATACTACGGAACAAATCGAAACTGCTTAATGAAAGTGTACGCATATATTCCGACCAAACACCTATGCAAATGAAACTTTTAAAAGATCTTCGTGATGAATTATTGCGTCGAAAGGAAAATGGTGAGCCAGATTTGATAATTAAATATGAAAAAGGAACGCCGAAAATTACTAAGATTACGTCAAAAAACTAACAATGAGTCATACTCTCCAGCCAATTAACATCGATACCTCAGAAGTTGAAAACATTACCAATCAGCATGTATATGTTACCGGCCAAACCCGATTTCAGGACAAACTAGTTTTGCCTAGGCTAAACTAGTTCTTCCTATACGCGATCGGATGAACCAGTTTAGGCTAGTTCAAACTAATTTATCCTAAGCCCGATAGGATAGACCAGTTTAGGCTAGGCCAAACTGATTTGTCCTAAGCCCGATAGGATAGACCAGTTTAGGCTAGGCCAAACTAGTTGATCCTGATGTAAATACGCACACTCTAGGATAAACTGGTATGGCCTAGTCTAAACATTGTAGTATATGTAGAAAGTGAAAATAAATAGATGAACTGAATAAAATACTCATTAATTGGAAAAATAATCATTTTTATTAAACTATAATGATTCGTTGTTATAGATAATAATTAGTAAAACAAACAATCATACTATAACAAATAATACTGTTTTTTAAATCAATACTGTTTGTTAAGTCAATTATTAAAATTGTTATTTATTTGTACATGGTTTGCTTTGGTGGCACTTAGAATTGCAGAGTATCATTGCCTTCTTACACTGGCATCTGTTTGTGGAACAGTTTTTGTTGCAACTGCATCTCACAAAACCTTGGCCTGATCCAACTGAATGTTTCGTAGCTGCAGTCCTTAACGATATTTCAGAGTCTTGGTTTACATCTGCTACCTCCAAAAAAGTTTGACTGCAAATGCCGAATTCTGATCTGGAAAAAAACATATTAGCTACTTTAGAATATCATTAATAATCATTAATGCTCCAGAGAAATAGATAAGTAATTAAGTGTAAAAAAATATGTAACCTGCAATATAGTTTCTGAAGTATACCATGTTTGGTACCAACTTTGTAAAAACCTTCGTTATTTTTCTGAAGAATAACTCCAATGATGTTTCTGAGATCACCTTTGCCTCTGTCAACATCTGGAATCGGTATAGTCACGTTATCTCCTATGTTGGCAGGTGGATGAGACTTGTCAGAAGTAGCTTTCATTTTCTTAGCCTGTTTCACAAGATTTTCTGCTGCAGTTGTTCTAGCTTTATGAATGTCATTTTCAGACGAAGATACTTTTTCTTGGTTACTACCTTCGGCAACGTTATCATCACTGTCTTCTGACAGGTTAACGTTGCGATCATCTTCGATTACCTTTCTCAAATCATCTTCATCCTGAATATCATTTATGATTTCTTGCGGCAAAGAGGAAGTCGAAAGTCCTACTCTTGGTTCTATTCCAAATAATGAATGCCTTGTATGGCGATTGTTTTATCCCTGAATGGTAGGCGCGGTTTTTCATGAATTGAACATATCTCAAGGCTTGTGACCATTTCGTTGAAACGTTGTCCTTCATCCAAGAGGCTATCATATTCTCAATATCTTGATTGGCACGTTCAACAGAGCCCTGGCTTTGACTGTGCCTGGGTTTTCCGTGCACAATTTTGAGTTCTGGCCACAGATTGGCAAGCTCACTTATTACACTATTTACAAATTCCCTACCGTTGTCGGATTGAAGAATGCACGGCGCTCCTATAGTTAGAAATATATCATTCAAATAGTAAGCCACCTCTGTCGCTCTCTTACATTGTAGAGCGCGTAGCAAAACAAATTTTGTTAGATGGTCTTGGTAAACCATAATAAATTTAAAATTTCTATCTGGTTGTGTCTGGAAATCGATCAGATCTACTTGGCACCTACTATTCATTTCCGAATGAAGAATGGGCTTGGAGACTAATCCTCTCTTCTTTTTTGTTTTCTTTTGATGACAGACACTACACATAGATAAATACAAGCTTATCATTTCTTTTGTGATATTGGCATATTTTTTTGATGTTTCGGCTACCATCCTGTCACGACCACCGTGGCCGACAGCCACATGAGCTGCGTCAATCACATCATAAAGTTCATTGGATGGCAGATAGTATTTTATATTACCTTCACCCCGTGCAATCAGTTTCTTCACGTCCCTGATTTCTAACACAGCAAATCGTTTCAATCTCCTTCGTTGTAATGGTGTCTTTTTTTCAGCTTTTTCTGCCTCTTCAACTTGTTCAACGAGTTCCAAATATTGCTCTGATGATAACACATTATAATGAGAAGACTTTTTACTTTCACTTTGTAAAATTTCTGTCAAAAACTGTTCCCTCCATTGTTTTTGATCCGCTTGTCGACTTGACGTAGGTTCATTCATATTGAAAAAGAAAACAACTTTATACGTTACGCACGGCTGGCAACTAGACGCAAAATGCGTTTAAAACGACGCGACGAATGGCGAGCGACGAACGGTGGGGGGCACTCCCGCATGTACAAGTCCTGACATGTTAGCTCAATTACTTTCGACTCCGTTAAATTTGTTTACTGTTTAGACTAGGCCATACCAGTTTATCCTAGAGTGTGCGTATTTACATCAGGATCAACTAGTTTGGCCTAGCCTAAACTGGTCTATCCTATCGGGCTAAGGACAAATCAGTTTGGCCTAGCCTAAACTGGTCTATCCTATCGGGCTTAGGATAAATTAGTTTGAACTAGCCTAAACTGGTTCATCCGATCGCATATAGGAAGAACTAGTTTAGCCTAGGCAAAACTAGTTTGTCCTGAAATCGGGTTTGGCCGGTAACATATATACGTACCAGACTATACGAACGGCTGCCTCGTGTTTAAGACTGTTTTATGCCAATGTTCGAAGTTTAGTTAAAACGGGCAAACTAGACGAATTGAAATGTATACTTAAGTCATTTAATCAATCAATACAAATTATTTTACTTACCGAAACGTGGATAAAAAGCAAAACAGAAGCAGGACTACTCGATATACCGAATTATACACACGTCTTCAATATTCGAACAGATGGTGTAGGCGGTGGTGTTTCTATGTATGTACACAAAAATATCAAGTTCAACATTAAAGAAGACCGCTACGTGCATGGTAACAACTTTCTATTTATTCATCTGGAAAAACTGTCACTGACCGTTGGCATCATTTATAAACCGCCTAATACAAATATAAAACTATTCAATCAAACCTACTCCGCGCTGTTAGAAAGAACGAGACAAAAAACAATTGTATTTGGTGACTTCCACATAGATTTACTGCGAAATGAACGTATAACCACAGACTATAGGAACATGATACGAGAGTCTGGCTACTCTATTATAAAAAATACTAATGAACAGTATGCAACTCGTCAAACAGCAAAAACGAAAAGTATAATCGATCATGTGTCTACAAATTTTCACGATTCTAGCATACACATGGCGTTAGTTGAGTCTACTTTATCTGACCACAAGCAAATATACATAGGAATAAAGAAGTATAAACAATCACTACTACATAAAAAGCAATATCAAGCAATAGACTATAAGGAACTTGTTAACAACATACAAAAGGGAAACCTGCCACAAGAAGACAACAGCTACAACACACTTGAAAGGTACATCAAAATGAAAATTGAAGATGCAAAAATTTCGAAAACTAAAATCCTTAATCTACCCCAGAAGGACTAGATAAATAAAACTATAATTAACAACATTACCGAAAGAAATCAACTATGGCACGATTATCTAATAGATCCTAATAATGAACAATTAAAATCAAAGTTAACAACTACAAAGGAAAAAGTGAAAAAGACAATAAGCATTGAAAAGAAGAAATATTATTATGATGCTTTTGACAAATGTAAAAAAAATCCCAAGATGTGGAAATTAATAAATACTCTTGCTAAAAATAAAATTACATGTGACTGTGTTCCGCCAAAGTTAATTGTAAATAATACTGTCATATCAAATGGTACAGAAATTTGTAACAGTTTTAATCATTACTTTGCTACAATCGGTTCTATATTAGCCCATAAAATACAATCAAACCAACCTAACATTACACACACAAACACTACACACAAAACTAAGGATAGTCAAGACCCAAATCTATCGGAACTTCACCCTTGTTCAACAGATGAAATCAAAAATTTTTTAGATAACCTGGATAATAATACCAGTTGTGGCATAGACGGTATAACCACAAAGGCTTTGAAGTGTATAGGAAACCAGATCGCTAATAATCTTGCAAATTGTATTAACGATTGCCTTGAGAATGGCGTGTTCCCAGACAGCCTCAAGATGGCCAAGGTGACCCCTATTTATAAAGCTGGAACTAAAACTGATCCCGGCAACTACCGGCCTATTTCAGTATTGCCTGTAGTTTCAAAAATATTTGAAAAGGTATTATTTACACGCCTATTTGATTACTTAAACGAAATAAACTTTTTATATGAATATCAATACGGATTTAGACCACGTTCTAACACACTCGCAGCAACAATAGACTTAGTAACTAAAATTAAAAATAATATTGATAAAAAGCAACTAGTTCTAGGTATTTTCATTGATCTAAAGAAAGCTTGCGATACAATAAGTCATTCTATACTATTAGGAAAGCTAAATAGCATTGGAATCACTGCCAAAGCTTATAAAATATTCGAATAAGGCATCAAGTAGTAAAAATTGACAAATTTGAAAGTGCAGCTGCTGAAGTAGTATGCGGGGTTCCACAGGGATCGGTTTTAGGACCGCTGCTTTTCTTAATTTATATAAATAATATAAGTAATGTTGGGTTAGCGGGGCATATCTCACTGTACGCAGATGACACGTGTCTTTTTTATTTTGGTCATTCCATACATAACGTTATTACTGAAGCACAGCAAGACCTTCATATCTTAAATACATGGCTTAAACAAAACTTACTGACTATTAATGTTAACAAAACCGCGTACATAATATTTTCTCCGAAGAACAAAAAGATTCCTGCCTTCACTCCTCTTACGGTGGATGGCCAACAGTTGTTGAGATCAAACCATGAAAAATACTTAGGTCTGATTTTGGATAGTAGACTGACATTCAGGCCACACATTGATTACGTAAGAAGCAAATTGATTCCGTTAACTGGAGCTCTGCGAAATATCTCTAAATGTGTACCATCTCAACTACGCTACACAATCTATAATACACTCATCAAACCGCACCTAGACTATCTAATACAAGTATGGGGACAGGCCGCTATTACACACCTTCATGACCTACAAGTAACACAAAATAAAGCAATCAAAACTCTGTTTAATTACAATTACTTAACACCTACGAAAGAACTTTACACCAAAACTAAACTATTTAACCTAAAATCATTATATACATACCACACATGCATACTAATAAAGAAAATTCTTACAAACAAAACACACTCACAAACCACACTCAAACGCAAAACCTACCACTTCAACGCTAGGAATAGGGATAGTATAGAACTAGGAGGTAGTTAGAACACTGTACGGAAGGAGAACTATACAGTTTGAGGGAGCGCAGCTTTATAATAAGTTACCTAAAAAAATAAGAGACTTCATCAATGAACATTTTTAAAAATAAGTTAAAGTTGTATTTGGCCAACCGACAATAATAATGGACTACCCACTGTATGTACGATGGATCGAACGACAATTATGTTTAATACTTATGATATTTGTTTCGTTAAGTTTCTCATATCACTCGACCCTAGTACGTTGTACCGAGTGGACGCGTGTCGGTTGTCCTCGGAAATTTTTGTTTCGAATTTCGTGATTGGTTAAGTTAAGTGATTTTAAATTCCTTGTCACTCTTGAGCGTCTCTTACCTGTAACCAACGCCCACTGGGCGGACCTAGAGTGAGATACGAACAATTTTGTCACCTACTTTAAAATCTGACTTTCGAAAAGTGACTGTGATTTGCTGGATTTGAACCCGCTCCCACGGTGCGGTGCGCTGTTGCCATCCGGCTCCCTGCCCGCTGCGCCACGGTGATACTGACGTAGAACTTTGTATTGGCTACTCGCTATCTGCTACGCGGCCGCCGCCGTAGCCGTGTACGTCACTGCTACGGATCGCCTACGCGGCTACGAACACAAGTACTCCTGGCCGATGCGCTACGACGCCGCACGTACGTGACACCGTCTAGCGACGCAGTGCGCACGCACTTATCGACTGACGAAGTTTATTATTTCCGCTTGTAATTAATTATTACAACTTTCTGTAAACATGTCTGCTGTGAAACGAACACCCCCGAACACGCCAAAAACGCAATCAAACAACCTTTCCCAGTCGCAGACCAAATCTGAATCGGATATAGCCAATGTAGTGGTGAGTGATTACGTTAATACAAACCGAAACAAGAGAGCCCGAAAGGCAAACTCGCCACAAGGCGCTGCTACGCTCGACCTTCAATCCCAATTCGAGGAATGGAAGGAAGAACAGAACTCTTCAATTGCAAAGCTACTTGCGACTCAAACTGCTGTGATGGCTAAATTGGCGTCTGATATTGGAGAAATAAAATCTCAGAACACTCAGATTCAGGCATCTAATACGGAGATACAAAAGTCAAACGAGAAAATAGATAGATCTATGTCTTTTATAAACCAGCAATTTGAAGAGCTGAAAAATTAAGTGGAAGACCTCAGAAAGGAACGCCGGGAGCAGAGCCAATATATTGAAAGTCTAGAGAAAAGAATCCAAGATTTACAACATAAATCCAGGTCATCGGGCATTGAAATCCGTAATATACCGCAATGCAACACTGAAACCAATGCCACGCTTGCATAAACGGTATGCAGCATTGGCGAAACTGTCGGAGTATCCATAAAAGACTGTGAACTGAGGGACATTTATCGCTTGCCCGGGAAATCATCGGGTGCCTCTAGCACTACACGACCGATAATAGCCGAATTTTCTTCTGTCTTGAAAAAGGATACCCTCATATCTGCAGTTCGAACGTTCAACAAAGCCAAGGACAAGGAAGATAAACTAAATACTAGTCTAATTGGCGTTCCAGGAACTTGTCAGCCGGTTTATGTCACGGAACAGCTCTCGGGTAACACCAAAAAACTGTTCTACCAATCAAGAGAGTTTGCGAAAAATCACAAGTTCAAATACTGCTGGGTAACCAACGGTAACATATTTTTGCGCAAAAAGGAAGGAGACAAACAACTGTTAATCAACTCTGAAAAATGTCTTCAGGATATAGATTTAACTGCCTTCTGACTGATATTCCGTATAGTTAAGTTTCTTATATTAGCACACATCTGTCTACTATTGTTTTTTTTCGATATTGTATTTATCACTAAATCTAAAATGTTACACAATTTATTTAACACTCACATACTCGTAATTACACAAATAAAAACTCATCATGACATACTCAATCTGTACAAAAATACACCCACAGCTCACATCCACAATTACACCCTGTATAGCAACCACATTTACACACAGAAGGAAATAATCCCTAAACAAACCCTAACAATTGTAGTCGTACATTTAAGTCACCTCACGTTACTTCTACATGCTTCCAATGGCTAACAAAAATACTATATGCAGCGAGCTGGACTCGCTAACAATGGATAACTCATTTAACTGTGCCTCAGAAAAACGTTCTGAATACGCCAGCACCACTAATAACAGCATAAAAATACTACACTTAAAGATCCGTAGCTTAAATAAAACTTTTGAACAACTTGTAAACAAATTATGTACAAAATATCTTACGACGTTCCAATGTGCTACACCTATTAGAAAACAATTTAACAGTGGATAGCGTGAAAGAAATTATTACCAATATAGATCAGCTCTCAGTCTCCACCACAATTAATTGTGACCCCGAAGAATGCTCTAGCTATGTCACTAACCCATCCAAGCAATTAAAAATAATTACCCAGAACATTCGATCTATACATGCAAATTTCGACCCATTCTTAACCCTCCTTTATAGAATCAACCTTGATTGCGAAATATTTGTCCTGACTGAGTGCTGGCTAAAACGTTACAGTGACTCAATCCCAACTATCGATAATTATTCTTATTACCAAACAAAAAATCACCTCAACCAGAACGATGGTGTAGTCATGTATGTTACAAATATAGAAAACTATACAGTCGAAGAACCTGATTTGTCAGAAGCCAGTTGTCTAGTCCTAAAAATCGGCACTGATAAGGCTATAATAGCTATTTATAGATCGCCGTCTTTTAGAGACGTAAGTAACTTCCTACAATCACGGGGATCTCTTTTGACAAGCCTGTCTTCATATAAAAACATAGCTATAGTAGGTGACATTAACCTTGACATCGCATGTACTATATCTTCAAACCAAACTTCAGACTATCTCGATCTCATAGCTTCCCATGGCCTGCTACCAGCCCACTCGCTTCCCACTCGTGAGAATGCTTGTCTCGACCACATTATGCTCAAATCCAACTTGACCGCTCTCACCATGGTATTACACGCCTCAGTCACCGACCATCACCCTGTGATACTGTGCCTTAATCTAAAACGACATGTCAACTCACGGTCATACACCATTTTGAAGACTAATTACGAAAATCTGGATAATGAGATGAACACTACAAATTTCCAAGCGATTTATGAACATACCGACGCTAATGAAGCGACAAAAAGCCTAGTCACCACACTCGCTACCCTCATAAATACTCACACTTGTATAATCAAGCTTCCAAATAAAAAACGCTTAATCAAACCATGGATGACCGCAGGTATGCTTCGCTGTATGCGTAATAAAGATGCAATGCACAAAAAACTCAAGCTATCTCCGAACAATATTATATTAAGCACTACATATAAAAGATATAGGAACTACTGCATAAAAATCCTAAAGAAACTAAGAAGAGATTATGACAGAAGAGAATTGACTGAGGCTTCAAAGGACAATAAAAAGATCTGGAAGGTGATAAAGAGAGTAACAAATACACACAAGCCAAATACATCGAACACCGATTTACTGGCTTCTACTTCACCTCAGCTCTCGGTGGACAAAGTAAACGAGTTTTTTGCCAATATCGGCAAGGAACTTGCTGATAACTTTTCATGTACACCTTGTAGTCATAAAATCCCACCAGACATTACCCCCACATCCTCACCTTCACAATCATTCGTCATGTTAGACACCGATGAGAAGGAGGTGGGGGCGTTACTGATGTCACTTAATACAGATTCTGCTGTAGGCTGGGACAATATCCCAACAAAGTTCTTAAAACGCTATTCACTGACACTAGTCCCCATACTCACACACATTTTTAATCTCTGTTTCCATACAGGCACTTTCCCCTTGTTCTTCAAAAAAGCCATCATTCACCCAATCCACAAAAGTGGGAGCAAAAACGTTGTAAATAATTATCGTCCTATTGCAGTGTTACCGTCCATTTCCAAAATTCTGGAACGCCTTATTAATAAAAGACTAGTGACTTATATGGAAGATAAAAACCTCTTTTCTCCCAATCAATTCGGCTTTAGACGCAATAAATCTACCAGCAGCGCTGTTATCGACCTATTTGACTATGTTTCCAAAAATATTGACCAGAAAAGGAAAGTAGTGTCAATTTTTTTGGACCTGAAAAAGGCTTTCGACACGGTTTCGATTTCTGATTTGTTAACAAAGCTGGAGGAACTCGGAATTCGTGGCCAATCACTTAACATCTTCAAGGATTACCTTGAAAACCGAACCCAGTGTGTCAAAATACAAAACTACTTCAGTAGAGAAGCACCAGTGACTTTTGGCGTTCCCCAAGGCAGTGTGATTGGTCCAACCCTTTTTCTAATCTACGTTAACCAACTATGTAATCTTAACATGCAAGATGGGAGAATCGTGGCGTTTGCTGATGACACAGTTCTTACTTTCTCTGGTGACTCTTGGGATGATACCTTCGATTCCGCACAAAAAGGACTAAATACTGTTCTACAGTGGCTCAGGAGACACATTCTCACAATCAACACTGACAAAACTAAAATTCTCACTTACAGCTCACGAAATTCCACTCAACCATCAAACTCGTACGCTTTAGTAGCTCACTCATGCTTACCGTCCGACACTGTGTTATGTACATGTCCAAAATTGGAACGCTGTCGGACCATCAAATATCTCGGTGTGACTCTTGATGATGGCCTGAGCTTTGCACCGCATATAGAATTGCTGACGAAAAGAGTGAGAAAGCTCATTTTTGTCTTTCGTACTCTTCGCCACATAGCAGAACCTCAAATTGTTAGGTGTACATATTTTGCTCTTTGTCAGTCTCTCTTAACCTACTGTATTTGCGTTTGGGGTGGTGCACCCAAAACGGTACTTTTGAAGCTGGAACGAGCTCAGAGAGCCGTGCTAAAAATTAGTACCTTTCGGTGCACCCTTTTCCCAACTGAAGAACTATATATACCTTTTCCTAACTGTAAAGTGCTTACAGTCAGAAAATTATTTGTGTTGCACATAGTACTATATCAGCACCAAAAAACCCCCTATGAGATAATCACCACAAGACGCAAAGACAAGGTATGTCAACCCTTCCGCTGTAAATACTCTCTTACAAAAAGATTTCCCTGTTACCAAGGCCCTCATCTCTACAATAGCCTTAACAAAATATTAAACTTCTACTCACTACCAAAAATGACATTTAAAAAGACATTAAATAATTGGCTACTTACACTTAACTACGACAACACAGAAAGCTTATTACTGTCTCAATATATGTAGTTCCCGTTAGAGCTCACCCTATCCTCACTCGCTCATCGCTGCCATTACCCACAAATATAGGAAAACACTCATACACACACCCTTACATACACACACATACACACCCTCACACTGCACTTCACTACTCATACAATTTTCTTTTTATTAGATTTTTCGTTTTATTTCCTTTTCTAAATAGTTTATTTGTCAGTTACCTACTTTGAATTACAAAATGACTTGTATGTAATTAAATGCAATCAAGGGACACCCTATAAAGGGTCGGGCCCAGCATCTTTAACACAAGTTGTCTTGGCAACTTAGTAAGGGTGCTGGTGTGACCACACTATTGTAAAATTTACTTTAACTGTATGTACTACCAATCAAGTAAATGTAATATGTATGTAAATCTTGCTGCAAATAAATTATTATTATTATTTAGGGAAAACATATCTGTTTCTTAGCTTTTAGCTAGTTTTAAGCTACATCAACGGGTTCAAACCAAGTCAATGTAGCGTGTGGTGAGTTTTTTATGTTGAAGAATGTGTGGTGTGTGGCGATATTTCGTTTTCGTCGATTTGCATGAACTTTCTTACTATTCTACAGGTATTTAAAATTGCGGCTTTTTGTAGTGTAATGTAACTTGAGTCGTGCAGGTCTATTAATTTGAGGCTATGGTGGAGATGGTTGGGTACAACTCCCGTAGTGGAGACAACTATGGGTACTACGTACACTTTTTCTTGCCTCCAAATTCTTATCACTTCTTCTTTAAGCTCTGCATATTTACTTATTTTCTCTCCTATAGTCTTTTGTAAATTGTGAGTGTTAGGGACAGCAATATCTATCAAGTAAGTGACTTTATTAGCTTTATCTTGCAGAGTAATGTCTGGTCTATTGTAGTGTATAGTCCTGTCGGTTAGTATTGCGCGGTCGTAGTATAGTTTGTGTGTGGTGTTTTCTAGAACAGTTTGTGGTGCGTATTTGTAGTAAGGGGTGTTTGTGTCTTGAATGAGTTTGTGTTTGAGTGCTAGTTTTTGGTGAATGATGTTTGCTACCTGATTGTGTCTGTGAGTGTAGTCTGTTTGTGTTAGAGTTGTACATGCTCCTGTTATATGTTGTATGGTCTCTGGTTGGGTGTGACACTTGCGGCATTTATCATTGGTTATTAAGGGGTCTTTGATAATGAATTTCCTGTAGTTTTTAGTCATAATAATTTGATCTTGTATTGCAATAATAAATCCTTCGGTTTCTGGGAACAAATTTCCTATCTTAAGCCATTTATTTGAAGCTATTGTATCTATATGGGATTGTTCCAAGTCATGGGGATGTCGACCATGCAGCACTTTCTTTTTCCAATTTTCTACTTTTTGTTTCTGTATGTCATTGTTAGTGTGTTGTGTGTCGTGTGTTGTGTTCTGTTCGTTGAGGTTAAGGGGAGAGTAGTTATTATCGTGTGTGGTTATAGCTTTATGTATGTTGCTTGAATGGGATTTAGTGTGAAAGAATGCCCTTAGTCTGGTTATTTGTTTGTGCCAAAGGTGATAAATGTCTATTAGGCCTCTCCCTCCGTATTGTCTTTTAATGGTCAGTCTTTCTATTGCAGATTTAGGGTGTAGGTTATTGTGTTTAGTGAGTGTGGTGCGTGTTGTTCTTTCTATTTGTTGAATATCGGTCTTTGACCATTTTATAACGCCAAACGAGTAAGTTAATATGGGGATCGCATAGGTGTTGATGGCTTTTATAAGATGCTTCCCTGAAAGTTGAGTTTTACATACTGCGACCACCCTTCTCTTGTATTCGGTGTTTAATGTGTGTTTGATGGCTGTGTGATCTAATCCTTTGAGTTGCCTATATCCTAAGTATTTATATAAATCTGTTGGTTCCATAGCTGTAATTGTATCAGTATTATTGATTGCATAGTCGCCCGGTTTAATCTTGCCTCTTATTATATGTACGGTTTTGCATTTGTCCAATCCAAACTGCATGTTTATGTCTTTACTAAACTCTGTCGTGATTTCTATTAATTTCTTCACCTCTTTCTCAGTCTTTGCATATAATTTAATGTCGTCCATATAGATAAGATGGGATATCGTTGTTTCTTCTGTTGTCTGTTTAAAGCAGTATCCGGCCCGGCAGGAGTGTAGTAAGTGAGAGAGAGGGTTGAGTGCGAGACAGAACCATAGGGGGCTTAGGGAATCTCCTTGATATATTCCTTTTTTAATGGCAATCTGTCGAGTTGTAACAGCGTTGTCGCGGTAGTTTAATTGAAGTGTAGTTTTCCATTGGGACATGATGTTTTGTATAAAGCTTATTATTTGTGGGTTTATTTTGTAAATCTGTAATATTTGAATTAGCCAGGAATGTGGAATACTATCAAATGCTTTCTTGTAATCAATGTAGGTACAATGTAAATTTCTATTTTTCGTGGCGGCATGTTTGTGTATTATTGAATCTATAACTAGTTGTTCCTTACACCCCATGTGACCCCGTCTGCATCCCTTTTGCTCTTCTGCTATTATGTTGTGATGTTCTATGTGTCTATTGATTTTTGCAGTGATTGCTGATGTTAAGATCTTGTATATTGTGGGTAGGCATGTAATTGGTCTGTATTGAGAAGGTTGTGATGAGTATTGTGTTTTAGGTAACATGTAGGTTATTCCTACAGCAATAAATTCAGGAATGTTTTGTCTCCCTAGAACTATGTCTGTTAAATTTTAAGCTATAGTTTTATGTAGTGACTCTAATTTTTTATACCAATAGTTATGTATTTTATCAATACCAGGGGATTTCCAGTTGTGTAGTCTTGCTGTAATATTAGTTATGTCAGACTCAGTTATCTCAATGAATTCCATTTCTTCTAATGAACTCCATCTAGTTTCTTCATCTTTTATCCAATCAGATTTGTCATTATGTTGTACTTGTTCTTCCCATATGCCAGACCAAAAGGTTTCAAGTTGTTCTGCTGTTGGTAGTTCTAAATTGTTTTCAGTTATATTGTCAGCTTGTGGTTTCTGTAATCTTCTGTAAAAGTTCTTTTCATTCATGGCAAACAGTAAGTTATCATTTTTACGTTCTTGCCCTTTCTTGTATCTTCTTAACCTGTGGACTTTTAGGGCCAGTTTCTGTTTCAGAGTATCCAAGAATTCTTCCGGTTTTCTATTGTCAGTTTCGTGTCTAGTATGAATGGCCATGTTTTTGAATATCGTTTCTACTCTCTTTACTACTTTGTTCGATCTATTGTTGTTTATATACTGGGTAAGTCTACCGCAGTCTGCTCTAAGTTTTTCTATATCTTTTTCAAGCCTCTGTTGCCATGCTGGTTTGTTCATATTTCTTGATCTTGAGCTACCTGTGTATTCTGTAATTTTATAGTTGAGTTCTTCGGAAATAACTAATGCTGTGCAATATATCAACGTGTGTACGTCTGTAAGTTGGGTTTCTTCACTAATGTATTGCTTGAGAATATTGTGGTTAAATAAATTAACTAGCTGAAAAAGTTTTGGTGTGTACCTGAGTTTGGGCAGTCTTGGACGAGCTGCCGGGTTCATTCCGGAATATTGAGTAAGAACCGTTTTGAACTTATCGTTAATTTCTTGGATAAGCGTATCTGTAGGCTGATTTTGATCTGTGTCAACTAGGGTCTCAATATCATTTTCTACCACTATTGTTATACTCTCGGTTTGTGTGGATATGTGAGATGTGTGCGTGTTTTGTGTGTATGCTTGTGATTGGTAACATGATTGTGATTGAACGTTAGTTTGTGACTGTGGGTGTGATTGAGGTTGCTCTCGTTGATTAAATTCGGTTGTGTTTTGTGTTAATGTGATTGTGTTGGTGCCTTCATTGTTTTGTAAATCTTCTAGTTGTGTACGAATTTCATCTTTTAACTGATCGATTTCTTTTTAAGATAGGAGCTTATTCCTAACAATAGCTCTTCTTTGATCTGCAATCCTTTGTTCGGTGACGGTAATTTCTGGGTATTGACGTGTAAAAAGTTCATGCAATTGTTGTCTGTAGGTGGTCATGTCGGTCTCTAATTTCGTGATATATAGATAAGTTCGCATGATAAAAAGGTTAACGTCTTTGCTCCATCTCATGCGAACTCTGACTTTTCCGGCCTTGGTGGACGCGGGCAAGAAGGTACAACTTACCTCCCGCGCAACATTCAAGGCCGGAGTTGGTGTAACTGTGTTATAACTGGTGATAGGGGGTGATGATAGTATGGAAGGTGACGATGGTACGGATGGTGATGATGGTCTGGATGGTGTGTAAGATATTGTGCTTGGACTGTAAGGTTCAACAGGGGTGTCTGTCCTGTTGGCTAGTCTGTCACTATTATTATTATTATTATTATTATATTTAAGTGAACTATGTATGTTCTTTTTGAGAAATAAATTTCTTTAAACCGAGAATGATTGAAATAATATACCAAAATAATGGTTGTAAAAAAATACATCAAACTGACACCACCGTGAAATTTAAATGATTTTTTCCTGCAATGAAATGATTTATCTTGGTAGTAAAATCCATAAAAAAAAAATGGAAATGTGATAAAAAAAACTCAAAACTGATCTCTTTCGAACCAATTAATAGGTATTATAATGAAGATTTTTTATTATTTTTGAAAACAAAAACATCTTTAGTACTACTTAACTGAGGGCAAATCATTCTGCCGCGGAGAAACAACCATTAAAATTTCAGAGTGTTTAACATATTTTTTTATATCTAGGCTGGTCCGAATAGTGACGTCATAAATTAATAAATTAGGTTTCTCATGCCCAAGCGTAGTCAAAAATACTCTACGGATTCTTGATTGTTACGAGTTGTATTATTTTGATAAAACATAAGGGTACCGCTTCAAAAGAATCTAGGTATATCTTTTTACACGCCTTTTTAAATTCAGGTTGCAAATTTCTACTTTATTAAATGGTAATATACACCCCGCCCCTATTACATGAGGACTAAAAACATAAATGGCGAAATGTGGGTGTACTAATGGGTACACCTCTGCCTAACCCTTCGGGGATTACAGGCGTGATGTTATGTTATGTTAAATGGTAATATAATATTTAAAAAAAAAAGTTTGAAGTAAATTTTTTTTCTGTATCACTCGAACATAAATTCTTCCTAATCGACCAAAATTTTTGCCTCTTTTAATTCGAAGGAATCGTTAGGAAAATGACCATTTTATATCTCAAGGATTCTTTAAAACAATAAAAAAAAATCGCATAATAGAAAGTAAAGTTTTTAAAGTGGATCTCATATCAATTTCAAAAAAAATTGAAAAAATATAACCAAAAAAACTGTGAAGGATCGCAAATCAATTTTTTTTAACGTCTCTATTTGGGCCACCTGCTGAATATTAAAATTTAAATATAAATAATTAAAAAACTATTATTTGTCGCTGCTCCTCCCGCGTCTATAACTGCATCGCACCGGTTGCGCATGGACCTAACCAAGACTTCACACAAGTTTGAACCCCTTAATGTATCCCAAGCTTGTTCGCAATGGGTGACAAGTGCTTCCTTCTTTCAATGCAAACTAATCGTTTCAAACAAACAAAACAAACATCAAATTCTTGTGCGAAATTGCGAGTAGGTGTAAATGGGCTTTCTTGAAATGTGGCTACCATATTGGCCAATTGCCCTTCGTTGATAGCCCGAGGTCGAGGTGCACGAACGCGCTAAGTTAGATCTTTTCCTTCTTCATATCTACGCACCCAACGGCGCACTGTGGTTCTCTGTAAAAAAAAAGTAACAATTAGGTTTTTGATCTTTTTTTTTTGTGATAAATGGAAAGATTATATCTGTGCCTCCGGTGAAAACTGATATAACTTCAAAATGACGACTTTTCAGTAAAGCGATTTAAAGCTTTATTTATTTTATATTTTATTTAAAAAGATTATTATCAATAATTTTATAGAACACTTAATGTTAAATAGAAATTGCATCGTTTTTCTTTAAAATTACAGGATTTTGTAACATTTCATTCGAAAATTCGGAAAATATTGAGGAAAAACTGTCAACTATATCAATGTGCACCGACATTACGTCTGTGTAAACTAATGTATGTTAAGTAATATCAACTTACACCACACATGCAGTTCTCGTGAAGACTGATATCATGAAATGTGTTTTAGTATATACACTGTCACAAATCTAATATAACTTTATGTTAGAAATCAACAATAGTATTTAATTAATGGCCTAAAGTCGACTTCGTTCGCGTAGCATCCTTCCCCTACCCAACCGATACCCCTACCCCTATCCTACCGATACCTCCACCTCTACACTACCGATACCCTATCCATACCTTACTCTATCCCTACCCTACCGAAACCCTACACTACGCCTACCCTACCCAAACCCTACACTACCCCTACCCTACCGTACCCTACCCTTACCCCTACCCTACCTCTACCTAGGACTAAAGTACCACGCTGTCATGACTACTACTCATGACTGTGTAGGAGCTTACTTGGAGCTTACTTGACATGTTATGTTAGCTATAATGTCATCATACCTTTAAATAAAATACCAGGCTCCATAAGTTTGTAGGAACTTACATATAAACTTTTTATGTCACGTCCCACGAACGGAACCGGATAAAAATATATTATGTCCTTCTCCTGGTTCTTACCTACCTCTCTACTAATTTTCAGCCAAATCGGTTCAGCCGTTTTTAAGTTATAAATAGTGGAACTAACACGACTTTCTTTTATATATAGATATATAATATATGTAGATGTATATTCATATTGTTACATATAGGTTCTAATGAAACTGACATGTTTCATAATATGGCAATAAAAAGTAAGTATAATAATAATAAAAAAAAAGTTTATAAAAAAGTAGGATACAGATAATTTTCAGTCGTCCTCCCTGGAATATAAATAGGGATCAATATTTCTGACATCAGCCTTATTGTCTAATGATAAAAAAGCTGTGAACGTTGTATACAGGGTGTTTGGCGCATGGACCGACAAAAATTTTTGGGGGTTTGGTGTGGCCATGTACTTGTTTTCACCCTTAGACCCAATGTCCTATATGTCACTGTATTCGAGAAACGATTTTTTTTGTTTTTTTTTTAAATTACCAGAACTATCACCTTTAAAACGTTATAACTTTATAGTCTGTAGTTGTATTTACACCAAATCACTTTTATTGCGTTCTCTGGTGTATTATTATTCTAAATAAAACATAAATTCATAGCACTACATGTAAAAAAATACTTGTCAAGCTTCCAAACTCTTAAAAATGAAATAATGTATGAAAAATTACAAATTCAAAATTAATTATAAAAAAAAGTCAAAGCTTTTTTGAACTTCACTATTACATGGCCTCACCAAACCCCCAAAAATTTTTGTCGGTCCATGCGCCAAACACCCTGTATAAAGAAATTTTATAGAATATTTAGTATCAGCATTGCACCCGTGCTAATTCGGGGCGGGTCGCTAGTTCATTATAATCGTAAAAAATAGAATCTGTCATCTCAACTACGGTAAATTTTCCAGGTTTTCCTCATGTTCGAATTAATGCGCCTAATATCTTGGATGATGGATGTTCATAGTCGTTCGTTTTTTAGCTCTTTCGATTGCAGAATGGTCACTATCTACTTCCATTCTTGTATGGCCCGGTATAAAGAATTTGTGTTCTATGAATGTAATATAAGGCAGGACATAGGAACAGCAAGTAGCATCATTGTAGCCACCATGGAGTTTTTATTCTGCCCAGCGCAAGTTTCAGAGTAAAGGATATTTTTTATAATACCGGGATATTTAATGAGAACTTGATTCAAAAAAAAATAGAATAATACTCATACTCATTATTATCAGCATGAAATGGTGATTGAGGGCTATTTAGCATGCGGTTTGTACGCTCTGAAAATCTGTTGTGAGCCATAGCGATCCGCTGCGTAGGCACGTGTTTGCTCTCCGTCTTAAAACTTCATCGCCACTGACCCCGCACGGCTCGTATATACCCCGTAATGCCGCCCCCTGTGCCCGCGCAATTCCCCGCGACAGAAGAAGTATCACTATAATACACATTTGGATGCCCTATTTTGAGTACTATTTACGTGTATGATACAACTTGAGTTATATCAGTTTTCACCGGAGGCACAGATATATAAATTTTATAGCAAAACTATTTTTTTATTTTTTATTTTCGCTTCAAAAGTTATATCAAAATAAAAAATTACTTTTGAATCCAGTACCGAAAACCCCTGAATAAATACGAGCGCGCGTGACGTCATAACGTTTAGCTGCCAGACGAAGTAAGTAAACATTATGAAGTCACAACTATAATCACGTGATATTTTTTGAAATTTTATTTATTTTTAATTGTTTATAATTTATTAATTACAGTATAGACACATTTTTTTTTTTTAACTTTTGACTTTGTTTTGTTTTGGCAATAGGCTCGCCCCCTATTACATGGGACTTAAAACATAACTGGCGAAATGTGGGTGTACTAATGGGTACACCTCTGCCTAACCCTTCGGGGATTACAGGCGTGATGTTATGTATGTTTGTTTTAACTGATATGTCTGAAGTTGTACCAGTAAATTACGCACAATGTCTTTGTGTAAAATAATATAACTGAGTTTATATCATTAATCACATTTATTAAAGATAAAGTATACAAATGTATTGGAATATAACTAAAAATATGTCGTAAAAAATTATATTTTTTACGACATATTTTTTTTACACGGAGCACTATCTAATTTTTCAAAATATTTAACGATTTATGTGAAGTTAAATTATTTTACACTTCATTAAGTATTAAAACATATTTTTTTAGGCCTACACACTACACTACGGTATCACACTATCTCTGAAAATATGACTTGTATCAAAATGTCGATTAGACAGAAATGTAGAGATTTTTTTTCACAACAAGACAAGATACAAGTGCATTTTAAAACTCCAATTTGATACAACTTGAGTTATATCAGTTTTCACCGGAGGCACAGATATATAAATTTTATAGCAAAACTATTTTTTTATTTTTTATTTTCGCTTCAAAAGTTATTTCAAAATAAAAAATTACTTTTGAATCCAGTACCGAAAACCCCTGAATAAATACGAGCGCGCGTGACGTCATAACGTTTAGCTGCCAGACGAAGTAAGTAAACATTATGAAGTCACAACTATAATCACGTGATATTTTTTGAAATTTTATTAATTTTTAATTGTTTATAATTAATTGAAATATTTTTTTTAAGTTTTTTTGCATTAAATATCAATATTATTAATAATATATTAAATACATAAAAAATATCATTTTTTTTTCAAATTCCCATTTAGCATCGAATTGTAACATAATATAGGAATTAAACAATACATTACTAGCAGTATGCAAAACGATTAAGTTATTATTAAATAAACTCTAACTTTTTAAATATCAATTTTAATAACATTGTTATCTGTATTTTATATGGGTAGTAGACCACAAACAGATATTTAACAATGGCATTGTAGTAAATTCCAACATTGTGTAAAACTCTCCCAAGCAAATTTGTGCGTTATTGGTAACGACTTAAAATGAAGGGCTATTGTTTAAGTAGGTGTTGAAAGATTTGTTATCGGGTCATAAAATGTCCAACCTATGTCTTTGAACGCGCCGATATAAAAAAAAGAAAGGAAAAAACAAACTTCTTTTGAATTAATATTTTGAATATTATCTAAACGTAATTTCTTATTTTATTTTTGCAAAATTCTAAGTTATGTATTTTATTATTATTTATCGTTAATTAGCGATCTACTTCGACTTCGCACGGGTCTTACAATCAATCTCTAAAATGCTCGGCTTCGCTCTATAATAATTTGAATGCGCATAAATACCTTCCAAAAAAAATCTCTAAATGAGAATGAGAACCCATATCAAAATCCGTTGCATTGTTTAGAAAAAAATAGCGGAGAATCAGACAGACAGACAGAAACAGCGACTTTGCTTATACTACGAGTATTTAGAGACTCAAGGTAGAGATTTGACATGAAATATGTTCGCAGTCAGCAATCGTTAATATATTTGTGTATTTCTTTTATACAGAAACGCATAATACACGATTTCGTAAGAATAAAATTTCTAATAACAACAACAAATATACGAAATATAAAAAATGCATGTAGGTTTCTTTTAGGCATTCAAATATAATATGTGAATTCATAAAAATTTGTTTGTAACCTACCATTTATTTATAAAACTCTGTTGTCGGGCCGACGGCGACGTTGGCGTCGGCTCGCGAAACAATAACTTTTAATTGGGTCTGTGAATAACGATAACAAAAGAAAAAAAAATGAGATCTATACAGAGTTAGTGTAAACACCGTTATCCTTGAAACCAGTGGTTTGGTTTCACTAATAGAACGTAAATTCAATGAAAAAAAAGTAAAATCTCCATTTTTCCTCAAAATTATTTCAAGCTATATTACAATTATGTAATTAGTTAAAACTTATGTAGGTAGTTATAACGGACGGCCAGTGCAGCAGGTCAACGCCCTTTGTGGTGATTACGTAACTCGGGCGCATAGTATCCATGAATTTACGGACGGTGTCGGACAGATTTTTTTTTAATTTTTGAAAGAAAACTTTGTTTATTTATTTTTAAATTCAGATAAACATTTTTTATAATAAATCAAGTACCTATGGTTTTAGTGACAACGGTGTTTACACTAACAGTCTGTATAATAATGCAAACAATAAATATATAGCTCAGTAACGGAAACCAACATGCACTTAATTAATTTCTATCTCTAGATAAAAAAAATCACTTGTAGATTTAACTCCAGCGCAATTTGGGATATATTCAATCCTTGTCTATGCAAGACAATGATTTTATTTCTTTTTTCCTGATTAAATTTCGGGTTGTCATCTCAATGACAAAACACAGCCCACAGGTAGTCACGATACACAGTCCAGCATACGAGCAAGGGTCAAAAATAGTTCCACGATCACAGTCCGGTATACAAAGCAAAGGTCACAGTTGGGCAGGCAATCAGTCCGATGGAAATAAACAGGTCGTAAAATAAAATTGGGATGAAAACGGGAAGCGTGAACAATTAGCGAGATGCAAATTGGCACTGGCTAATGTTTGTTGATATTTTTTGCCGCACGCACTCACTGCACTCACACAAATATGTATTGTCTCTAATTGGGTGGTGACTGCCTCGTTGGTCTAGTGGTCGCAAGCTCCACTGCTGTGCATGAGGTCTTGGGTTCGATTCCCAGGTCGGGCAAAGTGTTATTGGGTTTTTCCATCAGGAATTTCTCAGTAGCAGCCTCGGAGTCTGGATTTGTGCCCGGTTGATGGCAATAGGCTCGCCCCCTATTACATGGGACTAAAAAAAAAACATAACTGGCGAAATGTGGATGTACTATTGGGTACACTTCTGCCTAACCTTGCGGGGATTACAGGCGTGATGTTATGGGTGGAGCAAGGAAGGGGCGTGGTCTGTCACTATCTGCGCTTCCGCAGGACTATTTTCTTAACTGAGCATGCTTAAGTTTGGCCGATAGTACCTTCTTCCGCCAGACGACAACACCTTTACACGACCACATACATTTACAATAAATTAAACAATACCCTTAACATAAACCCGACGATGGAAACGAAATAGAAAATCTCTACGTGGCTGCAAACACTGGACTACCACCAGACGGAAGACCTATTAAAATATCAGCACTCATGAAATATAACACACACACGCCCTCACCCCCACACTCACACACCCACCTCCACACCTACACCTACACCAAGATTCACACCTACACCTACACCCACACTCCCCCCCCCCACACACACACACGCATACCCACAACCTCATGCACACGCAAAGACACTGCACACCAAAAGAGCATATGCGCAAGCTTAATTGATTCTTAAATTACTGTTTTCTAATTTTGTTGTTTTATTGCACAGTAAATAGATTAGTACCACAAATGGGCGAAGACACTGGCTCCCGTAACATAGGTTCTACCTAGCTCGGGAGCCAGGGCTTCAAATAAGTGCGCAACCTGTATTTTTATGGCAATAAAATATTTTATTATTATTATTATTATTAATATTACTAATAGACAACCTAAAAACACCCAGGTCAGGCCAACTCGATATTTCTTAGACCAATGTCGGAATATGAGGTTGAAAAAGAAATAATGTCGTTAAAAATACCAGTTCGGAAGGCTATGATGAAATCAATACAAAAATTCTAAAAGCTTGTGCTGTGGACCTTATTGAAATCATAACGCATTTTATTAACTTATCTTTTTTGACTGGTACCTTTTCGGTGGCATTAAAATTATCTATTGTAAAACCAGTGTTTAAATGTTGATTTGTTGAAAAACCGATTGATTGATTTTGCAATAAATTTCGGATTATTGGGACTGTACAATTTGGTTTCCAAAATCATAAATCGACATCTTTAGCCATATTTTCCCTTTTAAAAATAATATTGACAAATATTAACAATAGTCGTTTGACCACAGGATTATTTTTTGACTTATCTCAAGCTTTTGACTATGTATCTCATGAATTATTATTGCAAAAACTAGAGGCAATTGGTATA
Source organism: Hoplodrina ambigua (assembly GCA_949774945.1). NCBI lineage: Eukaryota > Metazoa > Arthropoda > Insecta > Lepidoptera > Noctuidae > Hoplodrina > Hoplodrina ambigua. Next base: position 16,909,638 of record OX458964.1, read on the forward strand.
AGAGGACCCGCACTAGATTGGTTGTCGTCGTATATCCAAAACTGACAGCAATGTGTTGTAATCACAAAATTAGATGAGCATAACAATATGACGTCGTACTCATCCGAATATCGATATGTTACCGGCCAAACCCGATTTCAGGACAAACTAGTTTTGCCTAGGCTAAACTAGTTCTTCCTATACGCGATCGGATGAACCAGTTTAGGCTAGTTCAAACTAATTTATCCTAAGCCCGATAGGATAGACCAGTTTAGGCTAGGCCAAACTGATTTGTCCTAAGCCCGATAGGATAGACCAGTTTAGGCTAGGCCAAACTAGTTGATCCTGATGTAAATACGCACACTCTAGGATAAACTAGTATGGCCTAGTCTAAACATTGTAGTATATGTAGAAAGTGAAAATAAATAGATGAACTGAATAAAATACTCATTAATTGGAAAAATAATCATTTTTATTAAACTATAATGATTCGTTGTTATAGATAATAATTAGTAAAACAAACAATCATACTATAACAAATAATACTGTTTTTTAAATCAATACTGTTTGTTAAGTCAATTATTAAAATTGTTATTTATTTGTACATGGTTTGCTTTGGTGGCACTTAGAATTGCAGAGTATCATTGCCTTCTTACACTGGCATCTGTTTGTGGAACAGTTTTTGTTGCAACTGCATCTCACAAAACCTTGGCCTGATCCAACTGAATGTTTCGTAGCTGCAGTCCTTAACGATATTTCAGAGTCTTGGTTTACATCTGCTACCTCCAAAAAAGTTTGACTGCAAATGCCGAATTCTGATCTGGAAAAAAACATATTAGCTACTTTAGAATATCATTAATAATCATTAATGCTCCAGAGAAATAGATAAGTAATTAAGTGTAAAAAAATATGTAACCTGCAATATAGTTTCTGAAGTATACCATGTTTGGTACCAACTTTGTAAAAACCTTCGTTATTTTTCTGAAGAATAACTCCAATGATGTTTCTGAGATCACCTTTGCCTCTGTCAACATCTGGAATCGGTATAGTCACGTTATCTCCTATGTTGGCAGGTGGATGAGACTTGTCAGAAGTAGCTTTCATTTTCTTAGCCTGTTTCACAAGATTTTCTGCTGCAGTTGTTCTAGCTTTATGAATGTCATTTTCAGACGAAGATACTTTTTCTTGGTTACTACCTTCGGCAACGTTATCATCACTGTCTTCTGTCAGGTTAACGTTGCGATCATCTTCGATTACCTTTCTCAAATCATCTTCATCCTGAATATCATTTATGATTTCTTGCGGCAAAGAGGAAGTCGAAAGTCCTACTCTTGGTTCTATTCCAAATAATGCCTTGTATGGCGATTGTTTTATCCCTGAATGGTAGGCGCGGTTTTTCATGAATTGAACATATCTCAAGGCTTGTGACCATTTCGTTGAAACGTTGTCCTTCATCCAAGAGGCTATCATATTCTCAATATCTTGATTGGCACGTTCAACAGAGCCCTGGCTTTGACTGTGCCTGGGTTTTCCGTGCACAATTTTGAGTTCTGGCCACAGATTGGCAAGCTCACTTATTACACTATTTACAAATTCCCTACCGTTGTCGGATTGAAGAATGCACGGCGCTCCTATAGTTAGAAATATATCATTCAAATAGTAAGCCACCTCTGTCGCTCTCTTACATTGTAGAGCGCGTAGCAAAACAAATTTTGTTAGATGGTCTTGGTAAACCATAATAAATTTAAAATTTCTATCTGGTTGTGTCTGGAAATCGATCATATCTACTTGGCATCTACTATTCATTTCCGAATGAAGAATGGGCTTGGAGACTAATCCTCTCTTCTTTTTTGTTTTCTTTTGATGACAGACACTACACATAGATAAATACAAGCTTATCATTTCTTTTGTGATATTGGCATATTTTTTTGATGTTTCGGCTACCATCCTGTCACGACCACCGTGGCCGACAGCCACATGAGCTGCGTCAATCACATCATAAAGTTCATCGGATGGCAGATAGTATTTTATATTACCTTCACCCCGTGCAATCAGTTTCTTCACGTCCCTGATTTCTAACACAGCAAATCGTTTCAATCTCCTTCGTTGTAATGGTGTCTTTTTTTCAGCTTTTTCTGCCTCTTCAACTTGTTCAACGAGTTCCAAATATTGCTCTGATGATAACACATTATAATCCTCTTTGAACCCTCTTTCGTCCAAACCGTTGACCAGTGCAGACCTGTTGACTATTTTTAATTTAATTTCATAAAACTTATTTCTGCGAAAGTAGTCCCTAATTTACAAGTAAATAAACAGTATAATTGTAAAAACATTGCACCACGCTGTGCCGTCTTGTACCGCGTCAGGAGCCCCCCGAACCTCGAGCCGCGAGAAAGAGAAGTACTCGATAATTGCCGTCCCGCTCACGCGCCGCTGGGACTCACTGATTCAGAAGCCCCCCGGACCTCGAGCCGCGAGAAGGAGAGGTACTCCATAATTGCTATCCTGCTCTCGCGCCGCTGAGACCGGTCGACCGACGCGACGATCGGACACGCGCTGAACTTATAAGTTTATTTGTGCTTACCTGCGCCTGCTACGAGTAGAAATAAACACTGTTTGAGTAAACAAACACTGCGTTCGGAGAATATGACGGAGCAAACATCGATGAACAAATCGCTCTCGGAAACAGATATCAGTCAGACGGGATTAAAAACACCCCCAAATTTTGTTTTCCAACGGACCAAGAGAAGCAGAACCGATATGGAGGATTCAATCGATAAACAACTCGATGATTTTAAGGAGGAGATGAGAAAAATGTTGAGATTTTTTTCCGATAAACAAGGGAAAGACATTCAACAAATTAATACCACTCTAAAGGAAATCCAGCTGTCTAATGGAAATATTGAAAGCTCAATTGAGTATCTTACTGCTCAAAATAAAGACCTAAAAACTAAAATAGATCAATTGGAGTTACAGGCTAGAGAAGACAAAAGTTATATTAAAATTCTTGAAGATAAACTCGAAACAATACAAAACAGTAACCAAAAGTCCAACTTTGTCATTAAAAATGTGCCAAAAAGACCGAAAGAAACCAAGGAAGATCTGATTGAAATGGCGATGTGTCTTATGCAGAATTTGGGCTGTACAATGGGCAAATACGACATAAAAGACATATATAGAGTTCATGGAAGAAACAGTGAGAACTTAAATTCGCCGATAATAGTGGAAACCGGTTCAACACTCATCAAGACTGAAATTTTCAAGATGGGTAAGGCATTTAACATTAAGCACAAATCCAAACTGTGCTGTAAGCACCTTGGCTTCAAATCTCAAGAGGATAATCCCATTTTTCTATCAGACCACCTAACTCCTAAGGGTTCCCGCTTATACTTTCTTGCACGAGACCTAACTAAATCTGGAGCCTACAAGTTTTGCTGGACAGCGTATGGAAAAGTACTACTAAAGAAGGACGAACAATCGCGGACTATAACTATTACTAGCGAACAACAGATACAACAACTTATAAGTAGTAAATGACTAATAATAATTGTTTTCTTCATATGTCTGAGTAACTTTATGCAGAATAATGTCATGTCACTATTTTTGATATTTTTGGCCTATACGCCAGTTGCACATCCGCTAAAATTAACATTACTGGGTAGACTAGTTTTTGTTTACACTTGTTACACTGTTGTAAAACTCACTGTCTCCGTACTGCATTTAGGACTCACATACTTTTATACAAATTCTCAAAAACATGGTAATTGTAACTATTATACGAATTGTTCCATAATTAATACAAAAGCTTTCTCAGTGTTTACACAATACATACAAACTACATACATACAATGCGATATACGTATTTTCATACATGCTACATACTACATCATCTCACATACTCTTTCATTCATACCTATTCTTAACAATAACTTGAACACTAACACCATACACAGTATTTCTGTTTACTTCACTCTAATATACGTAATAAATCCACAGGTAACATATTACACCCTATTTTTTATAAAGTTTCGGTTATCTGTAAAGGTAAATCGTAGACATTTAAATACTATTCGAAGTGCACCCTTTTATTCGTTGATTTGTTATTTAAATGGATAGCTCTCTTTACACACTAAATGAAATAGACAATACAAACATTGCTCAGGCTGTTTACTGTGATATTGAAGACCTGTCTAAACGTATACACATACAAAAGAAAGACCTCAAAATCTTCTGCCAAAATATAAGAAGCGTGTATAGCAACCTAGACGACTTACAGCTGACACTGGCTTCTTCAAAAGTTGAGCCTGATATCTTAATACTGACGGAGGCACAACTTAACCCTAATAAACCTATACCCACTATTCCGAATTTTTCAGTCTTCCATACAATGAATCATATGAACAAAAATGACGGTGTAGTTGTTTATACCACTCATAATATTCAAGCCAGTGTTAGGGAAATTAAATTAAATCATGCCTCCGCTATGGAAATTAAAGTTAATAATAATATTATATTAGGTGTATATCGATCCCCCTCAAACACCAACGCGGAAATGTTTATTAACTCCCTTGACTCATATTTAGATTCTATAAAATCTTGTAGGTGCATTACCTTGACTGGAGATATAAATATAAACCTTAGATCAACACTGACTGAGCAGGCCCAGGATCGAGTTAATAGGGAACAGTATTTAGCTATGCTAACAATGCATGGGCTGATGACAGGACATACTTTTCCTACTAGATTTAACAACTGCCTTGATCATTTCATGATAAAACTGAATAAAGAGAAATCGTCTGCCCATATTGCTATTCTTAATACTTCTATCACTGACCATTCGCTATTATTTCTAAACTTATCTAAAATATTAATTAAAAATAAAATTGAAAAATACAGAATAACCACAGACTTCAACAAGGCACTAGATTCCTTAATCCATAAGAATCTTGGCGAACTATTGTTATCTGATGATCCTGAACACATAGTCAACCAGTTAATTAAAAAAATATCTGAAGCCCTAGAGGAAAATACTATCACGAGTAGTATTCCTAAATCTAAACGAACTATAAAGCCCTGGATAACTCCGGGCATTTTACGATGTATCACAAACAGGAACAAAATGCAAAAGAAATTAAGAAATGACCCATACAATGAAATATTAAAAATTAGTTATAAAAGATATCGCAACTATTGTAATAACTTAATTAAAAAACTAAAACGTACTTATGAGAAGGAGTTGCTAGCTAATTCTACCAAAAACAATAAAAGGCTTTGGTCAAATATTAAAACGATAACACATATGAAACGACCTAACTCAGATAATTCTAAACTTCTGGAAGCAAAATCTTCCCCAATTGAAGCAGTCAATTATGTAAATGATTATTTTGTTGGGATAGGTAAACAACTCGCAGAAGAGATCTTGCTAGTTGATAGCACAAGTGCCAATTCTACTCTTGGTGTGGATAATACGCAATTAACTTCATTTGTATTACTGGATACCGACTTCGACGAGGTGCACTGTTTACTTATGAACTTGAAATCGAATAGTGCTTCGGGCGGTGATAACATTCCAACTAGTTTTCTAAAATTAGCTAAGCACGAAATTGTTCCAATCATGGTTCACCTAGCCAACATGTGCTTTGAGAAAGGTATATTTCCCAAACTCTTAAAAAAATCTTCTATCACCCCTGTGTACAAGAATGGTGCAAGAGATGATGTTGGCAATTACAGACCAATATCAGTGTTACCTGCCTTGTCAAAAATATTAGAGAAACTCTTAAACAATCGATTAATAGATTATATAAATAAATATCATATTTTATCTGACTCACAATTTGGATTTAGGCAAGGCAAATCAACCGAAGATGCTGTAATAGCTATAACATCTCTCATTACTGAAAGCCTTGATCGTGGTAAGAAATGCCTTTCAGTCTTTCTTGACTTAAAAAAGGCTTTCGACACAGTTTCTGTTCCCATTCTTGTACGCAAGCTGGAACACATAGGAATAAGAGGCATTCCCCTCGAAATTTTCAAAAGCTACCTAACAGACCGAACTCAGAGAGTTAAAATTGGGCAGCATATTAGCAGAGACACTAATATTACTTACGGTGTACCACAGGGGAGCGTACTCGGGCCCACCTTGTTCCTTATCTACATTAATGACCTATGTGAGCTGAGGGCAGGTGGCGCCCGGATTTTCTCGTATGCTGACGACACTGCACTGGTCTTTTGCGGTGAAAATTGGGAATCTGTTCACAGAGACACTGAGGTGGGACTCTCTAGAGTTGCATCTTGGCTGAGAACAAATCTACTTACCTTAAATAGTCAAAAAACCATATATATGTGCTTCACCATAAGCAAAAAGACCCAGCCGAGCAGCAATTACAGTGTTAAAATACACCAATGTGATAATACTCATGGCTATGATTGCTCATGTCCGATTATTGAGAAGGTAGAAAATACAAAATACCTGGGTATTATACTAGATCAGCGCCTCTCTTGGCATCATCAAATTCAATTGGTTAGTGACCGCTGTAAAAAATTAATATGGATTTTTAAAATACTAAGGCATGTAGCAGCACCTAAATTAATTAAACAAATCTACACTGCTCTGGCCCAATCTATCCTAACCTACTGTATTCCGATCTGGGGGGGTGCCTCCAAAACAAAGTTTCTAGGCGTAGAAAGGTCACAGCGTTCCTTTTTAAAGACTATTTATTTTAAACCATATCGTTTTCCTACAAGCGACCTCTATAAACATTGTGACCTTTTAACCGTAAGAAAATTATTTGTTCTGGTCTCCATATTAAGAATGCATAAATCGATAGTTTTTGACCCAAGTGTACTAACGAAACGTAGGAACTATGGTGGTATAACTGGATCCGCAGTACGTACTGCATTTGCTAGGCGACAATACGTTGCACAAACTACGCTTCTTTACAATGCAATCAACAAAAAAAATTCTATCTATAGAAAGAGTCACTTCGAATGTAAGAAAATCCTAACTACGTGGCTAAAAACTCTCAGTTATGCAGAAACAGAAACACTTCTACATCCTATCATATAACACATTTACACATAAAATCACTATCCTACATGACACATTATCTATACATACAGAATCACTGTCACTCACTTTACATTGATGCTACTCCCTTAAATTCAATCGAACACATACCAATTCACTACACCATTACATAACTCACAATCACACACAAACACTCACTCTCACTCTACTTATCCACACAAAATCTTTACTAAGCCCTTAAACTCATTAATTATCACATTTACTTACACACACACACCAACACACCGTACAAACACTTAACAACTACTTCAATTATTTAGTATTAAATTTAAACTGTATTTAGTTTTAATTATATTATTAACAGGCTTTATAATTATGTTAGAAGTATGGAAGAGGGAGGTCTTCTGGCACAAGTACTTTAATACTTAAAAGAAGATCTCTGTGTTGTATATTGTTAAAACCTGTTGATAACGAAATAAATTCATTTCATTTCAAATAAATTCATTTCAAATAAATTCATTTCATTTCATAATGAGAAGACTTTTTACTTTCACTTTGTAAAATTTCTGTCAAAAACTGTTCCCTCCATTGTTTTTGATCCGCTTGTCGACTTGACGTAGGTTCATTCATATTGAAAAAAAAACAACTTTATACGTTACGCACGGCTGGCAACTAGACGCAAAATGCGTTTAAAACGACGCGACGAATGGCGAGCGACGAACGGTGGGGGGCACTCCCGCATGTACAAGTCCTGACATGTTAGCTCAATTACTTGCGACTCCGTTAAATTTGTTTACTGTTTAGACTAGGCCATACCAGTTTATCCTAGAGTGTGCGTATTTACATCAGGATCAACTAGTTTGGCCTAGCCTAAACTGGTCTATCCTATCGGGCTAAGGACAAATCAGTTTGGCCTAGCCTAAACTGGTCTATCCTATCGGGCTTAGGATAAATTAGTTTGAACTAGCCTAAACTGGTTCATCCGATCGCATATAGGAAGAACTAGTTTAGCCTAGGCAAAACTAGTTTGTCCTGAAATCGGGTTTGGCCGGTAACAGATACAACAAGTATGGAGACCTACAAGGTAGCATACATACATACATAACATCACGCCTGTAATCCCCGAAGGGTTAGGCAGAGGTGTACCCATTAGTACACCCACATTTCGCCAGTTATGTTTTTAGTCCCATGTAATAGGGGGCGAGCCTATTGCCATCAACCGGGCACAAATCCAGACTCCGAAGCTGTTACTGAGAAATTCCTGATGGAAAAACCCAATAACACTTTGCCCGACCTGGGAATCGAACCCAAGACCTCATGCACAGCAGTCGCGCTTGCAACCACTAGACCAACGAGGCAGTCAAAGCATATAGCAAGGCAAGGTAGCATATTAGGACCAATTTTGTTTCTATTATACATTAATGACATAACCAAAATATCAAATCATAAATGTATTATATTTTATTTGCTGATGACATTTCTATATTGGTAACATCTGACAAGAAAATTGATGGAATACAAAATCACGAAAATTACATAAATAAAACAATAGGCTATTTGACTGTGTTTAAAATATGGAACAATTTGTTGTCATCCTAATAATATGTAATGTAAAAAGCATATTTTATTGATGTTCTGAAAAAAATAAGGTCATTTTCTGTATAAAAAACATATATGAATTTTTTTTTGTGGTTTAATCACGTGTTTGAAAACGCTCTGTGATTGGTTGCAACTTTGATGACGTCACACAGAAGTAAACATTAGTTTCAGTGCATGCTTTCGGTTTTTCTTTATATTTATCGTGCGATCTACGTATTATTTAGGTTATTCCCCAGCCGTCCTATTACAGTTTTGTTTATTTAAAGTTCTGTGCATAAAATGGAAATAAATTTTGTGCAAGCTGACAGCAGTAACTTACCCAAAGTAGATGCGACTATGGTTGGACATTTTTTTAGAAATAAGCCAGATTTTATGCAGCGGAACTTAAAAATGTAAAAACGACAGCGTAAGTACCTATTTTCTACTTATTTAAGATAGCACTTTTCAATTACTCGTAGGTACAAAGACATTCATTTTTTAGGTTATGTTAACTCCTACATTTCTTTGATGTTACGTAACTTTAAAAAATACTACTTATTTAAAAAAGCTACTTATTTTAATATTTATTTTTTAACAATACAAATATTACTTAAGATAAAATGATCTTCACACATATAAACACTTGAATTAGGTCCAATGCTTTCAGGGTTTCGACGAGCTACACTCAACCACTTTTTTCGTCTCTCAGGATCTATCGGAACAGGTATAAATAGTTTTTCCGGAGTCTTTATCGATGTACTTGTACATTTTGATACAACACACCACTTATAAACCATTATTTAAGCAATAAATTTCAAAACTATTTCAACAGTTTGTTGTTTACTTCTGTGTGACGTCATCTGTCAAAAAATTCGTTTTGACGCGTAATTTTTCAATTCAAACTTTATCATTGATTTTCTCCGTACATAAGACAGATCTCCAGGAAATATTAAAATGGTTTGCATTTTATGCAATAAAAAATAATATAAAACTATTTTCCAGCAGTAGTAGAATAGCCTATTGACATACTTATAAAATGGTTAAATATTAATAATTTAAAAATTAATTTAAACAAATCTAAATACGTACAATTTAATCAATCTCATAACACAAAATACAATTTAAAACTTAATGTATTGAAAATTAACAAAGTAAATCAAACAAAATCTTATAAGTTATTATAGACCAAAACTTAAATTGGAAAGCGCATGTACAAAATATATGTAACAGGATAAATAGGTTTGTATATGTCCTGAGACAAGTTAAAAATAAAACTGATATAAAAACAGCCATAACATGCTACCATGCGTATGTAGAATCGATTGTAAGATACGGGCTTATATTATGGGGAATAAATACTGAACGAAATAGAGCGTTTGTTGCGCAAAAAAAAATGCACCAGAGCAATTTATGGGGTAGCGCCTGATGAGTCCTTCGAGCCAATATTTAAAAAACTTGGTTTATTACTGTTACCATCTCTTTTTTTTTTACAAGCTTTTATTTAGTTTCACTTATGTGTTTGTCATCACAACGTGAAAGCTAAATTTCATCCACTTCCCGAGTTCCGATTGAGCTGAAATTTTGCATGCATGTCATAATCGGGGAACATTTTAGTATTATTATGACATGGTGCTGATCTGATGATGGAGCTGGAAGGTGACCATAGGAACCTTGTAATAAAACGACTCTACCCCATCGAGTTTGGGCTCGTTTTATTCGTCTTGACGAGTACTTGGTCCTAGATGGTACCCAGAGTCTTATGATGGAGCTGGAAGGTGGCTATAGGAACTCCGTTATACAAATACACAACACCGTCGATTTTGGGCTCGTTTGATTCGTTTTGACGAGTACTTTGATACTAGATGGCAACCAGGGTCTGATGATGGAGCTGGAAGGTAGCCATAGGACTCCGTAATAAAACGACACAATCCCGTCGAATTTGGGCTCGTTTGATTCGTCTTGACGAGTACTTTGATCTTACATGGCACAAGGGTCTGATGATGGAGCAGGAAGGTGGTCATAGGAACTCCGTAATGAAATAATACAACACCGTCCAGTTTGGGCTCGTTTGATTCGTCTTGACGAGTTCCTTGGTCTTAAATGGTACCTAGGGTCTGATGAGGGAGCTAGAAGGTGGCCATAACAACTCTGTAATAAAATGACACACCCCGTCGAGTTTGGGCTCGTTTGATTCGTCTTAGATAGTACCTACCCAGGGTCTAATAATGGAGCTGGAATGTGGCCATAAGAACTCCGTCATACAAAGACCTATAATACCTCTGAGTTTGGGGTCGTTTGATTTGTTTTGACGAGTACTTTGATCAAAGTCAAAACAGTTGCGCGCGGGCGCTTTGTATCGCTGGACGCGTTGTTTGTTCGACGCCAAACCGGTTTGAATCACCCGACTCCGGCCCGACTGTTATCATTCGTACTTATTATACTCATTACTATGTTGTTTAAAAATGGCTAGCGATGAGTTGGATGACACAGAACTTAACGATCGTGTTAATGAGAGTAGTGTGACTAGGGAGATCAGTGAGATGACAAGTAGTATGGAAGACTTAAATCAAGCGAGAGATAATCGGGAGGTAGACAGCCGCAATATAAGTATGATTCAACAACATTCTACGACAGATGTATCAAATAATAAGAGGTACCGAGAATTAAGTCAGGACGAGATTTGGACAACAGTTAACAGAAGAGGTAAAAGGTTTGCTAGAGGTAGTGAGATAGATGACATCATTAGAATAGCGGAGGATAGAATCGAAATATGCGTTACGTCAACAAGTGTATTACCAAAACAATTTAAATTGGCAAAAATGTTAAAAACTGAGGACATTGGTGACATCACACGAATTAAATATGTAAACCCTCATAAAGTGTTGATTGTATTTAATAATGAAGATAGTTGTGATCGATTGATTAATTCCCAATTTTTTAAAAACGAGGGTTTTAAATGCCAAAGGACTTTAGAAACAACTCAGTCTTATGGGGTTGTAAAATATATAGACCTAGATTTATCTGAAGAAGAAATAGTGGAGGGATTGCAGAGTGAAACTCAGATCATAGGAGTGAAAAGACTAAAACGCAGAAGTAGTATAGATGCGCGATGGGAACCATCGGAGTCAGTTCGAATATGTTTCATAGGGTCGTTTTTACCCTCCTTCATATACATATTTAATACAAAAGCAGAAGTTACCCCCTATAAATACCCAGTAACGCAATGTGCAAGGTGTTGGCGATTTGGACATACAATTAGATTATGCCCATCTAATAAGATAATATGTCCAAAGTGTAGCAGGAATCATCCGAACTGCGATACGGTAGATTACAAGTGTAATAACTGTTCCGGTAAGCACATGACCTTAGCAAAGAATTGTCCTGTATATATTAAGGAGAAAAGGATCAGGGAGCTGATGGCAGAATACAATTGTACCTATAAAAGGGCCCTTACCTTGTATGTCCCACCAGAGGATCCCATAACGGAACCCTTTTCTAGAAAAGAGTACCAGTACTCTTTAATAGAGGAAACACACAGGACCAGAGAAGATCGCACTTTAGCTCCTTCCGCTGAAAGAAAGAGTACCTACGCAGATATTGTGAAGAATGACCAGGGTAAAAAGAACACAACAAGGAAGAAGAAGAAGAAGAAAGGAAGGAAGGGTGATGAAACACAGAATTGGGAAGATATGTTCGAAGAAAGCTCTCATGAATCAGATAGTGACATTCTAAGCCAAAATTCAGAAGATAATAATCGTGGGAGTAGTCCAAAAAATAGAAGACCGAATATTGGAGGGATATGGAGCCGGATAAAGGAAAAAATTTTGGATATGGAGACATCATGGGAGGATAAAATAAAAAGCTGTGCATTTACACTATTTGAATGGATTAAATCTATTATCATGGATTACATCTCAGAAGTACCAATTCTTATGAACTTTAAACAATGGATCAAGAAACTAGCAGACCTTCAATGATCAATATCCTGCAATGGAATGCTCAAAGCCTCCGGCCTAAAGCTACTGAGTTTGAAGCCTTACTAAATCAAGAAAAAGTGCACATCGCAATAATTAATGAAACGTGGTTTGATCCTGAAAGTAATTTTCGTATAAGCGGCTACAACATTTTTAGAGAAGATCGTTATGACGGATACGGCGGTATCGCAATAGTAACTCATTGGTCTTTAAGAGCAAGCCGATGTAATACCAATACTAACAATGCAGGTATTCAGTTACTACATATAAAGTTATTGAATTGCGAACATTTAGAAAACGTGATTACCATTTATTGTCCGTCATCAGTAAATACTAGTAAAAGAGATTGGGACCAGATCTTTTCTCTAAAGCAAGAAAAAACTCTTGTAGCCGGCGACTTCAACGGACACCATTCAAGCTGGTCATCTAAGACGGACGCAAGAGGTAGGCAGCTGTTCGATTCCCTATTCGAAAACAATTACATCGCTCTTAATGATGGCACTGCTACTCGTATTAAACTTGTTAATGATGTGCTACAAAGTACCTCTCCTGATTTGACAATAACATCTCTGGATCTAGCAATGAAATTTAGTTGGCAGGTTATGAACGAGAACCTAGGCAGCGATCACCTAGTTCTAAAAATTAAAACTGAAATTAATAACAATATAAATACATGCAAGAATAAAAGAAACTACAAAAAAGCAGATTGGACAAAATACGGACAGATTATAAATGAAAAATTAAATGTTAAGGACATACATACTGATAATCAAAAGGCATACGATAACTTTATTACAATCCTGAATGGTGCAGCGGAGGAAAGCATACCTACAATTAAAATATGTGATAACCCTATTCGGCAGCAGAAGTTTAGACCTAAACCTTATTGGGGACAGGACTTATCACGCATAGTTGCTGAGCGACGCTTGGCCCTAGCCGAATTCAGGAAGAACCCCACGCCACAGAACTTAGAGAAAATTCGAAGCAAAACTAGCATTGCCCAGAGATTGATTCGTAATAGCAAGTTTAGCTCGTTTAGAAGTTTCTGTGATAGCATAGATGGAACAATGTCAGCTGCGGAGGTGTACAGACGAATGAAGTGGCTCAAAGGTTACAAAACAACGAAAAGTGCCGTGGATCAGGAGCAAGCGGAATATCTACTACGTAGTTTAGCACCAGATTACGTGAGCCCTCCTTCACCCCTTTTCATGTCAGAAAATGAACAGCTGAGTAGCCCAATCCTGATTCAGGAGCTTAATAATTGCATTAAGCAGACTGACACGGCTCCCGGTGGAGATAATATATCTTACTCCATGATCCGGCGCTTACCAGACGTGGGAAAAATAGTTTTAGTCATGCTTTATAATAGATTTCTACTTTCGAGCTTTGTGCCGAATCAATGGAGAGAGGTCAAAATAGTGCCCATACCAAAACCTGGCCGTGATGCTGGATCTATATCAGGTATCAGACCAATTGCTTTATTATCATGTCCTTGTAAAATCTTACATACGATTCTAAATCGCAGGCTTGAATGGTTTCTTGAAAAAAATAACTGCTTTTCACATGAAACGACCGGCTTTAGGAGAACGCGGTCTTGTGCTGATAACCTGGCTAGATTGGTATCACGCATTCAGGATGGTTTTTCGAAGGGTATTAGCACATTGGAATGCTTTGTTGATATTGATAGCGCTTATAACAATATAAATCTAGTGGCCCTTTTAAAAATGTTAGATGGATTGGGAGTGGGAGCACTATTGTGCAGATACTTATGGCAATTTTTACATGCCAGACATCTATCAGTTCAGTTTAATGGTAATAGCACAGCTGTGAGAACCGCTGGGATGGGCATCGCTCAAGGTGACCCGCTATCCCCACTGTTATTTAACGCTGCCACTTCAAAGATTTGTCACAATATAGTTGATGTGTTTGTATCGCAATATGCAGACGACTTCGTATTATATGTAGCTAGGAAACAGATTTCGGACTCAGTAACTGATATTCAAAATTCGCTTAAATTATTACAGTATTTAATAGAAGACGTAGGCTTACAGATATCTTTTAATAAAACAAAAATATGTTTATTCAGCAGGGGTAGGAATAGCAAAATATTTTCTGTAAATATTAACAATCACAGCATTCAACAGGTTGATAATTTAAAATATTTAGGTATGTGGTTGGACAAATCTCTGAAGTGGAAAAAACATATTAATGAAGTCCGGGAAAAGTGCTCGAGATTATTAAATATATTTAAAGTTCTAGCGGGATCCAAATGGGGTGTTCACCCGAAACATTTGCGACGTTTGTACATCACAATGATTCGGAGTAGATTCGATTACTGTAGTTTCTTATTCGGCAATTACGCTAACAGTCAATTAAATAAACTTGATGGAATCCAAAATTTATGTATGAGAATTATAGGGGGCTTCATTAGGAGCACTCCAATCCATGTGATGGAGAACGAATTGTGCTTACAGCCGCTGCAGATTCGCAGAAGATATTTAGCGGGAAAGTTTTGGCTTAAATCTGGGTCAGAAAAGGATAATGTTACAGTAAGTATTGTTAGCGAATTGTCGAATATGTGTGAGGGCCAATACTGGAGGAAAAAAAAACTCCCACTTTTGGTAGATGCTCATAGACATCTTCAAGATTTACCCATTTATTCTAGTTCCATATTATGTATGTTCTCGTTGAATACATGGCTATCCAGTATTGACTTAGCGGAAAGTATTGTATGTGATATTCCTAATGTAATTACTCCAAAGAGATCCATGAATGTGTTAGATTTAAGACTGAAATGTTGCGAGTACCTCAATCTCAAATACGATTCGTTCTACCAACTTTACACAGACGGATCTAAAGATGCGCACTATGCTGGTGCGGCGGTATTCGACCCTCAGATAAATAATACTCTCAAATTTAAAATAAAGGTTAACATTTCTATAATGTACTGCGAGCTGATAGCCATCTCAGAAGCTCTGTCTTACGCGATAACTCTTGATATTCAGCATATTGTGGTTTTAACTGACTCCAAAAGTGCTTTATTGCATTTGGCTCGGCTACCCTCGAACACTCGAGGTTCCCCGATAGCCTTTGTTATTCTTCAAACCATTCTCGAGCTGCGTAGGACTAGTAAGACTGTAATTCTACAGTGGATTCCATCTCACATTGGCATCATGGGCAATGAGAAAGCGGATCAAGCAGCAAAATTAGTTTCATCGGAAGGAATCACATACAATTGTTTGCCGTTACACACAGATCAGGTTCTGACAGTTAAAAAGATTTGTAAAGACTTGTGGCAGGAATATTTTGATGAGAGGTCGCGCACTAAAGGCATTTGGTATAGGACCATACAGGCAGGACCTTTCGTTGCCCATGGTTCCAGGAGATGGAAGCCCATAGACAATACATTGTGACGCTGTTGAGACTTCGGTCCGGACACATCCCATCAAATAAATTTGCACACCTAATGGGTAAAGCAGATTCGCCTAATTGTCCGGAGTGTAACGCGATCGATGATATTCACCATGTTTTGCTCGAATGTGTCCGGAACGAGGCTCAGCGACGACAGATGTTTGGAGACGCGCAGTACAATGTAGGGATGTGTAACGGTCTCTTGGCTTTCCCTTTTTCGGAGGGGGCCAGGAAGCTGTGTGCATTGTACTTGTCCCACTCGCAGTGTGGAGACACGACTCAACAACGATTGAGCCATGCCTCCACTTCGTAGTATTATACATAAGAAAATAGAAAGCTATCAAGTTTTTTAGGTTCTAGTTATAGAATAGAAATTAGAAGTTAATTAGAATTACGGGGCGACATCGTCATTGTTGACCGAGTCCCCTAAAAAAGTCAAAACATTTATTTCAATTAGACCATTGACAGGCACTTTTGATTTGTCAAGGAGTCGGTCAGTTAGATCCTAGTAAGTAACGAGGGTCTGATGATGAAGCCGAAAGGTGGCCATAGGAACTCCGTAATAAAACGACACACCCCGTCGAGTTTGGGCTCGTTCGATTTGTCTTGATAAATACTTTGATCCTAGATGATAACCAGGGTATGATGATGGAGCTCGAAGGTGGCCATAGGAACTTGGTAATCAAATAAAACAAGTGTATCGAGTTTGGGCTCGTTTGATTCGTCTTGACGAGTATTCTGGTCCTTGATAATATCCATATGTAATTCTATTAAAGGGAAAATAAGTTTGTTGAAAACTGATTTAAAACTTATTTTACCATAAGTTAAAAGTCCTTGTAATAAAATAGATGTAAGCTATTTGAATATCAAACACGACCTAAGCCGTAGTCAATTCCGCCTCATAAATACTAAAAAGTTACAAATAAAATTAAAAGAAAAAAAAAAATTGTAAAAACAAGCTTTTATTATCTGTTATTAAAAAGCACAAAAAAAATCAAAATAATTTAATTCAGTTAAGAAATAGTCTGGTAAGAAACAGCCCCAATTTTTTTAATAAAAGCGTGTTAAACCAAAGTCAAAGTCAAAACATTTATTTCAATTAGACCAAATGGTCTGTAAATACAGAACAATTCAAAAGTGCCTGTAAATACAGGCACTTTTGAATTGTTAAAGAGTCGGTCAGTTAGTTCAAAAGTTGAAGCTAGTTGCTCGTTCCAAAACGGAGGTAGGCCTCCATGGAGAAGAACGAGCAAGAAACTCTACGGCACTCTTAAATTAGGTTTTTACAAAATCCTGGTTACATTATTCTTGTTGATTCTACATGTGATCACAATGAAGATGAATATAGAACCGTAGTAAAAAATAAAGATGTAAGCCATAGCAGTTAAGAGATGACCAATCCCAACTGACAGCACCCGTTCACGAGCATAACGCATGGATCAGCACCACCTAGCTCAACCATCATGGAGGGAACCAAATGATCCAACACGAGCGAGACATTTGAGTGAGCATGACAAGCTCTCAACTGCCATGCTCATTAGTTAAAGCACATAGTAACTCAGTAAATAAAATAAAACGCTCCATGGTACTCACATTTACAAAATTGAAATAAATGATATTAAATTATACAATACTAACACTTTCAGTGTCCTTATTCGTTATGTTACTAAGCCGACCCCGTTTGGTTTTTAAAAAAAAACTATGTTTCTACTGGAACCACTTTAATTCACCACAAACACAAAATCACGGATACACAAATTCTTGGGTACTTATAATTTCGACAATGTCCCTCTCAATTGCTCCTTTAATTTGGGCAACTAGGTTACGCGGCAGCGTTCAGAATCTAACTAACTAATTTATCCATATTATTTCTGTGCATTGAGTAAAAATGCAACATAGCACTTTAGTAATGGGAAAGTACACTAACAATAAGTAAAAGCTGACTTAGGCTCTATTGCCTTGTAATAAGGGTTACAACAGCTCCCCCTTTTAAACGAAGCTTTATCTCATCAAGATGAAGCGAAGGAAGATAAATTGAAGATTTAGCTATTAAGAGAGACACTTTACAACTTCTTAAATATAACGTTAAAAATAAAGATTACATAATTCTGAATGAAAATTGACAACATAGTGTACAAATAGTTTTACATTTAAAAGTTTAGATTTCTATTTGACATATATTTGACTTTATTATTCTTACTAGTGGATTTATAATTTGGGTACTGAATAGGCAAAGATTGAACAGACTTATGGTCGTCTTCGGAAGCTGAAGATACTTCCGTCATCTCAATACTATTTGAAACCTTGGACTTGCGTTTGGCATTTTGATTATAACATTGATTGAATATTTGCACGCAGCATCCAGCATTAGAATCATTTTTGTTCTTAAAGTACCTATATAATTTATAAGCTAAGTATAAAAATAAACTTTAGTATATAAGTAAAAGTAGAATAGTAAGGGCCATATTTAATAAAATGAGATTCCTTTTCTAGATTATTTAGTTCTTGCTCTAAACTATTCAATTGATGAGTTGCATATTTGAGAGAATCTAAGTTAATTTTACTCAAAGAGATTGGCGACAAATGAGGTAAACTCATATTAAATATGTCCTTCTTACAGCAGTCATCAGCTGTTATATCAAAGCTTATATCTAAAGGAGACTTAGTAACTATAGTATAAGAACTAGTCGGTATCAACTGAACCGTTTTAGAATACCCAACACAATTAGGCGATAGTTTTACAATTCCTGTTCCTGTAATTGAATGGTCACTAATGTTTTCATCACATTTAATAGTCAACTTATTTGTCTTTGATTGGACATATATCCATTTATTATTTCTTAATTTTTGCCAAATATCAATCTGACCATATAATATTTTAGCATTGCATTCTGTAGGTAATGACAATATTATCTCAGTTAAGATTTTAGATTCACAATTAGGATTACTTATACATGAGTAAATAGTATTTAATTCACAGATAGAATAGTTATTATTTATTATTTAGTATTTATTTATTATTTGAATTTCTACACTACCGGTCGTAGTGAACAGACGTATCGAACAATTATTGCAATAAACAAATAATCACTTGCGAAATTGTGACCTAGTTCAACCAGTAGTACGCATTATCGTACATTAGACTTGTGTAAGGTGTATTATTAGAGAATGACCGGTGTTTAAAAGAAACAAAATAACCTGCTTCGCGATGGAGGATAGTCCATTCCCGCCTTCTACGCCTGTGCCCGTGGCCGTACCAGCTTCTTCCCCTAAAGCGCCTGTCCAAAGGAACGATGCTCCTGAAGTTGTCTCGACACCAGAAGTTCAGAACTGGATGTCAATCATCGAACAGAGCCTTAATGACATCTGCAGTATTGCTGCTGACGGAAAACTGAATGTGGAGCAAAAAACGCGGATTAACAGCCTATGCCGGAAGGTTGGGCACGGGACCTCGCAGATGGCCGTCATGTACCAGTCCGCCAAAGCTAAAGCGCTCCAAGCACACTACACCGTTCGAACTCTTGAAAGCCAACTCGATCTTTCGCAGCAATTAGAAAACCTTAAGCTGAGTATCGCAGATTCGACGAAACCTGCCCGTGGATCTTCGTTTGCTGACATGGTAAAGAAAGGTGCCAACAATTTTATCCAGCCGAGTCATCTAAGTTCTGTGGCCATCTATCCAAATGACAACTTGAAGACCAGTGACGAAACCAAATCTCTTGTCCAAAAAATTATCAGCCCTGAAGAAATGAAGCTCCACGTGAGAGGTCTACGTAAGACGAAGAACGGTGGTGTTATCATCAGTACCGAGACGAAAGACGACATCGAGAAGCTGAGGAAATCGGTGCAGCTGACCAAATCAGGCCTAACAGTCGACGAGCCATACAAAAGGAAGCCTAAGGTTGTTATTATAGGAGTGCCGACATCCATGCAAGAAAATGAGGTTTTTGCTTGTTTGTACAATCAAAATCTTGCCGAAAAACTTCAGGACTGCAGCCTTGAGACATTTTTGAGCTTAATTAGACTAAGTCATAAGTCAGGTAAGAAAGATTCTGGGACTTGTAATTTTATTGTCGAAGTATCTGCAGTCATACGCAAAGCCCTGGTATCACAAGAACGAGTTTTTGTAAATTGGTCGTCATGCCCTGTGAGGGATTTTACTTTGGTCACACGTTGTTATAAGTGTCAGCAGTATGGACACGCGGCCAAGTCATGTCGACAGACCACGTACACCTGCGGTCACTGTGGTGAACAAGGTCACTCGATTAAAGAATGTCCAAAGAATGCTGATGAACCAAAATGCGCTACTTGCCTGCATTTTAAAAAACCTGCCAAACATAACACAGGTGCTGCAGACTGCCCAGCAAAAATAATGGCTGAAAAATGGTACATCAATTCTGTAGATTATGGAGGCGCCTAAGAGCGCCGTTAATTAGTTATTTGTTTGACCTACCTTACCATTATGATAAATAATTTATTATATGATTTAGATAATTTCTCTGTATCCGAGTCCAATGTTTGTGACGCGGAAAACTGCAAACAGTATCTATCTGGCTTCCAATCTCCGCTAACCATACTAACACAAAATATTCGCAGTGTTTTTAAGAATTTTGATAGCTTTAGTACATTTCATCAACGACTAAACATAAATTGTGATGTTATTGTTTTAACTGAATGTTGCCTTGCTAAACAATATAACATACCATTAATCCCGGGTTATAATATGTATAAAAGTACTATCAATTACAATCAAAATGATGGGGTGATAGTTTATGCACGAAATCATTTGAATGTTTCTATAGAGGAACCTGAGATGCACGACTGTAACAGACTGTTAGTTAAAATCGGATCAGAATTTGCGATATTAGCATTATATCGACCTCCGTCTTTTAGAAACACTAGCGTTTTTATTGATTCCCTGAACGACACTTTACAAAACCTGTCATTCATTAAAAACTCGGTTGTAATCGGAGATATAAATATCAACATTCTTCCAGGAAGTGCTGATTCGTCAGCTCAGGACTACCTCAACCTATGCGCCTTTCATGGCCTGCTCCCAGCACACAGCTTTCCTACACATCACAGTGGCTCCTGTTTGGATCATATTATGCTAAAATCGAATTTCCCTTCACTTGCACTTGTTGTTAACTCAACAATAACAGATCACAATGCTGCCCTACTAACCCTAAATTGTAAATTACCTAAACAAGGCACTCGCAAAATGTCACAACTGAATATAAATAAACTTGAAGAAGATTTACGCGTCATCGATTTTGATCCAGTCTATAATTCCGCTGACCCGCAGTTTGGCATGTTGTATGTAATTGAAAACTTACGAAATGCAATTCAGAAAAACACAGTCCTATCCCACTTGAGTAACAAAAACTACAATATAAAACCATGGATCACACCTGGTCTTATTCGCTGTATGAAACGTAGGGATAAACTGCATATGAAGGCTAAATCTTATCCAGATAATATAGTATTGCAACTTTCGTACAAAAGATATAGAAATTACTGTAACGACCTCCTTAAAAAAATTAAAAGCAACTACGACAAAGTGGCATTGGAAAAGGCTGGAACAAATAGCAAAAAGATCTGGAAATATATTAGAAACGTGACGTATACTACGAAACAGTATGAGTCATCTTCAGGTTTATTACAAGCACACTCGTCCCCGCTGGAATCCGCTAACATAGCAAATAATTTCTTTGTTAATATTGGAAAGAGTCTGGCAGAAAAAAATACGAATCAATCTCACATTATAACAAGTACACCATCAACATGTAACACTGCTTTAACATCCTTCGCACTGTTAGATACTGATGAGACTGAGGTAGAAAGTATAATCATGACCTTGAAAGAAGATTGCGCTGTTGGCTGGGATAACATCTCTAATAAAATTATTAAAAAATTCAAGGACATTTTGGTACCACCTCTAACTTATATTTTCCGCATTTGTTTGTCTTTGGGTCATTTTCCAGAGTGTCTCAAAAAAGCTGTAATTATACCTGTCTATAAATCGGGAAGCAAAGATCAAGTGACAAACTATAGGCCTATTTCTTTACTGCCTTCTATGTCAAAAATATTAGAGAAAATTATAAATAAAAGATTGTTAAAATATTTGGAAGATAAATCAATTCTGTCTAAACGGCAGTTTGGATTTAGGCCTAGAGTTTCAACTGCTGATGCGGTACATCATCTAACTGACTATCTTGCGCAAGAACTTGACAGGGGTAACCATACAGTAGGGATTTTCCTGGACCTAGCTAAAGCTTTTGACACAGTTTCCATTCCGATGCTGCTGCGCAAGCTTGAGATCATGGGTGTAAGAGGCACCCAGTTAAAAATTTTCCAAAGTTATTTGGAAAATCGATCCCATTGCGTAAAGATTGGCAATGTTGTCAGCGCTTTTCAAAATAATACATTTTATGGTGTTCCCCAAGGAAGTATCTTGGGGCCCACTCTATTTTTGATCTATATAAATGACCTTTGCGATTTAAAACTAGAGCGCGGCACTATCATAACTTACGCTGATGACACTGCTTTGCTTTTTTCGGCTGACTCAGAAAACGAAGTCTACAATCTTGCGCAACACGGATTCAATATTGTAAATAAATGGCTTCTAAATAACTCGCTAACTCTAAATGCAGACAAGACAAACTTCATTAAGTTTTCGATGCGCAAACAAATACCCAATATCCCCTCAACATTGCATGCTCATTGTTGCCAAGTGCCTACAGAAAGTCAATGTAAGTGTCCCAATATTAAAAAGACTGACAAAATAAAATACCTAGGTATTATAATAGACGAAACCCTTTCCTTCAAATACCACATGGAAGCTTTAAATAATAGAATTCGTAAGTTGATATTCGTATTCAAAAAACTACGGATTATTGCAGATGCAAAAATAATTAAGCAAGTATATTTTGCTCTTTGTCAGTCAATTTTGACTTATTGTATTACTGCATGGGGTGGAGCGAGTAAAACATTGTTATTGCCCATTGAACGAGCTCAAAGAGCTATTCTCAAGGTGGCTACTTGTCGGCCTTTTCTGTTCCCTACTAACCTTCTGTATAAATCCTGTGAGGTACTAACAGTTCGGCAGTTATTTATAATCAGCACTGTACTAAAACAACACACAGCTCTTCCTTATAGCACTGAATTTACTAATAAGAGACGGAAAGATATAGTTTGTCCTCAAAAAAGTACAAAGCATGCTTTCACAGCCAAATTTTATATGTACCTTGGACCGCTACTTTATAATAGGTTAAATGAAAAAGGAAACATCTACTCCTTAAATTTCAGTAACTGCAAAAAAATCCTTAAGGAAGCTTTACAATCAATGTCCTATGAAGATACAGAGAAGTTACTACTTGTTCTTAAGTAACGATTGGTCAAATTATTGTAATTTTCTATTAATAATTAGTTAACTAAGTTAAACACCATAATTTTTAAACATCTTATATTGTATAGTCTATAGATTATTATGCTTATTATGTGATTATTTAATAAATTAATGTAACCTCCCTTCGCCTGAAACACAGGAATTCCTAGTTCAGGCATAGATTATTTCTGAACTTGACATAGATTTAAGAAAAATTGTATTTAACGTATAACTTATGTTTTTTGAATAAAATTTATTATTATTATTTATTATTATTATTTTACATTTATCAAGAGTGTCCAACATAGCATAATGCATTCTGTCATCACTTAGTGCAATATAAGAATTGGAAGGCTGAATTAGAGCAAATGTATTATGTGAGTCATCATGGGGTGTAGGTAGTGGTATGCTTTTATAGGTCATGAACTTATCAGGTGTGATCAAAGGGATCTGTAATATAAAAATGACCTTATTGTTGTAATAATAAGAACTAAATTCGGAAACATCAATAATGGAATGAATATTTTGAATGGTTAAAGGAACTGGAAAATCTAACCTTTTGCTTACTTGACTACTATGCTTAGTTAATTCTAAATATAGATTTAAGGGACTTATAACACTAGGATGTAGTACATTAACCTTAGAAAATAAAATAGAATTAAGTGTAGTATCTAGTAAATTAGTTATAGCAAGTAAAGAGCCTTCGATTATATTGAGAAGGTTATTTAATTTTGAAGTATACAGTAATAGGTTATCGGTCTTTGTAATTTGGGAAAGTATTTCGGCCATCTGATTAATTTGGGCGTTTAATTTTATCTCGTTTTGATTAAGTTTGTATATGGTAGTGTTAAAATTATTTATAGTAGACTTGACAATGTGAATGTTATCTCTCATTAAATGAAAGATTTCTGTTTCACTCTTTTTGCATGATTCAATTGCAGCATCATATTTTCGGGCATCATCTGCATCTAATGTGCCGAAAAAACTTTAAAATTTCACCTCCGAATTCTAAAGATCGTTTGACCTTATTTGTTAATTGGTTGGAGATGATATGAGATAAGGATTGCAATTTGATAGAACTAGACTGGATTAAAACTTCGATAGGGCTAGACATGTCTTTGCATGTACCTAACTCTTGTGGTTGGATCTTGTTGCACAAGTTTAGGGTATCTTGTAACAATGATTCAATTTTATTAAGATAAGGTTCTAAAGAAACTAAATCTACGTGGGTGATCACTTTCCAATGATCAGTATAAAAATAAATGTTAGTAATAGGTTCAAAATAAATCCCGGGGCTATGGTAGATTGGGATGATGTTTGATTCGGTGCGGCCGAGGCATAAAGTGCCATGGCAGCATATTATTCTGAAAAGAAATACAGTACATAAGTTAAGAAGTAGAAGGCTTAATTTCGTTGGTATGATATTTAATAGTCTTGCGACCTACTTGTAAGGTTACATTATGTTTGTTATGAACTTTGATAATTTTATAAGGGCCTTTCCATATAGGCGATAAGGCTTTACGAAGCCTATGATGTTGTTTGAGATAAACCATATCTCCTACCTTGTAAGTAACGTCACGGGAGTTTGCGTCATAGTATTGTTTTGATCTTTCCTTACTGTTTAGTATGTTTTGAATGGCTTTCTCGCGACTAAAGCGCATTCTATATTGTAAAGCTCGAATATATTCGTTGTATGTATTACCAGAGCTTTCATATAACGAATTTGGAATGGATGGTTTATAACCATATAATAACTCGTGAGGAGTAAAGTTAGTTGTACTATGAGGTGTAGTATTATAAGCTAGAATCGCGGTGAATAGGTAACAATGCCAGTCGTTCTGGTTTTCATTGACAAAAGATTTTAGGTATTCTTTTAAAGTAGCATGTGAGCGTTCAAGAGCTCCATTAGTTTGTGGATGATAAGGAGTAGTAAAAAGGGCCTTGACCTTTAGTATTTCGGTCAATTGTTTAAATAATTCGGATGTAAAACATGTACCTAAATCTGTGAGAATGGTTTTAGGAAAACCGAAAAGAGACATAAAATGAACAAGGTTTCTGACTATTTCTTCACTGGTAGCCGTAACCATTGGGTAAGCGCTAGTAAATTTAGTTAAGTCATCTTGTAAAGTTAAGATGAATCTAAAGTTTTGAAAGCCTGCATCGGGTAAGGGACCTACGACGTCAAGGGCTAATCTTTCAAATGGTCTGGTAGATGTGGAAGTTATCTCCATCGGAGCTTTATTCGATTTTCTCAAAGGCTTATTAATTTGGCAAAGTTTGCATTTTTTAACGAATTGTTCGATGTCCGACCGCATGCCTTTCCAATAATAGGCAGCTTTAATTCGGGAGTACATTCGTTGTGTCCCTGGGTGACCAGCTATGACTGAGTCATGGTTTTCTTTTAAGATTTTAGGGACTTCTACAGGAGTAGGATAGATCAATTGATTTTTATATATGTGAACCTTTATATTGGTATCGTGGAAAATATAGGAAATCATGTTATAGATTTTAGAATACTTAAGCTTTGAAAATGGGTCTGTGAAATCTGGTAATGCAAGGTTAGTAATATTTTGGCAATTAATTAGTAAATTTCTAAGCTTAATTAGTAAGTCATAAACATCTCTATCATTAGTTTCTTCATAATGATGTACTTTTGTAAATAGAAAATAGTAGGTTTTATTTTTGTCATTAACACATTGTATAGTAAGTGACTCGCGTTCGGAATTTAGTAAGTCAGCAGAATTATCGAGCTGCGATAATATTTCCTCGCAATGAGGCATAGAGTAGTCGAAGTCTAAAGAGACTGGACAAGCGATTGTATTTAACTTAGATAAGTGTAGTCCTTGACTACATTCTTCGATGATAGTATTCGGGACTGGTAGTTGATTTGTAAATTGAGCCTTGAAATACTGTTCATAAGAGAAATTATTTAAATTATTTACGTCAATAGCATTGATAGGACAACGGGATAGCGCATCGGCGTTAGAATTGAGACGACCTTGTTTATAAACGATTTCATAATCGTATTCCTCAAGTTTGAGGCGCCAGCGAATGAGTCTGCTTCCCGGATCCTTTACATTAAATAGCCACACGAGGGGCCTGTGGTCTGTTATTATTTTAAATCTATTACCATATAAATATGGTCTAAAAGTTTTAACGGCAAATATAATAGCTAATAGCTCTTTCTCCGTAGTTGAGTAATTACCTTCAGGCTTATTTAGAGTGCGCGACGCGTAAGCGATCGGCTTATCTTTGCCGACGGGACCCTGAGACAGTATTGCGCCAACGGCATAGTTACTTGCATCAGTGGTAACATTGAAAGGTTGTGAGAAGTCAGGGTACTGTAGAAGAGGGGCAGTGATTAACTTTTCTTTTAGGATGTCGGATGCATGTTGTTGTTCCGTGTCCCAGTGGAACACAGCATCCTTTTTTAATAGAGACGTAAGTGGTTTAGTTAACTTAGAAAAATTTTCAACGAATCGGCGATAATAGCCTATTAGGCCTAGAAACGACTTAATATTTTTAGGATTTTTAGGAACTGGAAATTGCGATACAGCGCTGACCTTTTCAGGATTCGGAGATACACCTTTATCGGTGATAATATGGCCTAAGTAAGTTACTTCATGCCTTAGGAACTCACACTTGTCTGGCTGAAGTTTTAAATTATATTCACGAAATTTGTCAAATACTAGTTGTAATTTTTGTATATGATCTTGTAAATGACTATAAACAATGCAATCATCAAGATATATATAGCAGTGAAGGCCTTGTAAGCCTGATAATACAGTGTTCATAAGGCGCTGAAACGTGGCAGGGGCGTTTTTCAGCCCGAAAGGCATTCGGGTAAATTCGTAGTGACCCGACATGTCTAAATTTGTGCTAACTGTGAAACCTGTTTTAGGTGCGTCCGTGGGACTAGTTCTCAGCTGATGGAAACCACTTGTGAGGTCTAGCGTGCTGAAATATTTAGAGTGACCTAATTGGTCTAAAATATCAGTGATAAGAGGCAGTGGATAAGATTCGGAAACAGTGACATCATTAAGACGGCGATAGTCGATGACTATCCTCCACTTTTGTTTGCCGGAAGCGTCCATTTTTTTCGGGACTACCCAAACTGGGGCGCTCCAAGGCGAAATTGAAGGCCGAATAATATTTTGGTCTAGCATTTTACGAATTTGGGAATCGACTTCCTCCTTGTGGCATTCAGGGAAGCGATATGATTTCACGTTAATAGGTGGGGCATCACCTGTGTTAATAGTATGTTCAATAGCATTCGTGAAAGTTAAGGGCTCACCTTCGATATGAAAAATATCTGTATAGTGGGAGCAACATTCTAAAAGGGATTTTTTCTCTTCATCATTTAGATGAGAGCAACGGATAAGATTTAGTACTTTATTTACGCGGTCATTTTTAGAACAAGAAGTAGCATTAATATTATAAGAATTAACAATTGAGCAATCAAGTTCAAGGGGCGTCGCCGTTACATAATAGTCTTTTATTTCAATGTCACACTCTGTAGTGTTTAAAATAGTCACGTTTGTTTTTCCATTCGGTTTAATTGAGACAATGCAATTAGCGACATAAACGCCTTCACTTAAGATGTGATCTAGTATGAGAGCTTCATTGTTTTGATAAAGATTAGAAGAGTAATTTGATACAGTGCACTCGATAACTACTTCTGATCGAGCCGGAATATTGTATGAAGGCTGAGTATAAATAATAGGAATGGAGTGATTTAATATGGAAATTGATTTTGAAGAATAATCGATGTTTGTTTTAAAATAACTGCAAAAATCACTACCAATTATTCCATCATAATTAACAAGATTGATGTCATCTTTAGTGACATGAAATTTGTACTTATGTACATTATTCGATAAGTTGAACTCCATTTGGAAGGTTCCTAGAGTTTCAACTGGAGTTTCTGAACTGTTAATGCCCTTTAATTTGACAGTTTCAGTAGATAAACTTGGAGTTTTTTGTAAACAGGACTCCTTAACGATACTAATGGTTGATCCTGTGTCTATAAGGAAACATAACTTTTCGGGAGCGTGATTAGTATGTAGATAAATATGAGGTAAAGCTACCTTTTTAGAGTAGTCATTAATTTCGTATATAGGTTTAGAATTAGTATAAGATGTTTGTAATTTTTCTGTAGATAATTGACATTTTGTTTTATCATTAGGCGTAGTAGAACTCAGTTTGATTGACTGAGATGCAAATTTAGTAGAACTCATCTCTTTAGGATGAGATGCAAATTTAGTAGAACTCATCTCTTTAGGATGAGATGCGAATTTAGTAGAACTCATCTCTTTAGGATGAGATGCAAATTTAGTAGAACTCATCTCTTTAGGATGAGATGCAAATTTAGTAGAACTCATCTCTTTAGGATGAGATGCAAATTTAGTAGAACTCATCTCTTTAGGATGAGATGCGAATTTAGTAGAACTCATCTCTTTAGGATGAGATGCAAATTTAGTAGAACTCATCTCTTTAGGATGAGATGCAAATTTAGTAGAACTCATCTCTTTAGGATGAGATGCGAATTTAGTAGAACTCATCTCTTTAGGATGAGATGCGAATTTAGTAGAACTCATCTCTTTAGGATGAGATGCAAATTTAGTAGAATTAGTATAAGAATTAGCATAGGTTGTGTCATTTAAAACTTTGTTCGATTTTGGCCGACACGAAACCAAAATCTCGCTTAGTTTAAATTGTCGTCATTAATTTTAGCCGTATTTTCACACGCGTGTATAGATGCGACATTAGAGTTAGTGGGTGCCGAGTTACGGTCACGTTGTGCAGTGTCAGCGGCTTGCCGTTGCTTCATATTATATTGAAGTTTGCGACACTCTTTAATCACGTGTCCAACATTTTTACAATAATTCCAAGTTTTAGGATTATCTTCGAGATTAGTATTAGAATTAGGAGACGGTGAATTTTTGTAAATTTTAAGATCTTTACCATGCCGGTTTTTATTCTTAAAACATTCTGATGAATTATGTCCCGATTTGTTGCAAATAGAACACTGTTTAGAAGATTTTAGATTAGATCTGGATAGATTGTATAATTTTTCTTCGTCAATAGCATACTGTATAGCTTCATTGAGATTAGAGGGGTTTTTACAACGGACAATAGTCGATATGGAAGGGTTTAACCCTAACATAAAGGTGTTTAGGGCAAGGTCCTCCATGGCTGCTATTCTACCAGGCAGTTCCTTGTCATTTTTGCAACTGTAATGTATATCCGACTGTATACGAGTTAATATTGACTCCACCCTTAAAGAATAAATAGTGACGTCTTCATTAGATAATTGTTTACAGTGTTGTAGGTCTGATAGTAAATGTGTGGCGTGCTTTTTCTCCCCGAAAGTAGCCTTTAGGAAAGTTTTTAGGTCCGACCATAATGACCGATCATATGGTATTACGTCACTAAGAACTTCAATGAATACGGAATGTCCGACACTGTACGTCGTAAGTTAAAAAACCGCTTATACGCATACAATAAACCACCGTTCTATATGCACTACATTATGTCGATCAATTCAAACATGTACTTTTTTAAAACCAAATCAATAAATTTACATCAATATCAAATATGCCCAACTTCGTCTTGGTGCAGCTCATTTAGACACGTACTGATATACAAATTCAAATGTTGTAATGGCTAATTTAGCACAGGTTATCGATGACATCGATAAAACGGCATTTTCAACTAGACTAAAACTGTATTCTATAGATGAATGTAAATTGCACCTTGGCGACACAGGTAAACAGTATACGGTTGTGGTTCAAAACATTCGTAGTATCAACAAAAATTTAGATAGCTTCTCGACTCTCTTGAGTTGTCTGTGCTTTCTTCCTGACATTATTATCTTAACTGAATGCTGGCTTGACAATTCGCACGACTATCACGGAATTAGTAACTATGACTACCACTGCTCCAAAATGTACTTAAAATGATACTGTAGTTTTTGGCATTTGCCGAAAAATATCATGCACTACATCTGAGAAAAGTCAAGTCCGAATTGACTATAAAACTTTGAAAAAAAATATCGAAAATGAATCGTGGGATTGGCTTTATGATTTTTCAAACGTTACTGACGCAATACAGCTATTTGTCGAAACCCTATGTAGTAAAATTAGACAGCACACCACTACTAATTACGCCAGGCACCGCCGGTGCCGCATCCGACTTCCGAATGCGGCAGCCATTGAGGCGGAGCTGTACGAGGGGTACAGGGCGGCGAAGACCGCCCTCCGAGATGGGATGCTGCGGGCTAGGGATCTATCCTGCAGGGAGATGCTGGAGTCTCTGGACAGGGACCCATGGGGGCGCCCGTACAAATGGGTGCGGGACAAATTCCACCCCTGGGCTCCCCCGTTGACGCAGAGTCTCCGGCCCCAACTCGTGGAGGGCGTCGTGAGCGCCCTGTTTCCTTCTCGGGGGGAACATACTCCCCCGCCCATGGCTCCGCCCCTGGCGGTGTCAGACGAAGACGAGGACCACAGCGACGGCGGCGACTACAATGCTCCGGAGGTGGCCGAGGTAGATCTGAGAGTGGCGGTACAACGGCTGAAGGCCAAGAATACCGCTTTAGGGATATTACTTAGTATCAGAATGTTGAAGAAAACACTTGTATGACTTGTAATAAGTTGCGATAATTAATTAATTTATTTTCCAAAATGGCGCGTCTTTTATATTATTTACAATAGTTTAACTTAACCAATAAAAACATGTACATTAATTTTTACAACAATCTTAGAAAAATATAGCCAATAGAATCAAAGTAATTTCGACCAATCACAGCAAAGTACATAGTTGTCGCATCAATTCCGCGCGGGGGCGCGCGTGTGTTTCCCGCGCAAACCGAAGGCATAAGTACAGGGCGTCTAGCGGCCCGCTCTTCCATTTGGAGGCGGCCGCCGTAGTGTGAAGACTGGAGTAGCTACTTGTTTGGGCGCGGTGATAGAAGTGGTTGCGAGTGGAAGCTGGACGACCTGGATGCTCCTATTTCTTAACAGAATCGTCAAACGTAACTGTTCTTATCAGAACTATTTGCTTCTTTATCAATTACGTCAAAACGAAATAGTTCTTATCAGAACTGGTTGCTTCCGTGCTTCTTTATTGGGTGATGTCAAAGTGTGGTAATGTGCTGTGATACATGGTGGCTACACCGCCCCGGGACCCGACGGCTTACCTGGGAAAGCCTGGGTCCTGGCCTCGTGGGCTCTCGGTCCTCGACTAGGGGGGCTCTTAAGCGCGTGTTTGGAGAGGGGCCAGTTCCCGCTTCGTTGGAAGACGGGGAAACTGGTCCTCATCAAGAAGCCGGGGCGCCCTGCGGACTCACCGTCCGCATACCGGCCCATCGTGCTGCTCGACGAGGTGGGCAAGCTCTTTGAAAGAGTTAATGCAAACCGCCTCGTTGGGCACCTGGGGAGATCAGGGCCGGACCTAAGCTAGTAACGAACTGCGAGACATGAGCCAGCACATACGACGTGGCTATTTCTTCATGGCTTCGATTCTTCCATCGAGCCAACAGGGTAGTCATTAGGCGGCTGGCGTACGCTGCGAGACATTCGCCCTCCTTCGGCCGGCCGTTGTGGATGTTAACAAGCGATGCAGCAAGAGTTTCAGTGTTGAGTTTGAGTTTCAGTTAAAAATCATCAAATGACTCCTCCCGCCCTGGGTGGGGTGGAAGAGACTGTCAGACTTTTACTGACTAAAAAACCACCCTGTTCCTTCTGTTGCCCTTTACGTTCCGGGGCCACGGTATCCTGTTAAGACGTCCCGCAACCCCGGCAGGCGTTGGCCCCGTCCCTGTGCTGACAGCTCTTTGAGGCGCGCGCGAACAGAACGCGCCGTCGACCCGGGCTTGGTCCTTGATCGGACGGCGAGCTACCCATTACTCGCCATCCGCAAGCCCGCGCCTACGGTGGCCGGATGTCGCCTCGCGACGTCCGACGCCCTGGGCGTCTCCCGCTGCGGCTGGGGCGTGAGGTGGTTCTCTCCCTCACGCGGCCCGCCTCCTCCTTCGCTAGCATTACTGCTTCGCAGAAGGAGGTGACTGCATCCCATTCCCTCTCGCACCGGAGCATGGCCTGAACCAGGTCTGGACGCGAGAGGTCGCCGCCGCCTATCGCCTCCGTGAGGGCACGGCGGTGCTCTGCCCAAGCGGGGCAGTCCTGCACCGTATGCTCCACCGTGTCCTCCGGGCGATCCACACAGTGGTGACACCCGGGCGTTTCCTCCCGCCCTATCCGACACAGGAACCTCCCGAAACAACCGTGTCCGGTGAGGACCTGCGTCAGGCGGTAGGTGAGGACGCCGTAGCGCCACTCCAGCCACTCCTCAAAGAGGGGTCTTACTGCCGCGATTGCGGCGTGCCCGAACTTGGGTTGCGACAGTCGCATCTCTCATTCCGCCATGAGATCGCACCGGAGCTCACTCCGCAGGGCCGCGATTTGCCGTGGCAGCGGGGTTTCACCCCGGCGCTGCGCGTCCACACGCCACTCGTAGACGCGCTGGTGGACTGTCGCCTCCAGATCCCACGGCGGCAATCCGGCAAGGAGGCTTGCCGCTTCGCCGGAGACCGTGCGGTATCCCCGGATCATCCGGATGGCGATGACCCTCTGGCATGCCACCAACTTGTTTGGTGGCCGCCGCCTGATGGAAGGGGCCCACACAGGGGCCCCGTAGAGGGCCATGGACCGCACGACTCCGGCGTAAAGCCTCCGGCAGGAGGCGCCTGGTCCCCCGAGGTTGGGCAGGAGCCGCCAAAAAGCAGCCCCAGCTCTGTCCAATCGCGGAGCCAGACGTCGGAAGTGCTCCTTGAAGCTCCACCGGCTGTCGAGGACGAGACCCAGATACTTCATCGTCACCTCGACGCCGATGTGAACCCCTCCCACCGTTATTTGGGTACCCGATGGTGGCGCGTTCCGAAGACCATGAAAGCACATGGCCTCGGATTTGTGCAATGCCACCTCGAGTCCCAATTGCCGGATCCTTTCGACGACTGTCGCAACACCTCGCGTCGCTAGGTCGGCCGCCGCCTGGTGCGACTCTCCCTGTGCCAGGACGAACGTGTCGTCAGCGTAGCAGACCACGCTGACGCCATCAGGGAGGTCGGCGCGCAGCACCCAGTCGTATCCGATGTCCCACAGAAGCGGTCCCAGGACCGATCCCTGTGGGACACAGCACGACATCTCTCGCCGGTTCCACTCTCCCCGTTGACCGGGGTAGATGACGGCCCTATCCGTCAGATAGTCCTCGACAACACGACGGAGGTAGGTCGGCATCCGGTGATACGAAAAAATCATCCGGTGAATGAAACAGGGCGCTCACGACGCCCTTCACGAGTTGGGGCCGGAGACTCTGCGTCAACGGGGGAGCCCAGGGGCGGAATTTGTCCCGCACCCATTTGTACGGGCGCCCCCATGGGTCCCTGTTCAGAGACTCCAGCATTTCCCTGCGGGATAGATCCCTAGCCCGGAGCATCCCATCTCGGAGGGCGGTCTTCGCCGCCCTGTACCCCTCGTACAGCTCCGCCTCAATGGCTGCCGCATTCGGAGGTCGGATGCGGCACCGGAGGTGCCTGGCGTACAGGCGTCGCGCATCAACGCACGCCTAGCGTAGCGCTGTTATCTCGCGCGACCACCAGTACACCTGATGCCGGGCGCTTCCCGGCCGGGCCCTGCCATGTCGCAGATCACGGACATGGCCTCCTGTAACCACTCCGCCTCGTCGTTGACGTCGGCAGGCCTGTCTGGTGATGACACCTAGGCCTGCACGATCGAGGCTTCCAGGAAGAGCTCCCGGTCCAGCTGCTTTAGCGCCCATCGCGGACTACTCGGGGCCTGTCGGACCGGCGCATCTGGGGTCTGGACGGAGACGTCGAACCGGATGTACCGGTGGTCGGAATACGTCTCCACGCGCCAGTCAACGACACGCGGCGACAGAGCGGGGCTGGCGAACGAGATGTCCACCACCGACTCGCCCCGCATCCGCACACACGTGGGGACAGAACCCTGGGAGGGACAAAGTACGGCTCGGCGACCACCGCGATGTTGATCAGCCACTGCGCCATGCTCTGGACCAAGAGATCCTAAACGGCGGCGCAGTGGTTGATATTCGCCTGGAGGAGGCGCAATGGACCCATGATTAGGGGTCCACATTAGGGGTACTGTGTTAAATCCTATAATAATATACCACTGGATATTCTCCAACTAAATGAGAAAAAAATTAAAACATGCATTAAACGCACACTATGTAGTCGAGCATACTATAAGTTAGAAGATTATATGACAGATAAAAATGCTTGGCTTAATGCTAGTCCTGCTCCACAGCCACTCGGGCTCACAAATTAGTTTTTTTTTTAAGATTATGATGTTTCTTACCCCCTTTTTATTGACCTGAATAACTTGTTTCGTTATCAATACTATTACTTTTTCTTTTTTACATACCACAGTTTATCTAACGATTAAGTACACTGAAGTGTTAGTGTTGCATAATTTAATATCATTTATTCCAATTTTGTAAATGTGAGTACCATGGAGCTTTTTATTTATTAAGTTACTATGTGCTTTGGCTTAATGAGCATGGCAGTTGAGAGGTTGTCATGCTCACTCAAATGTCTCGCTGATGGTGGCGCGTGTGTTGGATCATTTGGCTCCCTCCATGATGGTTGAGCTAGGTGGTGCTGATCCATGCGTCATGCTCGTGAACGGGTGCTGTCAGTTGTGATTGGTCATGTCTTAACTGCCATGGCTTACATCTTTAATTTATATTTAACTTCAGTTTTATATTCACCTTCATTGTGTGCACATGTAAACAACCGGCATTGTCTGCACGGGGCTCCGGGGGCGGTGGAGGCTGGGTCGACGGGTTTGCCGCCGAAGCTTCCTTTCCCCTCTTTCGCCGGCCACCTTTTGTCGCCGGCGTGGCCGGGGCCGGGGCCGGCCTTGCAGGGGCCGGCCTAGCCAGAACCGGCTTTGCCGGAGCCGATCCCGCCGGAACCGATGCTGCCGGAACCGGCCGTGCCGGGGCCGCTCCCGGAGCCGCCTTTGCCGGTTTTGCCCGTTTTGCGGCGGCGGCAGCTGCGGCGTAAGAGGTCGCCGCCAGTGGGGGGCGCAGAACCCGGCTCTCCAGCACCGAGAACCTCTGGTTAAAGGAGGCCAGCTCCTGCCGCACCAGGTTGAGGAGAGGGCTCTCCTCTGGCGCGGGCTGGCTTGGCCTCTCGGTCTCCCGCTGTGGCGCCCCCCGACGACCGGCTCCTTGGAGCCCGGCCAGGTCCTCCTTCAGCCGGAGGTTCTCCCTCTGGACTGCCTCCACTTCCGCCTTCAGGAGGCCGACCTCTGTCCGCAGCTCCGACATCAGGCCTGCCACACGAGGCTCGGCGAAAGAGGCCGCCGCCGCCGCCAAGATGGAGGCCGTGGCTTCGGTGATGGCCCTGTCTTTTGACGCTTTCGTTTCTGTTTAGCAGAGGGCTATAAAAAGCTCCATGGTACTCACATTTACAAAATTGGAATAAATGATATTAAATTATACAACACTAACACTTCAGTGTACTTAATCGTTAGATAAACTGTGGTATGTAAAAAAGAAAAAGTAATAGTATTGATAACGAAACAAGTTATTCAGGTCAATATAAAGGGGGTAAGAAACATCATAATCTTAAGAAAAAAAACTAATTTGTGAGCCCGAGTGGCTGTGGAGCAGGACTAGCATTAAGCCAAGCATTTTTATCTGTCATATAATCTTCTAACTTATAGTATGCTCGACTACATAGTGTGCGTTTAATGCATGTTTTATTTTTTTTCTCATTTAGTTGGAGAATATCCAGTGGTATTTTATTATAGCATTTAACACAGTACCCCATAAAAAAAGTGCTTACTTTTGACAATCTGAATTCTTCTTCTTCTGATTTAATTTGTTCCTATTTCTAGTATTAAAATTATGTCTATCACTAATTTTCTTAAAAAGATGAAGGTTTTTCCGAACGTGCATGATGTTTTCATATATATATTGACAAGGTACCGTCATGATGTTAATTTTTTTAAACAATTCCCTTAGAGTATCTCGACTGCCAAGATTATAGATGGCTCTGACGGCCCTCTTTTGCAGGATAAAGATAGAATTTATATCTGCAGCCCGTCCCCAAAGCAAACTATCGTAAGACATGATGCTGCAGTATTATACTGGAGAGTGCGCTGCCGACCTGACTTCGCGGGGCTTCGAACCGCCATGGTTAGTTGCCCCGTGTCGGCGGCCAAAAGGATAGCGGAGGGTTGAAGGTTCCTGGTGGGCTGGGTTTCGGCGCATGTCAAACTCCTCGAGCCCAGACCCCTGAGGTGCTTCCGCTGCCAAGTGGGCAACCACGCGGCATGCGTCTGCACCTCGGAGGTGGACCGCAGCGACAAGTGCTTTCGCTGCGGTCAGCCCGGTCATATGGCCGCCTCGTGCAACGCCGCGCCGCACTGCTTCGCATGTGCGGCTGCTGGCAAGCCGGCCGATCACCGGGCAGGGGGAAGGCCTGCGCCCCGCCCGCCAGGGCCAGGGGTAGGGGTAAGCGCTCCGCTGCCACCGCCGCTGCCGCTGTCGCCGCCGCTGCCGCCGTAACCTCCGCCGTCGCCGCCGCTGGTGTGGCTCCGCCCTCGAAGAGGGTCGTGGAGGGGGATGCAGTGGACTAATCACGGGTCCATTGCGCCTCCTCCAGGCGAATATCAACCACTGCGCCGCCGCTCAGGATCTCTTGGTCCAGAGCATGGCGCAGTGGCTGATCAACATCGCGGTGGTCGCCGAGCCGTACTTTGTCCCTCCCAGGGATGACTGGGTGATGGACCTCGACGGCTCGGTGGTCATAATCGCGTCGGCCGCCGCCGGTACCCCGTCTCTCGAGAGTGTCAAGAGAGGACGGGGTTGTGTGGCAGCACGGTTCGGGGAGATCGCCGTGGTAGGCGTCTCCCCGAACCGAACTCTCGCCGAGTTCAACGTCTTCCTTAGGGAGCTAGGAGTCGTCGTCGCCGGGTTCAGTTCCCTCCCCGTGTTGGTCCTCGGGGATTTCAATGCCAAGAACGTGGCTTGGGGTTCCCGGTACACGGACCACGCGCGGGGCAGGATGGTAGAGGACTGGGCTCTGGAGACAGGCCTGGTTATTCTGAACCGGGGTTCTGTCCCCACGTGTATGCGGATGCGGGGCGAGTCGGTGGTGGACATCTCGTTCGCTAGCCCCGCTCTGTCGCCGCGTGTCGTTGACTGGCGCGTGGAGACGTATTCCGACCACCGGTACATCCGGTTCGACGTCTCCGTCCAGACCCCAGATGCGCCGGTCCGACAGGCCCCGAGTGGTCCGCGATGGGCGCTAAAGCAGCTGGACCGGGAGCTCTTCTTGGAAGCCTCGATCGTGCAGGCCTGGGTGTCATCTTCAGACAGGCCTGCCGACGTCAACGACGAGGCGGAGTGGTTACAGGAGGCCATGTCCGTGATCTGCGACATGGCAGGGCCCGGCCGGGAAGCGCCCGGCATCAGGTGTATTGGTGGTCGCGCGAGATAACGGCGCTACGCTAGGCGTGCGTTGATGCGCGACGCCTGTACGCCAGGCACCTCCGGTGCCGCATCCGACCTCCGAATTCGGCAGCCATTGAGGCGGAGCTGTACGAGGGGTACAGGGCGGCGAAGACCGCCCTCCGAGATGGGATGCTCCGGGCTAGGGATCTATCCCGCAGGGAAATGCTGGAGTCTCTGAACAGGGACCCATGGGGGCGCCCGTACAAATGGGTGCGGGACAAATTCCGCCCCTGGGCTCCCCCGTTGACGCAGAGTCTCCGGCCCCAACTCGTGAAGAGCGCCCTGTTTCACCGGATGATTTTTTCGTATCACCGGATGCCGACCTACCTCCGTCGTGTTGTCGAGGACTATCTGACGGATAGGGCCGTCATCTACCCCGGTCAACGGGGAGAGTGGAACCGGCGAGAGATGTCGTGCTGTGTCCCACAGGGATCGGTCCTGGGACCGCTTCTGTGGGACATCGGATACGACTGGGTGCTGCGCGCCGACCTCCCTGATGGCGTCAGCGTGGTCTGCTACGCTGACGACACGTTCGTCCTGGCACAGGGAGAGTCGCACCAGGCGGCGGCCGACCTAGCGACGCGAGGTGTTGCGACAGTCGTCGAAAGGATCCGGCAATTGGGACTCGAGGTGGCATTGCACAAATCCGAGGCCATGTGCTTTCATGGTCTTCGGAACGGGCCACCATCGGGTACCCAAATAACGGTGGGAGGGGTTCACATCGGCGTCGAGGTGACGATGAAGTATCTGGGTCTCGTCCTCGACAGCCGGTGGAGCTTCAAGGAGCACTTCCGACGTCTGGCTCCGCGATTGGACAGAGCTGGGGCTGCTTTTTGGCGGCCCTTGCCCAACCTCGGGGGACCAGGCGCCTCCTGCCGGAGGCTTTACGCCGGAGTTGTGCGACACGATTGTTTCGGGAGGTTCCTGTGTCGGATAGGGCGGGAGGAAACGCCCGGGTGTCACCACTGTGTGGATCGCCCGGAGGACACGGTGGAGCATACGGTGCAGGACTGCCCCGCTTGGGCAGAGCACCGCCGTGCCCTCACGGAGGTGATAGGCGGCGGTGACCTCTCGCGTCCGGACCTGGTTCAAGCTATGCTCCGGGGCGAGAGGGAATGGGACGCAGTCACCTCCTTCTGCGAAGCAGTAATGCTAGCGAAGGAGGAGGCGGGCCGCGTGAGGGAGAGAACCACCTCACGCCCCAGCCGCCGCGGGAGACGCCCAGGGCGTCGGACGTCGCGAGGCGACATCCGGCCACCGTAGGCGCGGGCTTGCGGATGGCGAGTAATGGGTAGCTCGCCGTCCTATCAAGGACCAAGCCCGGGTCGACGGCGGAGGTTACTAGCGAAATAACGTCACGCAATAAGTTACTGCAGGAGATTAAGGCGAGTGCAAGTCTGAAGCGGAAGTTCGATCGCAGTACCGGTGATGGCGCCACTGATGCAAAGCGTTTTAAGCCACAAACTTCCACTATGTTCACGTGCCTTAAGTGCGGAAAACCGGGACACAAAGCGGTGAACTGTCGTTCGAAGTTTACGCAACCTGCTGGAGTTAACGTCCAGAAAACTAAACCGGCGGCGACTTCATCGGGTTCCAGCAAGAGAGTAACGTGTTTCAGTTGTGGAGAAGCCGGACACATCTCTACAAACTGCCAACGCGGCAGTGCGGGTGGCGCGTCATCGTCTGCGGGCAGCGCTGCCAACGCAACGGAGCGACGCGTTTGGAACAATTGGAACAATCCGGTGAGTCGTACTATTTTTATTCCGGTGCCGAATGCTCTCTTGTCAAACAATCTACTCGTATTAGCCGTTACTTCAAAGGTCAACATGTTTATTCGATAGTTCGTATAAAAGGTATCGGTTGTGCTAATGTAGATTGTACCGCACAAATTCTTTGCGACGTTTTTATTAATAGTCATTGTTTACCGATTTTATTTCATGTTCTACCCGATAATTATTTGAAATATAATGTAATGATCGGACGCGAAATTTTAAAATTAGGTTTTACAATTAACATGACCAGATCTTCCTTAATTATTTCTAAACAAAAAAGTGTAGCGGTTTTTAGTCATGAAAAAAATCGGTTACTTTGTTTGAATGATGTCAATACCGATATGCAAAATAGGGACCCTTTGATATCGTTGTTGAATGAATATTCCCTTGCTTTTATTAACGGGTTACCCCGTACACGTGTTACTTCTGGTGAACTGAAAATTAGGCTTCAAGACCCGAACCGTACTGTTTATCGTCGACCTTACCGACTCAGCCCAGATGAAAGGCAAGTAGTGCGATCTAAGGTTAAGGAATTATTAGACGCTAATATCATTCGGCCTAGTCAGTCCCCTTTTGCAAGTCCTATTCTTTTGGTTAAGAAACGTGACGGTTCTGATCGTATGGTAGTAGATTATCGGGAACTAAATTCCAATACTATCCCTGACCGGTTTCCATTGCCTCTTATAGCTGATCAAGTGGCTAGGTTATCAGGCGCGAATTTTTACTCCTGTCTAGACTGCGCAAGTGGCTTTCATCAAATTCCAATTCGGGAACCCGATAGTATCGAACGTACTGCCTTCATTACGCCTGATGGGCAGTTTGAATACTTGGCTATGCCGTTTGGTCTTCGAAACGCACCTAGTGTTTTCCAAAGATCGGTGTCAAATGCCCTTGGTGACTTGGCTTTCTCTTACGTGGTCTTATACATTGATAACATCCTCATACCGTCAGTATCTGAGGAGGAAGGTATCAATAGGCTGTGCGAAGTTTTGGAAGCACTGACTAAAGCCGGATTTTCTCTTAATATTTCGAAGTGTTCATTTTTGAAACGTCATGTAGAGTTTTTAGGCTATGATATCACAGCTGGCGAGCTGAGGCCGAATCCCAGAAAGATTGAAGCCCTAACTAAACTACCTCCCCCTGACAATATTCATCAACTTAGACAATTCATTGGCCTTGCTTCATACTTTCGTAAGTTTGTTAAAGGTTTCTCTCAAATTATGTCGCCTCTGTTTTTATTGACGACTAGTAAGAAATTCATTTGGAAATTAGAACACGAGCAGATAAGACAACAAGTTATTTCAATTTTAACTACTAAGCCTGTCTTAATTATTTTTAACCCTGAGCACCCAATTGAATTGCATACTGATGCAAGTGCTGATGGGTATGGCGCTATTCTTTTTCAAAAAGTAAATAATAAACTTTAGGTTGTCGAGTATTTTAGTAAACGCACCTCGAAAGCCGAGTCAAAATACCACTCAAATGAGCTGGAGCCTCTGGCCGTAGTAAACGCAATTAAACACTTTCGTCATTATTTACAAGGACGATATTTTGAAGTTATTACCGATTGTAATTCATTGAAGGCTTGTGGTGGGCTTTCCTTCAAGCATTTGACTTTCAAATCTTTTATCGCGAAGGTCGTCAGTAGTGTATTATTGGGCATTCTATACCACTATCGGCAAGTAGCTCGGCGAGTGCGCCTCGCTGCCGATAGTGGTATAGAATGCCCAATAATCGACACTCGACTCGACTCTCCACTCGACCAATAAACTCGAACGAGACAGTTTGTTGCACCGTGTACTTGATTAGGAACGATTTACTCAACCAACGACTAGTAACTTCCATATTATGGCGGGTCAGTATGAACAATCAACTATCAACTCGACTGTAGTGTATACTGTACACGACCAATGATCATGCGAGCTCGCTATCGCTCTGAAAGGTGGTACAGAATGCTCAATAATGAACAATCGACTCGATCACTGACCAGTAACGCAAAAGAGGTTGTGGTAAGTTTATAAATGATAGCGTTCTAAATACATTCACTCATTTTCAATTGGTTCATTTCCGACAGTAATCATGAAATTTGTAAAACAACCGCAATCGCTGCATGTTAATACAGTCTGCGATGATATTTGCAAGACAAGTTTTCGTCACGGAGAATTATTGCCTAACTCAGTACGGTGTATTATTTGCGGTCCGTCCAATTGTGGAAAAACGAATTTATTAATTGGTCTTCTAATACACGAAAACGGATTAAGATTTGAAAATGTTTATGTTTATTCAAAAACTCTGCACCAACCTAAGTACATTTTTTTAGAAAGTGTTTTGCAACGGGTGCCT
Organism: Hoplodrina ambigua; assembly: GCA_949774945.1. NCBI lineage: Eukaryota > Metazoa > Arthropoda > Insecta > Lepidoptera > Noctuidae > Hoplodrina > Hoplodrina ambigua. The sequence continues at coordinate 16,951,674 of OX458964.1, forward strand.
GGTGTTTCCCTCCAGAAATATCAGGGAAATGAGGAAGTACTAAGCGTTCAGGACGCAAAACCCAACTCCGTGATTATTTTTGATGATGTTGCTTGTGAAAATCAGAGTAACATGCGTGATTATTTTGCGATGGGAAGACACAAGTGCATTGATTGTTTCTATCTAAACCAAACGTATAGTAAAATCCCTAAGCAGTTAGTAAGAGACAATGCGAACTTAATCATACTTTTTAAACAAGATGAAATAAATTTACGGCATATTTATGAAGAACATGTCAACACTGATATGTCATGGATTGAATTTCGTGAAATGTGTTCGAAAATATGGAGTGAGCCTTTCAATTATGTAGTAATTAATAAGGATTGCTCCAAAAATAAAGGATGTTACAGAAATAAATTTGACACTTTTGTTGTCTTTGATTAAAAATACTAATATTTAAGACCGGTACCCTCGCGATAATATTATTCTTCAGGCAACGCTTAATCAGTCACGAACTTTTTTTTTTATTATTATGGAGAAATCACTGAAAAGACAAATAGTTGAAGCTGCAGAGGCTGTTAAAAAGAAAGTGCGAAAGATGAGAGATGTTGAGAATAACAATCAGCAAGTGCTGGAATCAGTGTTCAAGCCGGTAACAGAACCACTCAACCAAATTGCTAATGTCAGTAAGAAGGCTTCTCTCCTGCATAATATAGAAAATGAAGAAACCGATGTTCCGTTTATCGATAAAACTCTGCAAAAAGAAGACCCTATTAGTTCAGAAAGCAATGATAACAACGACAATGAAGACGAATATGAATCTGATATCGAAAGTGATTCTTCGTATAAATCATTAACTGAAAACAACCAGAGATGTGATATGTCATCCTGGTCAGTGTCCTCAGAAGCACTGAAAGATATTCCGTTTGGTGTCCGAGTAGAGAGCGGCAAATTGATGTTAGGTTCTGCGCGTATAACGATCAGCGATGAGTATATCATCGTGGCTGGACGCAAATACCGAAATACGCCTGGTTTAAAACAATTGCTGCTGAAAAAGAACGTAGATTTAAGCATGGTTACAGAGAGTGATATGAAACATTATAAGTCGATGTTACTTGATACAAATGCACATCGACGAGACTATGAACCCAGTAAACCAATAAAAAGTAATAAAGGACAAAAATATTTGCAAATTATAAAGCCTCTGTTCCAACTACGAAATACAATTCAGGAACACCAATCGAAGGGAAAAGGACTACTACCTTTAACAAAAACGTGGAAGAAAAACGTAGATTTTGTATATTGGGACGATCCCAATGAACTGGTGGATAGATTAAAATTATTGATTGCATCTCGAGATGCTGGTAACACAGGATTAGATAATAAAATTATATCTATCATTGAAGAATTGCGTGAAAGTAAAGTTATAAATTAATAAATATTTTAAAATGTGTTTATTTTATTATTAGCCTCTCGATACAATACACCTTAAACATGAACGTAGACAAATTCGGACACTACATTCACAAAAGAATGCGTTTTGCTGAGTTATTTGAGTTTGATGAGAATGCTCTGTTAAAATTAGAAAACGGAGATTTTGATTTAAAAACTTCAAGACTGAGAGGAATTAGATCTCCAGTAGAAGCAGACGATGCTGTGAACAAGGATTATGTAGATCGATTGAATGCTAACACATTAAAAGAATTAAATAATTTGACTGTGGACAAGGATTATGTAGATCGTTTGAATGCTAATATGTTAAAAGAATTTAATAATATGATTGGATCATTGCGTTCTCAAATCATAAAAGACACAAAGGGTACAGTACAGGCTACTTTAAAAGCAAAGATACCTGAGGTTTTAACTCATTTGCAAGATAAGTTTTATACTAAAGCAGAGGTAGATAAATTACTTCAAAATAAATCTCCATAATGGCAAAACAGCAAATTGTTAATGAACTACACAAAGCAGCAAGAAGAAATTTCCTTCGACGTTCCGTCATTCTAAAAGGGGTCGATGACTTGTGGCAAGCTGATCTAATGGACATGCAAAACCTGAGAAAATATAATAAAGGTCATAATTACATTCTAGTGGTGATTGACTGCTTCTCAAAGTACGCTTGGGCAGAGTCATTAAAATCAAAAAATAAACTCGATGTTACTCATGCATTTAAACGAATACTGATTAACAGCAATCGCAAACCTGTTAATTTACAAACTGATAAGGGAACAGAATTTTATAACAACTCATTTCAAACGCTTATGAAGACGTATAATATTAACCATTACTCAACGTTTTCTAGCAAAAAAGCTTCGATCGTGGAGCGACTGATTAAAACACTTAAAAATAAATTATATAAATATTTTAGTTTGAATGGGAACTATAAATGGTTAGGTATACCATTAGAAGTTACGTTAAAGACTTATAACAACACAAAACATCGTACTATTAAATTTAAGCCAATTGAAGTTAATAAATCTAGTGAGTCAGTTATAAAAGAAAATATTAAAAAAACCTTAAATCATGTAACCACTCGTAGAAAACCTAAGTTCAAAGTAGGTGACTTTGTTCGTATCAGTAAATACAAACACAATTTTGAGAAAGGTTACACACCTAATTGGTCAACTGAAATATTTACTATAAAAAAAATAAATCATACCATACCAGTAACATATCATATACAAGATCAGCGAAAGCAAGCCATATTGGGAACTTTTTACGAGCAAGAACTTCAAAAATCTTACTATCCGGGTATTTATTTGGTAGAAAAGGTTTTAAAAAGGAAAGGAACAAAAATGTTTGTGAAATGGTTGGGTCTAAACAACGAAGAAAACAGTTGGATCAACAAAACTGCAATAGTGGAATAAAACAATTATATAACAGTTAATTTTGCATTATTTCTTTCATTACACTTTAGACAATGCAAGGAGGTGAACTTGTTAATACCCTAATTAATAATCTGCCGTTCGAACTTCATTTACCAGGCTACAATTATTGCGGCCCGGGAACAAAACTCCAGAAACGTTTACTACGAGGTGACCGAGGTGTAAATAAGCTAGACGAAGCTTGCATGCATCACGACATTGCATATGCAAACCATACAGACTTACCCAATCGTCACAAAGCTGATTTACAACTACTTAATATGGCTAAACAAAGACTTAAATCGAACGATGCAGGGAAAGGTGAAAAACTTAGTTCGTGGTTAGTGAGCAAAGTTATGAAAGCCAAACTGAAATCTGGTGCCGGCGTTAAAACGTTTAAAAGTTTCGTATCAAAAATAAGAGCGAAGATAAAGAAACTGAAACCAAAGGACAGTAAAACTTTAATTAACGCTGCTTACTCAGCAGCAATAAAAATATTTCCTAACATTCAGAAAATTCGAGTACCACGAGTGATACCCTTACCAAAGACTGGAGGTATTCTACCCTTAATCCCGATTTTTGCGGGCTTATCAGCATTAGGAACTTTAGCTGGTGGTGCGGCTGGTATTGCAAAAACTGTTAACGATTACAAAGCTGGTCAGCAAAATTTACTAGAAACACAACGACATAATAGGGCTATGGAGTCTTTAAAGTTAGGGCAGGGTTTATACATTAAGCCACATAAAAATGGAAAAGGTTTATTCGTGAAATCTTCAAAAAACTGAAAAATAAGCTACCTAATCGTCCTCTAACTAATGTAGACATCCAAAGGTATGCACGCGACATCCCTCACTTTCGGGGAGTGTACATGAGGGATCAATTACCAAGAACGCCAAATCCGATTGAATGTGGTATCGTTAACTTGGACGATTATAAGAACGAAGGGACGCATTGGGTAGCTTATGTAAAAGTAGGCAATTATTGTGAATATTTTGATAGCTTTGGAAATTTGAAGCCTCCAATGGAATTAATACGATATTTTAAGAATTGTAATGTTTTTTATAATTATACAAGATATCAGAAATTCAACACTGTAAATTGTGGACACTTATGTTTAGAATATCTGTGGACTTTTTGGAATAAAAACATATAAAATCTATGATTTTCTTTTATTCCAATCATTTGCAAAATGTCACTCACATTATCGATAACTGGAAACTCGTCAACTTTATCTACTTACTATCCCAACACGTTGCAACTATATGAACAGTATGAGTGTGCCTTATTGCATTTCGCAACATTTAATTCGATTCCAAACATTGACAAAACGAATAATAAATTCTATTATGGTTCTAACGAAGTTATTGAAATACCGGAGGGCACCTATGAATTGCAAGATATTAATGATTATTTAAAATCTGAAATGAAAGATGCCTCAATCAAACTACAGTGCAATAACAATACTTTAAAAGCTGCTGTATATTGTACAAAGGACATAAATTTTAATAAAGAAGGTACTTTCAGGAATTTATTAGGGTTTAATAAACAAATCTTGAAAGCAAATAAATGGCATGAGTCACAGTTGCCGGTCAACATTTTACCTACAACTGTGATCAGGATCGAATGTGATATTGTAAGCGGCTCGTACACAAACGGAGAACCGAGTCACATTATCCACGAATTTGCACTCAACGTTCCTCCCGGATATAGGATTATAGAAATTCCGAAAAACGCGATATACTTTCCAATCAACCAAAACAACATTAGCTGCATACATATCAGGCTGTTAGATATAAATAACCGCTTAATAAACTTGCGCGGTGAAGAAGTGCAGCTGTATTTGCATCTCAGAAGAAAAAAATGATCGACTACAATAAATATGTGCATCAGCAAATCAAAAATATCAGTTCCACTCAAGCTTCCAACCATATAAGAGCTCGCCCTAAGAAGAAAATAAAATTAACTAAAGACAACAAGGCATTTCTCAAAGCGATCGGTTTACTAAAATGAATATCTTAGACGTTTTATCCGCTCCGACTTACGACAACACGGTTGAAGGAATCGAATTTCACTCTTACAAGCCCTACGTAACTAGTTTCAATAGGAACGATGAAATTCGTATACCCATTAACCAACAAGACTTGTATATACTTCCGTCAGCTAGTACCTTGTATTTGGAAGGGACTGTTATCGTAAGCAAAAAGGATATGAAAGAGAAAGCCACTAGTGTTAATTTTACGAATAATGCTCTACTTTACCTGTTCCAAGATATAAGATACGAGCTAAATGGAGTGGAAATTGATAGAATAAAAAATGCTGGCATAACTACCACCATGAAATCGTTAATATCAATGAGTGAAAGTGAGTCAAAGATATCTAATGCATGGGGCTGGAATATCGATGGCATAAAAAATATAAATGGGGGTAGTTTTTCCGCGTCTATACCACTCAGTAACATCATCGGTTTCGCTGAAGATTTCAAGAAAGTCGTGATAAATTGTAGGCACGAACTGATATTGCTACGAAGTAATACTAACCTGAATGCGATCAAACTTAACACCGGTGAATTTGTAGAAGACGTTCAAATAAATAAAATCATCTGGCGTGTACCGCATGTTAAAGTGTCCGACAAAGAGAAAATAAGTTTACTCAAACTGTTAGAAAAAGATCGACCACTCCAGATGATATTCAGAAATTGGGATCTCTACGAATATCCAGCTTTACCTAAAACTACAAAACATACCTGGTCCATCAAAACTTCCTCGCAAATAGAGAAACCTAGATACATAATTATGGGCCTACAAACAAATAGAAAAAACAATTCAAGTTCTGATATGTCTCAGTTCGATCACTGCCATGTTCGTGACGTTAGAGTATACCTAAATTCAACTTACTTCCCCTATGAAAACCTAAATGTCAGTTTCGCGAATAACAGAATCGCTTTATTATACGAGCAATACATTCGATTTCAACAGTCTTATTACGGACGTCGCCCGGAACCCTTATTAAGTGAAAAACAATTTAAAGATTTGGCGCCGCTCTTTATCATAGATTGCTCTAGACAAGCTGATAATGTAAAGACAGGTCCTATTGTGGATGTACGAGTGGAAATAGAGAGTGATTCGGACATACCAGATCAAACTTCTGCATATTGTCTTTTATTGAACGACTGCATAATTGAGTATAAGCCTCTAAGTAATACTGTGAGAAAAATATCATGAATCCGAATACTATCATATTAGATGTTCAAGGGTTTAAAGACCTGTACAATAATTTTATAATAAAAGAATTAGCTTTTGCTAGTCGTGATTATACTCAAACATTTTTAATAAAACCACCATACTTGTTTAACTACTTAACAAGTGATGAAAAGAAGCAGGTTAAATGGTTGGAAAGAAATAGGGGAATTTATTGGAATGAAGGTTATATTGACTACAGAGAATTTTGACGTATAATCGTTCCATATCTAGAAAATAAGGAAATCATTGTAAATGGTTTGGAGAAGGTGAATTGGATAAAGGATCTTTGTATGAATTGTAAAGTATTAGACCTTGGTAAAGAACAATGTCCTAATTTCTCTGTTTTGCATAAAACATACTGTGAAGGAAGATCTAATTTTAATTGTAATAAACATCTGAAGCATTGTGCGCTTAAAAATGTGCTTTGTTTAAGGAAGTATTTAGAACGGGCATAAAATGTATGCACTAATGTGTGTAATGTAGATTATTAGTTTTTAGGTTTGTTAAATAAAAATCAAAATAAGTGATACATGCTTTTATTTTGCTAAACACTCCCCACACTTCTCCAAATAACTTAACACTACACGCAATTGAATAGAAATATCTTAATAAAATTATAGACATTAATTTACACAAACGATTATTAAAAGTCAGTATCTATTAAAGATTTCGATATTTTCTTAACTAAAGACTCAGTTTCGTCCATAACACTGTCGATCGCATCTTGAACAATATATTGTGCGTTTATAATAACGTTCTCACTGTCACTATCACTGTCTATGGTTTGAGGATTGTTATTACATAGATCTATGACTGAAATTTTTATTAATTTAATCCCTCTTCGCTGTAGTCGACTCATCACGTAGGATTTGGTTGGTTTTAGTTTTTTCGACTTTTCCCTGCATCGTTGTTTTGGTTTTTTATCTTTTGTGACTGGTTTGCTGTGCTCGGGTTCGCTGCGAAACATCTCAGAGAATCCTTCGTAAGGATCCTGGGCATACTGGCTGAACATGATCTCGGATTCAGACATCTGAAACAAAATACAAAACAATTATACCACTATTCCTTTAGTATAGCGCTCTAAAGCGTTATAATTGGGTTTTCCATGGAGTTCACTATATTCCTTTATTATATTGATTATTAACACTACCGCGATCATAATTGTTAGTTACAAAAATAATTATACTCACCGACATGATTACTTTTGCTGAAGGTTAAAAAAATATATGAAACAGGTGTTCGCGATGAATAATATTTCGTTAATGATTGCAAAATAATTAAATACCGTGTAATAATTAATTACATGTCATCTAAGCATTTGTGTCTCCATGCTAAGGCCAATGAACTGCAACGTAGACAATAATTATACAATGAAGAATAGTGCCTTGTAAGCGTGTTACTTAATCGTAAACGTTAGTTATTTAAAAATCAACCTTACGATGCAAGGTATCTAGGTGCATAGTGCAACTGAAATCATTGCAATCGGTATTTACTTCATTTATCGATTGAAAAAAGAGTGTAATTATATTTTAAAGTAAATAGAATTTCATAAATGAAACAAGTCAATGGTTACAATAATTCCAATTTTATTTAATTTTTGTATAATAGTTATTAACATTTATTATTTTCTAAAACAAAACTTATTACATGAGTAGCCTTAGATAATTACGTAAAACTAAACTTAAATTATGATCAGAGTAATTCATTCTTAAAAATAAACGCATGACCCCAGGCTCGAGTTGAAATTTGATCTACAGAAATCGATCGTTTGTCATCATTTCTAGATAAAGCAACTTTGTTGACAGTACGAGTAAATATTTCGTGTTTTATCGATTTAAACATATAATTTTTTCTCCGGATTACTCCGCCATTAAATAAAATGGTTTCATAGTCTGATAAGTTTAAATCCCTGACCACGCTTGCTTTCACCCCTTTTGCTTTTTTAATAATATTATTAGGGGTTTTTATAGAGTAAAGTTTCGATCTCAAGCCAACAAAATCAGATATATATTTTCCTCCCATTTCATCTTTAAAGAGACCGGGTACCTTTTTATTTTTTAGCGGTATCTGTAAATCATTTGCGGCTTCATAGTTACTGCTGTCAAAATATTGTAAAAAATTATATTTCAAATCATGGTAAAAATCGTTAGTGTCTATTTTATAAACAAAGGAATCGGTATCTGTGTAACATAGCTGCACTCGATCTTTATAAAAAGGCTTTACAATATCGTAATGAAAGTAATACATGTGTGCTTTTGAAAGTTCCAACACAGTGAAACCTATGTAGATAGGCTTATCTAAAATAATTTGATCAGGTTTCATTTGTATCGCAACTAAGTTTTCAGATAAAATAGATGCACTGTGGAAATAGGGGTTGGCTATAAGTTTCTCAGCGGATATAAATTTCTTAGTTCGATTGGACTGATCGCACCATTGATTAACTAAATGCACGGTTACTCTATTTTCAGTATTTTCTAATGTCTTTCCAAAAACACTGTTATTTAATAACTTAAAAAAGTCTTGTTCGAAGGAACTTTTTGCTTTTTGTCTTAATTGAGTATTTAACTCTATGTATTGTTTTAAATATGGAGCCTGTCTAAAAGTAATAGCTCTATGAATTTTACGCAAAATTAAACCATGTTCCAAACATTTTTTTAAATGAACGTAATGAATCACATAGTTGTACTTATTATACAAATTTGCTATGAGTTTCTTGATTTTACCTCCCGGGGGTACACATTTTTCAGGACAAAATGGTAAGTCATTATGATGATTATGTAAATTTTCGGGATACAATAGATCGACTTCTAATATGAAGCCCCATTTTGCGTTATCTTCTATAGCGGTAACATCAAAATTAGCTAATTCGTTATCACCTAAAAATCTGAAACTAGAGTATGGTAAATACTGACACATGCTGAAACCGTAAAGATTATTACAATCTAAGTATACTATGAAACTCTCAGGTTGTGATGGATTATATTCAGGCATGTACTTGTGATTAGCTCTAGCATGCCGATGGGAACACATGCACAAACCACCGCGTATACCGCTTTGTATCATTCTGACGATAGCTAAGTCCGACACTAGCTCTAACTGAACGCCTGTTTTTAGCAACATCGCATCGAAAGATAAACTGGGTGCAGTAATGTAAAACGAGGGGTCAAGACTGTAATATTGTTTACAGGTTTTCCGAAACTTTTGGAATATGTCTGTTAACAAAAGCACATCCGTTTTTAAGTATAGATCCGTATACTCGCCTAGGTTATTAATATTGAATTCAGCCCAAACAGCCTGCGCGTGATTATAATCTTCATCACTAATGACTTCGTTAGTCAAAGAATTATAAAAATTATCCTTAGACGGCAAAAATGTTTGATCGTAACATCCCCAAGTGGTCATGTAATCATATGGATAAACACCTTTTCTTCTCAATAAATTAAACTGTCTTTCTTTAGAAAAATGAGACCGTAGATTAACGAAATCTTCCACCTGCAATGTTTTAGCGAGCTTGTCTAAACTTGTTCCCAAAAAGTTGAAGGAATCTAAAAACCTTATACAAATGTACTCGTTATCGGCAATAGGAATAAATTTAGTAAATGCTACATATTTTTCTTTAGTCTTGGGGATTATTTTAATTGAACCTGGAATTTCACCTAACTTTTTTATAAATAAATGGCAATCGTATCCGGATAAATTGTGAAAAAATATTGGAATAAATTTTGGTACTTTATGCTGTAAATTACAGTGTCGATGTGCTGCACCTCGATATAGACCTGTAATATGACAATGATCTCTTACTTTATCGGTTAAGAGTAAATTGTCGCAAATATGACACTTAACGGCACGTTTAAAATCACGAGAATTTTCATCAGTGAATATCATAGGCTCGCTTTTGGATATAATTTTATGTATTTGTTTTACGTCCTCAGTAAGAAAATGTATAAATTTCGAAACACAATCATTACCCCGATAACTTCTATAGCCCTCAACGGTGGCATTTTTTTTTGATGACACGACATTGTAAGCGAACGCCGCTGGCACGTGGCGTTTTAAGTATGACGTGTTAGCGGTGTTGAATTCAGCGCCGGAAATTGGTTCAAGTAACGTTTCAAAGTCGGCATATATGACGAATGGAATATTTTGTTTTCTATCATAATTTTTAAATTTTAAAAATGACCCTTTTTCCGGTAAAACAGTGACAATCCCCCCACACAAGTGGGATTCAATTTGACTAAGCGTTGGAAAAAACAATAAACATGTTTCACAGAAATATAGTTTACCATGATGTTTGGTCATCTGATTTCTAACTAAACGAGATAAATCTTTGATGAGACAGTAATGAGAATTATTATTATTTTCTAAAAACAGTAGATGGATACTTTTATTAGACTTGTCATTCAGCGTTATATACAATGGCCCAATAATTGTTTTCTCATTTTTTAAACCATATACAAATATATTGAGAGAAGGATTATCTCTCTCAAAGATAGCTATGTCCGAGAATGTAATTGGAAATGTTAAATTATTAACATTCAAAACTTCCTGAAAGTATGGATAAGACGAAATCCTATCGGGATGTCTGTTTGTGGGGTACAATGCCGCCACAACACACCACAAAAAGCAATACTCATCATTGTTTCGAATATTCAAACAAGCTCTTTTAGCCTTTATGGATTTCGGCAAAGTTAAAAATTTAGATCCGCTGAGTGGTTGATATTTATTAATATTTAATTCTAAATGTGAATTACTTAAAAATGTCCAACCACTATCTCTTTCCTCAAATTCTTCAATTTTTTTTAGTAGTACATTAACAGCTGATTTGTAAGTAGAATCAAAATCGTAATTAATTATTGTAATAAAATTTTTTGTTCGGAATGATTTTATTTCTTGTTGATCATTTTTAAACATAAGAAAGGAAGCAAACAGTTCGAAGTTTATTTTGACAGAGGTGTGTTTCTGTATTGAACTATCTATTAAATGTTTAATTTGTGGACTAATACTATTGAGGAACATTTCAGGAAAACTATGTATTTGTTCGCCTGTCGCTGTGATTTTATAACTTTTGATTCGTTCTTTAAAAGAAGAATTAATAATTGCCACATTATCATAAATAGGAGTTGAACTATTGTTTTTATGTACATTGCTACGTAAATGACCAGACCATCGGCGATTATCTACAAATACTTTGCAATCAGAACAGTGAGGCATTATGTTATTGTTGAAATCACTAACAAAAAGGAACACTAACAATTTCAATAAAATTAGATTAGATAATACTTACAACTATTATTCACGATCTTAGGTATACCAGTAACAAAATATTTTATATAGGTAGTACAACTTGATCAGGACTATTTTATGTTCGTTCCAAGATCCCTTGTGTAATTTCTTCTCAGGTAAGTCGGTAATTATGTTTAGGCAGAATGTTTCTGAAATAATAAAAAATTGGGTGCATTAGACACATAATTTAATTAGATAGATAATAGTATAATCTGGAGAGAAAAATAAAGATAATAATTACCTGCAAAATGTAAAATGATTTATACACAGGAATGTGTATCTACGTGATCCAAATATGGAGATATATTTCAGGTAATTAAATAATTCTTCACAGACCAGTCGGTAATTAATATTTTGTTTAGGCAGAATGTATCTGAAATAAAAAAAATGATTATTAGGTACCGATAAAGAATCAGACATATAATTGTAAATTCTGGGTTGAAAAAGAGTCATACTATTATGTTAATTGAAATTAAAAAAATATATTTGATTATTACCTGTACAATATGAAATGATGTGCTTTATCCAAACAGGTGTATTTCAGGCCCCCCACGATATACCGAACAGCGTTACTCCTGATGAAATCGTTCGTATGTACTTTCTGGTGTGTGATCAATAAAATATTTATTTTTAATAATTGACTTAATTTTTCGGTGACAGTTTAGAAAGGTGCTCACTCCGAGAGACCTTTGAAGTAATAAATAATATTTTAAATTATATTTTTTGCCTAAAAGTATTTCATCATAAAATTTGTTTTTGTGCAATTGTTACACGTGTGCTTAACCTAATTATTTATTTCACATTCACAATAATCAGCTATTTTAGTTAGGGTTGACAATAACTTAGTATCATTCTATGTATCAGCAAAATACAAAATTTACACAATGCATAATTACGATTAAAATATATCATAGCGTATCGACAGATACGGATTTCCATGGTTTGACTCATGGCTGTTAGTGTAGTTATGAGAACTATATTATGTATTTATTTCAGGAAGTCTAGAAAAGTACTAGGTTGACGGCAATAAGTTCATATTTTCTACACAAGACCTAACGTAGATGATAAAATAAGTACCTACCTTAGAAATATTTATTTACTTCTATAAAATAATTACATCAATGTAGTGTAACGATTCCGTGCTCGCTATCATTTAGTCAGCCCTGGCTAATTTCGCTGCATCGACATTTGATGCAGCATAAAATTTTCCTTCGTCTACATTTTACGTGCATGTATAATCCGACTACAGAAAAAGTTACTTCAACACAACAATGCTAAATTGATTGAAGTGTTTTTAACATGCTTTACTTATAATTTGATTTTTACTTATAAGCTACAAGTATTCGGTACAAAGTATTCGCAGTCTGCAAGTGCAACGAAGTGCTCTGTTATCATCGGTATACAAACAGTCCGTGTTGTCTACAAATATCAGCGACGACATTGTCGATAGCCACCCGCTGCCGCCATCACCAACCAAGTCATCAAACCGAGTGGAACTTCTGATTGAAAAATGTAAGTCTTATAAAATATTCTGTTCGTTGTCATGGCTCACACTTGTGATCCGCTTGTAATTTACAGTTATTTTTGTTTGTGGGCGTGTTACTTCACAGATCACCCGAGCTGCTCATAGTATGTCGAGGTCGATCCCTCGAAGGAGTCATTATTTTTCATCCAGTCTTCTGTGCTTTGAACAGCATGTAAAGCCATCGATCCTGCACCTAATCTCTCTATGGGTTTGCTATCCCATGGGCATGTAGGAGAACCAATGTTTGCGCACACACTTGTGTTGACACTACTCCATTGAGATAATTAATAATAATTATGTGACTAAATTTTCCCTATCTTTATTTCAGGTCAGACTCTGAGTGTGATTACTCGCAAGCATCGGTCACCGGGCAAAAAGTGAAGTGCAGCCGCAAACCGTCTGCAGACAGCAATGGGAAACGCAAGATGCAGTCACAATCAACAACCGTAGCTCGTGCCAGGTAAATTAATTATCTACTTACTCTATCCACATATCTACTGACTAAATTATAATCGTGCAATTACTATTACATATTATTTTAAAACAAGTGCAGGTTCACTTGGTTATTGTTTGAATCGATGGATTGATTTAATCGATTACAGTATTGATCAAAGCCGAGTCAGTTGTTATATTTTTTTACAGCAGAAGGTTTTTCTTGGCGTATGCATCTCTCGTTCTAAACATTAACTAATTACAGTTTCTTTTATTGTTTCAGTAAAAAAGTGAATACTGGCATCGACATATTCGGCATCAGTAACAACCGCGACATCCCACACAAAGAAGATGCATCGGATCACCTAACTTCATTCTTTGTGAACCGGGTAGCCAGCGGCTGCGAGCGCCGAGCAACGAGCACCGACGGAGAGTACTACATCGACTGCAAGGTGTACAAGGCTGACGACGCTCGCCTTACCGACTCCGCCGAGCTGTGGAAGAAGGCGCTCGTCCGAATCAAGTTCCAGACTGACGCGGATTCTCCTCAGTGGCGAAAATTACAAGAGCTCGTGCGTGCGGCTGATATCTTGTTTCCAGGCAAACCAACATTTTATGATAATTAAACCAAATACCGTACCTTACAGTTGTTTTTTATTTACAATAATAACCCGTTAACGCTTTTTTCACTAGGTACTTGTAATTTCGTTGGTTTGTTACAATCATCAACTCGTTCACCATTCTATGTTAACAGTAAATGCAACTCGAGTGACCGGTTAAGTGCAGTGGTAAGTAAATGGTTGATTGTTCATCGTGCTCCGAAACGCGGCATACTGACCAACCGTATGGAAGATAGTGGTAAGGAGCAAGTTACTAGTCATTGGTCGAGTAAATCGTTCCTAATCAAGTACACGGTACAACAAACTGTCTCGTTCGAGTTTATTGGTCGAGTGGAGAGTCGAGTCGAGTGTCGATTATTGGGCATTCTATACCACTATCGGCAGCGAGGCGCACTCGCCGAGCTACTTGCCGATAGTGGTATAGAATGCCCAATAATACACTACTGTCGTCGTATGGCACATGTCGATTTCCTTTCCCGAAATCCATTGAGTAGTACTTCTGAGCAAAAAGGTATGCAAAAAATCGAGCAGAAACGTGTTGATACTTTATCACATACGAATTGCGTTCGGGTGTATTGCATCGCAAAGTACAACGTAACAATCGTACTCGCTGCCTCCCTATAGTCCCGCGTGCTTTCAGATGGTCGGTTATTAACCATGTGCACGAGTCACTTATGCACTTTGGTTGGGAAAAGACACTTGAAAGGGTACGAACACTACTGGTTCGAACATATGGCTAAGTATGTTCGTAAGTTTACCGATGGATGTTCTAACCTGCAAAGTGTCTAAATCTCATTCCGGGCGTATACAGGCCGAACTTCATCCGATCCCCAAAATTAGTGTTCCGTGGCATACAGTTCACGTTGATATAACCGGCAAGCTTAGTGGTAAAAACGATTCTAAAGAGTACGTTATAGTTTTAATTGATGCTTTCACTAAATTTGTTCTTTTCTATCACACTCTTCGAATCGATTCAGCTAGCGCAATTAAAGCTCTAAAGTCTAGTGTATCGTTGTTTGGAGCACCCACTCGCGTTATTGCTAACCAAGGTCGATGCTTCGCCAGCAAAGATTTTAAAGATTTTTGCGAGTCCCACGGTATAAATTTGCACTTGATTGCGACGGAATCAAGCCGCGCTAACGGGCAAGTCGAAAAGATTATGAGTACACTCAAGGGCAGGTTGACTTCGGTAGAGACATCCGACCGATCTTGGCAAGACGCTCTAGAAGACGTCCAACTTGCATGAGTACCATGGAGCTTTTTATTTATTAAGTTACTATGTGCTTTGGCTTAATGAGCATGGCAGTTGAGAGCTTGTCATGCTCACTCAAATGTCTCGCTGATGGTGGCGCGTGTGTTGGATCATTTGGCTCCCTCCATGATGGTTGAGCTAGGTGGTGCTGATCCATGCGTCATGCTCGTGAACGGGTGCTGTCAGTTGGGATTGGTCATCTCTTAACTGCTATGGCTTACATCTTTAATTTATATTTAACTTCAGTTTTATATTCACCTTCATTGTGTTCACATGTAGAATCAACAAGAATAATGTAACCAGGATTTTGTAAAAACCTAATTTAAAAGAGTGCCGTGGAGTTTCTTGCTCGTTCTTCTCCATAGAGGCCTACCTCCGTTTTAGAACGAGCAACTAGCTTCAATTTTCGGACTAACTGACAGACTCCTTGACAATTCAAAAGTGCCTGTAATTGGTCTAATTGAAATAAATGTTTTTGACTTTGATTAAATTGTTCTGTCCACCGTGTCATAAAAGCAAGCCCCCTCGAACTTTTGATAGGCCGCGTAGCTAGACCCCTAAATCTTTTAACGTTAGACGATACCGAAACGGAGATTAACCTTGACGAGACGAGAGAGCAAGCGGTAATAAATATTGACAAAAGTGCAAATTATGAAAAATCTAGATTTGATAAAGGTAAAGCTAAGTTGGTAAAGTTTGATGTTGGTGATTTGGTTTTAATTCAAAATGAAGAACGGAATGAGACTAAATTAGACCCCAAATATAAGGGACCGTTTAAAGTTGTAGAAGTACTTGACGGTGATCGTTCTTTTAAAATCTTTGAATGGTAATAGAACCTACAAGTACGCTCACGATCGTATACGAAAGATGCCTCTAAGTAATGTTCCTAATGAATTAAACGTAGAGGACGGTGATGAAAGTACCTCCACCGAGTAGTAGACACATACCATGGCTATTTGGTCGCACCGTACGCACTAGTCTGTAGTCGTAACTGCAGCTCACTTGTGAGCTGTTCAGGGGGCGATGGGCAGCTGGTGGTACGGCGGGGACCTGGGTCTCAATGGAGACTATTGTTGTTTTGGTCTTGTACTGACCTGGGAGTCGCAGACTCTATGTGATGTGTGTGGTCGTATCACATGAGGTGATGACAATATGGGTGGCATAAGTGTCACTAGCTGCTGCGGCAGCTGGGCCATGAGCGTTGTATGTGATCGAAGTTGATTTAGTTGCTGAGTAAATATGATGGAGACTTAGAGGAACCTTTTGTTTGACAACTGTTATTTTCGAGTTATGCGTTTCCTTAAAGATGTGGTCAGGTTGACCGAGCCTGTACTGTTGCTCCGAATTTGACCGTTTGGTTACAGGTACTCACGAGAGCGTGTAACTTGTCAGGCTGGCCGTGTCGGAGAAAGCGATAACTTTTAAACATCAAGTTGCTGATTTGACTATTGTAGTAGGGGTAAACGCCGTGACGTCAGATGTTGTTTTAATGGCGGCACGTGGACAGAGTCGTTTTGTAGAGTGGGGATTGTGCCGAGATCACTTTTGGCTCTAAACTCCAACCCGGTCACTCCTTCAGAACGAAACTGTCGGTTTGCCCATTTTGTTTTGAGTAATTATTTGTTAGTGATATTTAATGTGAATTTGTGTTAAAAATAAACTGTGATTTTTGTGTATCGAAACCGAAACTATTATTTTACCATGAACCCGGTACCACCGAACCCTAATAACAACAGCGATATCGCTCAGCCATCGCTTACGCCGTCATATATTAAAAAATATAATAAAAAACAAATAATAATAACAACTATAATATATACATCTGACTGCCTCGTTGGTCTAGTGGTCGCAAGCGCGACTCCTGTGCATGAGGTCTTAGGTTCGATTCCCAGGTCGGGCAAAGTGTTATTGGGTTTTTCCATCAGGAATTTCTCAGTAGCAGCCTCGGAGTCTGGATTTGTGCCCGGTTGATGGCAATAGGCTCGCCACCTATTACATGGGACTAAAAACATAACTGGCGAAACGTGGGTTTACTAATGGGTACACCTCTGCCTAACCCTTCGAGGATTACAGGCGTGATGTTATGTATGTATAAATACATATCTTACAAAGAATAGAAAGGAGGATTATAATAAAACTTTTTCTATTTGCTCCGAAAAATAAATCCGCAACTTCCGCTTGAATGCATACAAACTGGTGGCTGTCCTGATATCAAGAGGGAGCGCATTCCAAAGTAGAATAGCCTGAATATGAAAGGAAGAATGAACAAAGTCAGAAATATGAGAAGGGCAGCTGAGTAGAAGATTATTAGAAGATCGAAGGCTCTTAGTGTGAGTAGAACAAAGATATTGAAAATGGGAAATAAGATAAGAAGGAGGAGTAAGTGAAGGGAGAAGAGAGAAAATCGTGGTTAGCGCACGCAAACTTCTTCTTTGACGAATGGGTAACCACTTAAGCTCCGCCCTAAAACTAAACACGTGGTCATATTTCTGCAAATTGAAAATATAGCGAATGCAATTGTTCAGCATCCTGTCAAGCTTATCCAACCAGACCGCATTCAAGTCAAAGTACCACACATCACCATAGTCAATTATAGGGAAGATTAAAGTCTGCACTAGCATCGTTTTCGTTTTGATAGGCAAAAAGTTCCTCAGACGATATAAGGAACGCAAAGTACCGCTGACTTTCTGAAAAACACTGGAAACTTGACTTTGCCAGCTAAGCGTAGATCGATCAAGATACAAACCGAGATCCTTCACACTGGAGCTAGTAATAATAATTTATTTATTTGTTTCTCTCAAAAGGTACAACATAGTTTCATAGTAACGAAGTCGTTATTGTAACAATCTATCCTTTGTGAGAGCTGGAGTCTATACTGGGTCGAGACCTGTGTGACAGATCTCCAGGCTCACACCCTCAAAGTTACAAATTATAATTGCACTTACGTACTAAAAACATTAACAAGAGCTCAAAATTATTGAGAGGAGAAGACATAATTACAAACAAAATTATTTAGATAAAAAAAAGAAAACAAAAATAAAGAAATATTTGGAGAGTGTTGTGTCCGTGAGTGCAGTGTGAGTACTCACGCCCAAAGTCTGCACAAAGGACGTGAGCATCTACGTATACGAGAGTGTATGTGTGTATGTGTGTGTGTGTGTGGGGTGTGTCGGAAGTGTTTGTAAATTAAGATGAGAAGCTGTCTGAAGGTAAATAGGGATTATTTCACCGATTAATTGGAAATTGTGATAATTTTTTTACATTTAGATTTGCGCATATGATAAATATTTAATATCTTATTAACTTGGTTATAGACATGACTGCTAAGAAATAGGTAGTTACGTTGCGACGAGCGACTCTTTGTAGGGAAGGAGGGACAGACAGTGTGTTTTCGACGTTGGGAACTGAATTTGGAAGGTTCGTAGGGAATTTGAGAATGTTTGGTTAACAGAAGGTTAAGAATAAATAATTTTCTTACAGAGAGAACAGTGCATGTGTTATATAGATCGGAGGTAGGGAAACGGTAAGGTAACCGCCAACCAACCTTTAAGAGTGCTCTCTGCGCGCGTTCCAGTTTCAACATATGGGACTTTGTCGCTCCTCCCCAAGCAACTATACAGTATTGTATTAATGATTGGCAGAGAGTTAGGTATACAAGTCGAACCACCCCAGTATCAGCAACGTGGCGCAAAGACTTAAAAATAAAAATTAACCTGCGCAATCGTAAAGTGAGCACATCAATGTGTGTTCCAAAGGACAAACTGTCATCGATGTGCACACCAAAGTATTTAATACAATTTACGCGGGAAACTCTGGGGCAGTTTCAAACCATTCGATGATGCAAAGAGCAGGAATGAGCTATCAAAGAATACGAAGAGGATGGAGGTTTCCCAGCGGCAGATGACGAGAATGTCAAATAATTCGTTTTATTAACATTCAGAGTTAGCAGGTTCTGAGATAACCAGTTTGTGACCAGATCGAGTCCGGTCTGTGCACACTGGAACGCCTGTTCCCAGGAGTCCCCGTGAAATAACAGAGCAGTATCATCGGCATATGTGAAGAGAGATGTATTGGGAATAGGAATAGGAATGACAGAACCATTAAAAATAATAGGAGGAAGAGGTAAATCCGCCACTCTGCCCATCATGTGTGAACTTCCAATAACAATGGCCTGACATTTAGTGGGGTTAACAGAAACCCCAAATCTGACAGACCGACTGTAAACGGCATCCAAATCCCGGTTTATATTCTGAATAGCCCCTGACAAGTTATCAACCTTGAAAGCAGTATACAGCTAAAGATCATCAGCATACAAATGATACGCACACTGAAGACAGGGAGTGATAAAATTAATAAAAATAGAAAACAATAAAGGAGAAAGAATGCCGCCTTGAGGAACACCAGCACCAAGGTCACGCCAACTCGAAGAACTCTCATCAACGCGAACTGACTGCTGACGACCCCAAAGATAAGAAGAGAACCAATCCAGCGCCTCTGAAGAAACTTTAAGATGCGAAAGCATAGGAAGGAGAATATCATGACTGACAGCGTTAAAGGCATTGGAGAAATCAATCAATACAAGAACAGTCACCTTGGTATTCTCCATCGCTTCTCTAACGTCACCAGTCACTTTGAGGAGGGCGGATGTCGTACTGTGTCCAGGCCTGAATCCAGACTGAAAGGAACTCACGAGGTTGTTACGGTAAACAAACCCCGAAAACTGCTTATGGACACAGGCCTCAAGCACTTTTGACAGAAAAAGGAGAACGGAAATGGGCCGGAAATGGATTGGTAGGCAGGTATTCAAAATTTTAGGAAGGGGACGGACATAATGATATGTTGGGGAATAATAAAACTACTGAGTTGCGTCAACGCTGGTTTATTATTGCCAATCTATGGTTAGATGCGCCGTCGCGGGTGACGCGGCGGCGCGCGCCTTACGTAGGTATAGATAAATACATCACATTCCTCCACCATTACTCGTTATGTACACTAAAACAATAGTACAAAAACATTAAAGTAAATTTAAAAGAACTTTTTATAGCATACCTCCTTTCGCTCCCTAACGGAACGACCGAGTCTCGAAGTCCCGCTGCTCGCTTCTGTTTGTTTATCAATGCTAGATGATCTTACTACATCAGCAGATCGTTCGGACTCGGTACTTCCGGATTTTTTTTTTTTTTTTACCGATGGGAAATCATCAAATGACTTCCCCCGCCCTGGGCGGGGCGGGAGGGAGTGTCAGACTTTTACTGACTAAAACCCATCCATGTTCCTTCTTGTGCCCTTTGCGTTCCGGGGGCGCGGTATCTCTTTTGAACAACCCGCAGCCCCGGCAGGCATCGGCCCTTAGTGGCCCCTTCAATTGTTTGCTGACATCTCTTTGAGGCGCGCGTGGAACACGAACGCGCCGTCGACACGGTCTGTCGTTATCAACGAACGGACGGTGAGCTACCCATTGCTCACCGCCCACAGACCCGCGTCTACGGTGGCCGGGAGTCGTCTCGCGGCTTCCGACGCCCGGAGCGTCTCCCGCGGCGGCTGGGGCGTGAGGTGGTTCTTTCCCTCACGCGGCCCGCCTCCTCCTTCGCTAGCATTACTGCTTCGCAGAAGGAGGCGACTGCATCCCATTCCCTCTCGCTCCGGACCATGGCTTGCACCAGGGCCGAACGCGAGAGTTCGCCGCCGCCGATAGCCGCCACGAGGACGTCGCGGTGCTCCGCCCAAGCGGGGCACACCGCCACGGTATGCTCCACCGTGTCCTCGGGGCGATCCTCACAGTGGTGACACCCGGGCGTTTCCTCCCGCCCGATGATGTGCAGGGTACTTCCGGATGCCTTCGACCCATCCGACACATCAACATCCACCTCCTCCTCCACACTACTATCCAAAACTTGTTCAATATTAGACTGTGAGGGTGATGGTGGACATGACGGTGCGGCTAATGGCTCATCAGTAGGCACACTTAACATTGGCTGCTGCTGCTGGGACTTTTTGCATTCTGAAGTCTCAGCAGGTAAATATTCATCACAATCAGTTTTAATATATTCAGCACCAACTTTTCCTTTTTGTTTACAAATTTGATCAAGGTGTCTTTTACAAACAATTTTGTATTTCTCAAAATACACTTCAAAAACTCTTACACCTAATTTCCTTATTATTTTACCTAATGCCCAATGTGCTTTCCTGCCCGAATACCATTTAAACCATACAATTTCCCCCGCCTGGAATGTTCTACTGGGTTTCAATTGTTCAGAATCATTTAAATTGTCATCTTTACATGGTAAAATTACATCTAATCTAGACCGTAAGTTCCTGCCAAACATCAACATCGCTGGTGTAATTCCCGTAGAACAGTGTACGGTGTTATGATATTCAAACAAAAAACTGAGTAATTTCTCATGTATTTCACGCTGTGGAATACTTGTGCTATCTATAATACATTTTAACATTTTTTTACTTGTTTTCACAGAGTTTTCCGCTTGACCATTACTGGCTGGGTGATAAACAGGAGAAGTAATATGATTAATACCGTTATTATTACAAAACTGATGGAACTCGGTAGAACTAATTTTTGCGTCATTATCAGATACAATTACATTTGGAATACCAAATGTTGAAAATATGCCTTTTAATTTGATAATTAATCAATGCATTTGTAGTGGTGCCGTTATTCATGTAAATACATTCCAACCATTTACTAAACGCGTCAATTACAACTAAGTAAACATTCTGGCCTAAACTCATGTAGTCAATGTAAATACGATACCACGGCCGAGTGGGGCTGGGCCAGGGCGCGGGGCACGCGCGGGCCGGTGCGCTCCGAACTCGCGTGCACTGGCTGCACCAAAGAGAATATAACCACTAGAGAGCGTATTTGCCGATTTCTTCGAAGCACACAGCTCACTGCCGCGGGTCAGGGGGCTAGGAAGAACGCGCGGCTGCAATTGGTCAGTTTGCGTAGGTATGCCCATGATTAGGGCTACTCTTACTTCATTCGGGGAAAGTAATCGATATCGATAAAATGAAAATATATTTATTATGAAAAATACTCAATTAAAATCATAGAAATAATATTTAATGAATATTAATGACAAAGAAAACAAAATAAAAACATGTATCCTATTATTATTGATTTTTAAAATGAATTAATTTGGTATATGTTTTTCGAATTAAAATTTTAGGATCCTGATTGTTCTTTGTAAAAAAAGATAAACGAGCGTCTACATATTTTTGAATTATGCATCTTGCTAATTCAATTAAATGATTGGTTGATTCTATCTCAAATTGATGAAAATTAATATCCGGGAATAAATTATACCCAATCAGTGATTTTAAAACCGTTCTTATAAAATAATCGGTACTATATTTTGAAGACAGCACTTTTGAACCACTTTCGTTGATCGCCCTTTTAATATAAATTTCACATCGACGACAAATTTCTATTACTGTGATGGATCCGTACAATAACTTGTTTTTAGTGTCCTTTTGAAATTGTAATGAGTTTTGATTTGGTATACTAATCAGCGCTCCGATGCAAGTTTGGCATTTTATTTGCTTTATCAGTGCATGCACAATGTAGCCGGCCATATATTCTACTACTTTTTCACCGAATTCAGAATTAGGTAGCAGGCTTTCAAAGTCTGAAAAATCCAAGCTGTCAGTCTCAAAATCTATGTTTAGGTCTTTGTATCTTGTAGTAGTGTTGATGCGGTTAATTGCAGAACTGCATTGCAAAATTGGAATTTGACCAAGAGCGCTGCAATTGCCACTACCACTATTTTTTATTTGCACATAGGTCAAGAGCTTCTTGTATATGCTCTCAAATACTCTAGCACTAGGATTGTTGTTTGATCCACCATGACATCTTATACTTCCAAACAAGTGTTCCAAGTGGTCTTGGCTTATTTTATGTAAGGGAAGATATTTTAAGGCGCACTCTGAGTTCAGGACCAAGTCTTGGATGAGAGCAATGGCACTTTCTATACACACACAAAATCCTAGGAATCCGGTATATCGAGGTAATTTAACAAGTAGAACTTCCTGTTTTACTTTCCTTACAGTAATGTCCACAGACATATTTAGTAAAGCATCTTTTGCTGTCTTTAATTTAAAGATAATATTCTCAGCATTTTTTGCATTAACTGCTCGTTTTAAATCATATCCATGGGTGTGCGAGTCCAGAATATCAAAAAGATCATTCATCATATCCAGAAACTGTGTTGTGGGTGTGACTTCTTGAAACTTACGTAAATTAAGCTTTTCTTTGCAAAATTTGAGTGCATCTGATACACTTTTACTGAAAATTTGGGTTGCTAAGCTTACTTTCATAATTTTAGTTTTAAAAAATATATGAGCGGCTCTTAGTCGATTTGCTAGATGAAAATTTTCTTCGGTTTGTAAATTATGTAACTGAACGAGATATTCCCACGATATAATATTGCCCCGATCATCTTTCAAATTCCTATAATACTCAAAAGCATTTCGCACCAACTTGATCATATGTGCTGGATCTAAAAATACTGCTATTTTTGAAGTATTGCAAGGATTTGCAAAGGTGGGGTTTATATGATCGACTTCAAACGAACAGCCTAACTTTTTCGCCATAGTTATATTGGCTGGGCAGCCGTCAAATGTAATGGCTTTGACGTTTACACCAGCCTCTTCTACTAAATGGATCGCCTCTGTTAGAAGAGCGGCTTTTTGCTCTGCGTTGATGCCGTTTATTAAAAAATATCCAATTGGAATTTTCCAGGATGCATAATTGGAACTACTAAAAAAACAAGGGCTTCTTTGGCTTCGTCTTGGCAATCTGTTAGTAAACTGGCCCCAAAACTCACGTGGCCATAATACCTTCTGCCTTAGGGATGATATTCGACACCGCTTCTGATTGCCATTTCGTCGAATATAATAGTGGCATAAATTTTGTTCTCAGATTCTCTGGCTTTCATTTTGATGGTATCTATTGCCTCTTTCGTAAATCCTGGCTTACCATCAATTGACTGATACCAACTTCTCAAAGTGCTTGGCGCAGGTTAACATGTGCTGAAAGTTTTTCTAACAAAATTATACGTTTTGGCGAATAAAAATGCAATGTTAATGAAAATGCTCGTAACTCCGGTGAGTATTTGATTTTGGGTATATGTCCTTTTTTTGATTTTAATATTTGGCGTTTAACAATTTCTTGATTTTGTACACCTATACGACTTAAAATGTCTTCATTTTCTTGAGTAATATAAGATTTTTTAGTCAAAGTATTCAAAATTTCTTTTAAATTCGCATTTTTTTTTAACCAATGATCTATTTTTATCCTGAAGCCTCTTAACCTCTTTCTTTTTTTTACTAAGAGAATATATAAGATGGTCTATGTGTCGTTTCATTTTCCGTTTACGTGGAGTCAGGTCTACAACTGCTGGGTCTACTATTTCTTATTGTTGAACTCTGAAAAATATTAATAATTATATAAGAAAATAATAAATAAGAAGAAGAGGTAGCAAGTAATATTAATAATGAATTTTGTAGAAATATTCAGTAGAGAAGAAAGTAAAAATGAAGCTTACGGGAATTTCATGATCATGGGAAGACTTAAAAATGTCACTCTCACTATCATTAATCGGAAAACACTGCAAAGGAGTCTGGCATTCAGTTGATGTATTAGCTTCAGTGTGCACTTGTTTATTTTATAATGGACTCTGTAATTAAACATGTCGGGTATCAATAAACGAAGATACATAAAACATAGAAACCAATTATAACTTACGAGGGCGATATTATGATGCGAAGGTCCAGGTATATTAGTATTAGAGTCGGTCATACTATTTGGTGAAGCCTGTAAAGAATGAATGTTTCTTATTTATTTGCTATTTATTTATTTGCTTTTTATTTATTCACTATTAGCTGTCCACCGCGGTTTCACCAGGCCTCTGTCACTCGTTCAAGGTTACTCTCTTAAGTGCCTACGACTCACCTGCGCCCGGGCGCAACGAATCCAGTCGGCAGTCACGCGCTCGCTTGAGTGTACTATACCTACCGCAACAAAATAAACGATACTCGCGCCTCCAATAATGTCTAAACCTCGTAATACAATTTGTAGTGTACAGAAAATACATATTTCAGTACATACAATAATACTACACAATAATACTTTATAGTCACCTATTCTTTTGTGTAATCATTTCTCAGCATAGATAGCCCTAGCGCTGTGTTGTATGACGCGCGTTATTGCTATCTCTCTCTCTCACGCACGAACATGTTGTAGGTAATTATAACGTTAAGTGTTGGGTTTTTTCTATGGAGTGAAGTATCTGTACTTATTTAATCTGTGGTTTCACCCACGTTTTTGGTTACTACTTAGACTTAGATTTCACTTTTCCCAACATTATGTCAATAAAAATAAAACTTACCAAAATAGGCAAAAACATTGTTGGTATCGCTGAACTAAATAGACGCCGGCGTTGTTTTAAATATTCAAAACAATCGGGAGTGAAGTGCCTTGAACAAACAGCGCTGTATTTAGTTGGAAACCAATATAAGTGGAAAGTGGATAGATATATCCACTTTCCTTTTAGTTCCGGTATCTTAGGAAATCTAAAATAAAAATATGTATAGATTTAATTAAAAAATACGTCAAAGACCACCGCAAAAAGTACAAAGTGAAAAATAATTACAAAAAAAAAATGTACTGTACAAAACAACAAATAGAATATTATCAAATTCACTATGACGTATGATTTTATGACTGTCTTCCACGGAATTATAGAGAATCCAAGTAAAAGTTGTACTTTGTTACGAACTTACGAGTATTCTGTAAATTTTCTGTAAAATCGCCCGACCGCAATGGGACCGTTCGGTCCCAGCGATGACTAACGACAATATAATTATAAATTATCCTGGACTGGTCAGTCCCGGTCGTGGTCTCATGGACTGAGAGAACAAAAAAATCCCGGAACATACATAAAAAAAAGTACTGACGAACTGAGAACCCCCTCCTTTTTTTGAAGTTGTTTAAAAGTAGGTACACAATTTTTTTTATTACAGTTTAAGAATTGAATATTTTTTATTATTTTAATTTTATTATTATCGATATCAACTTTCAGTTGACCTTCAGCTATTAAAGATCACAACACTATTTGTTACGATTAACATACAAAAGGAAAAAAAGGGATAGAAGCATTAGAATTCTCTAATGCCAGAACGAGACTTTTCCAAAAGACATCAACGCGCGACACAAAAAGTGTGCTGGTCCACCCAGCCACCATTTTAAATAGACCCCTGCGGTGGCTCATAATCTGCCTAAATCAAAAATAAGTTGTCGTACTGTTTACTTACCGATGAAAAATTATGCCATCCTTTTTGTAACTGGACGTCTTGGAGTGTTTCCCACACCACTTCACCGCGCATGAAGGCATTTTGATACGTGATAATTGCGTAAAAAGAAGTTATCAAATAATTGTATTTTAGCGTGCACACAGGTCTAACACTTGGTCACAACTAAAATGGTTACTTGTACCGTAGAATATACATAGGCGACAAAATACTAATAGTTTTCGAGCGTCGGGGCACTGTATGCGCAGTCAAGTGGTTATATAGTCTTTGGGCTGCACTCACCTATCCACCGCTCGATATCTTTATCGATACCCGGCCACCACATTCTACTGCAGGCTGAAGTTTTGGTTTTTACAATGCCAAAATGAGCCGAGTGTAAATTCTTCTAGCTTTCTATCTCTATACATTTTTGGAAATACTATTCTATGCCCTCTAAACAAACACCCATCATTAATTTCTAAATCAGTTTTGCAGTAAATAAGGCAATACTGATTGACAAGTTACTTTACGCGGCCAACCATGATTCATATAATTTACAACGGTAGCTAACACTTTATCGAGCTTAGTGGCTTGTTTGATTTCATTGAATGAAACCGGTTTTGTAGTGGCATCAAGGAAAAGGAAAGGAATATCTTTGTTCTCCTCTTCCCCTTTACAAGCGTGCAGCGAATGAGGTAACGGAGCTCTTGAAAAAAAATCTGCTACTATATTATTTTTGGCAGTTATATATTGTACCACATAATTATAAGCGGATAGTATAATTGCATATCTTTGTAGTCTTAGCGCCGCGGTTACGGACACACCATTTTTCTTTCCAAATATAGAAAGTAGGGGCCTGTGGTCAGTTTTAAGAATGAAAGGCTCCTGTCTACCGTAAAGATACTGGTGGAAGTGTTTAACTCTAAATATTATTGCCGTTGCTTCTTTCTGGATCTGGCTGTAGACCTTCTCACTAACTGATAATGACCTAGACGCAAAAGCAATTGGACGCTCGCAACCCTTATTATCAACATGTGAGAGAACCGCACCTAAGCCCGACGGCCCCGCGTCTACGGTAAGCACTAGCGGCATTGATGGGTCAAAATGTGCTAGCAACCGGTCAGAGGCCAACTCCTCCTTTACTTTGTCAAACGCATGTTGCTGGCTTTCACCCCAATGCCAAGTTACACCTGCACGCAATAATGTGTGTAACGGGTTTAATAATGATGAAGCGTTAGGTACGAAATTACGATAATAATTAACGACGCCTAAGAACCTATTAGTTTCTAGAACATTCGTTGGGCGCGGCGCTTTTAAAATCGCGTCAACTTTCTTTGGGCACGTTCTAAGCCCATTCTTATCTATTACATAACCTAGATACGTAACACTGTCCTGAAAGAAATCACACTTATCTTTTTGTAACCATAATCCCGCGTTCTGCATTCTCTTAAGTATTTCTCTAATCCTACTCATATGTAATTCTCGAGTGGGAGCAGTACAACAGACGTCATCTAACCAACAAGTAACCCCCTCTATTCCTGCCAATAACGTTTCCATAACTCGCTGAAAAATGGCTGGCGCGTTAGCTAGACCGTAAACCATTCGAGTATAGATTTAAATAGACCTTTTGGTGTATTTATTGTAGTCAGTTCCTGTGACGAACTACTCAATTTAAATTGATTATACGCATTGCATTGATTTGACTGCCTCGTTGGTCTAGTGGTCGCAAGCGCGACTGCTGTGCATGAGGTCTTGGGTTCGATTCCCAGGTCGGGCAAAGTGTTATTGGGTTTTTCCATCAGGAATGTCTCAGTAGCAGCCTCGGAGTCTGGATTTGTGCCCGGTTGATGGCAATAGGCTCGCCCCCTATTACATGGGACTAAAAACATAACTGGCGAAATGTGGGTGTACTCATGGTTACACCTCTGCCTAACCCTTCGGGGATTACAGGCGTGATGTTATGTTATGTATACGCATTGCTTAAATCCAATTTAGAGTTCTGCAAACCACCCCCAATTTTAGCGAATACCTCTTCTATGCGCGGTAATGGATATTTATCGATTTTTAAGAGTTTATTGAGTGTACACGAAAAGTCTCCAGCTATTTTTACTTGTCCATTTGCCTTTAGTACCAGAACAATCGGTGTGGCATACTCTGAAAAATTTACTGGAACTAAAATACCCAAATCTGCAAGTCTGACTAATTCGTTTTCAACTTTATTTTTAAGGGCAAAAGGAATAGAACGCGGCTTAAAAAAATTGGACTCGCCCCCTCTTTGAGCTGAAAATCTATTTCAAACTTATTAAAACAACCTAGTTCGTCCTTCCAAAGGTCAGGGAACTCATTTAACAGCTGCTGCACCTCCCCTATACATTGATTATCAACACTTATTTTATTTACATAGCTTGATGCGAAATAAATTTTAAACTTAGTCATGAAATCCCGGCCTAACAACGGAGGTCCACCATTTTGTATAACATAAAATTTAATGTTTTGTAAAAACGTTCGTTCGTTCGGTCGTTTTGTTTTGTTTTGTAATGTTTTGTTTTGTTGTTTTGTTTTGTTTTGTATGTTTTGTATGTTTTGTTTTGAGTAATTCTATGACCATTGTAAAGACACATTTTCATATCTGTTTTAGTTAGTCCAATTCTTTTATCTGCACGCCCGAGGACAGTCACAATTTCTTAGTACAGGCAATTGACACCCTTAAAATTCTCCACACTAATATTCTTTGCTAACCTACTAGCATTATTAAGCAGAATATCATACTCTTTTGATATAATTCTTTTATCCGAGTGCTGGCTGAGCAAATGTCCACATATTCCCTCGATACCGGGATGTAACACAAAATCTACCTCTCACAAAAATCAAAATGACGGGGTTGTTGCTTATATCAGCACCGAACTAGAACAGTCGGTAGAAATTCCAGAATTCGATGATGCTATCTGTATTATTATTAAATTGCCTAACCGAGTGGCACTTGTTGCACTATACCGATCTCCATCGTACAAGAATCTAGCACCTTTTTTCAGCAGTTTGATAAAATTTTACACCAACTATCTAAATATGCGACAGTTGCTCTAATTGGATACATTAATATCAACATGGCTTCCCACAATAGTGACTTGAATTCTGACGAGTATTTAAATATTGCTGCCTTACGCGCATTACTCCCAGCTCATATGTTCCCCACAAGATTAGCAAACTGTCTTGATCATATTTTACTAAGAGCCCCGAACCCCGCCACAACCCTAGTGTTGGATAGCCCCATTACTGACCATTAACCCCTTGTCCTGTTCTGCAAACAATCCGTTACTATACGCACACCCAAGTATACTACCCCAAAAACTAACATCCCTGGGGTCATCTCCGATATAACTCACATGGGTTTGTCTCCTGTTCTCGAAATAAAAGACCCAAATCTCGCTGCCGAAACTTTGGTTTCTCTTTTATCAACGGCTGTCAAATCACACACTCACATGACAAACATCCCCAGCAGAAAACGCATAACCAAGCCTTGGATTACGCCTGGTCTTCTGAGATGTATGCGCCATAGAGACAAACTGTTCAAAAAATTCAAAAAGTATCCAGAAAATGAAACTCATAAACTCATTTTTTGTCGCTATAGAAATTTCTGCAACATGATCCTAAAAAAAGTTAAACGCGAATACGAAAGATCTGCGTTTCGGAAGGCCTCACGTAATCCAAAAGCTACTTGGCGTCTTATCAAACAAATTGGTAACCTGGATCAGAATAAAAAGGCACCTACAGAATTAATAAAAGGTCATGACGACCCTATTTGTTCAGTCAACAGGGTCAACCAGGGCAACGACAGTTAATGGCAAGGTAGACATTTTTAATAGTACTATCCTTTCGCTCTACGATACCCATGCTCCCGTCAAGAAGGTTAGGGTTAAGCGTCCGCCTGCCCCTTGGATGACGATGGGGGTTCGTATGCTGCGATGAGGCGAAGAGATAGGACTTTCCGCAAGTTTAAGAATGATCGGCTGGACAAAAACTGGAATCTGTATAAGGTAGCGAGGAATCGATGCAATCAAATGATACGCAATGCTAAGCGCCGCCATATTCTCGATAATATAACGTCTTCTTCTCCTGCTGATATCTGGAAGTTCCTGGGAACTCTGGGTATTGGTAAACAGCGTTATACAGATTTCCCTAAAACAATTGCCTTGGATGATATCAACCGTCACTTTACTACTAACTGTTATTTGGATCAGCATTTGATATCTCAGACGGTTGGTTACATTGCAGGCTTGGCAACACCTAATGTTGATCCCTTTAAGTTTTCTCCAGTCACTGACGATGAAATTAAAAGGATTATCCTCTCCATCAAATCCAAGGCCGTGGGGTGCGATGACATTAGTCGTTTTATGGTCACTTCCATCCTCGATTTCCTACTTCCTCCTATTACCCATATTATTAACTTTTCTCTTTATTCTGCGGTTTTCCCATCCAACCGCAGAATAAAGAGAAACGTTAATAATATGGGTAATAGGAGGAAGTAGGAAATCGAGGATGGAAAACGACTAATGTCATCGCACCCCACGGCCTTGGATTTGATGGAGAGGATAATCCTTTTAATTTCATCGTCAGTGACTGGAGAAAACTTAAAGGGATCAACATTAGGTGTTGCCAAGCCTGCAATGTAACCAACCGTCTGAGATATCAAATGCTGATCCAAATAACAGTTAGTAGTAAAGTGACGGTTGATATCATCCAAGGCAATTGTTTTAGGGAAATCTGTATAACGCTGTTTACCAATACCCAGAGTTCCGAGGAACTTCCAGATATCAGCA
This sequence comes from Hoplodrina ambigua, assembly GCA_949774945.1. Classification (NCBI taxonomy): domain Eukaryota; kingdom Metazoa; phylum Arthropoda; class Insecta; order Lepidoptera; family Noctuidae; genus Hoplodrina; species Hoplodrina ambigua. Next base: position 16,982,989 of record OX458964.1, read on the forward strand.
GGAGAAGAAGACGTTATATTATCGAGAATATGGCGGCGCTTAGCATTGCGTATCATTTGATTGCATCGATTCCTCGCTACCTTATACAGATTCCAGTTTTTGTCCAGCCGATCATTCTTAAACTTGCGGAAAGTCCTATCTCTTCGCCTCATCGCCATACGAACCCCCAACGTCATCCAAGGGGCAGGCGGACGCTTAACCCTAACCTTCTTGACGGGAGCATGGGTATCGTAGAGCGAAAGGATAGTACTATTAAAAATGTCTACCTTGCCATTAACTGTCGATGCCCTGGTTGACCCTGTTGACTGAACAAATAGGGTCGTCATGACCTTTTATTAATTCTGTAGGTGCCTTTTTATTCTGATCCAGGTTACCAATTTGTTTGATAAGACGCCAAGTAGCTTTTGGATTACGTGAGGCCTTCCGAAACGCAGATCTTTCGTATTCGCGTTTAACTTTTTTTAGGATCATGTTGCAGAAATTTCTATAGCGACAAAAAATGAGTTTATGAGTTTCATTTTCTGGATACTTTTTGAATTTTTTGAACAGTTTGTCTCTATGGCGCATACATCTCAGAAGACCAGGCGTAATCCAAGGCTTGGTTATGCGTTTTCTGCTGGGGATGTTTGTCATGTGAGTGTGTGATTTGACAGCCGTTGATAAAAGAGAAACCAAAGTTTCGGCAGCGAGATTTGGGTCTTTTATTTCGAGAACAGGAGACAAACCCATGTGAGTTATATCGGAGATGACCCCAGGGATGTTAGTTTTTGGGGTAGTATACTTGGGTGTGCGTATAGTAACGGATTGTTTGCAGAACAGGACAAGGGGTTAATGGTCAGTAATGGGGCTATCCAACACTAGGGTTGTGGCGGGGTTCGGGGCTCTTAGTAAAATATGATCAAGACAGTTTGCTAATCTTGTGGGGAACATATGAGCTGGGAGTAATGCGCGTAAGGCAGCAATATTTAAATACTCGTCAGAATTCAAGTCACTATTGTGGGAAGCCATGTTGATATTAATGTATCCAATTAGAGCAACTGTCGCATATTTAGATAGTTGGTGTAAAATTTTATCAAACTGCTGAAAAAAGGTGCTAGATTCTTGTACGATGGAGATCGGTATAGTGCAACAAGTGCCACTCGGTTAGGCAATTTAATAATAATACAGATAGCATCATCGAATTCTGGAATTTCTACCGACTGTTCTAGTTCGGTGCTGATATAAGCAACAACCCCGTCATTTTGATTTTTGTGAGAGGTAGATTTTGTGTTACATCCCGGTATCGAGGGAATATGTGGACATTTGCTCAGCCAGCACTCGGATAAAAGAATTATATCAAAAGAGTATGATATTCTGCTTAATAATGCTAGTAGGTTAGCAAAGAATATTAGTGTGGAGAATTTTAAGGGTGTCAATTGCCTGTACTAAGAAATTGTGACTGTCCTCGGGCGTGCAGATAAAAGAATTGGACATAGAAACTTTCTCGACTTCACTATTTATCAAGTTAATATCATCCATTTTTTGGTGACAATGTAAACATAGGAAGCCGATAATATAAGACTGAAAGGTCAGTTTTTAAACTAACCAGTAATAATTGGCTCATTTTATTGTTTTCATGGCGTAAAATAGCTACAGGATTGAAACATGAAAGGTGTGTGAACGTGGAAAAATCTGAAAGTTGTGTAATATATTTGTTATTAAGAGTTTGTGTATGGTGGAGTGTATGATACGTATGACCAGGTATGAGTAAAAGTGTGATGGTACAAATCAATGTTATCTTAAATAGTAATATCATGCAAATGAGAAATATTTCAAAATAGAAAAACTTAACCATAGAACCTAAACAAGTTAGACATATACAGCAATGTTTTAAATGATGACGAATAAACAACAACATTCGACAAAATACAAGAATAGGAAAAAAAAATAACTTTATGCACATGTAAAAAATACACTGTACAAAGGCGGACTTAAAGCCTTAGACATTTTCTACCAGAAACTTCTCTAGGAATTCGTCTTTGGAGAACAGTGGTGAAATTAACTATCATAGTCTTATGTGCCGGATCTTTAGATTTTATACGGAAGATGTCGTAAGAATTTACTTCACATTTAATTATTTTACTAGTATCTAAGACGGTTTTTAGCAATGTGGACTTGTTTTCAGTTTTTTCGACCGGAATGTTGCGTATTTCTACGCATGTTGATCTGGATCCTTGCTCAAAATTTTCAATTTTGTTTTTTAATGTAGATATGTAGGGCATAGTTTCTCTACGCCCCGATTCCAAATGCTCAACTCGTGAAGTCAGACGGTTGAAGTTCTCACTCATCATATCAAAAGTAACACGAAGCTCATCCATTTTAGAACATAACATGTTATGTTTGTCTTCCTGCTGTTGTTTAAGGTCGTTAAATTTGCCCTCAGGACCGTCATAAAAGTAGATAGGGAGTTCTCCTCGTCTTCAGCGCGCTTTCGTTTGACATTTCGAAAGGTAATAGCAGGCGACTTGTTACCGGTAGGAGAGCTCATACTTGTATTTAGGTTAGGTTCCGAAGAGCAATGCGGTGTATATAGTGGTTGCGGAGTGCTGAAGAGAGTTGTAGACGTCGTCGGCGTGGTCGGCGGTGGGGGCGGCGAACGTTCCAGGGGCATATTGTTCTGTACTAGAGCTCAGGTACCAGGCTAGCAGCAACTTGTATGAGGTCAAAGACACACGTACTTTTGATGTTACGGAGGGCTCAACTTGAACTGGTCACAATCGGCGCTTTAGTACAAATTTGGTTTCTGTCCAGTATAACTGGACCCCCGTGTATATATCTTTTCGCAAATAGTATTGTCTCTTTTGGCGTTCGCATATGGTGCACGCACACAGTTACAGATTCTCTAGGGAATATGAATTAGAAGGATGTTTGGTACGGTTGAGGGTAGTGTGTAATAAAAGTCAATATTCACTTACGGTAGATATAATGTCCGTACCACAACACAATAAATATACAGGAGCACAGAAGGAATACAGGGACAGTAGACAAACAGTAAACACAATCACAGTACAGTCACAATAACAAGTCCACGTAAACAATATGTGATATTTGAGGTTATTAAATAAAAGACAAGCATTCCACACCAGAGTTATAATAGAACTGACACATGGACACATGTAGGTATAACATAAAGTTATCGACCTCCTTACAAAACTAATTAATAAATGTACCTACATTACACTCCTCTCTACTAAATTAATACTAAGTACAATAATTAATATTGCAAACAACTAAGAACTTAATAAGTAACTTAACCACAAATACAAAACTTATTCTAAACCTTATAACTGCGGACATTAGCTCTGCATTGTCTAACGGGACGTTGTGGCGCCTGAGGCAAGGCAACCTGACTCTCAGCTGAAGCCTGGACCTCTGCAGGTGCCTCATTAATCGACTGGGCCGGTGACGCCACTCCGCGCGGTGACACGACGCGCTCCGGCGACCCCTCCGTCCGAGCTCGCTCACCACTACCGTAATCCTCCCTACCAGTCGTCTGAGTATCTGTGTTTGATCGCTCCGTTATACTTGGACCACCAGATACTAAGGATAATCTGTTTCCTGTCCGCCTACGTAATTGATCAATATGCCTATGGACTATTTCCCCACTTTGACCTTGGATTCGATAGTCACTAGGACCCCGACTATCTACTACTCGACCAGGAATCCATCTCTCCCCTTTTAAGTATTGTCGGTACCATACCTCTTCCCCTTCACCCCCAATGCTCCTATTTGCCCCCTGTGCAGATTCAGCTTGTCGTTGTTGTGCTCGATGTACCTTGTTTTCCCTATCTGGTTTAATAGTATCGAGTCGAGTACGTATACACCTGCCTAACAATATCATTGCATTTCAATATCTTTCTCCGGTTGTCGAATGTTCTACATTCCTATAATGCTGTTAAAAATACCCACAATGACCTATCTATGTTGCGTTTCTCTATAATAGCCTTTTTAATAACCCGTTTAAGTAGTTTCACTGCATTCTCTGCTAATCCATTTGAAGCGGGGTGGTATGGGGCTGTAAAAATGTGTTCTATACCGTTAAAGTTTGTGAATTCCTGAAACTCTTTCGATGCGAATTGTGTACCATTATCACTAACTATTTGCCTAGGTAAACCCCATCTACTAAATAACTCCGTTAGTCTGTCTATGAGACTGAATGCTGAAATGTTTGAAACATTAAAAACTTCCAACCATTTAGATGTCGCATCCACTACAACGAGATATGTTCTTCCGCCTATAGGTCCCATATAGTCAATATGGATGCGGCTCCACGGTCGGTTTGGCCAGGGCCACATGCGCGGCGTCTGCCGAGGCGGCGCGTCCGCCTGGGCTGCACACACTTCGCACGCCCGACACATGTGTTCCACTGCTTCATCTACCCCAGGCCACCATACATAGCTACGTGCTAAAGCCTTAGATTTCACAATACCCATATGTGGTTCATGCAACATTAAGAGCACTTTACTTCTACACGCTTCCGGTACCACTAACCTGGGCCCCCACATAATACAACCTAATTCTTCATAAAGTTCATTTCTCCTATTAAAATGCGGTTTGAGGTTGCTTACGTCACATTCATTAGGCCAACCATCTCTTACGTAACTTAATATTTTTGGGAGTTCCGCGTCTCGCATTGTTTGATGTTTAATATCATTACAATCTATTAACAATGACTGTTGCACAAAATGTAAATGAGTGTGCTCCGACTGTGCGGCCGTTGTTTGTTTACTCGAAGCTAGCGGTAACCTTGAAAATCCGTCCGCCCCGTTTTGTTCGGTGCGCACGTACTCAATATTAAATGAGTATGCTGATAAAATAATAGCCCATCTTTGCATTCGGCTCGCCCCCATAGTCGGTATTCCTGTATTTGGACCAAATATTGATACTAACGGCTTATGATCCGTGCGTAGGGTAAATTTACGCCCGTATAAATATTGGTGTAATTTATTAACACAAAATATAATCGCTAGCGCCTCACGATGTATTTGTGAGTAATTTTTTTCCGCTTCTGTTAGTGTGCGCGACACGTAGGCTACCGGTCGCTCTCCCCGCTCCCCTGGCTGTGAGAGGACCCCCCCTACTCCGCGCGCGCTCGCGTCGCATGTCAATATTAGTGGTTTCTTAGGATCGTAATGAGCCAATACATCTGCGCCCGCTAGAATTTTTTTAATTTCCACAAAAGATTTTTCGCACTCAATCGACCAATGCCATTGTTTACCTTTCTTTAATAATTCGTAAAGAGGTACTAACCTACTACTCATATTCCTAACAAATTTTCCATAGAAGTTTATGATTCCTAAAAACGATCTTAACTCCGTAATGTTTGACGGACGAGGAATATTCATTATGGCCTCCACTTTGGCCGGATCTGTTTTTATTCCCTCGTTGTTAATTACGTATCCCAAATATTGCACTTCCTTTACTAAGAATACACATTTACTACTTTTTAACTTCAATCCGGAACGATGTAATCTACTAAAAACCTGTTCTAGTGCTTCTAAATGTTCTTTTTTATTCTTCCCTCCTATTATCACGTCGTCAAGGAATATTTCAACATTAGGAATTCCCTTCAACAAATTGCACATGATTCGCTGGAAAATTCCTGGACTTGAAGATAGACCGTATACTAACCGATTATACCTATAAAGACCCCTATGTGTGTTTACCACTGTAAATTCCTTAGAATCATCGAGTTCTATTTGATTATAGGCTTGGCTTAAATCTATTTTCGAAAAATAATTTGATCCGCTAAGTTTAACTATTAAATCCTCGATTCTACGTAAAGGATAGCGATCAGTAAGTAAGACAGGATTCACGGTCGCCTTATAATCGGCACAGACTCTCAGCGACCCGTCAGGTTTATTTACCGGTACGAGCGGCGAGGCCCAGTCGGAGCAGTCGACGGGCTCGACGATGCCATCGCGCAGCATGGCGTTTAACGCGTCATCGAGCCGCCCGAGCAGCGCATACGGCACAGGCCGCGCACGATGGAACACCGGCGTCGCGCCATCGCGCACGCGCAGCGTTGCCTTGCCCCCAGTGTACAGACCCAACCCGCCGCTGAATAATTCCTTATACCTGTTTAATAGTACATTAATCTCATTAGACATGTTGACGTCTTCCCAACTTATATTGTTACAATTGCTCAAAGCTGGGATATTTATTTTTAATTCTGTTAACCACTGTCGACCCAGTAATGAGGTGGTACCTCCCTCAATTACCAGTAATTCTAATCGTTTACTACAATCCCCGTAAACTACAATCGGTTTGAACATTCCTAGGGGTTTAATTTTTGAGCCGTCATAAAAATTTAACACTAAATTACTAGGTTCTAATTTTTGAGCACTGAAACACCGTTTATACGTTGCTTCACTAATACACGATACTGCGGTACCAGTATCAACCTCCATAGAAATAGTAACATTATCGATACATATGGGCAACTTTACCGCTCCGTAATCGTTCAAGCATAGATGATGAAATTCCTCTTCTGTCGTCCTCTCCTCCTCTGGTCGGTGTTCACGCACATCGCCGTAGTACGCTGCCGAAGACCCGGCACCTTTGCCCGCGTTTGGCACCCTGACCGGGCACACGCGTCGCAGGTGTCCCGGGTGCCTGCAGATGCTGCACACGTAGTTACGAAAACGACACTCCGAATACGAGTGTTCCGTCGCTCCACAACCCGTACAGCTCAACACCCGGCCGCCACTGATTGCACCGCCGCGACCGCCAGCTTGCGACCGCAAGCTAGTCGCGGGGCTGTGCCGCGCACCCGCCGCTGTCCCGCGCCGCCGCCATCTCGGCTGCTGCCGAGCGCGTGCACCGCCTGTCCCGGCAGTACCCCGCCTCCTGTTACGTCACCTCCGCCGCTCAGCATCTTCGACTCCACCGCGGCCGCGTCCAGTTCCGCCGCCTCTAACGAGCTCGCCAACCTTACCGCGTCCGTATAGGTAATTGTGTCGGCTTCCGCGAATAGTCGTTGACGTATTATGTCACTCCTTAGACCGCAGATGAACTGATCTCGTAAATTCTCGTTCAACCCATCTCTGAATTTGCAATAACGTGCGAGTTTCTTGAGCTCGGCTACGTACGCAGCCACGTTTTCCTCACAAGCCTGTCTCCTTTGCCTAAACCGATAACGTTCTGCGAGTACCGACGGCGTTGGTTCTAGATGTTGACGTAATAGCTCCACCGCTCTGTCATACTTCAACTCCGCTGGCTTTTTGGGACTTGCAAGATTATACAACAATTCATACGCCTCGTCCCCCATGACGGCTATTAGCGTAGGCAATTTCGTCTCGTCATCTATTTTATTCACTTTAAAGTACATGTCTAACCGGTCCACATACACTGACCACGTGCCGGACTTTGTGTCAAACTCTTTTATCTTTCCTATCGACATCGTATCGTATTGTGTTCGTACACTCGCGACTAATCGAAAATTATTTGACGGGCCTGTTGGTCTAGTGGTTAGCGGCCCTGACTGCTAAGCCGGAGGTCGTGGGTTCGATTCCCACCCAGGACAAACTTTGTGTGATGAGCATGATTGTTAGTTCTGTGTCTGGGTGTGATTTATCTATAATATGTATGTATTTATAAATTATATAAGTATGTATATCAGTTGTCTGGTTACCATAACACAAGCTCTGCTTAGCTTGGGATCAGATAGCCGTGTGTGAGTTGTCCCAAGATATTTATTTATTTATTTATTTATTTATTTATGCACAATTCAGTTAGATTCACACGCGAAATTGTTCGAATTTAGCAATCCTCGTCGCCACTGTGATATTTGAGGTTATTAAATAAAAGACAAGCATTCCACACCAGAGTTATAATAGAACTGACACATGGACACATGTAGGTATAACATAAAGTTATCGACCTCCTTACAAAACTAATTAATAAATGTACCTACATTACACAATACTACAACAATATAGTTCTCTGAATTAAAAAGGATTCTCGAAGTAATTAGCGCAAGCGCGGGCGCAGTAGTTAGCGGCGAGGTCGTTGACCGACTGACCTCTAAGCTCGTGTCGTGCGTGTCGCCGCCGCTAGTTCCCTGGCGCACAGGTACGTGAGTACGTCACTATCACGCTAGTCCCGCGTGATCGTGGGCATGGTCCCTCAACATCATCCGACAGTATAATGTAAACATTATAGATGCCGTGAATGAATGAGTAGTGTTATCAGTAAACCTAAATGATAATAATAGTGTGGCTGTGTTCATGTTGTGTTAATTTGTGTGGGTTTATGTAATAAATACACTCAGCGGCACGGAATGTGGCCCAAACATAAACAAACCGATAACAGGCGATTTTGATATCACGTATGAAAATTTCGTTTGGCAGTTTGTCGGGACATTGTTTTTTGTTAATTTAAAAGAGTAAGCACAGAAAAAACTTAATTTGTTTAATTTCTGTGATAATTAACGTTAGTTCGTTACCGGAACGCACAAAACACGGGTGAGTTGAACCTCGATATTCAAATGGTCGTGCATTTAGTCTTTACTGTTTTACTTTGTGATTTATCTGTAGTCATTTATGCTTCCAGAATTGTAACACAATGCCTCTAACTTCAGCTCAAGTTGCTCAAACTGTGTTGCTTAGCAATCAGGGGCGAACGCAGCAAGAGATTGCTGTAACTTTAAATGTACCCCGTATAACTCTCAGGTGCGCCTTAACACGGTACGACCAGACCGGCCTATACATAAGGAGACCAGAAAAAGGCGGTATTAGGTATACATCAGCGCGAGATGACCGATTTATCGCACTCGCAATTTTGAGAAATCGGTTCCTTACTGCGGTTGAAATACGGCAGCGGCTACAAACGGCCAGAGGGGTCAACGACAGTGAGCAGACAATAAAAAGGAGGATTAAGGAACGGGATCTGCGCATTCAAAGGCCAGCTCGAGGTCCAGAACTGCTCCGGCACCATCGCGTAGCTCGACTTTGATTCGCTGGCGAACACGCAAATTGGACTCACGAGTAACGGAGTAAAGTTCTGTGGACTGAAGAATGCAGAGTGGCCATAAGAGCTTCAGATGGCCGCGAACGTGTGAAGAAGGCATGGGGAGAGGTTTCTGCCAATCACTATCAGGCAAAACGTCAGTATCGGTGGATCAGTTTTGTTTTGGGAAGAAATTTGTTCAAACGCATGTACAGAGTTGGCTGTAGCTGCTGGTTGTCTGACGGCAGTGCGATACATTGAAGAGGTCCTCCAGGAACATGTTCAACCATTCGTGGGATGCATCGGTAGCAAAGATTTCAACTTAATGCAAGATAATGCCCGACCCCACACAGCACTTTGCGTGGATGATTACCTTTCGGAAGTGAAAATCACAAAATTCGAGTGGCTGGCACAAAACCCAGACATGAATCCCATAGAACATGTCTGGGATATGCTTAAAAGACGCATCCGATCCAGCCCCAACCCTCCAGAGACCATCAGTCAATAAAAAACTGCTCTGGGAAGATATACCCCAGATGGACATTAAAAACATAATCCATGGCATGTCTGATCGCATGCAGGCGGTCATCAGGGCATAGGTGGAAATACCCGCTATAACTTTTGAGTGCCATAGCTTAATTCTGTAAATTTCATTCAAAAACATTTTTTAAAACAATATAATTTAGAGCTTTATGTCTTTTTGTAATTTTGTAGGATTTTAATAAAATTTACTCACTTTTTTGTTAATTAATCATTCGCATTTAGGTTTGAATAAACATTAAAGTTTTACATCGAAGAAAACTCCCAGTTTTATGTTTGATTTTGATAATAAACCACATAACGCGCTTGGGCCACATTCCGTGCCGCTGAGTGTATAAATAAACTATGTGGTAGGACGAACCCTACATCACCCCCCTCCAGAGACCGTCAAGGGCGATAAAAATCAGGAAACCTGACATGACGGCCTCAGCTAGTGGTGTACTCCTTACTACTGCTAGGTGGAGTGACTTCTTCGGGGTCAGCTTTGTCTGCCAAAGTGTATGCTGGCTTAAGGCGGTCGATTGAGATCGTGACCTCTCTGCCCTTAAATAATATGCGGAAGACCTTGTCTCCCCTTTGCAGAACTTTGTGAGGACCTGTGTACGCTGGTTGCAGCGCGCCACGTAATGCGTCTCCACGAAGGAACACGTGATCAGTGGTCTGCAGATCCTTATAAACAAAAATGCTGGGCTTGTTGTGGCGGGATGCTGAGGTTGGTTGCAGGTTACGGGCAAACCTGCGGATGCGCGCGGCGAAGTCTGTGACGTCGGTCGTTCCCTCGTCACTAGGAGTGAAGAATTCACCTGGGAGTCTTAGCGGTTCGCCATAAACAAGTTCGGCTGAAGATGCTTGGACATCCTTCTTGAATGCGCTCCGTATACCAAGCAATACCCACGGCAATGCCTCTGTCCACTTGTCATGTATGGCACATAATGGACACCTCGAGTTGCCGGTGAAAACGCTCCACCATGCCATTACAAGCAGGATGGTATGCCGTTGTCCGCTTGTGCTGAAAACCGGCTAATCTGGCCAGTTGTTGGAATAAGGCCGACTCGAACTGTCCGTAATTATGTCTGCGGGACAACCAAACCAGGCAATCCATCCTGATAGCAGCGCTTTAGCTACTGTCTCGGCGGTTATATCGTCTATAGGTACGACCTCCGGCCACTTGGTAAAACGGTCGACTGCCTTCAGACAGTACCTAAAGCCTTGCGAAATTTGGAGCGGGCCTACAAGGTCGATGTGGACAGTGATGAACCTTGCACATGGGAGGTGATACGACCCTTTTTTTTTAGGTGGTAAAAATCATCAAATGACTCCTTCCGCCCTGGGTGGGGCGGTAGGGACTGTCAGACTTTTACTGACTAAAAAACCCTGTTCCTTCTGTTGCCCTTTACGTTCCGGGGCCACGGTATCCTGTTAAGACGTCCCGCAACCCCGGCAGGCGTTGGCCCCATTGGGGGCCCCGTCCCTGTGCTGACAGCTCTTTGAGGCGCGCACGAACAGAACGTGCCGTCGACCCGGGCTTGGTCCTTGATCGGATCGGAGCTACCCATTACTCGTCGTCCGCAAGCCCGCGCCTACGGTGGCCGGATGTCGCCTCGCGACGTCCGACGCCCTGGGCGTCTCCCGCGGCGGCTGGGGCGTGAGGTGGATCTCTCGTGATACGACCCTAATGGCGCAGAAACGTGTCGGCTAACCTTGGCCCGCTGGCACTCAAGACAAGCTCGTGCCCACTCCCTACAGTCCTTCCTAATGCCTGGCCAAACGAAGCGTTCCGCCATCAACTTGGCGGACGCTGAGACGCCAGGATGACTGAGGGAGTGCAAGCTGTCGAAGATTTGCTTTCGTAGCGTGATGGGTACAAATGGTCTGGGAGGCGTTGTACTGACGTCTCAGTACACAGAAGTACGCTCCCCTGGGACCTGCAACTTCTGCAAATCCAGCGATGATCCCTCCTGCGGCAGCTGGGACAGCTGCGGGTCCGAAGTTTGCGATTCCACGAGAGTATCGTAGCTAACCGGCACCTGTACCGCGTCCACACGTGATAAGGGGTCGGTTACGACATTGTCCTTACCGGAAATGTGCCTTATGTCGGTGGTAAATTAGGCTATGAAGTCGAGGTAACGGAACTGACTGTCAGTTTTTCTTCCTCTCGTGGAATGCGAAACTGATCGGCTTGTGGTCCGTGTACACGACGAAGTGCCTGGCCTCGAGCAAATGGCGGAAGTATTTGATGGCCTCGTAGATGGCGAGCAGTTCTCTGTCATAGGGAGAATACTTTGTTTGCGAAGGGTTGAGCTTCCTAAAGAAGAAAGCTAAGGCTGCCAGCCATCATCGCTAAGCTGCTGTAACACCGCGCCGATTGCGTTATCCGACGCGTCAGTAACTAACGCGAGATTGGCATTGCAATCGGGGTGAGCTAGAAGAGCAGCGTTAGCAAAGCTAGCCTTGCAGTCCTCAATGCCTGCAAAGTATTGTCCGCAAGGCATATGGGCTGCGAGCCCCGTATGGGCACGTTGCCAACCAAGAGGGCGTGAAGCGGCGCCTGGATCTGTGCTGCGTGGGGTATAAAAAGCCTGTAAAAATTAAGCATACCCAGGTATCGGCGCAACTGACGGACATCTCTGGGCAGAGGGAAGCTGCTGATAGCGTCGACCTTGGAGTCCAGTGGTTAGTAGTATAGTATTCTATACCACTATCGGCAAGTAGCTCGGCGAGTGCGCCTCGCTGCCTATAGTGGTATAGAATGCCCAATAATCGACACTCGACTCGACTCTCCACTCGACCAATAAACACGAACGAGACAGTTTGTTGCACCGTGTACTTGATTAGGAACGATTTACTCGACCAATGACTAGTATCTTCCATATTATGGCGGGTCAGTATGAACAATCAACTATCAACTCGACTGTAGTGTATTACTGTACACGACCAATGATCATACGAGCTCGCTATCGCTCTGAAAGGTGGTACAGAATGCTCAATAATGCACAATCGACTCGATCACTGACCAGTAACGCAAAAGAGGTTGTGGTAAGTTTACCGAGCCCGGGCGTTGCCCGAGTTTGTTCGCAATGGCAACAAAGCAGCTCATTGCTAACGAGCTTTTGGCATTCGTCAAGCATGCCATCGATTACATGGACGAGGTCAGCATCTTGCAGATTTGCAAATCCTCCTTCAAAGAGGAAGAGGTATGCAGTGCCAAGTTGCTGCTTTTTCAATTACTCGACCAAGTCGCACAGATGCCATCTCGCCGGAGGGATGGTGGCGAGAAGAGTCTGCAGGACATCATCGACCTGCTGAAGAAGACCGACCGGATGACGTGCCAGATTTTGTGGCGAAGGAGCTGCACAAGCTACCTCCTGTCACTTTCGACCACGTCGACGTCACTAGGCTGCTGAAAGACATCACGACTCTGGAGGTGAGCCTGGCTGAGATGAAGTCCAAGTTGGAGTCATCGGATGTCACCATTGGTGATTTGCGAGCAGAAGTAGCGTTGTTGCGCAACGCTGTTCCGGCAATTGGGTCGCCGGATGGCTTCAACGTAAACACACGTCGCGGGGCAGGTGCTTCTGTCTGCAGTGTTCAGTCGACGAATGAATCAACGTCATCGGCTGTCAAGATTGCAAGCGTTGCATCGTGTTCTGCTGATCGCGTCGCACCTACCGGGGAAACGGCACGTGTAATAGGTACATCGACCCCCACGCGTGCCTATTCTGCAATTGTCGCCAAGACGAAACCTGCTGTGTCGCAAATAAAGCGACAAGCAGAAAAACCAAGAGGGGATAAGCAGTGTCGCTCAACATTGAGCGCGGCTAGGAACGCTTGCGATGAGGACGGCTTCGTCAAGGTGGAGAGAAAGAAGAAGAAGCCTACTTCTCGCAACCAGTGTGGGACGGCGCTGGCAGGACATAACGCTGCTACGGCCTGCATTGCCGGTGACGCTCCTCTACGTATCCCGTTTGCATCATGCCACGAAGGCTGAGGATATCGTAGAGTACATACGGGTGAAAGTCAGCTGGACCTTGAGGGTGGAGAAGTTGGAGGCGCGCCATAGCACCAATTTCAACTCGTTTGTGGTGCGCGTTCCGACCCAACATTTGATGACCTTCCTCAAGGAAGAGTTTTGGCCGAAAGGTGTGCTGTATCGGCGTTTCCGCGGCCAGCTACGCGACACCTCGCATCGTAACATGATGCCGACACTTCGTGTTCAGTAGTTTATAAGTTTATTGTTAAAATATGTATTAGTTTATAGTTATTGTACTTATTTATGTATTTGTGTTTTATGGGCCTTAGTTGCCTGAAATAAAGGTTTATTATTATTATTATTATAAATGTTAACGTTCTAAATACATTCACTCATTTTCAATTGATTAATTTCCGACAGTAATCATGAAATTTGTAAAACAACCGCAATCGCTGCATGTTAATACAGTCTGCGATGATGTTTGTAAGACTAGTTTTCGTCATGGAGAATTATTGCCTAACTCAGTCATCATCTGCCTAGCCTTTTCCCAACTAAGTTGGGGTCGGCTTCCAGTCTCACCGGATGCAGCTAAATACCAGTATTTTACATGGAACGACTGCCTATCTGACCTCCACAACCCAGTAACTGGGTAACACGATACCCCTAGGTAAGACTGGATGTCAGACTCTCAAGCTTCTGACGATTCGTAACGACTGTCAAAGATCCACGAATGACAGCCGGGACCAACGGCTTAACGTGCTTTCCGAGGCACGGAATGTCAGTAATGTCTAAGATAAACTTTAGAAAGTACATATGAATTGAAAAAGTCATATTGGTACTTGCCCGGATTCGAACCCACACCTTCATGCATGAGAGGCGGGCGCCTCAACCACTAGGCCATCACGACATATATATATTGCCTAACTCAGTACGGTGTATTATTTACGGTCCGTCCAATTGTGAAAAAACTAATTTATTAATTGGTCTTCTAATCCACGAAAACGGATTAAGATTTGAAAATGTTTATGTTTATTCAAAAACTCTGCACCAACCTAAGTACATTTTTTTAGAAAGTGTTTTGCAACGGATGCCTGGTGTTTCCCTCCAGAAATATCAGGGAAATGAGGAAGTACTAAGCGTTCAGGACGCAAAACCCAACTCCGTGATTATTTTTGATGATGTTGCTTGTGAAAATCAAAGTAACATGCGTGATCATTTTGCGATGAGAAGACACAAGTGCATTGATTGTTTCTATATAAGCCAAACGTATAGTAAAATCCCTAAGCAGTTAGTAAAAGACAACGCGAACCTAATCATACTTTTTAAACAAGATGAAATAAATTTACGGCATATTTATGAAGAACATGTCAACACTGATATGTCATGGATTGAATTTCGTGAAATATGTTCGAAAATATGGAGTGAGCCTTTCAATTATGTAGTAATTAATAAGGATTGCTCCAAAAATAAAGGATGTTACAGAAATAAATTTGACACTTTGTTGTCTTTGATTAAAAATACAAATATTTAAGACCGGTACCCTCGCGATAATATTAATAATAATAATAATAATCCTTTATTTCAGGCAACTAAAGCCCATAAAACACAAATACATATATAAGTACAATAACTATAAACTAATACATATTTTAACAATAAACTTATAAACTACTGAACACGCAGTGTCGGCGTCGTGTTACGCTGCAAGGTGTCTCGTAGCTGGCCGCGGAAACGCCGATACAGCACACCTTTCGGCCAAAACTCTTCCTTGAGAAAGGTCATCAAATGTTGGGTCGGAACGCGCACAACAAATGAGTTAAAATTGGTGCTATGTCGCGCCTCCAACTTCACCACCCTCAAGGTCCAGTTGACTTTCACCCGTATGTACTCTACGATATCCTCAGCCTTCGTGGTATGATGTAAACGGGATACGTAGAGGAGCGTCGTCGGCACTGCAGGCCGTATATTGCAGTCGTGGGCTGGAACATGCATGTGAGCGGCGCGCATAGGGAGGCTAGGTGCAAATTTTTATGCTGGCTCAATAACGGTATGCCCACATCGGGTCGTATTTATGATGAAATGCGTGAAGCTAGAAGATTTTTTAAGTCTCGGTTGAAGTGGTGTCAAGACCATGAGACTCAAATTAAAATGGATATTTTAGCTTCACAGCATGTCAAAAACGATTTTCGATCTTTTTGGAAGCATACAAATAAGTTAAGGAGCAAGCCAGGCCTCCCTGTGTGTCGATGGTGTGAGTGATGCAAAAGAAATAGCTGACCTTTTTGTAGATCACTTCGGTGTGCAGTCACCACTGGGCCCATCTAGGTCGATGCTCAATGTTGAGCCACAGAATGAACTGGGAGACAAAATTACTGCTAAAATGCTCCTGAACGTAATAAATGCGATGCGCCGAGGGAAGTCTCCTGGTCATGACGGTCTCAGCGTTGAGCATCTCAGATTTGCTGGTCCGCATTTGCCGAGAGTGCTGGCTATGCTTTTTACTTTTTGTTTAGGTCATGCTTATATGCCGAGTCACATGATAAAAACAACAGCGGTACCCATCGTCAAAAATAAAACTGGTGACTTGGGCGATAAGAACAATTATAGGCCAATATCTCTTGCCACAATCATGTCGAAAGTGTTTGACAGTGTGCTAAATGCTCAACTTAGTACTCATATACGTGTCCATGATAACCAGTTTGGCTTTAGTTCAGGATTGTCCACTGAAAGCGCTATATTGAGTGTGAAGCACACTGTGAAGTACTACATGGATCGCCACACTCCAGTTTACTCTTGTTTTCTGGATTTGAGCAAAGCTTTTGACTTGGTTTCCTACGACATTTTATGGAAGAAGATGGAAGAGGTAAACTTGCCATCAGAGGTGATTAATGTAATTAAGTACTGGTACGGAAACCATGTCAATAGTGTGAGATGGGCTGGTGCCCTGTCTAGACCGTATGGGTAGCAGTGCGGGGAGAGGCAGGAGGAGTTGTGCTCCCCTACGCTTTTCAACCTATACGTGAACGATCTGATTGGCGCGCTTAGCAGCTTGCGTGTGGGATGTCATATTGATGGTGTATGTTGCAATAACATTGGCTATGCGGATGACATGGTGCTGCTGAGTGCGTCAATCTGCGGGCTTAAAAAACTCGTAGCCACTTGCGAACAATATGCCAGAATGCATGGTCTGACATATAATGTTAAAAAGAGTGTCGTCATGGTCTTTGCGGCCAGGGGAAATTACCCAGAAGCGGTACCTCCAGCTAAGTTGGGCGGTGTATCGCTTGTGAAGGTAGACCGCTTTAAATATCTGGGTCACTTATTGACCACTGGCCTCAGGGATGATGAGGATATTGACAGGGAGCGGAGGGCGCTGTGTGTGAGAGCTAACATGATTGCCCGCAGGTTCAGGCGTGCCTCTAAGGAGGTCAAGCGCACTATATTTGGTGCGTATTGCACGTCATTTTACACTTGTGCACTGTGGGTACATTATACTCAAAAGTCATACGGCGCCCTTCGCGTCCAGTATAATAATTCATTCAGGGTGCTGATGGGGTTGCCCCGATAGTGCAGCGCATCAGGGATGTTTGCTGCAGCTCGCGTAAACTGCTTTTTCGCGACGATGCGAAAGCGATGTGCATCCTTGGTCCGTAGGGTGCGGGGCAGTGCCAACAACATCCTGTCTATGATAGCAAGTAGGTTGGAACTTGTTTTTGTTAACCACTGCTGCAAGATTTCGGCTGAGCCTGTAACCTTGCAGTAGGCAGGTTTTTTTTTTGTCTCTGTGATTGTTTTACTAACATAGTTTATAAGTATATATTGTTACTAACACTATGAGTCTTGTTACTTGTAAATAAATGATTATTATTATTATTATTATTATTCGTCAGGCAACGCTTAATCAATCACGAACTTTTTTTTTGTCATTATGGAGAAATTACTGAAAAGACAAATAGTTGAAGCTGCAGAAGCTGTTAAGAAGAAAGTGCGAAAGATGAGAGATGTTGAGAATAACAATCAGCAAGTGCTGGAATCAGTGTTCAAGCTGGTAACAGAACACCTCAACCAAATTGCTAATATCAGTAAGCAGGCCTCTCTCCTGCATAATATAGAAAATGATGAAACCGATGTTCCGTTTATCGATAAAACTGCAAAAAGAAGTCCCTATTAGTTCAGAAAGCAATGATAACAACGACAATGAAGACGAATATGAATCTGATATCGAAAGTGATTCTTCGTATAAATCATTAACTGAAAACAACCAGAGATGTGATATGTCATCCTGGTCAGTGTCCTCAGAAGCATTGAAAGATATTCCGTTTGGTGTCCAAGTAGAGAGCGGCAAATTGATGTTAGGTTCTGCGCGTATAACGATCAGCGACGAGTATATCATCGTGGCTGGACGCAAATACCGAAATACGCCTGGTTTAAAACAATTGCTGCTAAAAAAGAACGTAGATTTAAGCATGGTTACATGGTTACAGAGAGTGATATGAAACATTATAAGTCGATGTTACTTGATACTAATGCACATCGACGAGACTATGAACCTAGTAAACCAATAAAAAGTAATAAAGGACAAAAGTATTTGAAAATTATTAAGCCTCTGTTCCAACTACGAAGTACAATTCAGAAGCACCAATCGAAGAGAAAAGGACTACTACCTTTAACAAAAACGTGGAAGAAAAACGTAGATTTTGTATATTGGGACGATCCCAATGAATTGGTGGATGGATTAAAATTATTGATTGCATCTCGACGGTAATTAAAAATTGAATCAAAACTTAAATTTCTTCAACAGTGGAGTCTTCATCTGGATCATCATCAGACGATTCAGTGTCATCACAATTATTGTTAACAATAGCCGCAGAAGTGGATGGAATATCTTTGTAATAGTGCTCATATTCTGGTGGTATAACCCCATCATTTAAAAGTGTTATCAGATCTTTCTTTTTAGTTTGCGACACTGCAATCAGTGATTTATATGCTCCTTTCAGAGGTTTCTTTAGTTTGCTTATACATATGACTTTATTTTTTTTCATTGTTTTTGTCTTACAAATGTCTATTTCTTTGAAATATGGATCGTTCAAATCGTATTTGTAAAAAATTGAAGTGGGGGATTCTTTCTGCAGCCGCAGCCACTTAATTTTCAGCCACTGTACTGGCTCATTTTTTGTTGTATTAGAATTCAAAGCTTTTTCGAATCCCTTCAAATCATAGAATTCCCCGTGTTTCATAATAATAACATCGTAGGGTTTCGGCTTGATTCTAGCAGACCCTATTACCAATGCATATTCACGCAAAGTGAATATGCTTTTATGCTTTCGCGCTCTTTCAATACACGCGTGAATTGAATCCACTTCTAAATACGAATGCCCCGATCCCATGAATTTCAAATCGATCGTATCTAAGTGAGGTATGTTATTGACAGCGTATAAAGCCGCTAGAGTAACATATTTATTGTGGTTCTGACCACCACAAGTGTCAGAAAATGATGCGACATGAGTAACAGTTTCGGGTAAACTACTAAGATATTTTAACAATATCGATCCGATTTCAGTAGAACCTTTTTTGCCATTACACTTGTCCCATAAATAGCAGTAGCCAGTGTTAGCATGACAATCTAGGATAGTAAAATTGTACATCGATAATTTACGTAAATAATAGATTTTGCAGTGTCCGGTAAAAGGTACCGATAGGATAGCTTGAAGGTCAAATGTTATAGCCCGGAAAGCTCCATCTGAATTCAAGCATCTTTGCTTATCTTCTTTTTTCATAGTTAGTACATCATTTTCGCGTTTCTTGTGGGCATCATAATCCTCCTGTAAGGGAGCTTTATTGTCGGATCGTTTATACACGTTGCATTTGGTGCACTGGTCTTTCTTTGGCTTGTAAAATGCTAGTCTTGGATTATAAGAGTGGAAAATCTTTTGACATACCTAAGGCGATACAGGAGTTATCATCTTTTCGGGGCAAAAAAAATCTTTGTACATTTGATATAAGCGACTCAAGTTGAGATTACTGTTCACCTTGCTAACGTGATGGAATGTAAAATAATAATTATAATAAAATTCATTAAATTAAAAATATAGCATTGCTGATAATCACGCGTGAGGTGTGCGCGTGTGTGTGTATACACACAATTATTATTAGAGGTCGCCTTTCATTTGAAACTTTGGAATCTAATAAAAAAAAAGATTAATCCACGAATAGTTTAAATCCGAATTAAGGAAGCATGAATAAGGAGCTTTCACTGTAGGTACTGCTGTGTGTTAATTTCTTCAAACTACTGGCACGTAAGGCGAACCTTTCGCCATCTCTTACTAGTTGAATATCACTCAAATGTCAATGTTTTTTTACAGATGTTACTTCTGCAGAGTTATTGGCTACAAATATCAGCAGAAAAATGAGGACAGAAATTCAAACAAAACATTGATCTACAAATCGCCAGCTATAAATGAAGTTAGCGTCACTCAAACACCACGGTCAAAAGTTGCAAAGAATTTAAATACTTTATTTGACAAAATATCTAATGAGATTGCTGCAAAAAGTCAAGCTTTCATTCAAAATTCAACGACATCGCCTGATATTATATGCACAGCCAATTAAGTAATAGTTTCAGAATTTGGGAAGAGAGGGCGCTAGTGGCGCACAGTCAACATCGACTCCGTATTTGATAAATGTAATTAAATAGTAATAGTGAATTAATTAAGTAATTATTAGCATAAGTGTATCCAGAAAGTGACTATTGACACTAAATAACGTTATCTTCGCAAAACTCAAGTGTTATGTGACAAAACAAACAACATACGTGCAGTGTTTAAAAAAACAAATAAATCAGTGCCAAAGAAGCAAGAAAAGTGATTAAACTGATTTTTACGACGTAACAACCCCAAAGACTACAGGTACAATAACTTAGTTCTATTAAAAACTTATCAATCTCACGAAGAGCGAATAAAGATCGTTAATTTTCAACATTTTGAATTTGTAGTCTAGATAGTGACTCATAAATATTGAGTGAAGTGACATCTAGCGGTCAATATCGATACTACATACACAACCATGGACGAAATCAATAACATCACTGTCCGACGCGCACGAGCGCACTCAAACTCCGAGGACGAAACTTTTGTCTATCACACACTAGATGGCACTGTATGTAGTATGCCAGATATATCAGACGATGATGACATTGATTTAATTACCCAGTTAAAGAAAACCATCGAAGACCTCACCAGTAAACTCAGTAGCGCAAATAGAGAAATTGACTCATTAAGCCTAGACATTGGAAAACTTAAAAAGGAAAATGAAAACCTAGTTCGGAAAAACTCACTGTACAAACAAATAGTTGCTAGTCCATTAAAATCTCCTACCATCACACCAAAAAAGCAAGGAATTAAATGCTCAAAACAAGCAAGATGTATAAATAAAGAAACACAGACTGATAATGATACAGTAGTCAAAAAAAAAGTATCAATAAATTATGCAGCTTGCACACAAGAACCAAGATCTGAGCAGCTTACTACGACAACCAGTAAGATATGCATTCTTAGCAATAATAATGACAACAAAATACTTTCAATATCTAATACAACTCTGCAACTCGAGTCAGAAATATGTCACTACATAATGCCACACCGTACGATGGACCAAATATTGCTCAATATAGAAACCAAAGTGAAGTCATTTACTATGAACGACTTCTGTATTGTATTAATAGGAGAAGAAGACGTCAACTCAAATGACTACCTTAATTTGATTTATAATATACGAACATCGATAAATAAAATTCAACACACAAATATTATTATCTGCGCACCGACATATAAATGTGGCAGCTATACGAACATATTTAATGGGAAGGTGGAATATTTTAATAGCCTACTGTGCCATGACATATTCTCCCATGAACACGCTTACTTTCTTGACTCAAACTTGAACTTATCTTATGACTATAAAATGTTCAATGGACGTAGCGGAAAGCTCAATAACACTGGCATGCGAACAATTATTCACGACCTAAATGACCTCCTACTTGATATCAAACGTTTTTACGCAGACCCAAAAGAATCAAATAATACGACACTAAACAATGAAAATAACCGGACTCGACAATTTGTTAATCAAGATGACATGGCAGGGAACCAGAAGAAAATAACAGACTTTTTTCGTGACTAAAAATGTCTGTGTTTTGCATCAAAATATTGCCGGACTACTAAATAAATCCGACAATGTAACAATATGCCTAGATGAGCTATTATCAGAAAAGGGTGTTAGTGTAGATATATTGTGTGTAACTGAACACTTCATTATGGCAGGATATGAATCCTATTTAACCATACCAAATTATCAACTAGCGGCTTCGTACTGCAGAAAAGAAAGCAAGAGAGGTGGTGCATGCATCCTGGTAAAGAACGGACATCACTTCATCGAACTAAAGAAGATAGCCAACATATCAGAACCCGGAGTATTTGAATGTTGCGCGATAGAGTTACCTAGTTATAACATTGTTCTGGCATGTGTGTACAGGGTTCCCAAGTTAACAAACTTCAACGTATGTATGGACAAATTACAATTCCTCCTGCAAGAGTTGACGAAGAAATGCCATCATAATATTGTTATAGCAGGGGATTTCAATATCGACATCTTAAAAAAGAGCGTACAGACAATTGAATTTGAATGTTTATTATTGAATTACAATTTAAAATTAGCCTTAAATCAACCTACACGCTTAAAGAGTAAAACTTGTATTGATAATATTGCTCATAATTTTCGCAAAGCAAGTAAGGCTGAAGTCCTAGAACTTGCTCTATCGGACCACACAGCACAACTAATGTCATTTCCAGTGCAAAAGAAATGTAATATTAAATATTGGCAGGTCACAAGGCGTGACTACTGTAATGAAAATATGTCAATATTTAAAAATTGCTTAGATAAACTATCTTTTTCTGACATTTACGAAACCAATGACTCTAATGTAGCGTACAATTCCTTTTTTGACATATTTTCGTTATTCTACAAATTGTGCTTTCCTGAAATTAATGTTAGAATCAGCACGATGAAAAAACCAAAATGGGTTTCACGTGGTGTGAAACTATGTAGTAAAAGGAAAAGACAATTATTATGGCAATATAGACTAAAACCAAATCCGATTAATAAAAGACAACTAACTTGCTATTTAAAAATATTTAAAAAAGTTATAAAACTTACTCAAAAGGCACAGAATAACTATGCAATAAAGACGTCAGATAACAAATCGAAAGCTACTTGGAAAATTATAAATAACTCAAAATTCAACATTCCAAAAAACTGTATTGATAAAATTTGTGTAAAAAATGACGTCATTACAGACCCAAAGGCTATTGCAGATGCTTTTAATAATTACTTCATTGACAAAATTAACCCTATAGCAGGGTCTGGTAAAAATGCTGCATCACTGATACCAAAAAGAAAAGATTCCTTTTTTCTCGCCCCTTGTCTGCCAATTGAAGTATTTAAAATTATAAAACAATTGAAAAATACAAATAGTGTAGGACATGATGGCCTATCAACAAAAGTTTTAAAATATGTAGCGGGAGAAATAGCACCGCATCTAAGCTATATAATTAATCTGAGCATCGAGACAGGTGTTTTTCCTGATGCACTAAAAATATCTGTCATAAAGCCGATATTTAAAAAGGAAAATAAAGAGCTAATGCAATTCTATAGGCCAATATCTCTTATTAGCATAATCTCCAAAATATTTGAAAAGTATTTATGTAAACAGTTAAATACGTATCTTGAAAGAGAAAATATACTCACTAATGAACAGAAAGGGTTTAGAACTGGTAAAACAATAAACTTAGCTATATATGATTTTTTACATAATGTCATGCAAAATGTAGATTCGAATATCCCTGTATGTACGATTTTCTGTGACATGACACAGGCTTTCGACTATGTCCGGCACGATATACTTATTGAAAAATTAGAAGCATATGGTATAAGAGGTAATGTCTCAAACCTCATTAGATCGTATCTCAGTAATAGAACACAATTTACAGAAATCTCAGCAGTAAATAAAAGCAATAAAAAGGAAATTGTATATAAGTCCAAAGAACGTGTAGTTAAATTTGGCGTACCCCAAGGAACTGTCGTTGGCCCGCCGTTTTTTATACTGTACATTAATGACCTACCCAAAAGCATCGACCACCCGATGACACTTTTTGCCGACGACAGTACCATTACAATTGCTTTTAAAAACAGAGACACATACGAAACTGATATTAACAATTCTATAGAATCAATGGTAAAATGGCTGGAAAACAATAATCTTAAGATAAACCTTGAGAAAACTAATATTCTGCATTTTGCCCAAAGATCAGCCATACCAAATGTAAATGTACATTATTGTAACAACAAAATAGATAAGGTGAACGCAACCAAATTTCTTGGTGTAACTATTGACAGCAAATTAGATTGGAAAGCACATACGGAAGAATTAAGCAAAAAAATTAGTAATGCCACATATGCCCTATATAAATTGGCCCCCATCTTAAATGTTGATGCACTTCTAACTGCTTATCACGGCTTGGTGTCCTCTAACTTGAGATATGGACTAATTTTTTGGGGAAATTCAACAAATAAAGATGTGATATTTAAAACACAGAAGAGGTGCCTTAGGGCTATGTCTGGTCTCCCTTTTACAGAGAGTTGCAAGCCATTATTTCAAACATACAAAATATTAACCCTTCCGTCAATGTACATTTTAGAGATCGTCATGTTTGTCAAATCGAATTCACACCTATTCCCCTTAGTGTCAGACAAAGTAGTTAGAAATAGACGTGACAATAGTAAGCTATGTATACCGAGATCCAGAAAAGCTGTAATGCGTAAAAGTATATTTTGTATGGCGCCAATTCTTTATAATAAGTTGCCAAAACATTGGAGGGAATTACCTACAGAAAAATTAAGAAATAGATTAAAAAACCTTTTGTTAGAGAAAATCTATTACAGCACTGACGAATTCTTAACCGACAAATTAATTTGACTTCCATATTGACACCCTAATTTTATTAACAGTTGCTTTGACATGTGTATGTATTCCTTTCGATGTATTTGTATATTGACATGTGTATAATTAAAAAAAAAAAAAATGTATAATTTTTAAATGTATAATTTTTTAATTGAGTAATCTATGATTGTATTTTATTCTACTATTTAGTCCTTAGTATGCTCTTAATTTGCAATTTAGTTAACGATTTTAAAATTAATTGATGCTGTGTAGCGTTCAACCTCTCATATTTGTACGCCGTTCAGGCAAAACATGACTGAAGTGATTATAATCTGATGTAACATCTTGCATGCTATGTGTGTATACTCATGTTTTGAACAAATAAAATTATCTTATCTTATCTTATCTTATCTTGATAACAATAATTCACTTGAAGATACAAACAACTGTGACAAATCCGAGTCAGTTCTAACTTCACAAGCATCTCCTGACATTTATGACATTACAAAAAACGACGTAATCACCTCTGCACCCATAAATGCTATTGATCGAAAAAGAGATCCATCACAGTCTGCTAGATCAAATACAATCTTAGGTCACGACGTTGAATCTCTGCAATATGTAGAATCTGCCTCTAAAATATCTGATTCGGATCATCTTTCAAAAGAAATTTCCCCATCTGTTCTCAACGTACAGGTGTTAGAAGACCTGCCTGTTCCCAACGAATCTGATCATGTTTCACCAAAGCCGAGTACATCAACATGTGAAAATACATTATTGCACCAAGATCTATATTTGTCAGATGACGAAATATCTCCATATATTGATTCAGAATCGCCTTATGCTCCTTCACCATCTAAACCACGCCATCTACCATTATCATTAGATAGCGATTTAACTGACGTAAGTGACTCAGTAGAAGCTACAAAGGAAAATCAACCAAAACGAAGAAAGAAGGCAAAGCCCGAAGCATGGAAAAGAAATGTTCTTAAAAATTTACGCCAAACAGGTAAAGGATACACAAGTAGAAATGGAAAATTTATGGAACCAAAAGAATGCAAGCCTACAGATTGCTCTAAATGTCGATATCAGTGCAATTCTTTGTTTCCAGAAAATCTGAGACAAGATATCTTTAAAGAGTACTGGAGCCTAGGTGATACAAAACAACAAAAAATGATGCTCAGTAGCCTGATTTCTCACGCTGAAGTCTTACGTCTTTATACGAAGGCAAAAAAAAAATCGCACTATGTCACGTCAGTATTGGCTTTTTCACTAATCTGTAGGTAAAAAACGAGTTTGCCAAAAGTTTTTTTGTAATACATTCAACATTAGTTCAAGCATCATTAATAATTGTTCAAGAAATAGAGGGCTCAACGGCATATTTATGGGCACTGACAAACGAATAGGAAAAATGCCCGCAAACATTACTTCAGTGGAGTCTACTAACTTTGTAAAAGAGAATATTAACCTGTACCCTCGCGTTGAATCCCACTATTGCCGAAAAAGTTCTAAAAAACAGTATTTAGAGAGTGATCTCAACTTGAGTCGCTTATATCAAATATACAAAGATTTTTTTTGCCCCGAAAAGATGATAACTCCTGTATCGCCTTATGTATGTCAAAAGATTTTCCACTCTTATAATCCAAGACTAGCATTTTACAAGCCAAAGAAAGACCAGTGCACCAAATGCAATGTGTATAAACGATCCGACAATAGAGCTCCCTTACAGGAGGATTATGATGACCACAAGAAACGCGAAAATGATGCACTAACTATGAAAAAAGAAGATAAGCAAAGATGCTTGAATTCAGATGGAGCTTTCCGGGCTATAACATGGGACCTTCAAGCTATCCTATCGGTACCTTTTACCGGAGACTGCAAAATCTATTATTTACGTAAATTATCGATGTACAATTTTACTATCCTAGATTGTCATGCTAACACTGGCTACTGCTATTTATGGGACGAGTGTAATGGCAAAAAAGGTTCTACTGAAATCGGATCGATATTGTTAAAATATCTTAGTAGTTTACCCGAAACTGTTACTCATGTCGCATCATTTTCTGACACTTGTGGTGGTCAGAACCACAATAAATATGTTACTCTAGCGGCTTTATACGCTGTCAATAACATACCTCACTTAGATACGATCGATTTGAAATTCATGGGATCGGGGCATTCGTATTTAGAAGTGGATTCAATTCACGCGTGTATTGAAAGAGCGCGAAAGCATAAAAGCATATTCACTTTGCGTGAATATGCATTGGTAATAGGGTCTGCTAGAATCAAGCCGAAACCCTACGATGTTATTATTATGAAACACGGGGAATTCTATGATTTGAAGGGATTCGAAAAAGCTTTGAATTCTAATACAACAAAAAATGAGCCAGTACAGTGGCTGAAAATTAAGTGGCTGCGGCTGCAGAAAGAATCCCCCACTTCAATTTTTTACAAATACGATTTGAACGATCCATATTTCAAAGAAATAGACATTTGTAAGACAAAAACAATGAAAAAAAATAAAGTCATATGTATAAGCAAACTAAAGAAACCTCTGAAAGGAGCATATAAATCACTGATGGCAGTGTCGCAAACTAAAAAGAAAGATCTGATAACACTTTTAAATGATGGGGTTATACCACCAGAATATGAGCACTATTACAAAGATATTCCATCCACTTCTGCGGCTATTGTTAACAATAATTGTGATGACACTGAATCGTCTGATGATGATCCAGATGAAGAGTCCATTGTTGAAGAAATTTAAGTTTTGATTCAATTTTTAATTACCAATTAGTAAAAATGAATAATTGTTACCTGAAACTGAAGACTGACTTTATTAATTTTCTTATAAAAAAAAAATATTTTAATGATTCAGAAACTAATTAGTTATTGTTTAATTAGTTATAGCTAAAGATTGGCCAAAAAAATTAAAAGGACTGAAGCCCAGTTTAATTTTTTTGTTGTGATTTTGAAATTTATTTTATTTGATTGTGGATAAAAACTGTTTGTGTTTTATATTAAAAATAAACATTATGAATATGGATCACTGGTTTATTATTTTGTCTATTTAATGCAATATCCATAACTATTATTATCCTTCTTTTTGGACCTTGAACCAGCCTGGTAAAGCTGTTAAATATTTTTGAGTTTTTCACTTAATGCCGGTCACCATAATCAATCTTAGTGCACAAATGTATTAAATGGGGGGTTTTATGTTTATTTGGCTATTTTGAAAAGGTTACGTTTAAACTAATATTACAATATTGAGATATGATGGAGTAAAGGACTAGTCTTATGAATATATGCATATTTTTTTGTTATTTTACTTGGATTTTCTACTGTTCTCGTCTAAACCTTAAAAAACTTTAAAGCTCTCTCCTCAAAAATGTAAATTTCGTAGTTAGTGCAAGTGTGAACTAAGGCATCGATATATTAAGCCACATAAAAATGGAAAAGATTTAATCGTGAAATCTTCAAAAAACTGAAAAATAAGCTACCTAATCATCCTCTAACTAATGTAGACATCCAAAGGTATGCACGCGACATCCCTCACTTTTGAGGAGTGTACATGAGGGATCAATTACCAAGAACGCCAAATCCGATTGAATGTGGTATCGTTAACTTGGACGATTATAAGAACGAAGGGACGCATTGGGTAGCTTATGTAAAAGTAGACAATTATTGTGAATATTTTGATAGCTTTGGAGATTTGAAACCTCCAATGGAATTAATACGATATTTTAAGAATTGTAATGTTTTTTTATAATCATACAAGATATCAGAAATTCAACACTGTAAATTGAGGACACTTATGTTTAGAATATCTGTGGACTTTTTGGAATAAAAACGTATAAAATTTATGATTTTCTTTTATTTCAATCATTTGCAAGATGTCACTCACATTATCGATAACTGGAAACTCGTCAACTTTATCTACTTACTATCCCAACACGTTGCAACAATATGAACAGTATGAGTGTGCCTTATTGCATTTCGCAACATTTAATTCGATTCCAAACATTGACAAAACGAATAATAAATTCTATTATGGTTCTAACGAAGTTATTGAGATACCGGAGGGCACCTATGAATTGCAAGATATTAATGATTATTTAAAATCTGAAATGAAAGATGCCTCAATCAAACTACAGTGCAAAAACAATGCTTTAAAAGCTGCTGTATATTGTACAAAGGACATAAATTTTAATAAAGAAGGTACTTTCAGGAATTTATTAGGGTTTAATAAACAGATCTTGAAAGCAAATAACGGCATGAGTCACAGTTGCCAGTCAACATTTTACCTACAACTGTGATCAGGATCGAATGTGTGTAAGCGGCTCGTACACAAACGGAGAACCGAGTCACATTATCCACGAATTTGCACTCAACGTTCCTCCCGGATATAGGATTATAGAAATTCCGAAAAACGCGATATACTTTCCAATCAACCAAAACAACATTAGCTGCATACATATCAGGCTGTTAGATATAAATAACCGCTTAAAAAACTTGCGCAGTGAAGAGGTGCAGCTGTATTTGCATCTCAGAAGAAAAAATGATCGACTACAATAAATATGTGCATCAGCAAATCAAAAATATCAGTTCCACTCAAGCTTCCAACCATATAAGAGCTCGCCCTAAGAAGAAAATAAAATTAAATAAAGACAACAAGACATTTCTCAAAGCTATCGGTTTGCTAAAATGAATATCTTAGACGTTTTATCCGCTCCGACTTACGACAACACGGTTGAAGGAATCGAATTTCATTCTTACAAGCCCTACGTAACTAGTTTCAATAGGAACGATGAAATTCGTATACCCATTAACCAAGAAGACTTGTTTATACTTGCGTCAGCTAGTACCTTGTATTTGGAAGGGACTGTTAACGTAAGCAAAAAGGATATGAAAGAGAAAGCCACTAGTGTTAATTTTACGAATAATGCTCTACTTTACCTGTTCCAAGATATAAGATACGAGCTAAATGGTGTGGAAATTGATAGAATAAAAAAATGCTGGCATAACTACCACCATGAAATCGTTAATATCAATGAGTGAAAGTGAATCAAAAATATCTAATGCATGGGGCTGGAATATCGATGGCATAAAAAATATAAATGCGGGTAGTTCTTCCGCGTCTATACCACCCAGTAACATCATCGGTTTCGCTGAAGATTTCAAGAAGGTCGTGATAAATTGTAGGCACGAACTGATATTGCTACGAAGTAATACTAACCTGAATGCGATCAAACTTAACACCGGTGAATTTGTAGAAGACGTTCAAATAAATAAAATCATCTGGCGTGTACCGCATGTTAAAGTGTCCGACAAAGAGAAAATAAGTTTACTCAAACTGTTAGAAAAAGATCGACCACTCCAGATGATACTTATTCAGAAATTGGGATCTGTACGAATATCCAGCTTTACCTAAAACTACAAAACATACCTGGTCTATCAAAACTTCCTCACAAATAGAGAAACCTAGATACATAATTATGGGCCTTCAGACAAATAGAAAAAACAATTCAAGTTCTGATATGTCTCAGTTTGATCACTGCCATGTTCGTGATGTTAGAGTATACCTAAATTCAACTTACTTCCCGTATGAAAACCTAAATGTCAGTTTCGCGAATAACAGAATCGCTTTATTATACGAGCAATACATTCGATTTCAACAGTCTTATTACGGACGTCGTCCGGAACCCGTATTAAGTGAGAAACAATTTAAAGATTTGGCGCCGCTCTTTATCATAGATTGCTCTAGACAAGCTGATATTGTAAAGACAGGTCCTATTGTGGATGTACGAGTGGAAATAGAGAGTGGTTCGGACATACCAGATCAAACTTCTGCATATTGTCTTATATTGAACGACTACAGTCGTTTAATATAATTGAGTATAAGCCTCTAAGTAATATTGTGAGAAAAATATCATGAATCCGAATACTATCATATTAGATGTTCAAGGATTTAAAGACCTGTACAAAAATTTTACAATAAAAGAATTAGCTTTTGCTAGTCGTGATTATACTCAAACATTTTTAATAAAACCACCATACTTGTTTAAATACTTAACAAGTGATGAAAAAAAGCAGGTTAAATGGTTGGAAAGAAATAGGGGAATTTATTGGAATGAAGGATAATTATATTGACTACAGAGAATTTCGACGTATAATCGTTCCATATCTAGAAAATAAGGAAATCATAGTAAATGGTTTGGAGAAGGTTAATTGGATAAAGGATCTTTGTATGAATTGTAAAGTATCAGACCTTGGTAAAGAACAATGTCCAAATTTCTCTGTTTTGCATAAAAAATACTGTGAAGGAAGATCTAATTAAACATGCTTTTATTTTGCTAAACACTCCCCACACTTCTCCAAATAACTTAACACTACACGCAATTGAATAGAAATATCTTAATAAAATTATAAATATTAGTTTACAAAACGATTATTAAAAGTCAGTATCTATTAAAGATTTCGATATTTTCTTAACTAAAGACTCAGTTTCGTCCTTAACACTGTCGATAGCATCTTGAAAAATATTTTGTGCGTTTATAATAAGGTTCTCACTGTCACTATCACTGTCTACGGTTTGAGGATTGTTGTTACATAGATCTACGATTTTATTAATTTAATCCCTCTTCGCTGTAGTCGACTCATCACGTAGTATTTGGTTGGTTTTAGCTTTATCGACTTTTCCCTGCATCGTTGTTTTGGTTTTTAATCTTTCGTGACTGGTTTGCTGTGCTCGGGTTCGCTGCGAAACACCTCAGAGAATCCTACGTAAGGATCCTGGGCATACTGGCTGAACATGATCTCGGATTCAGACATCTGGAACAAAATATAAACACAATTATACCACTTTTCCTTAAGTATAGCGCTGGAAAGCGTTATAATTTGGTTTTCCATTGAGCCCACTATATTCCTTTATTATATTAATTATTAACACTACCGCGATCACAATTGTTAGTTACGAAAATATATTTTACTCACCGACATGATTACTTTTGTTGGAAGTTAAAAAAAAAATGAAACAGGTGTTCGCGATGAATAATATTTCGTTAATGATTGCAAAATAATTAAATACTGTGTAATAATTATTTACATGTCATCTAAGCATTTGTGTCTCCATGCTAAGGACAATGAACTGCAACGTAGACAATAATTTTACAATGAAAAATAGTGCCTTGTAAGCGTGTTACTTAATCGTAAACTTTAGTTATTCAAAAATCAACCTTATGATGCACGGTATCTAGGTGCATAGTGCAACTGAAATCACTGCAATCGGTATTTACTTCATTTACCGATTGAAAAAAAAAAGAGTGTAATGATATTTTAAAATAAAAAAAAAATCATAAATGAAACAAGTCAATAATTACAATAATTCCAATTTTATTTAATTGTTGCATAATGGTTATTAACATTTATTATTTTTCTAAAACTAAACTTACTACATGAGTAGCCATAGATAATTACGTAACACTAAACTTAAATTATGATCAGAGTATTTCATTCTCAAAAATAAACGCATGACCCCAGGCTCGAGTGGATATTTGATCTACAGATATCGATCGTTTGCCATCATTTCTAGATAAAGCAACTTTGTTGACAGAACGAGTAAATATTTTATGTTTTATCGATTTAAACATAAAAAATTATCTCCAGATTACTCCGCCATTAAATAAAATGGTTTCA
The DNA here is from genome assembly GCA_949774945.1 of Hoplodrina ambigua. NCBI lineage: Eukaryota > Metazoa > Arthropoda > Insecta > Lepidoptera > Noctuidae > Hoplodrina > Hoplodrina ambigua. Next base: position 17,015,175 of record OX458964.1, read on the forward strand.
TAGTCTGATAAGTTTAAATCCCTGACCACGCTTGCTTTCACCCCTTTTGCTATTTTAATAATATTATTAGGGGTTTTTATAGAGTAAAGTTTCGATCTCAAGCCAACGAAATCAGATATATATTTTCCTCCCATTTTATCTTTAAAGAGCCCGGGTATTTTTTTATTTTTTAGCGGTATCTGTAAATCATTTGCCGCTTCATAGTTACTGCTGTCAAAATATTGTAAAAAAATATATTTCAAATCATGGTAAAAATCGTTCGTGTCTATTTTATAAACAAAGGAATCGGTATCTGTGCAACATAGCTGCACTCGATCTTTTAAAAAAGGCTTTACAATATCGTAATGAAAGTAATAATTGTGTGCTTTTGAAAGTTCCAACACAGTGAAACCTATGTAGATAGGCTTATCTAAAATAATTTGATCAGGTCTCATTTGTACTGCAACTAAGTTTTCAGATAAAATAGATGCACTGTGGAAATAGGGGTTGGCTATAAGTTTCTCAGCGAATATAAATTTTTTAGTTCGATTGGACTGATCGCACCATTGATTAACTAAATGCACAGTTACTCTATTTTCAGTATTTTCTAATGTCTTTCCAAAAACACTGTTATTTAATAACTTAAAAAAGTCTTGCTCGAAGGAACTTTTTGCTTTTTGTCTTAATTGAGTATTTAACTCTATGTATTGTTTTAAATATGGAGCCTGTCTAAAAGTAATAGCTCTATGAATTTTACGTAAAATTAAACCATGTTCCAAACATTTTTTCAAATGAACGTAATGAATCACATAGTTGTACTTATTATACAAATTTGCTATGAGATTCTTGGTTTTACCTCCCGGGGGTTCACAATTTTTTAGGACAAAATGGTACGTCATTATGATGGTTATGTAAATTTTCGGGATACATTAGATCGACTTCTAATATGAAGCCCCATTTTGCGTTATCTTCTATAGCGGTAACATCAAAATTAACTAATTCGTTATCACCTAAAAATCTGAAACTAGAATATGGTAAATACTGACACATGCTAAAACCGTAAAGATTATTACAATCTAAATATACTATGAAACTCTCAGGGTGTGATGGATTATATTCAGGCATGTACTTGTGATTAGCTCTAGCATGCCGATGGTAACACATGCACAAACCACCGCGTATACCGCTTTGTATCATTCCGATGATAGCTAAGTCCGACACTAGCTCTAACTGAATGCCTGTTTTTAGCAACATTGCATCGAAAGATAAACTGGGTGCAGTAATGTAAAACGCGGGGTCAAGACTGTAATATTGTTTACAGGTTTTCCGAAAATTTTGGAATATGTCTGTTAACAAAAGCACATCCGTTTTTAAGTATAGATCCGTATACTCGCCTAGGTTATTAATATTGAATTCAGCCCAAACAGCCTGCGCGTGATTATAATCTTCATCACTAATGACTTCGTTAGTCAAAGAATTATAAAAAATATCCTTAGACGGCAAAAATGTTTGATCGTAACATCCCCAAGTGGTCATGTAATCATATGGATAAACACCTTTTCTTCTCAATAAATTAAACTGTCTTTCTTTGGAAAAATGAGATCGTAGATTAACGAAATCTTCCACCTGCAATGTTTTAGCGAGCTTGTCTAAACTTGTTCCCAAAAAGTTGAAGGAAACCTTATACAAATGTACTCGTTATCAGCAATAGGAATAAATTTGGTAAATGCTACATATTTTTCTTTAATCTTGGGGATTATTTTAATTAAACCTGGAATTTCACCTAACTTTTGTATAAATAAATGACAATCGTATCCGGATAAATTGTAAAAAAATATTGGAATATATTTCGGTACTTTATTTATTTATTTATTAAAACTTTATGCACATGTACAAAAATACATTGTACAAAGGCGGACTTAATGCCTTAGGCATTTTCTACCAGTCTACCTTAGGGTGATGCAGAGACAAAAACAAAGTAGGTGCACAGATACAGAAAATTATGCTGTAAATTACAGTGTCGATGTGCTGCACCTCGATATAGACCTGTAATATGACAATGATCTCTTACTTTTATCGGTCAAGAGTAAATTGTCGCAAATATGACACATAACGGCACGTTTAAAATCACGAGAATTTTCATCAGTGAATATCATAGGCTCGGTTTTGGATATAATTCTATGTATTTGTTTTACGTCCTCAGTAAGAAAATGTATAAATTTCGAAACACAATCATTACCCCGATAACTTCTATAGCCCTCAACGGTGGCATTTTTATTTGATAACACGACATTGTAAGCGAACGCCGCTGGCACGTGGCGTTTTAAGTATGACGTGTTAGCGGTGTTGAATTCAGCGCCGGAAATTGGTTCAGGTAACGTTTCAAAGTCGGCATATATGACGAATGGAATATTTTGTTGCCGATGTGAACCCCTCCCACCGTTATTTGGGAACCCGACGGTGGCGCGTTCCGAAGCCCATGAAAGCACATGGCCTCAGATTTATGCAATGCCGCCTCGAGTCCCAATTGCCGGATTCTTTCGACGACTGTCGCAACCCCACGCGTCGCTAGGTCGGCCGCCGCCTGGTGCGACTCTCCCTGTGCCAGGACGAGCGTGTCGTCAGCGTAGCAGACCACGCAGACGCCGTCGGTGCGCAGCACCCAGTCGTATCCGATGTCCCAAAGAAGCGGTCCCAGGACCGATCCCTGTGGGACACCGCACGACATCTCTCGCCGGTTCCACTCTCCCCGTTGGCCAGGGTAGATGACGGCCCTATCCGTCAGATAGTCCTCGACAACACGACGGAGGTAGGTTGGCATCCGGTGATACCGGAATGCCTCCCTGATGCAACTCCAGGGCAGGGTGTTGAAGGCATTCGCGATGTCGAGAGACACCGCCAAGACGACCCTGCCCCGGGATACTGCTTTCCCCGTCGTGAGGGCCCTCACGCGCATGATGGCGTCCACCGTGGAGCGCCCCCTGCGGAAGCCGAACTGGCTCTCCGCGGGGTCCGGCCCTGATCTCCCCAGGTGCCCGACGAGGCGGTTTGCAATTACTCTTTCAAAGAGCTTGCCCACCTCGTCGAGCAGCACGATGGGCCGGTATGCAGACGGTGAGTCCGCAGGGCGCCCCGGCTTCTTGATGAGGACCAGTTTCCCGGTCTTCCAACTAAGCGGGAACTGGCCTCTCTCCAAACACGCGCTTAAGAGCCCCCCCAGTCGAGGACCGAGAGCCCCCGAGGCCAAGACCCAGGCTTTCCCAGGTAAGCCGTCGGGTCCCGGGGCGGTATTCTTGGCCTTCAGCCGTTATACCGCCACTCTCAGATCTACCTCGGCCACCTCAGCATTGTAGTCGCCGCCGTCGCTGTGGTCCTTGTCTTCGTCTGACACCGCCAGGGGCGGAGCCATGGGTGGGGGGATATGTTCCCCCCGTGATGGAAACAGGGCGCTCACGACGCCCTTCACGAGTTGGGGCCGGAGACTCTGCGTCAACGGGGGAGCCCAGGGGCGGAATTTGTCCCGCACCCATTTGTACGGGCGCCCCCATGGGTCCCTGTCCAGAGACTCCAGCATCTTCCTGCGGGATAGATCCCTAGCCCGCAGCATCCCATCTCGGAGAACGGTCTTTGCCACCCTGTACCCCTCGTACAGCTCCGCCTCAATGGTTGCCGCATTCGGAGGTCGGATGCGGCACCGGCGGTGCCTGGCGTACAGGCGTCGCGCATCAACGCATGCCTCGCGTAGCGCCGTTATCTCGCGCGACCACCAGTACACCTGACGCCGGGCGCTTCCTGGCCGGGCCCGGGGCATTGCCATGTCGCAGATCACGGACATGGCCTCCTGGAACCACTCCGCCTCGTCGTTGACGTCGGCAGGCCTGTCTGGTGATGACACCCAGGCCTGCACGATCGAGGCTTCCAGGAAGAGCTCCCGGTCCAGCTGCTACAGGGCCCATCGCGTACCACTCGGGGTCTGTCGGTCCGGCGTATCTGGGATCTGGGCGGAGACGTCGAACCGGATGTACCGGTGGTCGGAATATGTCTCCACCCCCTCCTCTAAGCGCCAGTCAACGACACGCGGCGACAGAGCGGGGCTGGCGAACGAGATGTCCACCACCGACTCGCCCCGCATCCGCACACACGTGGGGACAGAACCCCGGTTCAGGATGACCAGGCCTGTCTCCAGAGCCCAGTCCTCCACCATCCTGCCCCGCGCATGGTCCGTGTACCGGGAACCCCAAGCCCCGTTCTTGCCATTGAAGTCCCCGAGGACCAACACAGACCAACACACTCCTAGCTCCCTAAGGGAGACGTGGAACTCGGCGAGAGTTCGGTTCGGGGAGAAGTAAACGCCTACCACGGCGATCTCCCCGAACCGTGCTGCCACACAGCCCCGTCCTCTCTTGACGCTCTCGAGAGACGGGGTACCGGCGGTGGCCGACGCGATTATGACCACCGAGCCGTCGAGGTCCGCCACCCAGTCATCCCTGGGTGGGACAAAGTACGGCTCGGCGACCACCGCGATGTTGATCAGCCACTGCGCCATGCTCTGGACCAAGAGATCCTGAGCGGCGGCGCAGTGATTGATATTAGCCTGGAGGAGGCGCAATGGGGCCGTGACTAGCCCTCCATTACATCCCCCTCCAGGGCCCTCCTCGAGGGCGGAATCGCACTAGCGGCGGCGACAGTGGCGGCGGCAGCGGAGGGCCTACCTCTACCCCTAGCCTTGGCGGGTGGGGCGCAGGCCTTGCCTCCTGCCCGGTGATCGGCCGGCTTGCCAGCAGACGCACATGCAAAGCAGTGCGGCGCGGCGTCGCACGAGCCGGCCATATGACCGCGCTGACAGCAGCGGAAGCATTTGTCGCTGTGGTCCACCTCCGAGGTGCAAACGCATGCCGCGTGGTTGCCCACTTGGCAGCGGAAGCACCTCAGGGGTCTGGGCTCGAGCAGTTTGACCTGCGCCGAAACCCAGCTCACCAGGAGCCTTCGACCCTCCGCTATCCTTTTGGCCGCCGACACGGGGCAACTAACCATAACGGTTCGAAGCCCCGCGAAGTCAGGGCGGATGGCGCCGACCTTGACTTGATCGGCAGCGCACTCTCCAGTCCTGACGACGGCGGCCCTCAGGTCGGCCTTCGTTACGGAGTCGTCCAGGCCCATTATGCGCATGTCGGCGCACTTGATGGGCCTGGACACTCGGGCCTCCTCCGCATCCAGGGACGCCCTGAGCCTTTCAGCCAGAGCGTCGGCGATGGGGCCACTGGCCGCTCCGGGAACCTCCAGCATCCGGGCGCCCGTGGCGGTGACCCTCAGCCGGAGGTAGGTATACCAGTAACAAAATATTTTATATAGATAATTAGTACAACTTGATCAGGACTATTTTATGTTCGTTCCAAGATCCCGTGTGTAATTTTTTCTCAGGCAAGTCGGTAATTATGTTTAGGCAGAATGTTTCTGAAATAATAAAAAAATGGATGCATTAGACACATAATTTAATTAGATAGATAATAGTATAATCTGGAGAGAAAAACATAGATAATAATTACCTGCAAAATGTAAAATGATGTATACATAGGAATGTGTATCTGCGTGATCCAAATATGGAGATATATTTCAGGTAATTAAATAATTCTTCTTTAATTACCGACTGGTCTAGTCGGTAATTAATATTTTGTTTAGGCAGAAAGTATCTGAAATAAAAAAATGGTTTATTAGGTACCGATAAAGAATCAGACATAATATAATTGTAAATTCTGGGTTGAAAAATAGTCATACTATTATGTTAATTGAAATTAAAAAAATGATATTTGATAATTACCTGCACATTAAGGAATGGTTTATACATAAGAATATGTATCTGCTTTATCCAAATAGGTGTATTTCAGGCCCCCCACGATATACCGAATACCGTTGCTCCTGATGAAATCGTTCGTATGTAGTACTTTCTGGTGTGTGGTCAATAAAATATTTATTTTTAATAATTGACTTAATTTTTCGGTGACAGTTTAGAAAGGTGCTCACTCCGAGAGACCTTTGAAATAATAAATAATATTTTATACTATATTTTTTTTTGCCTAAAATTATTTCATCATAAAATTTGTTTTTGCGCAATTGTTACACGTGTGCTTAACCTAATTATTTATTTCACATTCACAATAATTCGCTATTTTAGTTAGGGTTGTCAATAACTTAGTATCATTCTATATATCAGCAAAATACAAAATTTACACAATGCATTATTACAATTAAAATATATCATAGCGTATCGACAGATATGGATTACCATGGTTTGACTCATGGCTGTTAGTGTAGTTATGAGAACTATATTATGTATTTATTTCAGGAAGTCTAGAAAAGTACTAGGTTGACGGCAATAAGTTCATCTTTTCTATACAAGACCTAAACGTAGATGATAAAATAAGTACCTACCTTAGAAATATTTATTTACTTCTATAAAATAATTACATCAATGTAGTGTAACGATTCCGTGCTCGCTATCATTTGGTCAGCCCTGGCTCATTTCGCTGCATCGACATTCGATGCAGCATAAAATTTTCCTTCGTTTTCATTATACGTACATGTATAATACGACTATAGAAAAAGTTACTTCAACACAACAATGCTAGATTGATTGAAGTGTTTTTAACATGCTTTATTTATAATTTGATTTTAACTTATAAGCTACAAGTATGCGTGGCAAAGTATTCACAGTCTGCAAGTGCATCGAAGTGCTCTGTTATCATCGGTATACAAACAGTCTGTGTTGTCTACAATATCAGCGACGACATTGTCGATAGCCACCCGCTGCCGCCATCACCAAGTCATCAAACCGAGTGGAACTTCTGATTGAAAAATTTAAGTCTTATAAAATATTCTGTTCGTTGTCATGGCTCACACTTGTGATCCGCTTGTAATTTATAGTTATGTTTGTTTGTGGGCGCGTCACTTCACAGATCACCCGAGCTTCTCATAGTATGTCGAGCTCGGTCCCTCGAAGGAGTCATTATTTTCAATGCAGTCTTCCGTGCTTTGGACAACATATAAAGCCATCGATCCTGCACCCGATCTCTCTATGGTTTTGCTATCCCATGGGCATGTAGGAAAACCAATGTTTGCGCACACATTTGTGTTGTATAGAATGCCCTACTCAATGGACACTACTCCATTGAGATAATTAATAGTAATTGTGTGACTCAATTTTCCCTATTTTTATTTCAGGTCAGACTCTGAGTGTGATTACTCGCTAGCATCGATCACTGGACAAAAAGTGAAGTGCAGCCATAAACCGTTTACAGACAGCAATAGGAAACGCAAGATGCAGTCACAATCAACAACCGTAGCTCTTGCCAGGTGAATTAATTATTTACTTACTTTAGTCACATATCTACTGACTAAATTATAATCGTGCAATTACTATTATGTATTATTTTAAAACAAGTTCACTTGATTATTGTTTGAATCGATGGATTTGATTTGATCGATTAGAGTATTGATCAAAGCCGAGTCAGTTGTTATATTTTTACAGCAGATAGTTTTTATTGCGCATGCATCTCTCGTTCTAAACATTAACTAATGACCGTTTCCGTTATTGTTTCAGTAAAAAAGTCAATACTGGCATCGACATATTCAGCATCAGTAACAACCGCGACATCCCACACAAAGAAGATGCATCGGATCACCTAACTTCATTCTTTGTGAACCGCGTAGCCAGCGGCTGCGAGCGCCGGGCAACGAGCACCGACGGAGAGTACTATATCGACTGTAAGGTGTACAGTCGACACATCAACCTAGACTGTTTGGACTTTGGACTACTAGAAGTTGAACGCTGCGAATCGTGCGAGAGGGTGCGATATATTTCTGTAATTTCGTCTCACTTACGCACATCAGGAATGCGGGAGCGCGTGGCAGTGGCACGCGCCGCCGCCCGCTCCGGTGGCTTTATTTAATCCTTACAATAATTTACTACACATAACATAACATCACGCCTGTAATCCCCGAAGGGTTAGGCAGAGGTGTACCCATTAATACACCCACATTTCGCCAGTTATGTTTTTAGTCCCATGTAATAGGGGGCGAGCCTATTGCCAATTACAAGCAATTTACTATGCCTATAGATACTTATCTTGTATCATATTATTTTCTTAACAAGTTTAGCTCGTATTACATGAGCGAGTTGTTTTTTTCGGTTTGCGCTGCGCTTTTGAGTGTTCACTAATACATTTATAGACTACAGGCCCATGTTCAAAAATGGATGGGTCATATGAACCACCAGATGACGTATATAGTAGGATATAAGACCATGCAATAATAAGATTCAGCACTATGCCGTCACTTGTAAGGTGTCCAACTGAGTGCTGGTGAAAATTCAAAAGTGCAGGTAGGAGTGAGTAGATTTTGTTCACATATTTTTGTACGGCATTTTTACCATCGTTAGATTTATAAAAAATAATAAGAAAACACGCAGTGCCGTAAAAAAATGGTGCGCCACAAAGTAGGGATTTTTTTTTGATTTTCTGGCATTTTCCAGGGTACATTTGGTCACTCTACTCTGTACGGCATCAGTTTCATGCTGCTTCAATACAGCTTTTAATTTATTAAGTATTCCGCAACCCCGTACAAAAATCGTGCGACAAAGAGAAAAATCAAGGGTTGCAACCCCCTTTCTTTCCGTGCTCCGGGGGGTGATTTGAAACAACATAAAATTAATTTATTTTGAAAGTATGTTATGCATAGATAATATTTTTTTACATGCCGTACATTTTTGTTGGTCCGAAGGTTGTAGGGGAAAAAAAACTCAAGGAAAAATCCATAGAACGAAATGTAAGACCATTCCATATAACGAAATGTAAAGTGAAATTTATCACGATATTTTCTTATACGGCATTTAGATAGTTTATTTGTACTTAATGCAATAATTTATAAAAAGTTAATGCCGTACAAATCTAAAAGTTCATATAGATAAAAAAGTAATAAAAATATGAAATAAATATAATTTACATTACGGAGCGACGTTCTGTTATGACGTTTAGCATTTGTAGACATATACCTACACCTGCCTATACTGTACTGTGTGCTAAGTAGTCGTGGGTCATAACGTATTTTATTCGGATGTACTCGGCTTGGACCCGAGTAAGGTGTTCGTTTGCGCTCGCTCACACATAGTTCGATTAGTATGAGTGTACTGTTCTTTCTATAGTTGTGAGAGACGAACGTTTCGGAGTCGATGCGGAGATTCAAAGCAGCTGTTGTTTACGTGTTGCGAGCACTCCGATCATCACATTAGTGAAAGTGAAAAAAATGTTCAAGAAAAAGAGCAAGAACGTGTTTGTTTTATTTGTGATTTGCCAGGTGATCCGATTGCTAACCGGATAAAATGTTTGTCAAGCGTAATTTTAAAAAATTGCATCGAAGCAATTGAGGTTAGGAGTAAGCAACAGTCTAACGCCTCCAGGAGATCTATGGATGTTGCTTCAATTCAATTACCCAAAAATCTTGAGGAAAAAGGATACTATCAAAAGTGTTATAAACAATTGACAAACTTATCCGGCAAACGAAAAATAGAAGAAATTGTTGATCCCGACGCCAACGAAAATAATCCAAGGTATTAATTCCAATTTATTATAAGTTGCCAAAAAATTTAGTTCATCACATTTATATCTTTGTATTTTCGATATAGCAATTGTTTTATATAATCTGACAGTAAATATCATGTAAAATATACATGAATAATGGCATTAAATTCGTAGTATGAGGTCGTTCGATGGTCAAGTATTGTATTTATAATTAATAACAATTAAAAAGGTAAATAAAAAAAATTGTTATTATAAAAATGACAGGAATTTTAAAAAAGCGTACATAGTGCAGCACCGATATGAACCTCTCCTATAAAATTTTGATTTTCAGTCTTTTTTTGAATTTTTACATTCAATTAAATTTAAACGAATCTCACAAGTTATTTATTATAGATAGAAAAAAAAATTTAAATACTTTTTTGTCTAAATATTATATATGTGCGTTTACTTGATCTCGGTGTCCACACATTTCTTGCAAAAAATGCAATTTTTATGCTTTTATTATTAGTTTTGTGCATTTGATAAAACCCTAATTAAAAATATTTGTTGAAAAAAATTGGAAAAATTCGCAACATGTAAATTGTATATCTATATATGTATACAGAGAAATCCAAATCAATTGAAATTATTTAAAAAAATTCAAATTCAAGTTGTGAATTTTTTTCAATAAATATTTTTAAACAGGGAATACAACAAATATTTTATTGACAATTATATTTTAAAAATGTTTTTTGTTGTTCTATTAACTACAATTACATGTATTGTGCCAATCTGACTATAAATAACCAGAATAAATAATTGTTTTCAGCGGAAATAACGAAGAACCTGAAGAGCACGTATCTTTTCAACAAGGTCCAACTGCTTGTGTATTTTGTGCGCAAGTACGCAAACGACATAACCGCCAGCTCATGGCATGTAGCTTTACTAAAGCGAACAAAAATTACGAACCATTTCGTATTATTGCAGATTTAGCTACTCAAAAATATGATTTAGAGATTTTACAAAGGATTGACCAATGTCAAGAGATGTCAGTACCCATACCATATCATAGGGTTTGTAAAACTCAATATTTAAATAACTGTAGGCAAAAAAAAAAAATACTGATTGGCACTTCAGGAGACAAAAACACGAGCGAGCTCGTAAGAATCTGTTTACGTTTATTCAGGAAGAAATTGTCGAAAATATGCGCATTTTCCAATATTCCTTCTTGCTCAATTTATTCAGACAATTTTTATTGGAAGAGTATGATAGTGAGAAGTTACCTAAGTGTTTTGACACCTCCAATATACAGAGTGAAATTTTAGAAAATTTCAAGGATGCTGTCATCATTATTTACAATCGTGGATGCAAACACGTTGTCTCTGCTAGTGCAACTCTAGAAAATATTGATATGACGTACGTGAATGAAGAAAACACCATTAATACTTCAGCGTTATTCCTGCGGAAGATTGTTCTAGGAGTTGAAAAAAATCCAATCAGTGATAATGTAACTGCGCCAAAACTCATCAAAGGTGAATGTGAAATTCCATATGCTCTATTACGTTTTTATACTCTTTTGTTAACTGGAGGTGACGTGGATAAAATAAAAGACCCGAAAAAGTTGGTCTTCGCCAAGTCTTTTGCTTCTGATGTTATTTATGCTATTCACAGAGGAAGAGTTAAGACATCCAAACATATAACTCTTGGAATAACAGTCAAAAGTTTGAGTAGTAGTGAAAAGCTTCTACGCCTCTTACATTCCTACGGACATTGCATTTCGTACTCGAAAGTATTAGAATTGGAGACAGAAGCAACCTATGCTATATCGGAAATAGATAAGGTATGCCCTGCTGGTATGGTATTGCAACCATCTCTCAATAGTGGTTTTGCTTTCGATAATTTCGATCGATTTGTAGAAACATGTGATGGTAAAGACACTATGCACGATACGGTGGGAATTTCGTTTCAAGATCATGCTCCACAAGTTGACATATCTCCTGAAGAAAGTAACGATGGTATTGACAGTAACCAGCCTCGTAGAAAACGATTCCGCAGACACTACGAAGCCGATACTCTCGTTATTCAACCACTTACAGAAACTCCAAAGTTTGAAGGCACTCTCCAATTGTCGGCAAACGATAATGCACCTACTAATTTGGAAGAAGCTAAAAGGTTGGATAGAGTATGGATGATAAGCCATGCTTTGAATATATCTACACCAATGTGGGTGGGATTTAACGCTCTAATTGCCAATGACAAAAGTATTACTCAAGATGTATTTTATTTAACTCCTATCAATGAATCACCTACCAAAGATTACGTGGTACATGAAACTATGATGCGGAGTATCCAAGGTGCTGAAGAATGCGGACAACAGTACGCGCAGGTACATTATGATTTGGCCATAGCTAGTAAATCGTTGAAAATACAAAATTCTGAGCTGAGAAGAAATAAGGACTCAACATTGAAACGCATTTTTGTTCACTTGGGACCTTTCCACATAGCAATGTCGCAGTTTAAAGCGATTGGTAAATACATTGAAAATTGTGGTTTATCGGAAATTTTAGTCGACTCTGGTTTATTGGCAAGCGGATCTGTAAACTCATTTCTTATGGGGAAGCACTTCAACAGATGTAAACGCTTATATCCTGTTATGTCTGTTGCTATTGAAATAATGCATTTCAAATTTTTCATAGAGAAAGAAAATGTAATAGTAAGCGATGAGTGTTAAGACTTCTTGAAAGCTTTTCAAAATAGGAAAGGTGAAGACATTAATGGAAAATTAGTTACATACCCTACAGTAGATAATGTTGATTTTATAAATATATTATATAAATATGACGACTTCCGTAGAAAAACGTTAAATGGTGATCATGGATGTACACCTAAATTCTATCTTACTTATGTTGAAATGGTTAACAACTACTTTCTTTTTGACCGAAGTATTCGCACAGATGATATTGATTTGTACAAATATACTCTGCCTCTCATTGCCAATCTGTTCTTTGTCTTCAATCATCAAAACTATGCTAGGTACCTCACTTTATATCATTGCAACTTGGAAAATGTCGAGCAATCGCATCCTGGATTGAATATCGTTGTAGGGATAAAAAGAACTAAGAAGCCTTTTTCCAAGCGAGAAGTAGACTTTACTGTTGAAAGTACGATCAACGCTGATGCTGCTAAACGATCAACTGGCATTGCATGTATGAAAAACTCAATATCTGCACGGCAAAGGTGGTGCAAAAGCCATGCTTTACGAACGGAGATTATCTCTCACGTACTCGCCGAAGTGCTAATGAAGAACCGAGAAGAGGTTACTAATGATTTGAGGAAAAACAAAATAGAAAAAAGCCAACTACAAATACAACAGTTTGAAGACAGTATTAACAATCGTTTGAATCCATTTTCGTCTTCATTAAAAGATAACTTGTTATATAATATTAGTAATGGACAGTCTGCAAGTCATGAAGTCCATGAATTTCTAATGAATGTTGTAAAAATTGGAGAAGAGCAGAGGAAAACATTTTTAGAACAATGTGCATCAAATCCACATCGTTTTGAACAAGCTATCCAGAGAAATGTTATTCATACTTTCAAAGCCAAGAAAATAGTAAAACGTCAAGGTGGAAAGGTGAATGAGGTTAAACTACAGAGGGATTTATTTGGAAGATTGTTAGGTATATGTCTACAACAAAATGTTGATATTGAAAAGGTTCTGGAGTACCCTCTGACCCCTGTTCCACTATCATTATGCCATATAGATGGAACCATCAATAAAACAGATAAATCAAAGCTGGTAAAACCTTTGATAGATAGAGAAAAAATCGTTGAGAGTATTCCTAAGGAATTGGATGTTGTGATTATTGATGGATTTTTTTATCTCTATACTCTTCGAGACATACCTTCTACCTTTGGCGCTATAAGTTATAATTTGCTCCGTAATCTAACAAATCACGTAGCTACGGAAATCCACGTGATCTTTGATACTTACCCAACACCAAGCATAAAAGATTACGAGCATTCTATACGAGATAATTTAAGGAATGATGATTTCGTTATTGAAGGACCTCAAACGAAACGACCGGCAAATTTCATAGCCGAGTTAAAGAACATAAAATTCAAGCAAGCATTTGTCCAGTTTCTCGTCAATGATTGGTCGACTCGAGACAAAGCTATGTTGATTAAGCCTACACAGAAAGTGTTTTTAAATTATCAGCTGTGTCATTCTTACAGAAAATTGGGAGAATCTGTCGTTAGAGAAGTATCTGAAAAGTATACCTGCAGTGCTCATGAAGAATCCGATACGAAAATAGTTTATCATGTTTGCGCTGTTGGGTCAAGTACGAACATTTTGATCAAGTGTTCCGACACAGATATTTTCGTCATATTATTAGCTAATATGAAACAAATCCTAGTAAATGTGGGCGAGAATCAGTTCAATGTCGATCGCAAGATATGGATGCAACTCGGAACCGGTAATCACGTGAAAAACATTGACGTTTGTGCTGTGTACAGAGACTTGGGCGAGAAGCTCTGTTCTTCGTTGGCTGCATTCCATGCTTTTACGGGATGCGACTTCAATCCCGCATTTTATAGGAAGAGTAAAAACAGACCATTAAAAGTATTGGAGAAATCTAGGAAGTTCCAGGACGCATTTATTCAAATAGGCCATAGTGCGTTTGTTACAGATCCACTACTCATGGAACAAACTTTCAATGTTCTGCAAGAATATGTATGCGTTTTATACAATGTAAAAGCAAGAAAAACGGTCAACGAAGCAAGGTGTATCATATTCGATAGGATTTATACACCGAAAAGCTGTAATGAAGCTTTCAAAAAGAAAGCTATGAAATTGGAAGCAACGTCGTTTCCCCCTTGTTTCCGGGAGTTAAAACAACATATGAAGAGAAGTACCTACATAGCACAGATTTGGTGTAATGCCTACAAACAAATACCGTCGACCTTGTTACCAATAAGATATGGATGGATGTTCAATGACGGTCGGTACGATTTCGACTGGTTCCACGGTGAGGAATGCCCCCAAAAAGTCAGTGACATAACGGAACCGGATGAGGAATCAGGCGAAGAAATTGATGACGTCATAGGTGAATAAATATATATTTATATTTACATCTTCAATCTGTACGTAAGACTTTAATTTTGACAAAAACTTATTCATGTTTCAGAAAATGATAGAGAAGATAATTCGGACGTCGATGAAGACGTTGACTCCGATAACAACTCAGCGGCTGATTCCGATACTGATTAATTTAAATAAAAACCTTATTTTGTATTATCATTTTTAAATATATCGAATTTATCTAAAAAATAGTTGTTTTATTTTCATCAGCCTAAAAGATATGGACTGCATTAAAATGTACGGCATCATTTTTTCCTAATTCATTTATCTTAATATTATTTAAAACAAGGGGAGAATGAAGAAAATTGCTATATTTTATTAATCTATGAATATTTAAACTTTTGCAATAGTTTAAAAAATTACAGTTTTTATATTTCTCTATGTATAATTTTTTTTTTGAACAGTTTCTTTTGAACGGCAATACTATATAACAGTTGTATTTTACAATATCATGTTAAAAAAAAAGTTGCCGTACAGAGTTAAATGATTTTACAGCTTTATAAATCAAGTATACCATGAAATTAAGATAATTATTAATGTACATTCAAATGAACAATAATTATTTGATGGCATTTTTTTTAATAGTACTTTTGAGTGCTAGGTAATGTTTTGGAACCAAAGCCGTACTTTTTCAAATCACCCCCCGGAGCACGGAAAGAAAGGGGGTTGCAACCCTTGATTTTTCTCTTTGTCGCACGATTTTTGTACGGGGTTGCGGAATAATAAATTAAAAGCTGTATTGAAGCAGCATGAAACTGATGCCGTACAGAGTAGAGTGACCAAATGTACCCTGGAAAATGCCAGAAAATAAAAAAAAAATCCCTACTTAGTGGCGCACCATTTTTTTACGGCACTGCGTGTTTTCTTATTATTTTTTATTAATCTAACGATGGTAAAAATGCCGTACAAAAATATGTGAACAAAATCTACTCACTCCTACCTGCACTTTTGAATTTTCACCAGCACTCAGTTGGACACCTTACAAGTGACGGCATAGTGCTGAATCTTATTATTGCATGGTCTTATATCCTACTATATACGTCATCTGGTAGTTCATATGACCCATCCATTTTTGAACATGGGCCTGTAGTCTATTATTATTATCATTTATATTATGTTAGTCAGTGAGAGCAGTGGTGGGCCAGTAGTAGGTAACCGGCATATACCGGCTGTAATAGTATTGAAAAGACTCACAACGCATGAGTGCGTATTGATTCATATTAGTATGTGCTACACTGACATTTTCTATGAAAATGACAGGTGCGTTGACTTGCGCGGTCGGCTATCTATGATTAGTTGACAAACAAATAAGCCTGCTACTGAAGACGATTACCTACTTACAACTACATACCAACTCTTTCATATGAATGTGACTACAAACATTGAAATGGTAATATGGAGAGGAGCGTCAAGTTATAGTAGTTTACCTCTACGTCTGGAGCAAACTTCAAAACGCGTCACATGACCTTTACTTTGGCATGACCTATGATTTTTCGATTTTAATTAATTGGAATGGTTCTTACTTAGCGATGTTTACCTATTACTATTACTTTACTATTACTACTACTACGATTACCCGCGCCCGTCATTGTTCGAGACTATACTGCGGAGCGAGACGGAATACGAAGCAGTCGCCGCCTTCTGCGAAGAAGTCATGCTAGCGAAGGAGGAGGTGGAACGCGTGCGGGAGAGGACAGCGTCCACCTCACAACCCAGCCGCCGCGGGAGACGCCCATGGTATCGAACGTCGCGAAGCGAATTCCGACCACCGTATAATCATTACATTTATCAAACATTTTAACCCTTTGCCTTGTCAATAAGATATAATAAAGCAATCAATACATCGACGTGCGCAGACCGATCCGCACAGACTAGTCGGAAGCCTGGAAAATAAATGTGTTTCTTTGCCTTTAAACCGACGATGTTAGCACGGACGACGTAACACGAGAGTGAGTATGCATCAAAACACTTTTATTTTCGACTCTCCGCGCTAAACAGAGCGTTGAAAATCCAGTGCGCGAAAATCATCTGTGCGAACGTGGGCAGAGTTAATGAGAGACTTTCACAGCAAAACTACAGAATCGCTTATCTTGAACCCACAGGATGTTTTCAATTTTGACATTTGAAAATAAATCTGTGGTAGAAATTTGCAAGAGTTTTATTAATAAAACACCGTTATAAAAATCGAATCTTTATTTTAATAAAATCACAACACGAGTTCTTAAATAACAATATGTATGGCAAATCAAACTTAATTACTAAAACATAAGTAATTTGAGGGGTAACATCGAAAAACGAGCTTTATTCCACTATGTAGGTATATTTTTTATTTTCTGGTTTCGCGCTTGCCGCGGTAGGTCATAAAAATACCATTATACAGAGTAAATTTTCCAACCGGGCGTGGATGGCTAATCCGAAAGTATTAGCAAGTAAAGCAAAGTATTACTAAGAAATGAATGAAAAGAAATGTTTTATTGTAATGGAGTGTAGTGGTTTCCACACAATTTTTTAGTAAGAGTCATGTTTTATCAATACGTCGAAGATAATTATAATTAACCATTTAATTACACTTCAAATCACAAAGCATAGTGCGGATGTCAAATAAAACTTGATAAACTACGCTTCTAATTGAGAATTATCCTCACACTTGACTAATATTATGTAAAAAGTCAAAAAATATATGTTTATGACTAGAAAAAATCAGTCATTGAGCTGAATCAACTTAAGTTGGAACCGTAGTAGTAGCCCGCGAAATTAAAATTTTCTTGTGTTTTTGCAATTGCATATCGGTGACAAATTTTAACTTTATCAAAATATGATTAGCGAATAACGAGTATATATTTACGTAATTATAAATATAATAATGTAATCAATACATTGCTCTCACATAGATTTGTGCAAAATTGGTAAAATGTAACTTATTTTGCACAAATCTAAGTAAGTGCGAATGTTTTGATCACTCTTATATTTAAAATTATACTTGTTAATCTCGCGAAATATATTTTGATCAAGGTATTATCTGATATCGACCTGAAAATTGCACAAAAGTTAAGAAATTTTGATTTTGCGGTCTACACTACGCAATCTCTTTAAAAACATTTTTAAACAATAAATATTTTAAACAATCAAATAACAATAAATATACCTAGTTCACTGACTATTTAAATTTTAACTGCTTCGGATTACTTCGGGAACCCACAACAGTAAAACAAATAAAAAAAAATACAGTTAAATATGTAGAAAACAAAAAAATTGTTAAAAATTATAACACCTAAATCAGTTATATAAATCAACATGTAATAAAAAATAAACAAATATTTGAAAGAAAACGATTTAGTTTGCCTACGAAGTTTACCTAAGGCCGCTATTACACTGGCGTTTTACGAGCGTTGGCGCTTGTAAAACGCCAGTGGCATAGCGGCCTAACCTAATATCAGAAGTGTGTAAGATGGTAAAAGGCTGGTGATAAAAAAAAGATATCCACAGAAATATACGTAGAATATTGCTGTAAATTGGTTAAAAGAATGAAAGCCACAGAAGTTCCAATGCTAGACCGTTAATATTTGGTGGGTCCACCATTAGCGTCTAACACTGCATCCAACCTGGCTTTCATTCCTGTAACCATGTTCCAACACATATCACGTGGATCCCCCCTCATCATTTCCCACGTTTGGATTGCCGCTTGCCGCAAGTTTTCTACGTTGCGCACTTCTGATACATCCTAATTGAGAACCATCTGTCCCCAGAGGTTCTCAATTGGGTTGAGGTCGGGGCTCTTCGCAGGCCATGGCATAAGCTGAATGTCCGGCTGAGCTTGGAGCCACGTCTGAACTGCTCTGGCACTATGGATGGAACTGTTGTCCTGACAAAGATAAATGGTGCCTGACGGGAAGTGTAATCGCACAGTTGGCACCAATATGTCCCTCAGGATATCAACATACTGTTCCGCAGTCATGCGACCAGATATCTCCACCAGTTCCCCAGGACCAGCACAGCACATCCATCCCCAAAATCCTAAGCTCAGCCGACCACTCGACCTGTTGTGGAAGAAGGCGCTCGTCCGAATCAAGTTCCAGACTGACACGGATTCTCCTCAGTGGCAAAAATTACAAGAGCTCGTGCGTGCGGCTGATATCTTGTTTCCAGGCAAACCAACATTTTACGATAATTAAACCAAATACCGTACCTTACAGTTGTTTTTTATTTACAATAACAACCCGTTAACGCTGTTTTCACTACTTGTAATTTCATTGTTTTTTTACAATCATCAACTCGTTCGCTATTCTATGTTAACAGTGAATGCAACTCGAGTGACCGGTCAAGTGCAGTGGTAAGTAAATGGTTGATTGTTCATCGTGCTCGGAAACGCGGCATACTGACCAGCCGTATGGAAGATAGTGGTAAGGAGCAAGTTACTAGTCATTGGTCGAGTAAATCGTTCCTAATCAAGTACACAAGAGTTTATCGGTCTAGTGGAGAGTCGAGTCGAGTGTTGATTATTGGGCATTCTATACCACTGTCGGCAGCGAGGCGCACTCGCCGAGCTACTTCCCGATAGTGGTACGAGGGTCATTCAATAAATACTTAGCCTACAAAAAGTAAACGAAAATTTCGGAAAAGTGGCAATTTATTTTTCAACATAGTCTCCTTTTAGTTCGATACACTTAGCCCAGCGATGCTCCAACTTTTTTAACCCGTCCGAAAAATAGTTTTTGTCAAACTCTGCAAAATAGGCCTCCGTGGCGGCGATGACTTCCTCATTCGATCCATATCTATTCCCGGCGAGTGATTTTTTCAGATTAGGAAACAGAAAGAAGTCACAAGGGGCCAAATCTGGAGAATACGGTGGATGGGGCAGCAATTCGTAGCGTAATTCGACCAATTTGGCCATGGCAACGGCAGACCTGTGAACCGGTGCGTTGTCGTGGTGAAACAGCACTTTTTTCTTCGCCAAATGGCGTCGTTTTTTCTTTAATTTGGCGTCGAATCGGCCCAATAAATCGGCATAGTAAAGCCCTGTAATTGTTTTACCCTTCTCGAGGTAATCGATGTAGATCACACCTTGTGAATCCCAGAAAACGGTGGCCATAACTTTTCCGGCCGATTTTACAGTTTTCGCCTTCTTTGGAGCACGTTCCCCGGTCTGGATCCATTGTTTTGATTGCTCCTTGGTCTCTGGTGTGTACCAGTGGATCCAGGTTTCATCGACGGTCACAAAACGACGCAAAAACTCTGCTGGATTCCGCTTAAACAGCGCCAAACACGTCTCCGATGTGGTCTCACGGTTGCGCTTGTTTTCTGGTGTAGTAAACGCGGCACCCATCGCGCCGACAGCTTTCTCATGCCGAGTTCCTCGTGAAGAATATGATGCACTGTTCCTTCTGAAATGCCTACAGTCTCAGCTAGCTCCCGAACCTTCAATCGGCGATCTGCCAATACGACATCATGGATTTTTTTAATGTTTTCCTCCGTAGCAGCTGATTTCGGTGCACCTGGACGTGGCTCATCAAAAACCGACGTACGGCCACGTGCAAACTCGTTGAACCAATTCTTGACGGTGGCCATCGATGGAGAAGAGTCACCGTACACAGCATCCAAGCGCTCTTTGATTTCGATGCGCGTTTTCCCTTCCAAAAATAGGAATCGAATCACCGAACGATATTGCTCTTTTTCCATTTTTGTAAAACCGATCGACACGTTCGCTTCCATAAGTTGTCAAATTAAAACAAATGAAGGGATTGGAATGAAAATTTGAAAAAAGAATTAAAAAAGAATGTGCTACACTGTGGTAAAACTGTTTTGAAACTATAGCGCCCTCTGGCGATGAGGCTAGGTACTTATTGAATGCACCTCGTATAGAATGCCCAATAATATACTACTGTGGTTTGGTGCCCTTTTCGGAGATGTGGTAGCCTAGGAAGGTTACCTCCGGAACACCGAAAACGCACTTGGACGTGTTGACCAGCATGCCGTAGTCCTTCATCCTGCCGAATATAATGCGGAGATGCTCCTCGTGCTCTACCTGTGACCTAGAGAAGATCAAGAAGTCATCCAGGTAGCAGTAGCAGAAGTCCAAACCTCTGGTCATCTCGTCGACAAAACGTTGAAAAGTTTGGCCTGCATTACGTAAACCAAACGTCATGTACTCGAATTCGTACAGGCCGAACGGTGTTGTGATTGCCGTCTTCGGAATGTCGTCTGGACTGACAGGTATCTGATTACAGGCCTTCACCAGGTCTATGGTACTAAAAATTGTGCAACCGGAAATGCTGTGCGAGAAGTCATGAATGTGCCTGATCGGATACCTGTCAGGGACGGTCCGGGCGTTGAGCATCCGGTAATCACCACAGGGTCGCCAACCGTTGTCCTTCTTGGGTGCGAGGTGAAGTGGTGATGCCCATGGACTCTCAGACGGTCTAGCAGTTCCGTTGTCCAGCGTCAGCTGGAACTCATGCTGGGCAAGTTTTAGTTTGTCCGGCGCTAGTCGCTGAAATGGAGATGAGACTGGAGGACCTGGGGTCGTGCGGATGTGGTGTACGGTGTTGTGTGGTGTAGTGCGTAGTGTACCGGCGGGCCGGGTGATGTCGGGGAACCCGTCCAAAATTTTATGGTACCTCGAATCACCAGAAGAAATTTTTACAGAAAATAAAGATGAGTCTGAGTGATTCGAGGCTACTGTGAATATGTTAGTACTACTATCGACTAGTCGTTGATTACGACAGTCAACAACTAGCGAGTAAAAGCTTAAAAAATCTACGCCGATAATTGGCTTGGTTACCTCGGCAACAACAAAACGCCACTTAAAGTCCCTAGGGAGTCCTAAATTTAAATTCACCTCCACAAGACCATATGTTTTAATGGGCGTCCTATTCGCGGCCACTAGGTCATAGTTTGTTCACTCGCGACGGTCACTTAACAGACGACGGGGGTAGACGCAGTGGTCGCTACCTGTGTCGACCAGGAACTACTCTTTGGTGGTCCGGTCCGTGACGTCGCGCGTCTCGACCACGGCTGTGGGAGCGGTTCCGCGATCGGCTGTCCCGCAGCTGCCTTTAGTCACCGAGTGAGCCGCGTTAGCGTAGTACGTGTTACGGTTGAATAAATAGATCGTCAACCTTTTTACCGTTCCGTAACTTTTAAACTAGTTCATCAACATAATAAAATAATCCTGTGCCTCCGGTGATAACTGATATAACTGAAGTTGTATCAAATTGGAGTTTTAAAATGCCCTTGTATCAGAAAAAAATTCTCTACATTTCTGTCTAATCGACATTTTGATACAAGTCATATTTCCAGAGATAGTGTGATACAAGTAGGCCTAAAAAATTATGTTTTAATAGTTAATGACGTGTAAAATAATTTAACTCTACATAAATCGTTAAATATTTTGAAAAATTAGATAGTGCTCCGTGTAAAAAAATATGTCTTAAGTTATATTCCAATACATTTGTATACTTTATCTTTTATATGTTTTAATGTGATTAATGATATAAACTCAGTTATATTTTTTTACACGAAGACATTGTGCGTAATTTAGGCGTACAACTTCAGACATATCAGTTAACACAAAGTCAAAAGTAAAAAATTGTTTGTGTCTAATGATATATTATACACGTTAATAGTACTCAAAATAGGGCATAAAAATGTGTATTATAGTGATACTTCATCTATCGCGGGGGATTGCGCGGGCACAGGGGGCGGCATTACGGGGTATATGCGAGCCGTGCGGGGTCAGTGGCGATAAAGTTTTTAGACGAAGAGCACGCACGCGCCTACGCAGCTGATCGCTATGGCTCACAACAGATTTTCAGAGCGTACAAACCGCATAGCCCTCAATCACCATTTCATGCTGATAATAATGAGGAAGTATGTATATTCTATATTTTTTTTAATCAAGCTCTCACTAAATATCCCGGTATTATAAAAAATATCCTTTACTCTGGCACTTGCGCTGGGCAGAATAAAAACTCCATGGTGGCTACAATGATGCTACTTGCTGTTCCTGTGTCCTGCCTTATATTACATTCATAGAGCACAAATTCTTGATACCGGGCCATACAAGAATGGAAGTAGACGTGACAATTCTGCAATCGAAAGAGCTAAAAAACGAACGACTACATCCAAGATATTGGGCGCATTAATTCGAACATGAGGAAAACTTGGAATATTTACCGTAGTTGAGATGACAGATTCTATTTTTCAACCGACTTCAAAAAGGAGGAGGTTTTCAATTCGACGCGTTGTGATGTAGTAGTTATAAGCTATACATATAATAAGGTTTCATTATGACAATACAGTCAGTGTATTCTCGAACCTCATTCGTTTCATTTGTCTCCTTAAACACCCGACCTTACATGGCGACCCTGCCAGTAACTTTAGCCGGCACGGGCCCGCGCGCGTGTGTGCCTTAAAAGGACTAAATATTATAAACAATCAGTGCAGTTAATGTGGACTTTATAATGAAGAGAAAATATACTAGGCTCCCTTACCACGAGGACTGTTTTATTGTTGCGTATTCGCATATTTTTATTTTTAATTTGGAAAAATGGGAAACACCAACACCAAAGAGGAAGTAGTGATTGCACAGACCGCTGGTGTCGGTAGCAATACGGCTCGTACGCAACAGCTGCAGGAGACCTCAAATACAATTTTGGTGGTAATATGTACCATATTGGCGATCGGACTTCTAATAATATTATATAAACTGTATAATCGTTGCCACAAAAAGCAAATACAGCGTCGCATAGATGAGGTGACACTGAAGCGATACTCCAGCATTCTACGCAGGCACCAGGCATACGTGGGTGCTGTGCCGCAGCCTGGTAAGGCAGAAGTTCTCGACATTTAACTACGAAGGCGAAATAACCCACGGCTTCTCCAAAGTTCGTAGTTCTACGTTGTACGTGTTAGTGAAATGATTGTGTGAACAAGTAGGCAGTGATGTGATCGATAGTAAGTGAAACACGGAAATAGTGAGGTATATTTTACAACCTATTTTGTGAATTTTAGGAACTGTCTTTTTATGACGGTATTTAAGTTTTATATTTACATTATATAATTTGTAATAGGTAGTTTCTGCAGAATTATTATGTGCATTTTTTTTTATAAATTATAAATAGATGAAATACGTAGCTTAGAACAAGCACCAGTGACTAATTTAAAGGCTAATATGTTATGGCTGAGGATTTAAGTATATTATTAAATGAGTTAAAAGCTATAAGAAGCTACTTGATAAAAATTGGTCCTAGCCGCCGACAAGGAAAGATTTCTGAGGTAAAAAGAACAGAGGCAAATTCTGTTTTAGCTAAGTATAATAAGTTTTTAGAAATCTATAAACAAAACTTAACGTTATCGATAACTTTATCGATACGAACGTTATCGATAACTGAAATATGCATAATAAGAAACGACAACAATAAAGATTTCATAAGCGGGCTCATAAATGAAATAAAAAGTTATGAAAAGTGGTCCGGACCACGAATTTGTGTTGTCAGTAATGTCCAGAGAATAAATAATATAGATAACAGGCGTGTGATATTAAATGACTTCCACTTATTGCCCACTAGTGGCCACGCGGGCATTAGGCGGATGGTAAATAATATTAAAAAATATTATTTTTGGCCAAGTTTGGAAAAAGATGTCACTGATTATGTTTCTAAATGTGAGCAATGTAAGAAACAAAAATATTCTAAATACACCAAGCAACCAATGCAGGTCACAACGACTGCAAATTCTGCACTAGAAAAAATATTTTTAGATATTGTGGGGCCGCTACCAACAGACATCAATAACTATAAATATATTTTGACTCTACAGTGCGAGTTATCGAAATTTACGGAGGCGTACCCCCTACACAATAAAGACACGGTAAGTGTAGCTCGTGCATTTGTTGATAATTTTATTTTAAGATATGGCATACCTAAAGAAATAGCGACCGATCGTGGGTCCGAGTTTATATCAAGTACTATGAAAGAGGTATGTCAAATCTTAAAAATCAACCAAATTTCGTCTACAGCATACCATCACGAAAGTATTGGAGCGCTGGAAAACAATCATAAAGCGATGGGTGCGTATCTTAGGATAAATTGTGAGAATCAAACGAGTACGTGGAGTACTTGGTTGCCGTATTGGTGTTTTTCATACAATAATACAGTACATACGGAGACCAAGTACACACCACATGAATTGGTGTTTGGCAAACGCTGCGTGTTACCGACAAATTTAGAAGGACATACCGTAGATCCTTTGTATGCTCATGACAATTACGCTCTCGAGCTAAAATATAGGCTACAAGTAGCGCAAAAAGATGCACATAGTAATTTAGTTAAGAGTAAGGTTAAGAGAAAATATAACTATGATAGTAAAATAAACCCTGTGTATTATAAAAAGGGTGATTTGTTATTATTAAAAAATATATCAGATAGTAAATTAGACCCTATTTATGTGGGACCTTATGTAGTTATTGACGACATGGATACTAATGTTAAGATTTTAAAAAGTGGAAAAGATTATATAGTTCATAAAAATAGAACTAAACTTTATAAAAATAACTAAAGTAACCAATGTGTGTTTACTAAATAAGCCTCTCCAGTGTCATGTATATTAATTTAGAATATTATATACCTATGTTTCAATAATAATATGTGGTGTTAGGCCATATTTCGGTTAAACTTACATTATGTTTATTTTATAAGTTTACATTATACCCCGCGCAGGTATACAATATTAAAATTTAAAAATAATAATTATGTAATATTATTATTTTTTTTAATAAAGGGGAAGGTGTGATGTAGTAGTTATAAGCTATATAATAAGGTTTCATTATGACAATACAGTCAGTGTATTCTCGAACCTCATTCGTTTCATTTGTCTCCTTAAACACCCGACCTTACAGCGTATGTTTTTTTTTTTTTTTTTTTTTTTGTATATTTGTTCTACGATTACTCCGCCAATTATGAATCGATTTGGATGATTCTTTTTTTGTTTGAAAGAGTATAGTCCCGAATAGGTCCCATAGGAATATTGTCATGATCTGATGATGAACTTTGGAGATATGGAACGGAACTCCTTGTAAAATCACAGCAGAACCGCCGTAACAAGAAATATTGCTTTGTTTATACTTGTAGTCGATGTCTGACTAAAGGAAGTGGGGAGGGGGTACGTCAACCCCCCCCCTACCCCCCTCCTACCACTTTCCAAAATTAAATATATCGTGTGAGGTATTGTTTGAAAGGGCTTTGTGTGAAGATTTCAAACATTAACACACAAGCACTAAAAAGTGAAAAATAAAATGCTTTTTTACAAAAAAAGATCACCGCCTTCAAAAACCACAAAATAAAAAATAACTTTAGCTTGGAAGTCGGTGGCAATACCTACATAACAAGAAACAAAACCAAAGCCGCCGAGTTCCAAGCTAAAGTTATTTTTTATTTTGTGGTTTTTGAAGGCGGTGATCTTTACGATTATAATTAACTAGCGACCCGCCCGGCTTCGCACGGGTGCTGTGCTGATACTTAATATTCTATAAAATTTCTTTATATACAACTTTCACAGCTTTTTTATCATTAGACAATAAGGCTGATGTCAGAAATATTGATCCCGATTTATATTCCAGGGAGGGCGACTGAAAATTATCTGTATCCTACTTTTTTATAAACTTTTATTATAATTATTATACTTACTTCTTATATAATATATACCATATCATAAAACATGTCAGTTTTATTAGAACCTATATGTAACAATATGAATATACATCTATATATAAAAGAAAGTCGTGTTAGTTACACTATTTATAACTCAAAAACGGCTGAACCGATTTGGCTGAAAATTGTTGGGGAGGTAGTTAAGAACCAGGAGAAGGACATAGGATACTTTTTATCCCGTTCCGTTCGTGAGACGTGACATAAAACGTTTATATGTAAGTTCCTACAAACTTATGGAGCCTGGTATTTTATTTAAAGGTATGATGACATTATAGCTAACATAACATGTCAAGTAAGCTCCTACATAGTCATGAGTAGTCATGACAGCCTCGTACTTTAGTCCTAGGTAGAGGTAGGGTAAGGGTAGGGTACGGTAGGGTAGGGGTAGTGTAGGGTTTGGGTAGGGTAGGCGTAGTGTAGGGTTTAGGTAGGGTAGGGGTAGAGTAAGGTATGGATAGGGTATCGGTAGTGTAGAGGTGGAGGTATCGGTAGAATAGGGGTAGGGGTATCGGTTGGTTAGGGGAAGGATGCTACGCGAACGAAGTCGACTTTGGGCCATTAATTTAATACTATTGTGCTAATTAAGAAAATAAACATTAAAGATGTTTTTTTTTTAAATTTAAGTTTTTTTACTTTTTGTTTGTTCAGTCAATTTATTCAGATAATTGTATTTTGAATCTTATATAAGTGTGTTTTATTTTTAATACAAATTGAGAATTGATTTTTGATTGTTTTGTTTTAGCTTTAAATAAAATTGGTAACAAATATCACTTTACAAGAACATGTTGAATTATAATATTAAACATCTTCGTGTAAAGTGATATTTGTAAGTTTACTTGTAGCATTATACACTAAAAATAACATCGTGATAAGTGATATATCTCAATAAATATTAAATTAGGTAAACTTTAAAGTTCTAGACTGATGTCTAACATAAACTTATATTAGATTTGTTCAACAACATTTTTCTTGCATCAATATTATCAGTGTATATACTAAAACATATTTCATGATATCAGTCTTCACGAGAACTGCATGTGTGGTGTAAGTTGATATTACTTAACATACATCAGTTTACACAGACGTAATGTCGGTGCACATTGATATACTTGACAGTTTTTCCTCAATATTTTCCGAATTTTCTAATGAAATGTTACAAAATCCTGTAATTTTAAAGAAAAACGATGCAACTTCTATTTAACATTAAGTGTTCTGTAAAATTATTGATAATAATCTTTTTAAATAAAATATAAAATAAATAAAACTTTAAATCGCTCTACTGAAAAGTAGTCATTTTGAAGTTATATCAGTTTTCACCGGAGGCACAGAATCTTATCCATCATGAAAACTTGTGCGGTGTGCAATGATCAGTTCAATGACGGGGTTCAATGTCCAAGTTGCAAAAAACATCTGGAGTTCTCTTGTGCCAGCATTTCCGAAAGTGGATGGAGGAAATTGGGTGCGGATCGCAGAGCGCAATGGAGATGTCCTGCCTGCAGAGTATCGTCGCCGGCGTTACTCTCCTCAACCTGCTGCTTCACTGGACACAGTGTTAAGCGAAATACGTGAAATGAAGCAGCAGCTACTTGACCTGCCGACATTAATCCACGACCTTAGGTCGATCAAAGAGGAGTTATCCGAATTTAAAAAGAGCTATGACTTCTCTAGCGGTCGGCTGGATGACTTCGATGTTCGGATCGGCACTCTTGAGGCAAGAACCTCTCAGCTAGGGAAGTTTCAGGACACAGTTTCTACATTGCAAGCAGAAGTTGCTCCAATGAAGCTTGAGCTTTCTTCACATGACCAGCGATCCCGTCTTAACAACGTGGAGATAAAAGGAGCCCCTCTAATGAAAGACGAGAATCTATTTTCGGTGGTGGAGTCCATCAGCCGCAAAATAAAGTACAGTTGTGAGAAGACCCTGATCAACTACATCTCTAGAGTGCCTATACAGAACTCCAAGGATAAATTACTTGTTGTGAGTTTCCTGAATCGGTATGTGAAGGAGGACTTTGTTGCGGCTGCACGTACTGTGAAGGATCTGTCCACCACTGATCTGGATTTCCAAGGAGCATCACATCGAATATATACATATAAATGATCACTTGAATGTGGAATCCAAAAAACTCCTTAATAAAACCAAATCTACCGCTAAGGAGAAAGGCTATGAATTTGTATGGCTGAAACATAGCAAAATTCATGTGCGCAAAGATGTTACTTGCAAACCCTTTATTGTTCGTAAAGAAATGTTCCCTTTATTGTTTTATGTGCCCTTCATTGTTCGAAAAAATAAAATAAAATAAGAAACGGATTTAAACAAAATTATTTAAACCGCTACTATATGCATTTTGGACTTATTAAACTTAGTTTATTTCTAATCTTATGTTTTAGTTTTAAAATATGTACATCTATGTTTGATTTTACTTTTCTCTGTTAGTTATTTTAAAAGGTTTAACACCTCTGCATCGTTAATGAGCTCCCATTGTTCTCGCTTTCGCGCTGTTTGTCTTGAGGATCTAACGCATACTAATATATATATATATCTCGCTTGCGCACATGCGTGTCATCTATTGGTGCTTGCTTGGTCGCTCAGTTGCTTACTGCTTGATGAAAGGATGAGTTGTACTTTGTTGCTGATTTTAACATATTTTTACCAACTTGTCAAATATCTATTGATGTCATGCGCATTCAATTATTATTACGAAATGAATTGTGTTCTGATATTCCATTACAACAACGCTTATACCATTTTAGTTGAACATATTGGTAATGGCAGATAATGGTAGACAACATCTGACTATTTACTACCAAAATGTACGCGGATTGTGAACAAAAACAGACTCGTTTTACCGTCAGGTCTCATTAAATTCTTATGACATTATTGTTTTAACGGAAACGTGGCTGATCGATGGTATGTTAAACTCCGAGTTATTTGATGACCGATATATAGTATGGCGCCGCGACCGAAACTATTCTGTGACTGGACAAACCCTTGGTGGTGGTGTACTTATTGCGACGTCTAGGGAGTTATCTGTTACCCCGCAACCACTTCTTCACTCCTCAGCGGAGGATCTCTGGATTACCTTACGACTTAAAAAACTGAACTCACGAGATTATGTATTTTTTATTATATATTTGCACAATGTATTTATGTAAACAAAACTAAGGCTTTTCGTTTTCGAATCAACTCAATAATTTCTTAACAAATTTGAACCATACGATTTTGAGTAATACCTCCGAAGTGTTTTTAGTTTTAGGTGATTTTAAAATGAGTGGAATCTCGTGGGCCTCCTCCCTCTAGTAATAACTCGTTAGTCCCAGTGAACCCCGCCTCAAGTGACGAATGTATGCTAGCTGATGAGTTATCTATGCTGGACCTTGGACAATACAACGGCGTGCTCAATAGGTATGGGAAATTGTTGGATTTAGTCCTCTCAAATAAATTATTGTGTTTTAGTGAGTGTGTTGACCCTCTAGTGACTATTGATCCTTATCATCCCGCTTTGTTAGCTAATATATATCTTCGAATTACCTTCACTCGACAATGCACCGAGGTTACGGTATGTTTATAACAAAGGCGATTTTAATTCAATAAATAATGAGATTATTGCCGTTAACTGCGAGCGCCAATTCTCATCGCGGTCTTTGGATGATTCAGTTACATACTTTATAAAAACTATAAAAAAAATTCAGAATAGGTATATACCGCAAAAGCTTGTGCGCAATAATTCATACCCAATTTGGTACAGTGCTTCGCTTATTAGAACCATTAGAGAAAAATATAAATATCTAAAGAAATTCAAAACTTATGGTAATAAATCAGAAGAACTAACTTTTAAACACTTGCGTGACAGAGTTAAAACTATGGAAGCTTCAATCAACCTCTCAAACGGAAAATTTAATCAAAAATAACCCTAAACACTTTTGGACCTTCGTTCAAAATCGCTACAAAACAAATACTATTCCTAATACACTGAATTACAACGATGAATTATTACTCACTGGTGATCGCATTTGTGAGGCCTTTTCCTCTTATTTCTTGTCAACTTTTCTTGACTCCACCCTTACTAAGTATCCCAATTCAAGCTTTGTTCCCTCCTCTGACACAATTATACCCCCGTCTGAAATTTGTCATATAGAAGTAAAAATCGACACTGTTTCTGATTTACTCCGCAAGTTGGATCCGTTAAAAGGTGCTGGCCCTGATCACCCAAATTTCTCATTGAATGTGCCTCTTCGATTGCCTTACCTATCTCAATTTTGTTTTCCAAATCCTTGGCTCAAGTTGTTGTCCCCAGAGTGTGGAAATCCGCTTTTTTTTTATGAACGGGTGCTATTGCACCCGTTCATAAAAAGGGATCTAAAACCGAAGTTACTAATACCAAAAGCGGTTGCAGCGGTTTGGCCTATTTCTAAATTGTGCATTATTGCTAAAATATTTGATCGAATTATTTACAACCAGTTATATCCCGCCCTTTCTAATTCATTCAGCTCATTCCAGCATGGTTTTTTAAGAGGGCGATCTACCACTTCAAATCTCATTTTGCTTAATGATTTCATTACCGATGCTATGGATGAAGGTAAGCAGGCCGATGTCGTTTACACTGACTATAGTAAAGCGTTTGATCGGATTGACCACAAAACCCTGATTAATAAGCTAAACTATAAATTCGTGGAGACCTCCTGAGGTGGTTTTCATCTTACATTGACAATAGATCGCAAGCAATAGTGCTCAATAATTATATGTCCAGCTGGGTATATGTGCCCAGTGGAGTGCCTTAGGGCTCGTTGCTCGGTCCTTTATTATTTGTGATCTATGTGAACGATATCGAACTGTGCCTGAAATCATCCAAATTATTATGTTTCGCCGACGATATGAAAATCTTTGCCAAGATCTCATCGCTTGAAGATGGAATAGCACTTCAGGCTGACCTGTACACCCTTGAAGAGTACTGTCGGGTTAACAAACTCGACATAAATCCATCAAAGTGCTCAGTTATTACTTACACTAGGAAACGGCCAGACCTAACCACAACTTATACCTTGTCCGGCCAAAACCTTGCCAAGGTGTGACACTATTCGTGATCTGGGAGTTCACCACGACAATAAGCTAGTATTTGATACACATATTGACGCCATTGTAAAAAAAGCCTCTAAACTGCTTGGATTTATAATGCGCCTTTCGAAGTGCTTTAAAAATGTGAAGACACTAAAAAATTTGTACTGCACCTTTGTAAGAAGTCAGCTAGAGTATGCATCTCAGATATGGAACCCGCGTTACAATACGTACATCGACCGTATTGAAAACATACAAAAACGATTCATTAAATTTCTCTGTTATCATCAAAAGATTCCATACCATTCAATTGATTATCTCCGACTCTGTAAAAAATACCACCTATTACCACTCGAAGACCGACATGAGATTGCTGACTGTCTGTTTCTATTAAAAATATTTAATAATAACATTGACAGTCCCGAGCTATTATCAAAATTTAATTTTAATGTGCCGGGTAAATTGTTTCGTTTCAATCCGCCCTTACGTGTAACTCATACTTATACGAACTATAGGCAGAACAGTTATATTGTGCGTGTGAGTAAGCTGTTCAATATGATATGTAAGCGGCATGATTTAGATCCTGCCACAACCAGTGTGACATCAGCCAAAAGGTGCTTGAGCCTCAAGTTTTTCAAATAATCTATAATTTGAGTTTATTAGATTACTCCATTTTCTAAATTATTTTATTATTACTTTTTATTGTACTGTTAACAAAGCAATTTTAGATAATCATTTTTTGAACCTTTGCATGGTAAACTGTCGTCGTCTAATAGAAACATAATATATAATATACTAGCTGACCTGTGCCCACTTCGTTGGGCGGTAACCATTTTCTTGTGATGAAATTTTATTATGAGTGTGGTTCGGTTAGTACTGAGTGCTATGATTTATTTCCTGCCTAAAGACGCTGCGCACGTATAGCGCTAGATTCCCGAGCACGGGCCTGCGATGTTCTCGCGCTCTGGCTAGCGAGCCTCTGCGAGCGCTCAGCGCTAGACTCCATATCCCTTGTTGCAGAGACATGCTGCCTAAAATCACTGAGACGCTGCGCACGTTCAGCACTAGATTCCCGAGTACGGGCCTGCGATGTTCTCCAGCTTTGGTTAGCAAGCGAACGCTCGGAGCTAGATTCCCTGTGCTTGCGAAATATTTTCTCTATTCCTCAAGAGGCGCTGATGATTTTCAAGAGCAGACTCTTCCGTACGGCGTACTCGAGGTGCTCTGGGATGTCTGACGGGAAAGTTGTGATTTCCTTTTAGGCATAATAAACAATCGCTGAAACTGTCCGATATACAAAAAACAGAAATACTATGGGTAAATGGATAAAACGTCCGTACAAAGCATGTTCTAATGTGGTTCGTGAATGGACGGCGGCATTTTGCGATTTAGTATTTTATATTATCTTCGAAACGATTTAACCAATTGACATACTGTTTTGGTCAAATCGTATCTCTATGGTGTTCTTATGATGATAATAATATTTTTTTCGATAAGGTTTAATATTTTGTTGTTTAAAAAATCGTCCAAAGGTAAGTACGTCGAAAAATACTTTTTTAACACATAAAAGCTACTATATCTGCTAAAATATAAAAGATAGAAACATGGTGTCGCGGACTTTTTTGTAGAACTATTAAAGGCGGACCAGGTTGCCATATATTGTTTTCAATTATATACAACTGTTAAGGCAGCGCATGCAAATAACTTTGTTGTAAAAGCAATTCCGCCTGGCTTTACAAAAATTAAGATAGTTCTGCTAATTTGCATGTTATCTTTATAATTTATAATTAATTTGCCTATAGCACTCACGAATAATGTAGCTTTCTACCAGTGAAAGAATTTTTAAAATCAACCTTCATTACTTCCGGAGATTACCCCCTACAAACAAACTTACAAACAAATTTTACCTCTTTATAATATTATTATATTAGTAGTGTTATTATATTAATATTTAATAAATTAATAAATTTAATATTATATATTATAAAATATATAAAATAAAATATAAAATAAAATTATAAAATAAAAAATAAAAATAAAAATATTATATATATTATAATATTATATATTATTATATATACGTAATATGTAAGATGATACGGGAGTAAAAAAACGCACAATTTGATTTATCTAAAAATAGAAAAAGTTAAGTTTATTATGTAATTAAAATACTCAAATTAATTGTAATCAAATATTTACACATCGTGAATTCTGGCCTACTAACCTAAAAATAGAAAAATCGACAATTAAAGGTTTTTACTTCCAATATTTTAGTAGATCGACACTAAATTACTTTACTCAGTTAAACTAGCTATTTTATGAACTTTACTTCTTTTCCATAATACTTTTATACAATGAGAAATAAATCACTTCACGAGCAGGCTTAAATTCTCTATCTCAAGTCCTGTCATTGTCATTCTTCGTGTGCAACGTCATGCTCATTAGGCGGTGTACACATACTCGTACATTAGGCCACGACCACAACATACAGTGTACAAAGCTTACATCTCCCCCCCTCAAAAGTGCAAATTAGCTGGGGTTAATTTGAGTGATCAAACTGGGGAATGAGCTTTGTCACATGGTACAATCCCAAGGATTTTTTATTCTTTCCAGTGTTGATACGACATAATGAATCTGATATCATTTCTTCGATCTCAAAAGGACCAATTCTAATTTCATCCATTTTAGATCTGTTTAACTTATTACAGTCCATTATGTAAACCATATCACCTTTTTGAAACTTGTAATCTATTCTATTTTTGTCAAAAATGGCCTTGTTAAATTCATGTGATTTTTTTGATCTGAGAAATGCTATATGTCGGTCTTTTTCCAGTTCTCCGGGTTCCATTTGTTCTTTCTTTAGGTCCATTGGTAGTACATCTGTTTGTTCTCCACTTAACAGATAAAGAGGGGAATAACCTGTCACTGTGTGGTTTGTTGAGTTATAGGCTTTCACACAATCCATTGCCACGGTTGTCCAAGCTGTGTTTTTTCCTTTGCTATTCAGGGCACATCTAATCCTATTTACCAGCGTTTGGTTCAACCTCTCATTATGACCATTAGAAAAAGGAGCATCCACTGCTGTAAAAATTAAATTAACAGAGTGGTCCTTTAAATATTTTTTAAACTCTTTGAATTCAGTGCTGGATATTGATCGGAGAGCAATATCTCCACTTCATTATCCTTGATTACTTGATCTACCAGTTTTATAAAGTCCTTAGTCAGTTGTGTCTTGGAGCATGAAATGTATGCATAACGTGTGAAATGATCCATCAACAAGTGTAGATACTTTTTTGAAGACCTGTTACCACCAAATCCTCCTATTGTGTCTATGGACATGATTTGGAAAGGTTTTTGTGCCGGTCCTAATTGTGACATGAGTCCATAATTTCTATTTAATCTTGATTTGTTTTTTATACAAACTTCACATTGGCGGCATATCAATTTTATATTATCCAGTAGGTTTGGTGCCGTGTAGAATGGTCTTATTTTTGACTCAATTTGATTTATTCCTACATGACAGAAATGCTCATGCACCTTTTTAATTAATCTTTTACTATAGTCCTCGGACAAAATGTTTTTTTTTTTCTTGTTGGTACATTTGTAATATATACCATTTTCTCTTATAACACTATGTTTGGATTTTTGTTCTGGTCGTCCAAAATTTCCTCAATCCTTACAATATTTACGGTTTTTAAGTTATCTTCTTCGTTTTCGTGGCTTTCATACACAGGATTTCTGCTTAAGCAATCCGCTTCTGTGTTGTTTCTACCTGGGTTGTATTTAATTACAAAGTCGTATTGTGATAGGTAGTGAGTCATGTCTCCTAGTTCATCATCTGTTCTATTTTTTATGTTTAGATTTTCTAGCGGCTTGTGGTCTGTATAAATTGTTAATGATTTTCCTATTAGCCAGTGTTGCCAAAACTTTAAACTTTCTTTTATGGCTAAGCATTCTAAAAATATGGCTTTCTTCTTCTTTTGTGATTCATTCAACTTCTTTGAAAAGTATGCCACTGGTTTGATTTCTCCACATTTCTGTGTTTGTTTTAGTATTGCACCAATTCCTTTTATACTTGCATCAGTGAATAAAAAAGTTGTCGCTTCTCGGTCGAAAATAGCCAGAATTGGGGCAGAGCATAAATTATTTTTTATTGTTTGGAAAGCTTTTTCACAATCAACTGACCAATCGAAATTTGTGTTTTTCCTAAGTAAATTGTGTATTGGGTCAAGAGTTATTGCAGCATTAGGAATATATTTATTATAAAAATTTACTTTACCTAGAAATTGTCTTACTTGTTTCTTGTTTTGTGGTGCTGGAAATTCTGCTGTAGATCTTAAGTTGTCTTTTAAAGGTGTTATTGTATTACCCTTTACTATATGTCCTAAGAATTTTACAGACTGGGCTGCAAATTTACATTTTGTTAATTTCAGACGGAATCCTTCTTCAGCAATTGCATTCAGCAGTTTCGATAAATGATCTATATTATGTTCATCAAAAGTTTTTGAGAACAACATAATATCATCGATGTAGTTTATCACAAAATTAGACAGGTTATGTTTTCTTATAACATTATTCAGGATTCTTTGGAAAATTGCTGGAGATATTTTCAGCCCAAAAGGAAGGCAAGTCCATTGATAATGACCTTCTTGTGTAACAAAACCTATCTTTTCTCTGTCGCTTATCCTCAATGGTATAGACCAAAAAGCAGAATTAATATCAAGAGTAGTAAAATACTTACAGTTTATTGATTTTACCATTAGATCTTCTATTAAAGGAAACGGCTGTGGCTGTGGGATAATAATCTTATTAAGATCTCTAAAGTCGATACATAATCTTGACTTTTTCCCTTCATCCCGTTTGAATGCCAATGTTACTGGTGCTGCGAATGGACTATAAGATTCTTCAATCAATTCATTCTTTAGCAATTGTCCAATTTGCTTCTCGATTTCTTCCTTATCATCTAAAGAGCATCTATATGGTCTTTTTAAGCAATATCTCTCTATTTGTAGGTCTATAAATGCTTCATAGTTTTTTACTTGGCCTACATCGTATTTATCTTTGGCAAATATGTGTTTGTAATCATTTAATAATGTACTAATTTTCATTCTTTGGTCATGTTCCAAATCAGTAGTATCTATGTCAAATTTATTTACATCTATGCCCTCATTGAAATTTATTTCAATATTAAATATTTCTGAGTTAAACTCTCTGGCTTCAATTTCTTGATTACCATTTTTTTTTATCTTCAGTTGGGATGATGTATTTATTTGCACTAGGGTTGGCATTTTCCTGCAGTTGGAAGTTTAAATTCCCATCATGGGTCAATCCAAACCGTTTTATTGTATCCAGTCCCAAAAGCAAATCATGGGTGAAGTTTTTATCCTTGCAAATAAACGCATTTATTTCTTTTTCAATATTCAGTATTTTTCCATTTAATGTTATTAAACCTGTTGTTTTTCCCCCCCCCCCCACCAATTGTGTTGAATTTATTTTCAAAGTAGTTTTTCTTTGATTTTGTTACTTTTATTAATTTGGAATTTATCAAGGTTATATTTGAACCAGGGTCATAAATACCTGTGCATTTCAGTGTGTCATTCAGTATAACCTCAACTTCTATTAGTGGGGGAAAATTTAGTTTTTTGTATCCTGAAATTCATCAATCTCCAACATGTAGTTTTTAGAGTTTTTTTACACTGTCATTACTCTTCTTGTCTTCTTTGAACCAGCACATATCTTCAGAGTGAAATCTGTTTTTCTTTCCCATCTTGTTACATATTTGACAAGGTGTTTTTTTTCATTCTGCTTCTGTTTTAGCAGAGCTTTTTTTCTCAGTGAAATATTTTTGTGTATTTTTATTCTGATTTTCATGCATCCGTAGGGCACTAAACAGATGAGTTGGGTCTGTCACCTCTTGTCTATCTAGTTTACTTATAATATAGGTTGGCAATCCTGCGACAATTAAGTCAGTGAGAGTTCTGGTATCTATATCACAATTATATTCTAGTAACAGTCTCTGTTTTTTTAATGCATATTCCAGCAGAGAGCCATTAAGATGTTTGAAACTCAGTGCATACATTACAGAGGACCAACTTTTATCTGCAAACGTGTCTAGAAAACTCACTTGCCATATTTTCCACGGCGAGTTTAAACTGTATTTAATTAACATAGACTCATACCAGTCATTTTCTGCGTCATTCAAAAATAATCTCAATGC
Source organism: Hoplodrina ambigua (assembly GCA_949774945.1). Lineage (NCBI taxonomy): Eukaryota > Metazoa > Arthropoda > Insecta > Lepidoptera > Noctuidae > Hoplodrina > Hoplodrina ambigua. Next base: position 17,052,826 of record OX458964.1, read on the forward strand.
ACTAATTTTCTCTGTATCATCATTTATATCAAATCTTGTACATTCACTCTCAAAACTTTGCAACCATTGTTTGGCATTAGTGATCTTGCTATCAAACTTCTTTAAAACAAATTTTTCATTTAATTTACTTAAATTATGTTTTTCTTTGTTGACAATGGATTTATCACTTAATTTCTATAAAATTTGCAATAATTTTCCATCTGTAATAGATTGGCTCGTGACTTGAGGCAATTCTTGTAAAAAATAATCATTAAACATCATATTTCCAGCATCATCTATGTATAGTTTCAAAACATCACTTGGCATGGAGATCCACACTTTTCTATTATTACCTCTTTTCTGTAATGTTTTTTTTTTATTTTCAAAAATTCTGGTAATTTTGTTAATTGAAGGTGGTGTTTTGCTGCTTGGAAACATGGTGGTATGAGATATGTTACTCCATCCTCTTTTGTTATTGATTTTATAGTTATAATGTTATTCTTCGGATCTTCATCTGCTGCCAGTTCAACTTCAAATTGTAATTTTGCCATTATCTACTATTATCCAATCAAACTCTGACAATTGTCGATTTGTAATATGTAAGATGATACGGGAGTAAAAAAACGCACAATTTGATTTATCTAAAAATAGAAAAAGTTAAGTTTATTATGTAATTAAAATACTCAAATTAATTGTAATCAAATATTTACACATCGTGAATTCTGGCCTACTAACCTAAAAATAGAAAAATCGACAATTAAAGGTTTTTACTTCCAATATTTTAGTAGATCGACACTAAATTACTTTACTCAGTTAAACTAGCTATTTTATGAACTTTACTTCTTTTCCATAATACTTTTATACAATGAGAAATAAATCACTTCACGAGCAGGCTTAAATTCTCTATCTCAAGTCCTGTCATTGTCATTCTTCGTGTGCAACGTCATGCTCATTAGGCGGTGTACACATACTCGTACATTAGGCCACGACCACAACATACAGTGTACAAAGCTTACATATATATTACATATTATAATTATACTATTAGTATATTAGTATTAGTATAGATTAACTTCAATAACACTTAGTATTGACGTGTGTTCACGTAATTTCTATTGTATTTCTATACGTGAGGACTTGTAATTGGCTTTCTGTCGTCTGTTTTCTTTTTTTTTTTGTTAAGTTTTTATATAGATGTAAATCTTTCATAGTGTAATAAATAAATAAATAAATAAATTTAGCTCGGCGATCTCGGCTGCCAACTTACTGACCGTGGGTCCGGCTGGCGAGGCTGCTGCGGCATGGGGTGCCGACGCGACTGCTGTGACGTGCTGCACCGGCGCGACCATGTCCTGGACGCGGTCAGCTAGTTCGGCCAGCGCTTCCAGGGTGTTGTGGGGCTGCGATGCGAGGAGGGGCTGGATGCTGGTGGGGAGTCGGCTGCTCCAGACGGTGCGTAGGAAGTCCTCTGCCATTGCAGGTCCTGCCAATCCCTGCAGGTGTCGGAGGAACTGGGACGGCTTCCGGTCTCCGAGCTCCTCGTGCATTAAAAGCTGCTTCGCCTTCTGATCCTGGGTGGCCAATAGTCTTCGCACCAGCTCAGCCTTGAGCGACTGGTACCGGTTGGTGGCGGGGGTATTGCCAATGTAGTCCTTCATTGTCTTCGAAACTTGGGTGTCCAGGTTACCCAAGACGTAATTATATTTTGCGGCGTCACTAGACAGCCCCGCATTCTCGAACAGCGCCTCGATTTGCGCAAACCAAATTTCGGGTTCCTCGGGCCAAAACGGCGGTAGGTGTAAGTTGCCGCGGTACACGTCGGCTGACTCGACCTTTGGACCCGAGAGACGCTTGGCCGTGCGCGCACGGTGTGTTACGTGGCTGGCGGGCTGCGACGACGCGGTGTGTTCAGTCTCGCAGTCATTCATTTTATTAAAAATGTTCTGTACGGGGTCACCAATTTGGTACGATTAAGGAGTACGTTGTACGGAGTGGTACGTTCGGTATAGTATAATGTCCGTACCACAACACAATAAATATACAGGAGCACAGAAGGAGTACAGGGACAGTAGACAAACAGTAAACACAACCACAGTACAGTCACAATAACAAGTCCACGTAAACAATACTACAACAATATAGTTCTCTGGATTAAAAAGGATTCTCGAAGTAATTAGCGCAAGCGCGGGCGCAGTAGTTAGCGGCGAGGTCGTTGACCGACTGACCTCTAAGCTCGTGTCGTGCGTGTTGCCGCTGCTAGTTCCCTGGAGCACAGGTACGTGAGTACGTCACTATCACGCTAGTCCCGCGTGATCGTGGGCATGGTCCCTCAACATCATCCGACAGTACAATGTAAACATTATAGATGCTGTGAATGAATGAGTAGTGTTATGAATAAACCTAAATGATAATAATAGTGTGGCTGTGTTTATGTTGTGTTAATTTGTGTGGGTTTATGTAAAAAATATAAATAAACTATGTGGTAGGACGAACCCTACAGATGTGTGGAGTTACGCACGGGGTGGGTCGTTAATGTGTTAATTGATTGAGACTCACGCACTTAGGCGCAGGACACGTAGTAGCGTCGTAGGTCGTAGTAATAGCGGCGCACGCGTACACCTCCTGTTCTGTATGCACTCCTATTATTTCCTAATCCACAGATAATGAAATCTAAAAATGCTGGTTATAAAATCTCCAATTACATAGGTAAAGACCCAATATTTTCTAAAATATTAATATTAAAATCACCACAGATTATTACTGATTTATTACCAGTAGCAAGTTTAGTCAAAACATCTTCCATTATAGTCTCAAATATAGAATAATTCCGATAATTTGGGGGTCACCTACTTTATTTCTCGTAACATCTTAGTATAACACGCTTTTATAAAAAAAAAAATGGAGCTGTTTCTTACCAGACTATTTTTTAACTGAATTAAATTATTTTGATTTTTTTTTGTGCTTTTTAGTAACAGGTAATAAAAGCTTGCTTTTAAAAACTTTTTTTTCTTTTAATTTTATATACAGAGTGTTAGTGTAAACACCGTTATCCTTGAAACCAGTGGTTTGGTTTCACTAATAGAACGTAAATTCAATGAAAAATATATCTTTTTTTTTTTAAGTAAAATCTCCATTTTTCCTCAAAATTATTTCACCCTTTAATACAATGATGTAATTAGTTAGAATCAAAATCAGAATCAGAACCAGAATTATTTATTTGTGAAACATAGGTGAAGAACATATATACATTAATCATACATGTCAGGGTCTTAAATAGATAAGTGTTGCACTATGCTTTGTCATTGTTGACATACAAATATTAAAGTCAGGTTCGTCAAAGTTAACAAAATTTTACGTTAACAAAATACATTAAAATAATCAATTTAATAATGAACTAAAAGAAAGAAACACACACAAGAAGATCATAACAAAAGAATATGCGAGAAAGTATTCGTTCGTTACATTAATAATATGAATTAATAAAATTACAGAATTTAATCAAATAGTCATCCAAGTCAACATTAATAATATAAATTTATAAAATTACAGAATGTAATCAAATAGTATTATCATTAAAATAGTCATCCAGGGTATAATAACATTTCTCAACTAATAACTTGTGAAGACACTTTTTGAATTTCTTTAATGGGATACATTTTATAGCATCAGGTATTTTATTAAAAATTTTTGGTGCAACACCAAAGAAGCTCTTTTTCATTAACGCAGTATTTCATTTCAACCATAGTTGATTTTCATATTGACTCCAAATGGGCGTCTTCTTAGCTGTTGAAAATTTTATAAATAATGCAGTTTCTAATATATATAGCTGGTAATGTTAATATTTTTAATTCCTTAAAGTAGGGAACGCAACTATCTGTTGACTTTAAATTACACATGGATCTTACACACCTTCTTTGCATCCTGAATGCCAGTTCCCTATTAGTTGATTGCCCCCAGAAAACAACACCATAACGGAGATTAGAGGCTACAAGTCCATGATAGGCTGTTAACAGTGTTTCAGAATTAACTCTCTTAGATAATTGAAACAATAGATATGCAGATTTACTCAGTCGTTTACAAACCACTTCCAGGTGAGGTTTCCAAATCAACTTATGGTCTACAGTTATGCCTAAGAATTTTGCACTTGTAACTTATTTTATTTTACACTCATCGTAGGTAATATTAAGGGGTGGATTCTCACGTCGTTGATGAAACTGTACAATTTTAGTCTTACTCAAATTGATCACAAGATTATTATTATTTAGCCAATTAATGATGTTACTTAGCAAGTTATTGATCTCATTTCGATATTCGTTTGGATCAGTGCATTCTATGATAGCTGTACTGTCATCTGCAAAAAGTACCATTTTGTTTCTCAAATTTCTTGGGAGACTATTGATATATATCAAGAAAAGTGGGGGCCCGAGTACAGTGCCCTGAGGCACACCATACCTCACGGATCTCGCTTCAGAGACATATGTAGTTTCTAATTTGCTTATAGGACAAATTCTGGAAATCTCAGTACACTGTGTCCTATTACTTAGGTATGATTCTAGGAGTTTATGAATGTTTCCCCGAATGCTGTACCCGTGTAACTTTTGCAGCAAGATCTGATGATCTACGAAGTCAAAAGCTTTTGACATATCCATGAAGATCGAGCACACAGGATTTTTTTTATCCACAGATGTCATTATTCTTGACAGCAGGTCAAATAGTGCCATATTAATATTAGTATTTTTCCTAAATCCTTTTTGTTCATTGCAAAATAACTGAAACTTCTCGAAATACGTTTAAATAGAATTATATATTATTTTTTCAATAACTTTTGCAAAGACTGGTATTTTTGCAATAGGCCTGTAATTTTTTACATCAGTCTTGTCATTATTTTTGTAAATGGGTTTAATAATTGTCTTCTTGAGACTAGTAGGGAATATACCATCAGAAATGCAAAGATTAATTAAGTGCGATAACGGTGTCGCTATGACCTCCTTAACATCTTTTATTACTCTAGTTGAAATACCGTCGTATCCTACTGTACTAGAATTTTTTAAGCTACTTATCACTTTTATAATGTCAGTGTCTGAAACTGGTAGCGTAAATAGAGACTGCAAAGTTGAGTTCTCGATAACATTTCTACACGAATTTGTTAACTGGGTATTATTAAGGTTTGTTTTTGAATTATTTTCTGTAATCTCTATAAAATATTTATTGAATTCATTCGCAATGTCAAGGGGATGTGTAAGAGTTGATTTATCATTTTGTATGGTCAATATTGGTTCTTGCGGCAGACATACTTTGGATTTGTTAATAACTTGCCAAGCAGCTTTTGATTTATTTTGAGACGTCTTTATGAAGTGGTTGTTTTGGGCCTTCTGGGTTAGATTTACTATTCTTCTATAAAGCTTGGAATATTTTTTAAAGCAAGTCTATTTTTTATGTTCGAATTATGCCTATATGTCCAAAGTAGCTGCCTCTGTTTTCTGCTACATATTTTTATCCCGTTTGAAATCCATTTGGTTTTTTTACAAGTATAAATGGTTACTATTTTTTCTGGGAAACACAATTTGTGTAGCAATATAAAGTCATCTATAAAATTTTCGTAGGATTCATTTGCGTCTTTAGCTTCGTATACTCGTCAAAAAGTTAGGTTTTTTAGATGATTTTTAAATTTCATTAAGTTATCTACTGATATTTCCTGTTTAATTGTTTTCCAATATTGTATAATTTGTTGTAACAAAAAATTGTAAACGGAGCGAAGGAGCCTGGCACTCACGACACAGGGAATCCTAGTGTGAGTTTCAGGAATCAATGCATTAACTGTATTTTCTTGAAACAATAAATTATTCTATTCTATTCTTATTCTTAATATTAATCATACAGGTTTTTTTAATGGTAACTTGCAGTAGTTGTGATGTATGGTCAGATAGAAGTAAATCTATTATCTTAGCTTTACAACCTTTACGGTAAGAATGTGCAAAATTATCTAAGCAAGAGTTACTAGCCAATCTGGTTGGTTTATCAAGTTCTAATTTGAGATTATATTGCAAAAGAAAGTTTTCAAATTCTATTATGATTTTATTTCTCTTTAACACATCAATATTAAAGTCTCCGGTTAATATATTTTTTTTATTTGTAGATACGCAAAGTCTTCTCAATATATTGTCCAGTTTTTCATAAAATACATTATAATTATATTTTGGAATCCTGTAAATGCATATTACAATAATATTATAAGATGTCAGTTCAATACCGCAACATTCGAAAACACCTGAGACCGACTGTTTTGCAATATCTGTCAATTCTCTAAATTGCAGCCCTGCTCTTACAAAAATGCAAGTTCCTCCACGTTTGACACTTCTGGTAAAAAAGGCAGCTGGGCAGAAATTAGGTATACGCAACATACATTCATAGCCCGTCTCTATAAAATGCTCTGTTATACAGATGATATCTACCTTTGTTCCCTCACTAGAAAGCTCGTCTAGTTTAACTACTAACAAATCTGATTTATTCATAAGCCCTGCTATGTTCTGATGGAGAATGGTAAGGTGGTAGTTATAGAAAAAACTGATTGTCTATTATTTTTGTTAGTGTAAGAGGTTCAGTTTTATCTTTTTGAGAGCAACCAACCTGTGAGTGTATATGGTCTTTGGTATTTACAATATCTAGGTCTATGATTAAATCATGCAAGTCTGACAGAACTTTCATAAAGCCTTTGTTATTCAGGTGTGCATGCCATTGGTTATACGTATCCCACATGTATGGAAGATTAAGATTTGAATCTAGTATAAATGCATAATTGTAAGTCTCAACATCCATGTAAATTTGATTATTGAAAGTATCAACTCTGCTGTTAAACATTATATTTGTATTGTCCATAAATTTAAAAGTTGGCAGACATATTATGAAGTTAGTATGATTAAGTGGTAATAGTTTATCTCTAATATAAGTAACAAACTCAATATAATTATGAGTTTTTGTAAAGTCGTCTTCACCAATAAATATAATACAATAATCTAATCGAGAGAAGTTACGTACTTTTAGATCAATGTCCTTTAACAAATATTTCACTCCGCATCTAGGAGAACGGTAATGACACATATTAAAGTTTCTTAAATGAGTTCTTTCACTCAATGTTTGTATTCTGTTGGATGTTTCACTACTCAAAATACAAATGTTATTCTTCACAGATGGAGGTGTGTGAGGTTGGGATTTGGAGACAAGTAAAACCAATGAATGCTGATCTAATACTAAACGTTTATTCAAGGTTCTTCAGTATATAGGCTTACACACTAGCATAATATGCACTTACATCACTACATCTCCCTCGGTAAGGGAAAATAAAATAATTAACTATATTATTTTATTTTTATCTTATTGCTTAAGTTATATAGGTTATTATTATTATTATTTTTTTTCGAGTACATGGACAGAATATATTATGATTACATGCATTCATTATAGTAATATTATTAATTACATAACTTTTTTTTTTTTTGAATAACGGATAACATACAGAACAATACAATTATGATTAGTTACATGATTTTACATTAGATTTTTTTTTTCTTTTTTTTTTCACTACAATATGCGTATTAACTATTATACAGTTTGGTACGGTTCTTATGTACTACATCAATTTTGTTATTCTTTAATATTTCCACATTAGGTGGCATGTCTTTAATCACAATATAAGGACCTGAATAAATATTGGCAAATTTATTACCTGTCTTGTTCTTAAGTAAGATTAAGTCGTTCTTTTTGTATACGATTGGGTTAATTCTTTGATCGTATTTTATTTTTACTGAGGCGGCGGCCGCATAGGTGACCCTTTTGCCACCGCCCGGGGCCGTCCCGCTCGCCGCCAGAGGGGGGCGCAGCACGATACCCTCCAGGACGGAGAACCGTGCCTTGAAGGCCGCCAGCTCCTGCCGTACCAGGTCCAGAACCTGGTTTTCAACTGGCAAGGGCTGGCTTCGCTGGCCCCCCGATTTGGGCGCCTGGCGGGGGCTGGACCCGCGAAGCTCGGCCAGGTCCGCCTGGAGCCTCCTATTCTCCTCAACTAGGAGCTCCATGGCGGCCGACAGGCGAGCCACCTCCGCCCGAAGTTTGGGGACCTCCCCTACTGCGCCCGTGAAGTTGGCCTCCGCCGCCGCCATTATGGTGGCCGAAGCCGCGTCCATGGCTTTGGACTTCGACCCCTTCACCTTTTTCCGGGCCACACTTGCAACGGCAGCTTCCACAGCCTCCACAAACCTGGCCTCACGCTCACCATCGGAGCCGCCAGTTGCGCCTACCTCGTCGCAAGATGACCCGGAATGGGCCATGTCGACACCGGTCTCGCCCAGGTGCCGACCTTCCGCAGCAGGCGTCGCTGGTCGCCCGGCAACGCTGCCCCTCCGGGCAATTCCCCTTCCTAGGCCTCGCTCTTGGACCCCACCGCGTTTGCTGGTCCATCAAGATCCCCATCTTGCGAGACGAGGCCGACTCTTCCTCGGAGAGCGACGCCCGGTCGTCCTCCGGTCTGGGCCGCTTGCGGAAGAACTTCCCGTGCGCTTGCCCATCCACGCGGCGGGAGCTCCCTGAGCTACCCACGCTCACCACGCTGGGGTCCGAGTCGGACTCCGACCCAGCATCCCCCTTCCTCCCATCTACGTCTTTATTTATTTTATTACAATTTTCCATTACTGTTCCCACGAGTATAAATATTATCCAACCAACCAACCAAAAACAAGTGGTTCGCACTAATGACTGATTGTTCCATAGGAACACCCATCAGCCATACATCCCCTCACGGTGCGCCGCCGCTTGGGATTCGGGGTGACTTTTTATAGAGGTTTTCTACCTCGCGGTCCGGGCGGTTAAGCCAAGACCCTCGGTCCCAGTTGAAGCCGCGAGACGTGATCCACGACACTCCAACATGGGTTACGATATTACGACGGTGACAGAAAGGGGCGACATCCCTCTCTGTCTGCTCGGTGGCAGGGTAAGTGCACGCCGAGCCCGTCCTCACTACTCCGCTGTGCCCTCTGCTTATCAGAGGGACACGCGGAGAAACGCCCATGGTCCAAAATGGACCCCTCCCGTCAGAACTTTTGCCACGGGCAGTGACATTCCCCAGAGGATAGGAATCGCTTCCCATTCCTCAGGGAAGATCACTACCCGCGCCCAGGGTGCACCAGTCTATCAGCTGCCGTTCCCTCCAGACGAGTCCAGAAGGACAAGCAGCCGATAGGCACGCGGGGAGGTATTCTGACCGACACCCCTTTATTGGATACTTGTAGTCTATATTTTAGCTGTAAAGGATAATCGTCAATATTATAAAATGGTTACACGGCCTTGGTTACAATACTGGGTAAGTTACATTTTTTACCGTATACTAACTCAAAAGGTGAGTATTTAGTTTCGGTGTGAACTGATGTGTTATAGCTGAAACACCAATAAGGTAACCAAGTACTCCACGATTCCGGGTGATTATCTGTTTGGATTCTCAGGAATGCACCTAAATGCTTATGTGTGTTCTCGAGTGAGCCTATGCTCTCGTGGTGATAAGCAGTAGCGTTAATTTTGTTTATATGAAGTAATTTACAAGTTTCTGTCATTGTTTCAGACATAAATTCTGCACCCCTATCAGTCGCTATTTCTCTAGGAATTCCATGTCGTAAAATGAAATTATTTACAAATTCTTTAGCAATTTCCTCACTTCTTTTTGTTTTTAAAGGATATGCCTCCACGTATTTTGTTAATTCGCATTGAAGCGTTAATATATATGAGTTACCTTGTATGTCCCTATCTAACGGACCTACAACGTCCATAAATATTTTCTCAAATGCAGCGTGCGCTGTTGAGGTTATAGTCATGGGTTCCTTAATATGGACCGAATATTTTTTTTTTGGCATTTGTCACATCTTTTTATGAAATCAGTGACATCGCGTTCGAGACCTGCCCAATAATAGTATTTTTTTATGTTATTGACCATCTGTCTGATACCTGCGTGGCCACTTGTAGGTAACAGACGGAAGTCGTTTAGAATTACTCTAATTTCATCTTTATCCTGTATTCGTATTACGTCATCTAATATGCATATTTGCATAACCTTGGACCTAACCACGGGCTACTTTGCTTTATTTCTTGTGCTATTAATTTTATAAACATACTATTTTGTTTATTTTTAAGAAAATATATTTCGTCAATTTTTAATTTTCCACAAAATGTTTCCAGTTCTCTCACAAAAGCGCCTGGCGTCGATTGTGATTGAGGTTCTGGTTTTATGTATATTACCATATTTTTCGGTACGTATACAAATAATTGACTTTCTTCTACTATCACGTTTTCCTTTCCTAATTTATTTATAGTTTTATTACATGTTAATGTGAGTTCAATTTACATTTTCGGCTTACTATGAGTTTCCACGACGTTTGGCTGATCAGACCATCCATCAGTAGTAACCATAGTATCTGAATTGTCTTGTCCCGTACATAACTTCTTTTTCTGTGCCCGCGTAAGTACATTTAAAACACATTCATGCATCTCTTTCAAATCCTTTGATGTTATTGTTATTCGTGACAATGCATCTGCAGCTGCATTATCCGATCCGTTCACGTATTCCACATAGAAATCATAGTCTTCTAACAAAATCCGAAACTTCATTAATCTACTGGACGGGTCTTTAATATTAAATAAATATATTAGTGGTTTATGGTCGGTTAGGACCTTAAACTTACGACCGTACAGGTATGGCCTAAAGTGTTTTATGGCCCAGACAATGGCAAGTAATTCTTTTTCTATTGTCGGATACATTTTTTCGGCCTTGTTAAGTGTTCTGCTGGCGTATGCGACGGGTTTTCCGTTTTGATTGGCTAACACGGCTCCTATTGCATAACCCGAAGCATCTGTTTGCAAGGTGAACACGTTGTCAGATGAAAAATTGGGATATTGAAGTATTGGAGGGTTCATTAATAATTGTTTTAAAAGATCGAATGACTGTTGGCAGTCGTCTGTCCATTGGAATTTAGTATTTTTCTTTGAAAGATTATTTAAGGGTTGTGCTATTGCTGCAAATTTATTAATAAATTTCCTATAATAATTAGCGAAAGCGACAAATCGCTTTACCTCGTCCGAGTTTTTTGGTACTAGGTAATTTTTAACTACATTCAATTTTTCGGGATCCGGTTGTACACCGTCTGACGATATTACGTGACCTAAGTATAACATCTCTTTTCGAAGGAAATCACATTTTATGGGGTTTAATTTTAAGTTAGTTTTTCGCAATCGGTCAAACACGTCTATTAAGTTTTTAGTAGCTGAATTTAAACATTTCCCATAAACCACTACGTCATCTAAGTACACTAAACATTTTTCATACTTTAATCCGGCCATTGCCATATTCATCATTCTTGAGAAAGAATTTGGGCTCGTTTTTAGACCCATTGGCATCCTGGTCATTTGGTACTGACCGGAACAAAAGGCCGTGTATTTTCTACTGTGTTTATCGAGATTTACGTTATAAAATCCTTGATATAAATCTAGATGTGTGAAATAGATACAACCGGAAAGAGAATCAAGGATGTCCGTTATATATGGCAGTGGGAATTTGTCGTCTTTAATAGCGTTATTTAATTTCCTATAATCTATAACTAAACGAAATTTCTTTTGTCCCGAGTTAACTCATCGTAACATGCGTTTACGCTGAGTATACAGCCGCCGTCAGCATACGTCATATTGCAACTATGCATTTACTGGAAATCAGATACAATTATTTTTCTTTGGATTATATTGAGTCTGTCATCAGCCACCAGCTCATATCCTGTATTTTTTATAATTAAATTAATATTGTAATAAATAAATATTTTTTTAACTAAATTCCCGACCGCCGAAACGTAACTGGCGCAGTCGGTAGGATCGCGACGTTCTAAGATCGAATCAAACTCTTCATCTTACGGGCAACGGTTCTCAAATTGTTCTTTCGCGATCTACAAAGAACCTATCGCGCGGTCGGACACCTCTACGGACATCGGGATATATCTCCGGAGAATTGGAGGAAGCTGCGTTGGACGAGACTCGACTCGACAGGAGATGCAGTGGCTGCTTTGGTAAGTACTCTCGTTTTACCAAGTGTCCTTGCTATATTTCCTGCCTTATTTTAATTTGTGTATTTTTATGTTAATTCATGTGTCTGTCTATAAGCTAAAATCGCAGTAGGCAACCATAAAATTATAATAAGTAGCGTTAGGTATCACACGAGTGAATTCCAAGTGATAACTTGACACCTGTATTGTTTCGCGACTAGCGCCATTACGCAGGCAAGTTACAGTAAAACGATGTCGCTCAGAGACTATGATGCTAACTACAAACCATACAAACTAATAGCAGATTTAATGCCAAGATACGATGGCAATCCTAAATTACTTAACTATTATATTAGGGAAGTAGAAAACTTATTACAGTTAACCTCAGAGGCAGATCGTTCGCACCCAGCATTCATTTGTCTAATTAAAAGTAGGCTTAGTGGGCTAGCCATAGACGCAATAGCGTACGAAGGCTATTTAAACTCTTGGCTATCAATTAAGACGGCGTTAATTAGGCGCCTTGGTGAGCCACGAAACGAAATACAAGTGATGCAGGAGTTAACGCGAGTGCGTAAAGCTAAGTCAGAAGATGCGGAAAGCTTCGGCAAACGCCTCCGCGAATTGTTAGATACTCTGTATTCCGTGGGAGAGCATGGTAATAAGTCTTATTACGAAAAGATGGTTATTGAACAATATATAAATCAGTTAGACTTCCACGTCTCGTTGGGCGTTCGAATCGCCAAACCCGATACCTTCGAAGAAGCTATTATAGCGGCTAGACAAGAGGAGGCTAGGCTTTCATATAATAGGGCTAATAACATAAATAATAATCCATCAACGTCACAAGCAAAGCCAAAGGAGTTATCTAAACAACCAGGCAATAATAATCACTTCCGTACAGTAAATCCATTCGTACCTGCCTTCCTTACAACTCCACAAAACTTTGTCCCTCAACAAAATAATATGACCCCTGAACAGCGTCAACAATGGGTACAGTCGGTATTGCCCTGGAAGACCAAACCAGCATCAGGTAACTCTAGACCTAATAGTTCAAGTAACTTTAGGAATCAGCCGAACATTCCAAAACCACCGGTTCCCACGCCAGTATCGTCGGACGTCACAATGCGTACGGCAGGTAAGCCAGAAAAACCACAGTTCGCTCAGCAGTTATTCTACATTCCAATTCAAATGGCCACTCAAGACCAACCAGGACCCAGTGATATGGGGCTCTACGACAATGTCATAGACCATAACGGCATAGCGCTTGAGCCGATTATAACCACGGACGAGCAACAGGTAGGTGGTGACCAGGATTTTACCTTGGACACCAGCCAAGACAGCCAGACCTAGTTTCAATAAATTTCCAGACTAAGAAATATTTACCGTACATCATACTTCCAGAATTTGACGGTAAGTTTTTACTAGATACAGGGGCCAGTCATTCAACTATAGCAACTGACGTAGTTGCAGGCACCATATTCGAGTACTGCGTAGAAACAGAACCCTTTCAAATCAATACGGCACACAGTTCATCAGTTCACGACAAAGTAGTGTACCTTCCCTTACCTCCCGCGTTTAATAGCTATATAACACATAAATTCCTTATATTTGACTTCGACCTTAGAATATAAAGGTCTTATCGGAATCGACCTTCTGCAAAAATTAAAGAGTAACATTGATTTGAATAATAATGTGTTACGTACATCTACAGCGGAAATACCGATACACTTTAGTTCCCCACCTCCGAAAATAAATATAGAACCTAGATGCGAAAAGATAGTCAAAGTAAGAACCAACCATTTGGATGGACAATACCTACACGACGAACTAACCTGGTCAGATGGTTTAATGTCCCCAGCAGCTATACTGCCCTGATAACAAAGAATGCAGTAATCGACATTTTTGAGATTTTCACTTTTTTCTAGCAATGGCATCCCAAGAGGTTCATGTACATGAAAAAAATATGTTTTCATAAAAAAATTCACTCGAAGTAAGTTTTTTATGTAATGATTTTCGCCGTACTTGCATAAAAACTGCTTCAATGATAAGAAAAAACGCAGTATTAAACATGACCTAAGAAAGAATGCAGCACTTGCAAGAATACCCTAAAACAGAATGCAGTAATATCCACTACTATATTATTTTGTTTTAAATTCAGTAGAGAAATTGCTAAATTAAAACGCAGTACTCCACATTACTGCATTTAAAGCAAGCCTTTAGGCATGCGAAGTCGTAGCAGTGCGATCCATTGCCGCGTTTTGTCTTAGTAAATCAGTTCGGCGACGTCATTCGGTGGAGTACTCAATTGGAGGAGTTTACTCAATACTTTATTTGCAATCCACGATGTAAAAACTTAGGTCGTAGCTAAGAGACTAAAGAAACCTTAACCTGAAAATGCACCTATATAAGTCTTTGAGAACATACTTAAGTACACTTTAACTTAGTTCCGAGCGTATAATAATGGCAATAATTACTAAAAAATAATGCAGTAATCGACTTGTGCTAAGACATAATGCAGTAATACGCGCAAGTGCTGCATTTAGTTTTAGTATCCGTTGACTCGGAAACGACTTGATACTAAACCGAAACGCAGTAATACGTATTATAATTGCATTTATTAGTAAATTAAATAAAGGAAAATTATCTTGTAAAAGCATGATTTTTTTCCGAATTTTTAGATATATACTATGACCAAATAAATACGAACATCTTGCTCAGATGATATGAAATATGTTTTTTGCGTTTATCTCGTAACCGCCATTTTGCGATTACTGCATTCTTAGTTATGACGGCAGTATAGTTAACGTCACAAACGGTTCTTTTAAAACATCAGTAATTAATCATAGTGATCAAAAGAAATGTATCCCCATTAACCCGTCCATCGAATTAGAGAATTTTACCAATGTAAATGAAACAGATAGTAACAATATTAATAATATACAGGCTCAAACTAACATTGACCAAATATTAAACGAAAACCTCCAAAAAAATCGTACAGATCACATGAACGAAGAAGAAAAGCGCAAAATAATAAGGTTATGTTATCAGTATAGGAACTTGTTCTATGCAAAAGATATACCACTTACTTTTACACACGCTGTTAAACACGAGCTCAGACTAAGCGATAACACACCAGTTTTTGTACGTAGTTACAGACACGCCCCCCAACAACGCGAAGAAATTCGTAAACAAGTGGATAAGCTCCTTCAACAAGGTATTGTGCGAGAGAGCATATCTCCTTGGTCATGTCCTGTGCATATCGTACCTAAAAAACCCGATTCCTCAGGCAACGTCAAATGGAGACTCGTAATCGACTACAGACGACTCAATGATCGTATAATCGAAGATAAATACCCTTTGCCAAACATACACGACATATTAGACAGATTAGGACGAGCGCAATACTTCACAACCCTAGACCTTGCTAGCGGTTATCATCAGGTAGAAATGCACCCTAATGATACTGAAAAAACTGCATTTACTACTGAACGAGGACACTATGAGTTCCTTAGAATGCCCTTCGGACTTAAAAATGCGCCAAGCACTTTCCAAAGACTAATGGATCACATATTACGAGGCATAGATAACGTTTATACCTACTTAGATGACGTCATAATAATATCTACGTCATTACAGCAACATATGGAAAAATTAAAACAAGTATTCGATCGATTCCAAACACACAACTTAAAGATCCAACTAGATAAATCACAGTTCTTACAAAAACAAGTTAACTTCTTAGGTCACGAACTAACAGATGAAGGTTTGAAGCCAAATAAAGATAAAATAAAAGCTGTACTGAACTTCCCCCTACCCAAGACGCAGAAGGAAATAAAAGCCTTCCTAGGTTTAGTCGGGTACTATAGGAAATTTATAAAAGATTTCGCTAAGCTCACTAAACCAATGACCCTTTGCCTTAAGAAAAATAGTAAAGTCATACACTCCCCAGATTTCTTAGAAGCTTTTAATAAGTGCAAACAAATCTTAACCAACTCCCCAATACTACAGTACCCGAATTTCGACGAGCCCTTCATCCTAACAACGGATGCATCAGATGTAGCACTAGGTGCGGTTTTATCCCAAGGGATAGTAGGTTCCGATAAACCAGTAGCATTTGCATCGCGGACATTATCAGACACCGAGTCGCGTTACTCCACAATAGAAAAGGAACTACTCGCTATAGTATGGGCAATTAAATACTTTAGGCCCTATCTTTACGGTAGAAAGTTTATCATCTACATGGACCACAGACCTCTCACCTGGCTCATGTCATTAAAAGATCCTAACTCTAAATTAACAAGATGGCGTTTAAAACTCTCGGAAGACGACTATAAAGTTGTATACAAGAAGGGTCGCCAAAACACTAACGCAGACGCATTATCACGTGTTAAAATCTTCCATGGTAGTGTCGACTCTCTAGCTGTTAATTTAGATGATAACGAAGATGATGAGATAATTAATAGAATATTCGAAAATGCACGTAGGGAAGTTGAAAACCAAACGGATACAGTAGCACCCGATGAAAACATACAATCGCAAAACCCACACATCCCCGAATCTCAGATAGGTACAGATAGCATGAGTATAGTGTCAGCCGAACCTGAATTAGTGTCTACAAGACATACACAGCCTGACAACGAAAATAGAGGCATACCCATCATTATAGACGCTATTGATAGGCAATTAAAACAATTCCACATTAGGTCAACGCCCGGTTCTACGTATAGAGTAGATAACAGATCCACTAACTCAAAAGTAGTCATAAAAGATGTCTTTATCCCGGTTAACGACACAGAGTCCGAAATAATCAGATTTCTTAAAGAACACACCGTTGCTGACCGTGTATTCCATTGTTACTTTTATAACGAAGAGTTATACCATGCCTTTTCTAGAGTTTACACAACAATATTTAACGACAGAGGCCCTAAGCTACTTAAATGCACAAAACGCGTCACTCTAGTAGAAAACAAACCTGAACAACAAGAGTTGATTAAGAAATATCACGAAGGTAAAACTGTTCACCGTGGTATTCAGGAGACGTACAAGCAGTTACACAGAAATTACCTCTGGCCAAACATGCTCCTCACTATCCAAAGATTCGTTAATCAATGTGACACTTGTTTGAAATCTAAATACGAACGCAACCCTCTTAAACCACCATTAGCTATAACTGATACACCTCGTAAGCCGATGGAACATATATTTATGGATCTATACTCAACCGGAGGCGCAACGTTCCTTACAGTTATTGATAACTTCTCTAAATATGCCCAGGCAGTCCAACTAACAGCATGCAGCAGTGTCCACATAGCCGAAGCATTGCTTAACATTTTCTCAGTGTTAGGTCTACCAAATAAGATAACCACAGATTCGGACACTAAATTCGATAACGACGTTATTAAAGAAATATGCGCGTTACACAACATTCATATCCACTTCACAACACCCTATAACCCAAATTCTAACTCCCCTATTGAACGTTTGCACTCGACCCTAGCCGAAATAATTAGGATACAAAGAATCACTAACAAAGATGACCCCATACAGTTAATTATGAAGTACTCTATAATAGCGTATAACAACGCTATTCATTCAGCAACAGATTATACACCCCATGAGTTATTATTCGGACACACAGCATCCAGAAACCCATTAGAGCTATACTACCCAAAAGAATTTTACCAAGACTATGTTATTAAACATCGTGCCAATGCAAAGGCGGTTCAGGAGTGCATAGCTGCACACATGTCTAAAAATAAAGAGCAGGCGATAGCTTAACGTAACCAAGAAGCAGAAGAAATCAAATTCAAGGTAGGTGAAACTGTTTATAAACAGGTAGCTAAGTCAGCACGCAGCGACAAGACGAAGCCAGTCTTCAAAGGACCATACAAGATCATACACCTTCATCCAAATAACGTGGCTGAAATAATAGGTAACCATCCGAATTCTAAGTCCATTAGGGTTCACTTCAAGCTACTACGGAGGCCTCATCTTGTTGCAGGACCCTCGTCGCAGGAGCCGTCGTGCTCAACGCAACAGCCACCGTAACCATAACCCATGTAGATAACGAAAACGGTATCCTTCTCCTTAAACAAGGTCAACTCCTTAAACAAGACAACTACTTTAGCCTTGCTTGCGTTTACAACATTACTAATCTGCACTTTACATCTACCCAATTGATGTCTCTATACGCAAGCACGAAAACCGCTGAGAGTACAGCATCCGGAGATTTGCATAAAACATATAGGAATCAAATAGAATATAGTTTTAGTATTATAGGTAAGAAGATTAGGTTTTTAACGCCGCAAGTTAGGAAGCGACGCGGTCTTATAGATGGATTAGGTACTGTCGTTAAGTCTATCACTGGTAACTTGGACCACGAAGACGCAGCTAAGTTCGAAGAGGAAATCTTAAACATTAAAAACCGAGTTAGAAACGTTCAGGATTCACAAAGGAAATCCTTAGTATTAGCACATAATACAATAGATGAGTTCACTAAACAGTTAACAAAATTAAACAATAATCAAAAACATTTGGCTAGTTTGTTACAAAATATTACTGATAACTCTAACGACTTGTCTAATCATTTACATTTCTTAGATATTTACATACAGATAGATTTTAGTTTACAGATAATTTTAGATAGGTTAATGTTATTAGAAGACGCTATGACTTTTGCGCAGATGGGCACCATGCATCCTAGTATTATAAGCCCTCAGAATCTAATAGAAGAGTTAAGAAACTTAGAAAATATGTTTTTACTTAAACCAGTAGCGAGTATTAGCATTAGTAACATATACAGGATAGAGAAGTCAATTAAAGTTAAAGCTTACAGCACAGAACACTCGGTTAACTTTATACTCGAAATCCCCTCGATCACCTCAAAAACCTATGACCTTATTCACCTCTATTCAATCCCGAATAAAAGTAACCTTACAATTATCCCTAAATCCAAATACCTAGCACTTGGTAACGATGAGTACGCTTACCTGGAAGAAGATTGTCAGCCGCTGACCGACAACACCCAGCTCTGCAAGCTCCTCGACACCAGAAGAATTGAAGACACAGATGACTGCATACTATCACTCATTCAGCATCGCCCAGCAAATTGCACTCAAGCTAAGATGAACTTAAGAACAGGAAAAGTTCAGAAGATCGGAGACAACAACTGGCTACTCGTCCTCAGAGAAGACGAAGTCACCAAAACACAATGCAACACCAAGACGGACTACAAGAAGCTATCTGGAATTCATCTCGTTACACTAACAGAAGACTGCCAGATGAACGTCATGAACAAGACACTACGATCTCACACCGACACGGTCGTCACTAACGAGATCATACCATTACCTGAGCAGCGTCAAGTCCCAGAACAATCGATACAATACGAACTCCAGTTAGAAGACATCTCACTAGACAGCATCCATGAATTGGTTAATAGGGCAGGCGACATCTCCGTGCCAGAAGAAGATAATTGGCCGATCATCACAGCCACACCTAGCTGGACCACAATCATCCTATATATCCTACTGGTCGCCTCAGCATCCTGGAAGCTATATCAATGGAAAACTAAGACCATCCCGGAGGACACTAAGGGCAGCGTGGACGCCGCCAGAAGCAAGAGTTGCTTCCATCTTATGGAGGGAGGAGTTAACTCATCGTAACATGCGTTTACGCTGAGTATACAGCCGCCGTCAGCATACGTCATATTGCAACTATGCATTTACTGGAAATCAGATACAATTATTTTTCTTTGGATTATATTGAGTCTGTCATCAGCCACCAGCTCATATCCTGTATTTTTTATAATTAAATTAATATTGTAATAAATAAATATTTTTTTAACTAAATTCCCGACCGCCGAAACGTAACTCCCGTGGTATCAATTTTTTTTGGTACTAGAAGTACTGGACTTGACCATTCGCTTGAACAGGGTTCTATAATGTTTTGTGATAACATGTTTTTTATTTGTTTCTCAATTTCGGGTATCTGAGAATGTGGCAATCTGTATGGTTTCATATAGATGGGACTAGCATGTTCTTTTAAATGTATTTTGTGATTGTAAATAGGTGTAGTTTTTAATGTATCCACTGGCAAATAAAAGATGTCAGCATATTTAGCACACACGTTTTGAACCGCAATCTTTTCTTCTAAGTTCAAATGTTTTAAGTTGAGGTTTGATAACAAAGTTTTTACACGATCGGCGCCTTGTGTGCCACTATCAAATGAACATAAATTGTATTCGCTTAACTTATGTATACTTGGCTTAATTTCAGTTAAGGTTACATTTTTTTCAGTCGTATTTAGTATTCTAATAGGGATCTTGCCATTGATCGGTGAGACTATAGTACTAGCCATAAATATACCCTCAGACAACTCTTTCGCACAGACCACACATTCTTCATTCATATTTTTCGGCTCGACTGGAGCCTGACTGGATGATTGGTGAAGGAGACCGACTTCTTACGGGGTCCATACTGTGTTGAGGGTCGTCATTCGCCATTGTTCAAAATAAAAGTGAATTTAAATGCAAATAACTTTAATAATAATTACAAATGATTATTCTAGCGATAGCTCTCTTTGGAGCCCCCAAAGAGAGCTACGACATGTTTGAGAGCGTTAAGCATAGAACTTGCAGTTTTATTTGTTGCGTAAGTTAAAGTCACGAACTTCGTATAAGCGTCGACAATGACGACGACATACTCGTGCTTGTTGTTTCGTTTTGTAAGGTGGCCAGTCATATCAATATGAATGGTATCAAAAGGAACTGGTTTCTTTTCTATGGGATACATTTGTACTTGTTTAGCGCCCAAGGTTCCCTTACTTGTTTTGCAAATGATGCAGTTGTCGATGAATCGCCTTACTGTTGTGCTCATTTCAGGAAACCAGTAACTTTCACGAATTTTGGCGAGTGTCTTCTCCCACCCGAAGTGTTTAAGTGCAGTCTGGTAGGCATTAATGATGCTCCATTGGTAGGATTTTGGAATTACTTTTTTCCATTTCTTGCATCCGGGCTCATCCTCATGGCATTGACGTTCTAGAACGAAGTCATGAATGCGATAATCATTAAATTCCTCACCTTGCTCCAACCTTTTTATCAGATCGGCCAACTCCTTGTCACGTCTCTGTTCAATCTTGAGCCAGGTGTCAATATTCTGGGTTAGATTAATACACGCCACAGGGTTTCGGCTAAAGTATCATCTGCATGCTTCATACGGTTTCCTTGGCGATATTCGACTTTAAAGCTGTAGTGTTGCAAAAACGACCACCATCTATGAATCCTGGGTAAAAGTTCATGTTTGTGAGATGACAATTTTATGGCGTTGCAGTCGATGACAATGGTAAATGTTCTGCCATAAAGATATTGCCTAAAATGTTTAATAGCTCGAACTATAGCCAGTGTCTCAAGCTCGTAACTATGATAATGACTTTCTGGTTCTGTGGTCCTCATGATCATGTACGCCACAACATGTTGCCGGTCATTTTTTATTTGAACGAGAACAGCACCAAATCCCGAGCTGCTTGCATCAGTATGGAGCTCGATCGCCAACCCTTCTTGAAATATGGTAAGTACTGGTGCTGATGTAAGTCTACGGATAATATCGAGTCTAATACTTTCACATTCTGGCGTCCATGTAAATTTAGCGTCCTTCTTGGTCAAGTTATACAAAGGAATCATACGTTCTGAGAAGGATGGTATGAAGCGCCTGAAGTAGCCAGCCAGTCCACAGAACTGTCGTACTTGTTTTACATTCGTAGGTACTGGCGCCTTCTCAAGAGCTTCTACCTTTCTTGGACTTGGACGAACAGTGCCATTGGAGATCAAGTTTCCCAGATATGATTTCAATTGATGTTTTGAAGAAAGAGCACTTCTTAGCGTTCAATGTAAATCCAGCTTTGGTTAATGCGTTTAAAACCTTGTCCAGTATTTGTAATCCTTCAGAGAACTTTTTACATTTAATCAGCACGTCAATCATATAAATAAGAATGTCTTCAAGCAGGGGTCGTAATGCTGTCATTATAGCGCGTTGAAATACTGCTGGGGCATTCATTAATCCAAACGGCATTCTGACATATTCATACAGTCCATCGGGAGTTATAAAAGCTGTCTTTGATATTGAGGCCTCATTAATAGGGATTTGATAGAAGCCCTGGGCCATATCGAGACTGATGAAATAAGTAGCTCCCGATAGTCTATCAATTTGGTCTGAAATAATGGGGAGTGGGAATTTGATGGGAATTGTGTTTTTGTTCAGTTCCCGGTAATCAGTACACATTCTATCTTCTCCGTTTTTCTTTTTTACCAGAATAACGGGGCTCGCATAATCTGAACTACTTTCTCGTACGATCCAATTAGCAATTAATTCGTTGATAATGGCCTTTACCTTTTGTCTCTCTATTGGTGCCATTCTGTAGGGCCTTCTTGATACTATTTTAGATGGATGTTTAAGTTGAATATCCAAACATCCAGTTGTAACTTTAGTTTTGGGAATTCCAGTAATAAAAAAAGCATTGTATTTTAGTAATAAACATTTCAACTCACGTATTTCCTCTTCATTAGTCAAGTCGGTGTTCAGATTGGCCATAGTGTCCTCAGTTGCTTGAATGTTTGAAATAGGCGAGTTTCTCATTACTTTAGCGCTTTGTTCAGTAACCAGGACATTCAAGCCAGTGCCTTTTACGATTTCAGCTCCAATCATAAGATCACATGGTGTTTCATGATCTTCGACAATATGAAACGAAATTTCAACGAAAACACTGTTTATCTCGCAAATCGTGTTGATTTTTTGGCAGGACAAAATTGGCACACTACTGCTTCCAATGCCCTTCAACAGCAAAGAACAATCTTCACGTTTACCTGGTAGGGAACAGCTTACCGATCGTTTTATCAAGGAACGAGCTGCTCCGCTGTCATATAATGCTGTAAATTCACGGTTACCAATGCAAACGATCATTGGGGTAAGTATTTGGTCATGTTCTTGTAGCAGATTGACTTTTTCAGCTGTGTCGTTCATCTTCTTAAAACATTTATCTTCAACATGGCCAAGTTTGTTGCAATAATTGCATTTGAGCTTTGGGCGTTCTATTTGAATCGCAGATGTTTCACTCAGTAATGGCTTTGGGTCATTTACTTTGTTGCAATTTGCCTGAACATGCCCAGTCTTGCCACACTTGAAGCATACTATCGATTCTTCCCGATAGTTCCTAAGCCTGGGCCGTTTGGCAGGTGGTTTGCCTTGACGTGCTTCATGTGTCTTGATCGTGGCTGCAACAGAAATCAATTCCGGGACAGTTGTGCATTTACTAGACAACAATCGTAAGCGAGGATACTCATTATCTATGCAGCCAATAACGGCTTCGACAGCATGAGTATCTTTGTTGCCGCTTACTACGCGTTTCCAAATATGCCAGGCTTTGGTTATTGATTCTGCTGGATTCGATGTATCAAATTTGAAGTTTCGCAACTTCAGAATATCATTGGAGTAGCGTGCTTCAGGTTCAAACGTTTGTATTAATGCTTCTCGCATCTCACTCCATACAGGTGATTTTACAAGCCACGCATCACCAATAGTCTTGGCTCGCCCTTGTAATAGACTAGCTATCTTAGTACATACTTCGTAGTCAGCCAATTCCCAGTGCGTTTTGGCTCGATCAACGTGCTCGCACCAGTCTCGAATTGGAACATCACCATCTGGATTGTAGGGTGCAATATAGATGTCGCATAATCTTGGTCTTCGCGTCGGAGCTACAGTCCGATTTATTAACCCTGCCAAGAACTCGTGATTATTTTGCATACTTGCTTGCTGCTGTCGTGACAGGCTTTTGCAGAATATTGGCTAGCGTGGACAGCATCTGATTTGAGTCAGAGCCATCTGTTCCTCCATGATTGAGGGCGGATGGGACCGTAGACATGCCTTGGTCGATCCCACTTCTGATTTCGGCTCGACTGGAGCCTGACTGGATGATTGGTGAAGGAGACCGACTTCTTACGGGGTCCATACTGTGTTGAGGGTCGTCATTCGCCATTGTTCAAAATAAAAGTGAATTTAAATGCAAATAATTTTAATAATAATTACAAATGATTATAAAATAATAATAAACAAAAACAATAATAAAACTATACTAATAATGGTATGATTCAGGCGTGATCCGTGTCACAATTAGAGTTGTGGACGGGGCGCTCGCTAGACTCGGAATGCCCCCACGGTCGGTG
The DNA here is from genome assembly GCA_949774945.1 of Hoplodrina ambigua. Classification (NCBI taxonomy): domain Eukaryota; kingdom Metazoa; phylum Arthropoda; class Insecta; order Lepidoptera; family Noctuidae; genus Hoplodrina; species Hoplodrina ambigua. Next base: position 17,077,084 of record OX458964.1, read on the forward strand.
GACATCTCATCGCCCCAGAGTGGGGCGCGAGGAGTCGGTTACGGGGCTGTTTGCCCCTCGCCCGAGGTATCGGGTTCGCGGTCCCTAGAAATAGGGAGCGGGCGTTGGGTTTGCCTCCCCTCTCCCGGTGAGGAGGGGAGGGGCATGTTTGCACCTAGGCGCTTTCGGGGGGCTCCTGCCCCCGGCGCCCGTCAGTGTCTGTGGTGTGTGATCGTGGGAGCGCCCTAAGTTCTTCACGGCGCCCGTGCGACCAGACCCCTGCCGGGTGAGATCCCTGGTGACCCAGGGAAGGCCCAGCAAAGGTCGATCTAGCAACAAGGGCGCCGGTTTTGGTTGGCGCTCACCCACGATGGAAGCTGACCGCGCCCCGCTACTACGTAATCAGGTCTAGCCGATAGCGCAGCAGGGGGCGGGACGTCGTAGTGTGTGGCGAGCGATTTGATGGTGTGTGTACGTCACTCGATGGGTTGGCATATGTGTGTTTGTATGCGTGTGGAGTTCTCGAGTGTGTGCGCTGCGGTCGTGCGACGCCCGTGTTAACTCGGCGCGCCGCTTACGCAGTGTGGCGTGGTGTTGTGAGTGTGGAGTTCAGATGTTTGAGTGAGCGGCGTGTAGGGTGGTTGCGGCTCACTCAGGCGTCAAGTCCGGTAGGAGGCACGTCAGCGATCAGGTCGCGCGGGAACCGCTTGTAGTCCGGCGGTCGCGCGTGCCAGGGCGCTATGTCCGCGATGTGCGGCAGTGTGGAGGCGTCGGCACGCGCGAACATTCTTCGCGCCATGTCGGCCGCGAACTCTTCGATGCTCTCGACGCGCAGGTCTCGGTGAAGGACGTCGTTCCTCACGAACCGAAGGGCATTTGTGACGCGGCGCAGCACGAGATTTTGCTGCGTCCGTAGCTTCTTCCTGTGCACCTCGGCCGCGAGGGCGAGCCAGGCAGGGGCGGCGTAGGTGAGCTGGGGGCGGATGTACGTCTTGTACACCCCCAGCTTCACCCGGGTCGGTAGGCGCGACGAGAGCACCGGGCGCAGTAGGTGGCGGGTGTGCTTGACCCGCGCGACTGTTGCGCTGACGTGCGGGCCCATGGTGAGGCGATGGTCGAGTGTGACCCCCAAGTACTTCGCAGTACTCGTCCACTCGATGTCGCCCCCCATGAGCTTAAGGTTCGGTGGGTGAGTGCGGCTCCGTGCCGTCACTATCATCGCCTGTGTCTTGCCCACGTTCACCGACATTCTCCACTTGCTGAGCCAGTCCGGGAGATCGTCGAGCACGCGCTGCATCTTGACGGCCGCGTGTTTGGCCGAGAGCGACGTGGTGATGTACGCGGCGTCGTCCGCGTACAGCGCGAGCGTAGAGGTGTGCGTGGCGGGAATGTCGTCGGTGTACGCTGAGTATAACACAGGCGAGAGGCAACTCCCCTGCGGCACGCCTGCCGCGATGGGGCGCGCGGCGGAGAGTTCGTTCTCCACCGAAACCGTGAATGTCCTGTCTCGCAGGAAGGAGGAGACCACCTGTATCAGGCGACGGGGCGCTGTGGTGTGGGCGAGTTTGTACACTAGCCCGGCGTGCCACACTCTGTCGAAGGCCTTTTCCATGTCCAGGAATACCACGGCAGTAGTGTATTATTGGGCATTCTATACCACTATCGGCAAGTAGCTCGGCGAGTGCGCCTCGCTGCCGATAGTGGTATAGAATGCCCAATAATCGACACTCGACTCGACTCTCCACTCGACCAATAAACTCGAACGAGACAGTTTGTTGCACCGTGTACTTGATTAGGAACGATTTACTCAACCAACGACTAGTAACTTCCATATTATGGCGGGTCAGTATGAACAATCAACTATCAACTCGACTGTAGTGTATACTGTACACGACCAATGATCATGCGAGCTCGCTATCGCTCTGAAAGGTGGTACAGAATGCTCAATAATGAACAATCGACTCGATCACTGACCAGTAACGCAAAAGAGGTTGTGGTAAGTTTATAAATGATAGCGTTCTAAATACATTCACTCATTTTCAATTGGTTCATTTCCGACAGTAATCATGAAATTTGTAAAACAACCGCAATCGCTGCATGTTAATACAGTCTGCGATGATATTTGCAAGACAAGTTTTCGTCACGGGGAATTATTGCCTAACTCAGTACGGTGTATTATTTGCGGTCCGTCCAATTGTGGAAAAACGAATTTATTAATTGGTCTTCTAATACACGAAAACGGATTAAGATTTGAAAATGTTTATGTTTATTCAAAAACTCTGCACCAACCTAAGTACATTTTTTTAGAAAGTGTTTTGCAACGGGTGCCTGGTGTTTCCCTCCAGAAATATCAGGGAAATGAGGAAGTACTAAGCGTTCAGGACGCAAAACCCAACTCCGTGATTATTTTTGATGATGTTGCTTGTGAAAATCAGAGTAACATGCGTGATTATTTTGCGATGGGAAGACACAAGTGCATTGATTGTTTCTATCTAAACCAAACGTATAGTAAAATCCCTAAGCAGTTAGTAAGAGACAATGCGAACTTAATCATACTTTTTAAACAAGATGAAATAAATTTACGGCATATTTATGAAGAACATGTCAACACTGATATGTCATGGATTGAATTTCGTGAAATGTGTTCGAAAATATGGAGTGAGCCTTTCAATTATGTAGTAATTAATAAGGATTGCTCCAAAAATAAAGGATGTTACAGAAATAAATTTGACACTTTTGTTGTCTTTGATTAAAAATACTAATATTTAAGACCGGTACCCTCGCGATAATATTATTCTTCAGGCAACGCTTAATCAGTCACGAACTTTTTTTTTATTATTATGGAGAAATCACTGAAAAGACAAATAGTTGAAGCTGCAGAGGCTGTTAAAAAGAAAGTGCGAAAGATGAGAGATGTTGAGAATAACAATCAGCAAGTGCTGGAATCAGTGTTCAAGCCGGTAACAGAACCACTCAACCAAATTGCTAATGTCAGTAAGAAGGCTTCTCTCCTGCATAATATAGAAAATGAAGAAACCAATGTTCCGTTTATCGATAAAACTCTGCAAAAAGAAGACCCTATTAGTTCAGAAAGCAATGATAACAACGACAATGAAGACGAATATGAATCTGATATCGAAAGTGATTCTTCGTATAAATCATTAACTGAAAACAACCAGAGATGTGATATGTCATCCTGGTCAGTGTCCTCAGAAGCACTGAAAGATATTCCGTTTGGTGTCCGAGTAGAGAGCGGCAAATTGATGTTAGGTTCTGCGCGTATAACGATCAGCGACGAGTATATCATCGTGGCTGGACGCAAATACCGAAATACGCCTGGTTTAAAACAATTGCTGCTGAAAAAGAACGTAGATTTAAGCATGGTTACAGAGAGTGATATGAAACATTATAAGTCAATGTTACTTGATACAAATGCACATCGACGAGACTATGAACCCAGTAAACCAATAAAAAGTAATAAAGGACAAAAATATTTGCAAATTATAAAGCCTCTGTTCCAACTACGAAGTACAATTCAGGAACACCAATCGAAGGGAAAAGGACTACTACCTTTAACAAAAACGTGGAAGAAAAACGTAGATTTTGTATATTGGGACGATCCCAATGAACTGGTGGATAGATTAAAATTATTGATTGCATCTCGAGATGCTGGTAACACAGGATTAGATAATGAAATTATATCTATCATTGAAGAATTGCGTGAAAGTAAAGTTATAAATTAATAAATATTTTAAAATGTGTTTATTTTATTATTAGCCTCTCGATACAATACACCTTAAACATGAACGTAGACAAATTCGGACACTACATTCACAAAAGAATGCGTTTTGCTGAGTTATTTGAGTTTAATGAGAATGCTCTGTTAAAATTAGAAAACGGAGATTTTGATTTAAAAACTTCAAGACTGAGAGGAATTAGATCTCCAGTAGAAGCAGACGATGCTGTGAACAAGGATTATGTAGATCGATTGAATGCTAACACATTAAAAGAATTAAATAATTTGACTGTGGACAAGGATTATGTAGATCGTTTGAATGCTAATATGTTAAAAGAATTTAATAATATGATTGGATCATTGCGTTCTCAAATCATAAAAGACACAAAGGGTACAGTACAGGCTACTTTAAAAGCAAAGATACCTGAGGTTTTAACTCATTTGCAAGATAAGTTTTATACTAAAGCAGAGGTAGATAAATTACTTCAAAATAAATCTCCATAATGGCAAAACAGCAAATTGTTAATGAACTACACAAAGCAGCAAGAAGAAATTTCCTTCGACGTTCCGTCATTCTAAAAGGGGTCGATGACTTGTGGCAAGCTGATCTAATGGACATGCAAAACCTGAGAAAATATAATAAAGGTCATAATTACATTCTAGTGGTGATTGACTGCTTCTCAAAGTACGCTTGGGGAGAGTCATTAAAATCAAAAAATAAACTCGATGTTACTCATGCATTTAAACGAATACTGATTAACAGCAATCGCAAACCTGTTAATTTACAAACTGATAAGGGAACAGAATTTTATAACAACTCATTTCAAACGCTTATGAAGACGTATAATATTAACCATTACTCAACGTTTTCTAGCAAAAAAGCTTCGATCGTGGAGCGACTGATTAAAACACTTAAAAATAAATTATATAAATATTTTAGTTTGAATGGGAACTATAAATGGTTAGGTATACCATTAGAAGTTACGTTAAAGACTTATAACAACACAAAACATCGTACTATTAAATTTAAGCCAATTGAAGTTAATAAATCTAGTGAGTCAGTTATAAAAGAAAATATTAAAAAAACCTTAAATCATGTAACCATTCGTAGAAAACCTAAGTTCAAAGTAGGTGACTTTGTTCGTATCAGTAAATACAAACACAATTTTGAGAAAGGTTACACACCTAATTGGTCAACTGAAATATTTACTATAAAAAAAATAAATCATACCATACCAGTAACATATCATATACAAGATCAGCGAAAGCAAGCCATATTGGGAACTTTTTACGAGCAAGAACTTCAAAAATCTTACTATCCGGGTATTTATTTGGTAGAAAAGGTTTTAAAAAGGAAAGGAACAAAAATGTTTGTAAAATGGTTGGGTCTAAACAACGAAGAAAACAGTTGGATCAGCAAAACTGCAATAGTGGAATAAAACAATTATATAACAGTTAATTTTGCATTATTTCTTTCATTACACTTTAGACAATGCAAGGAGGTGAACTTGTTAATACCCTAATTAATAATCTGCCGTTCGAACTTCATTTACCAGGCTACAATTATTGCGGCCCGGGAACAAAACTCCAGAAACGTTTACTACGAGGTGACCGAGGTGTAAATAAGCTAGACGAAGCTTGCATGCATCACGACATTGCATATGCAAACCATACAGACTTACCCAATCGTCACAAAGCTGATTTACAACTACTTAATATGGCTAAACAAAGACTTAAATCGAACGATGCAGGGAAAGGTGAAAAACTTAGTTCGTGGTTAGTGAGCAAAGTTATGAAAGCCAAACTGAAATCTGGTGCCGGCGTTAAAACGTTTAAAAGTTTCGTATCAAAAATAAGAGCGAAGATAAAGAAACTGAAACCAAAGGACAGTAAAACTTTAATTAACGCTGCTTACTCAGCAGCAATAAAAATATTTCCTAACATTCAGAAAATTCGAGTACCACGAGTGATACCCTTACCAAAGACTGGAGGTATTCTACCCTTAATCCCGATTTTTGCGGGCTTATCAGCATTAGGAACTTTAGCTGGTGGTGCGGCTGGTATTGCAAAAACTGTTAACGATTACAAAGCTGGTCAGCAAAATTTACTAGAAACACAACGACATAATAGGGCTATGGAGTCTTTAAAGTTAGGGCAGGGTTTATACATTAAGCCACATAAAAATGGAAAAGGTTTATTCGTGAAATCTTCAAAAAACTGAAAAATAAGCTACCTAATCGTCCTCTAACTAATGTAGACATCCAAAGGTATGCACGCGACATCCCTCACTTTCGGGGAGTGTACATGAGGGATCAATTACCAAGAACGCCAAATCCGATTGAATGTGGTATCGTTAACTTGGACGATTATAAGAACGAAGGGACGCATTGGGTAGCTTATGTAAAAGTAGGCAATTATTGTGAATATTTTGATAGCTTTGGAAATTTGAAGCCTCCAATGGAATTAATACGATATTTTAAGAATTGTAATGTTTTTTATAATTATACAAGATTTCAGAAATTCAACACTGTAAATTGTGGACACTTATGTTTAGAATATCTGTGGACTTTTTGGAATAAAAACATATAAAATCTATGATTTTCTTTTATTTCAATCATTTGCAAAATGTCACTCACATTATCGATAACTGGAAACTCGTCAACTTTATCTACTTACTATCCCAACACGTTGCAACTATATGAACAGTATGAGTGTGCCTTATTGCATTTCGCAACATTTAATTCGATTCCAAACATTGACAAAACGAATAATAAATTCTATTATGGTTCTAACGAAGTTATTGAAATACCGGAGGGCACCTATGAATTGCAAGATATTAATGATTATTTAAAATCTGAAATGAAAGATGCCTCAATCAAACTACAGTGCAATAACAATACTTTAAAAGCTGCTGTATATTGTACAAAGGACATAAATTTTAATAAAGAAGGTACTTTCAGGAATTTATTAGGGTTTAATAAACAAATCTTGAAAGCAAATAAATGGCATGAGTCACAGTTGCCGGTCAACATTTTACCTACAACTGTGATCAGGATCGAATGTGATATTGTAAGCGGCTCGTACACAAACGGAGAACCGAGTCACATTATCCACGAATTTGCACTCAACGTTCCTCCCGGATATAGGATTATAGAAATTCCGAAAAACGCGATATATTTTCCAATCAACCAAAACAACATTAGCTGCATACATATCAGGCTGTTAGATATAAATAACCGCTTAATAAACTTGCGCGGTGAAGAAGTGCAGCTGTATTTGCATCTCAGAAGAAAAAAATGATCGATTACAATAAATATGTGCATCAGCAAATCAAAAATATCAGTTCCACTCAAGCTTCCAACCATACAAGAGCTCGCCCTAAGAAGAAAATAAAATTAACTAAAGACAACAAGGCATTTCTCAAAGCGATCGGTTTACTAAAATGAATATCTTAGACGTTTTATCCGCTCCGACTTACGACAACACGGTTGAAGGAATCGAATTTCACTCTTACAAGCCCTACGTAACTAGTTTCAATAGGAACGATGAAATTCGTATACCCATTAACCAACAAGACTTGTATATACTTCCGTCAGCTAGTACCTTGTATTTGGAAGGGACTGTTATCGTAAGCAAAAAGGATATGAAAGAGAAAGCCACTAGTGTTAATTTTACGAATAATGCTCTACTTTACCTGTTCCAAGATATAAGATACGAGCTAAATGGAGTGGAAATTGATAGAATAAAAAATGCTGGCATAACTACCACCATGAAATCGTTAATATCAATGAGTGAAAGTGAGTCAAAGATATCGAATGCATGGGGCTGGAATATCGATGGCATAAAAAATATAAATGGGGGTAGTTTTTCCGCGTCTATACCACTCAGTAACATCATCGGTTTCGCTGAAGATTTCAAGAAAGTCGTGATAAATTGTAGGCACGAACTGATATTGCTACGAAGTAATACTAACCTGAATGCGGTCAAACTTAACACCGGTGAATTTGTAGAAGACGTTCAAATAAATAAAATCATCTGGCGTGTACCGCATGTTAAAGTGTCCGACAAAGAGAAAATAAGTTTACTCAAACTGTTAGAAAAAGATCGACCACTCCAGATGATATTCAGAAATTGGGATCTCTACGAATATCCAGCTTTACCTAAAACTACAAAACATACCTGGTCCATCAAAACTTCCTCGCAAATAGAGAAACCTAGATACATAATTATGGGCCTACAAACAAATAGAAAAAACAATTCAAGTTCTGATATGTCTCAGTTCGATCACTGCCATGTTCGTGACGTTAGAGTATACCTAAATTCAACTTACTTCCCCTATGAAAACCTAAATATCAGTTTCGCGAATAACAGAATCGCTTTATTATACGAGCAATACATTCGATTTCAACAGTCTTATTACGGACGTCGCCCGGAACCCTTATTAAGTGAAAAACAATTTAAAGATTTGGCGCCGCTCTTTATCATAGATTGCTCTAGACAGGCCGATAATGTAAAGACAGGTCCTATTGTGGATGTACGAGTGGAAATAGAGAGTGATTCGGACATACCAGATCAAACTTCTGCATATTGTCTTTTATTGAACGACTGCATAATTGAGTATAAGCCTCTAAGTAATACTGTGAGAAAAATATCATGAATCCGAATACTATCATATTAGATGTTCAAGGGTTTAAAGACCTGTACAATAATTTTATAATAAAAGAATTAGCTTTTGCTAGTCGTGATTATACTCAAACATTTTTAATAAAACCACCATACTTGTTTAAATACTTAACAAGTGATGAAAAGAAGCAGGTTAAATGGTTGGAAAGAAATAGGGGAATTTATTGGAATGAAGGTTATATTGACTACAGAGAATTTCGACGTATAATCGTTCCATATCTGGAAAATAAGGAAATCATTGTAAATGGTTTGGAGAAGGTGAATTGGATAAAGGATCTTTGTATGAATTGTAAAGTATTAGACCTTGGTAAAGAACAATGTCCTAATTTCTCTGTTTTGCATAAAACATACTGTGAAGGAAGATCTAATTTTAATTGTAATAAACATCTGAAGCATTGTGCGCTTAAAAATGTGCTTTGTTTAAGGAAGTATTTAGAATGGGCATAAAATGTATGCACTAATGTGTGTAATGTAGATTATTAGTTTTTAGGTTTGTTAAATAAAAATCAAAATAAGTTATACATGCTTTTATTTTGCTAAACACTCCCCACACTTCTCCAAATAACTGAACACTACACGCAATTGAATAGAAATATCTTAATAAAATTATAGACATTAATTTACACAAACGATTATTAAAAGTCAGTATCTATTAAAGATTTCGATATTTTCTTAACTAAAGACTCAGTTTCGTCCATAACACTGTCGATAGCATCTTGAACAATATATTGTGCGTTTATAATAACGTTCTCACTGTCACTATCACTGTCTATGGTTTGAGGATTGTTATTACATAGATCTATGACTGAAATTTTTATTAATTTAATCCCTCTTCGCTGTAGTCGACTCATCACGTAGGATTTGGTTGGTTTTAGTTTTTTCGACTTTTCCCTGCATCGTTGTTTTGGTTTTTTATCTTTTGTGACTGGTTTGCTGTGCTCGGGTTCGCTGCGAAACATCTCAGAGAATCCTTCGTAAGGATCCTGGGCATACTGGCTGAACATGATCTCGGATTCAGACATCTGAAACAAAATATAAAACAATTATACCACTATTCCTTTAGTATAGCGCTCTAAAGCGTTATAATTGGGTTTTCCATGGAGTTCACTATATTCATTTATTATATTGATTATTAACACTACCGCGATCACAATTGTTAGTTACAAAAAAAAATTATACTCACCGACATGATTACTTTTACTGAAGGTTAAAAAAATATATGAAACAGGTGTTCGCGATGAATAATATTTCGTTAATGATTGCAAAATAATTAAATACCGTGTAATAATTAATTACATGTCATCTAAGCATTTGTGTCTCCATGCTAAGGCCAATGAACTGCAACGTAGACAATAATTATACAATGAAGAATAGTGCCTTGTAAGCGTGTTACTTAATCGTAAACGTTAGTTATTCAAAAATCAACCTTACGATGCAAGGTATCTAGGTGCATAGTGCAACTGAAATCATTGCAATCGGTATTTACTTCATTTACCGATTGAAAAAAGAGTGTAATTATATTTTAAAGTAAATAGAATTTCATAAATGAAACAAGTCAATGGTTACAATAATTCCAATTTTATTTAATTTTTGTATAATAGTTATTAACATTTATTATTTTCTAAAACTAAACTTATTACATGAGTAGCCTTAGATAATTACGTAACACTAAACTTAAATTATGATCAGAGTAATTCATTCTTAAAAATAAACGCATGACCCCAGGCTCGAGTTGAAATTTGATCTACAGATATCGATCGTTTGTCATCATTTCTAGATAAAGCAACTTTGTTGACAGTACGAGTAAATATTTCGTGTTTTATCGATTTAAACATATAATTTTTTCTCCGGATTACTCCGCCATTAAATAAAATGGTTTCATAGTCTGATAAGTTTAAATCCCTGACCACGCTTGCTTTCACCCCTTTTGCTTTTTTAATAATATTATTAGGGGTTTTTATAGAGTAAAGTTTCGATCTCAAGCCAACAAAATCAGATATATATTTTCCTCCCATTTCATCTTTAAAGAGACCGGGTACCTTTTTATTTTTTAGCGGTATCTGTAAATCATTTGCGGCTTCATAGTTACTGCTGTCAAAATATTGTAAAAAATTATATTTCAAATCATGGTAAAAATCGTTAGTGTCTATTTTATAAACAAAGGAATCGGTATCTGTGTAACATAGCTGCACTCGATCTTTATAAAAAGGCTTTACAATATCGTAATGAAAGTAATACATGTGTGCTTTTGAAAGTTCCAACACAGTGAAACCTATGTAGATAGGCTTATCTAAAATAATTTGATCAGGTTTCATTTGTATCGCAACTAAGTTTTCAGATAAAATAGATGCACTGTGGAAATAGGGGTTGGCTATAAGTTTCTCAGCGGATATAAATTTCTTAGTTCGATTGGACTGATCGCACCATTGATTAACTAAATGCACGGTTACTCTATTTTCAGTATTTTCTAATGTCTTTCCAAAAACACTGTTATTTAATAACTTAAAAAAGTCTTGTTCGAAGGAACTTTTTGCTTTTTGTCTTAATTGAGTATTTAACTCTATGTATTGTTTTAAATATGGAGCCTGTCTAAAAGTAATAGCTCTATGAATTTTACGCAAAATTAAACCATGTTCCAAACATTTTTTTAAATGAACGTAATGAATCACATAGTTGTACTTATTATACAAATTTGCTATGAGTTTCTTGGTTTTACCTCCCGGGGGTACACATTTTTCAGGACAAAATGGTAAGTCATTATGATGATTATGTAAATTTTCGGGATACAATAGATCGACTTCTAATATGAAGCCCCATTTTGCGTTATCTTCTATAGCGGTAACATCGAAATTAGCTAATTCGTTATCACCTAAAAATCTGAAACTAGAGTATGGTAAATACTGACACATGCTGAAACCGTAAAGATTATTACAATCTAAGTATACTATGAAACTCTCAGGTTGTGATGGATTATATTCAGGCATGTACTTGTGATTAGCTCTAGCATGCCGATGGGAACACATGCACAAACCACCGCGTATACCGCTTTGTATCATTCTGACGATAGCTAAGTCCGACACTAGCTCTAACTGAACGCCTGTTTTTAGCAACATCGCATCGAAAGATAAACTGGGTGCAGTAATGTAAAACGCGGGGTCAAGACTGTAATATTGTTTACAGGTTTTCCGAAAATTTTGGAATATGTCTGTTAACAAAAGCACATCCGTTTTTAAGTATAGATCCGTATACTCGCCTAGGTTATTAATATTGAATTCAGCCCAAACAGCCTGCGCGTGATTATAATCTTCATCACTAATGACTTCGTTAGTCAAAGAATTATAAAAATTATCCTTAGACGGCAAAAATGTTTGATCGTAACATCCCCAAGTGGTCATATAATCATATGGATAAACACCTTTTCTTCTCAATAAATTAAACTGTCTTTCTTTAGAAAAATGAGACCGTAGATTTACGAAATCTTCCACCTGCAATGTTTTAGCGAGCTTGTCTAAACTTGTTCCCAAAAAGTTGAAGGAATCTAAAAACCTTATACAAATGTACTCGTTATCGGCAATAGGAATAAATTTAGTAAATGCTACATATTTTTCTTTAGTCTTGGGGATTATTTTAATTGAACCTGGAATTTCACCTAACTTTTTTATAAATAAATGACAATCGTATCCGGATAAATTGTGAAAAAATATTGGAATAAATTTTGGTACTTTATGCTGTAAATTACAGTGTCGATGTGTTGCACCTCGATATAGACCTGTAATATGACAATGATCTCTTACTTTATCGGTTAAGAGTAAATTGTCGCAAATATGACACTTAACGGCACGTTTAAAATCATGAGAATTTTCATCAGTGAATATCATAGGCTCGCTTTTGGATATAATTTTATGTATTTGTTTTACGTCCTCAGTAAGAAAATGTATAAATTTCGAAACACAATCATTACCCCGATAACTTCTATAGCCCTCAACGGTGGCATTTTTATTTGATGACACGACATTGTAAGCGAACGCCGCTGGCACGTGGCGTTTTAAGTATGACGTGTTAGCGGTGTTGAATTCAGCGCCGGAAATTGGTTCAAGTAACGTTTCAAAGTCGGCATATATGACGAATGGAATATTTTGTTTTCTATCATAATTTTTAAATTTTAAAAATGACCCTTTTTCCGGTAAAACAGTGACAATCCCCCCACACAAGTGGGATTCAATTTGACTAAGCGTTGGAAAAAACAATAAACATGTTTCACAGAAATATAGTTTACCATGATGTTTGGTCATCTGATTTCTAACTAAACGAGATAAATCTTTGATGAGACAGTAATGAGAATTATTATTATTTTCTAAAAACAGTAGATGGATACTTTTATTAGACTTGTCATTCAGCGTTGTATACAATGGCCCAATAATTGTTTTCTCATTTTTTAAACCATATACAAATATATTGAGAGAAGGATTATTTCTCTCAAAGATAGCTATGTCCGAGAATGTAATTGGAAATGTTAAATTATTAACATTCAAAACTTCCTGAAAGTATGGATAAGACGAAATCCTATCGGGATGTCTGTTTGTGGGGTACAATGCCGCCACAACACACCACAAAAAGCAATACTCATCATTGTTTCGAATATTCAAACAAGCTCTCTTAGCCTTTATGGATTTCGGCAAAGTTAAAAATTTAGATCCGCTGAGTGGTTGATATTTATTAATATTTAATTCTAAATGTGAATTACTTAAAAATGTCCAACCACTATCTCTTTCCTCAAATTCTTCAATTTTTTTTAGTAGTACATTAACAGCTGATTTGTAAGTAGAATCAAAATCGTAATTAATTAGTGTAATAAAATTTTTTGTTCGGAATGATTTTATTTCTTGTTGATCATTTTTAAACATAAGAAAGGAAGCAAACAGTTCGAAGTTTATTTTGACAGAGGTGTGTTTCTGTATTGAACTATCTATTAAATGTTTAATTTGTGGACTAATACTATTGAGGAACATTTCAGGAAAACTATGTATTTGTTCGCCTGTCGCTGTGATTTTATAACTTTTGATTCGTTCTTTAAAAGAAGAATTAATAATTGCCACATTATCATAAATAGTAGTTGAACTATTGTTTTTATGTACATTGCTACGTAAATGACCAGACCATCGGCGATTATCTACAAATACTTTGCAATCAGAACAGTGAGGCATTATGTTATTGTTGAAATCACTAACAAAAAGGAACACTAACAATTTCAATAAAATTAGATTAGATAATACTTACAACTATTATTCACGATCTTAGGTATACCAGTAACAAAATATTTTATATAGGTAATTAGTACAACTTGATCAGGACTATTTTATGTTCGTTCCAAGATCCCTTGTGTAATTTCTTCTCAGGTAAGTCGGTAATTATGTTTAGGCAGAATGTTTCTGAAATAATAAAAAATTGGGTGCATTAGACACATAATTTAATTAGATAGATAATAGTATAATCTGGAGAGAAAAATAAAGATAATAATTACCTGCAAAATGTAAAATGATTTATACACAGGAATGTGTATCTACGTGATCCAAATATGGAGATATATTTCAGGTAATTAAATAATTCTTCACGGACCAGTCGGTAATTAATATTTTGTTTAGGCAGAATGTATCTGAAATAAAAAAAATGATTATTAGGTACCGATAAAGAATCAGACATATAATTGTAAATTCTGGGTTGTAAAAGAGTCATACTATTATGTTAATTGAAATTAAAAAAATATATTTGATAATTACCTGCGCAATATGAAATGATCTGCTTTATCCAAACAGGTGTATTTCAGGCCCCCCACGATATACCGAACAGCGTTACTCCCGATGAAATCGTTCGTATGTACTTTCTGGTGTGTGATCAATAAAATATTTATTTTTAATAATTGACTTAATTTTTCGGTGACAGTTTAGAAAGGTGCTCACTCCGAGAGACCTTTGAAGTAATAAATAATATTTTAAATGATATTTTTTGCCTAAAAGTATTTCATCATAAAATTTGTTTTTGCGCAATTGTTACACGTGTGCTTAACCTAATTATTTATTTCACATTCACAATAATCAGCTATTTTAGTTAGGGTTGACAATAACTTAGTATCATTCTATGTATCAGCAAAATACAAAATTTACACAATGCATTATTACGATTAAAATATATCATAGCGTATCGACAGATACGGATTTCCATGGTTTGACTCATGGCTGTTAGTGTAGTTATGAGAACTATATTATGTATTTATTTCAGGAAGTCTAGAAAAGTACTAGGTTGACGGCAATAAGTTCATATTTTCTACACAAGACCTAACGTAGATGATAAAATAAGTACCTACCTTAGAATTATTTATTTACTTCTATAAAATAATTACATCAATGTAGTGTAACGATTCCGTGCTCGCTATCATTTAGTCAGCCCTGGCTAATTTCGCTGCATCGACATTCGATGCGGCATAAAATTTTCCTTCGTCTACATTTTACGTGCATGTATAATCCGACTACAGAAAAAGTTACTTCAACACAACAATGCTAAATTGATTGAAGTGTTTTTAACATGCTTTACTTATAATTTGATTTTTACTTATAAGCTACAAGTTTTCGGTACAAAGTATTCGCAGTCTGCAAGTGCAACGAAGTGCTCTGTTATCATCGGTATACAAACAGTCCGTGTTGTCTACAACTATCAGCGACGACATTGTCGATAGCCACCCGCTGCCGCCATCACCAACCAAGTCATCAAACCGAGTGGAACTTCTGATTGAAAAATGTAAGTCTTATAAAATATTCTGTTCGTTGTCATGGCTCACACTTGTGATCCGCTTGTAATTTACAGTTATTTTTGTTTGTGGGCGTGTTACTTCACAGATCACCCGAGCTGCTCATAGTATGTCGAGGTCGATCCCTCGAAGGAGTCATTATTTTTCATCCAGTCTTCTGTGCTTTGAACAGCATGTAAAGCCATCGATCCTGCACCCAATCTCTCTATGGGTTTGCTATCCCATGGGCATGTAGGAGAACCAATGTTTGCGCACACACTTGTGTTGACACTACTCCATTGAGATAATTAATAATAATTATGTGACTAAATTTTCCCTATCTTTATTTCAGGTCAGACTCTGAGTGTGATTACTCGCAAGCATCGGTCACAGGGCAAAAAGTGAAGTGCAGCCGCAAACCGTCTGCAGACAGCAATGGGAAACGCAAGATGCAGTCACAATCAACAACAGTAGCTCGTGCCAGGTAAATTAATTATCTACTTACTCTAGCCACATATCTACTGACTAAATTATAATCGTGCAATTACTATTACATATTATTTTAAAACAAGTGCAGGTTCACTTGGTTATTGTTTGAATCGATGGATTGATTTAATCGATTACAGTATTGATCAAAGCCGAGTCAATTGTTATATTTTTTTTACAGCAGAAGGTTTTTCTTGGCGTATGCATCTCTCGTTCTAAACATTAACTAATTACAGTTTCTGTTATTGTTTCAGTAAAAAAGTGAATACTGGCATCGACATATTTGGCATCAGTAACAACCGCGACATCCCACACAAAGAAGATGCATCGGATCACCTAACTTCATTCTTTGTGAACCGGGTAGCCAGCGGCTGCGAGCGCCGAGCAACGAGCACCGACGGAGAGTACTACATCGACTGCAAGGTATACAAGGCTGACGACGCTCGCCTTACCGACTCCGCCGAGCTGTGGAAGAAGGCGCTCGTCCGAATCAAGTTCCAGACTGACGCGGATTCTCCTCAGTGGCGAAAATTACAAGAGCTCGTGCGTGCGGCTGATATCTTGTTTCCAGGCAAACCAACATTTTATGATAATTAAACCAAATACCGTACCTTACAGTTGTTTTTTATTTACAATAATAACCCGTTAACGCTTTTTTCACTAGGTACTTGTAATTTCGTTGGTTTGTTACAATCATCAACTCGTTCACCATTCTATGTTAACAGTAAATGCAACTCGAGTGACCGGTTAAGTGCAGTGGTAAGTAAATGGTTGATTGTTCATCGTGCTCCGAAACGCGGCATACTGACCAGCCGTATGAAAGATAGTGGTAAGGAGCAAGTTACTAGTCATTGGTCGAGTAAATCGTTCCTAATCAAGTACACGGTACAACAAACTGTCTCGTTCGAGTTTATCGGTCGAGTGGAGAGTCGAGTCGAGTGTCGATTATTGGGCATTCTATACCACTATCGGCAGCGAGGCGCACTCGCCGAGCTACTTGCCGATAGTGGTATAGAATGCCCAATAATACACTACTCACGGCGGCGTATTCCCGCTTGTTCACGGCCGCCGTGAGTATGTGCAGGACCCTCGACAGCTGGAGCGTCGTGCTATGCTCGCTCCGAAACCCGAATTGCTCCGGTCTGGGTGTAAGATGCGGTGTGAGGTAGCGCAGCAGGAGCGCTTCGAACACCGTGGAAGTCGTGGGCAGGAGAGTGATGGGCCGGTAGCTCTCCGGCTTCAAGATATTCTTCCCGGGCTTGGGCAACATAATCACCTTCCCCTCTTTCCAGCAGGTGGGGAAGGTGCCGGTGCGGAGTATCCCGTTGAATAGGCGTGCTAATGCCGCCACCGTCTTGGGTGGCAGGTGTCGGAGGGCGGTGTTGGTGATGCCGTCCGCACCGGGGGCCTTCTTTGGCTTCGTTCTTTTTATTGCCCGTAGTACTTGGCCCGGGGAGAAAAAGAGCGGGCCCTCGTCGCGAGCTACCGGCGGCTTGAAGTACTCTCCAAGGTGTTGCTCGACTGCCGCGACGTGTTCTCGGGCTTCGGTCTGGTTCGGAGTGAACTGGCGCTCCAGGTGTGCGGCGAATATCTCGGCCCGGTCCGGGGCTGTGTAACGTAACGCCCCGTCGCTGTCGAGTAGCGGGCGCACCGGAGATGGGGTGTTCTTTAGACGTCGGCACACGCGATGTACCGACGTCCAGTCGCTGTCCGCTGAGTGAATGAAGTCCTCCCATCTCTCGGTGGAGAGCGCTTGTAGCTCGGCCTTCACCTTGTCCGTGAGCCGGTTAAGCTGGGTCTTCAGTGTTGGGCATCTTGTTTGTTGCCACCGCTTGCGTAGGCGCCTCTTTTTGGCGATCATGTTCGCGATGTGAGCGGGGAGCGTCGAGTAGCGCCCCTGGGGCGCGGTGGGAGTGCATGTCGCCGATTCTAAGGCGCGTTGCACGCAAGCGGTGATCTCGTCCGCCAGCTCATTCACGTCCGTGACGTTGGTGACAGGCCGAGTGGGTGTGGTGGTCTCCAGCTCTGCCGCGAAGGCTGTCCAGTCCAGGCGGCGACGTGGCGCTAGATGGGCAACTCTAGCGGGGTGATCCTGCAGGACGACTAGTACAGGCTGATGGTCAGACTGCACTTCGTCGTCCAGTACGTCCAGCGCGATCTGGCATTTTAGGCCGTTGTGTACGGCGATGTCCAGCACGTCGGGTGGGTGGGTGGTGTTGTCCGGATAATGGGTGGGCGCCTCGGGGCCGGACACGTCGTATCCTCGGGCCTCTGCGTCGGCGAAGAGTCGTCGTCCCGCTCCGTTGACGGTCGCTGAGTTCCAGGCAGGATGCTTGCAATTTAAGTCGCCGGCGATGAGTGTAGGGTGCGGCGACGCCTGCAGGATCTTGTTAATGTCATTTGTGTCCATAGTGACTTGAGGCGCCTTGTATGCCGCGTAGATACATAAGTGATCGCCGGCGACGTGCGCTTGGATGCCGAGCGCGTCCATGCAACTCAGCGACACCGGGGGTAGCTCCTGATGTACGACTCTGCGCCTCACCAGTATTGCCAGACCGCGGTAGTATCGGCCGTTTGCGGCCAGTTGCCCATCCATCCTGTAGATGATGTATCCTGGGAATTTTATTTTGTCTGCAGGAAGGTCTCATTGATTAGCGCCACGTCTATGTCTTGTTCCTGCAGTAACGGACGGAGGAGTACGGCCTTACCTCTGAGGCCGCGGGCGTTCCAGCTAAGTATCCTTAGCGGCCTATCCATTACGATGGACGAGGAGTTGCGTCATGCCGCTAAGAACAGCGTGCAACGGGTCCTGTCCTGTGCTAATGGCAACCAGGAAATCCTGCAGGACCCGTATCGCGACCTCTATTATGTCAGCCGATGCCGCAGAGGGCTGCACCGGCTGTGTCTTTTTCAGCGCCCCGGGGAATTTGGTGTGATGTACCTCCCCGGGGGCGCCCGTCGACCTGGCGACTTTCTGCGCCGTCTGTGCGTTTGCACGGCCTCCCGGCGCTTGTGCGGCGCGGAATTTATTATTATCAGTGGCACCTGTCGCGTTGACAGGTGCGGCGACAGGTGGGCGCGCGAGCGGCACGCTCGTCTCGCGCGGATTGGTCGACGGGCCCAGGGGGCCGTCCTTATGGGATGTTGGCTCTGCCCACCGGGCGGGGCATGGCGGCCTTGCGCTCGATTGCACCGTTATGTGGGCGGGGCGTGGCGGCAGAGTTCCGCTACTGCCCGCTTGGCGGCGCTCGTCGTGTAACGGGACATTGATAGCGCCGCCGTTTCCACTCTCGGGTGCGGTATTTCTGCTACTACCGCCACGATTTTTCTTATTTTTCCTCCGTCCGGAAGAGGAGGTGGCCGCTCCGCGTTTATGGGCATCGTTTGCGGCCGCCATCAGTGTCGCCGTCTGGGCTTCACCTCTCGGCGTCGGCTGCAGCCTTTCTGGCGCCTGTGTTGGCCGGCGAGCGTTGCCGGTGATGGCGACCGTGCCCGCTCGCTTGTTGCGCACCTCCTTGCGCAACACGGCGCACTTGCTATTATTTGCGGGGTGGTCGCCCCCGCAGTTTGCGCAGGTGGCGGGCTCTTCCCGCGGCCTCGGGCAGTCTCGTGCCGCATGAGCGCCGCCACATCTCACGCAAGCGAGCGGGCGGTGACACTGCGCAGAGGAGTGCCTGAATTGTTGGCACCTGTGGCACTGCGCAGGTCCCTTTTTGCCACGCCAGGCCTCGATTTTAATCCCGGGCATGCACATCAACTCCCGTACCTCATAGATGCCCGGGATGGTGTCCTGTGTCTTGGTTAGGACGGCGTGGAATATACAGCCGGGTCGTCCTTTTCTCGCCCTAATGTGGCGGACGTACTCCGGCTGGAAGCCCAGGTTGCGGAGCTCCTCTTCTATGTCCGCCGGCGCCGTGTCTACGGGCAACCTCCGGATGGCCACCTTGAGGCTCTTTTCCGCTGGCAGCGAGTAGGAGAACCAGGATATGTTCTCCTTCTTCTCCAGTTCCGTCAGGTAGCTTTGCACCTGACGGAATTCGGTGTCCAATTGCGGGGTGAACCCCGCTACCGAATGGGCGGCGCGTTGGGGGCCCGGCCCAGCTTCTCCTTTAGGGCGCGGAAATGGTGCGCCCACTGGGGGAGTTTCTCCACTACCAGCGGAGGGTAGCGGGGTTTCTTTTTGCTCGCTGCCTCTGCAGCGCTGCCAGGAGGGGAAGCGTGCGCGGGGGCTGCGGCGCCGGTTGTCCGGGGCGGGGTAGGCGACGTGCGCCGCGCTACCTCCGCGAACAATGTTCCGGGCATCGGCTGTGGCGGCGGCGCGCTCACGCACGGCCGCTTCGCCTCCTCCTCCACCTCGTCCGGGCTACGCTGTCTGCGTTGCGCGGCACGGGGGGGGGCGTCTATTGTGGTTTGGGAGCTAACCTGCGGTCTCCTTCCGGGCCTCCTTTTCTCCGGGGCTCGTGGCTGGGCCGGGTCATCCGCAGGTTGCCGCCGCCAGCCGGGTAAACTTCCTCGTCGTCGTCGTCCTCGTCCAGGTCGACGTCGCCTTCGCCGTCGCCGACGCCGCCCATGCTCGGCGGTCGTTTCGGGCGAGCGGGGGCGAGGGGGCCCTCTCGGTGACGGCGGTCTTGCTCGACGGCGGCGCGCGGGCCGGCGGAGCTGAGGGACTGGTGCGCGCAGCGCGGGTACCGACGTCGGCGGCGCGCGCGGGCGCGCGGGGCAGCGAGGGCTGCGCGTCATGAGTGGCGGCGGCGGGCGCGCGGCCGTCCCTCGCGGCGGTCGACGGGGCACTAGCGCTAGGCTTACGTGCCTGCGCGTGCGTGTGCACCGACGAAAGCGTGTCGCGAGGGGACGGCACGGTCGCGGGGCGCGCGGTTTGGTGGCGCGCGATTGGCTGGGTCGCTGAGGTCAACGACCCCGGCCGGTGTTTGGTGTTTTTAGCCGCAACGGGCGGCGGCTTCGACCCGGGTTTTGCCTGTGGGGCGTCCGGGGAGCGTGGCGAGTCTTGCACCGGGTTGTTCTCCCGTTGCGGACGAGGTGGGCGCAGCTCCGGGTTCTTTGCCGATCGCCGGAGCGCTGGTGTTGGTTTTGCGGCGGGTGGTGGTGCCGCGGCTGCTGCTGCTGTTGTTGCTGCTGCCGTTTTTTGCGGTGGCGGCTGGCCCCTGGCGGAGCCAGTCGGGGATAGCCCTGGGGGGGGGGCATCCCGACGGGAACGCGGCGGTCCGCAACCCCTAGCGAGCTCGAGCTCGCTGGAGGCAACGAGCCGTCGGCTTCCCACTGTGTACGCGACGATGCCTGGAGCAAGCACCGGCGCGCACACTGCGGAGAGTGACGGTAGTCTTCTTTATAGATTTGGGGTCCGTACGGAACTGATTCGCTCACGCGCGCGTAGCGAATCCAATGCCCCCACGTACTCGGCGCTCCGTCTTATAAATGCCGATCCCTTCCACAACTCGCCTGATTCACTGAGTGGTACGATGACGTCACAGCGTTTCGTTTCTTTTTACTTTGCAATAATTCGCTCGCGCCGACATATTTGTATCTAAATAATGGATTGATTCAGACCTAGATGGTATATTAAACATATGTTTAAGCTGGTTATTTAACTTTAAAATTATCTTGTTGTTAAACGAAGTTTAAAGAGTCATTTCTTTACTTGGTAAGTCTATACACGATCCAAACTTGTTTAAGAAATCATATCCAATGATGCCATCCGCCTTACATGGCAACGAATCAAAAACATAAAACTTGTGACTAAAACAATATGTCTGAGTTGTCAATTTTATACACTCGTAGCCTATTGCCCGTACTTTGCCTCCAATCCCGTTTATAGTTGTCGTCCATTTATGGATAGGAATGTTATGTTTAATAATGTACTCTTGTTTAATAGCTGAAATCGATGCTCCCGTATCGATTAGCCATGAATAAGCTGCACCGTCTATGGATAAAGTGGCTAATAGCGAATTATTATATGAATATATAAAGTTATTTTTAGCCTCGAAAAAACTGCTGGTTGTTTTCCTCTCCGACGTTTTCCGGTCGAACTTGGGGCTCCGAGTTCCCGGTTATAACTTGTATCTGTCCGCCTCTTTGTTGTTGCCTACCAAGGCTATAATTTTGATAGGACCTACCTCGATATCCTCGTGCTGTTGAACGACCTCGATATGATGTGTCAGTCCAACCTCGAGTGGAACCCCTCTGCTGGTAGCGACCTCCCCGATGGGTATTCCTCGGCCGTGAGGTGGAACGCATACCTCTCTGATTACCTCTGTAATTGCTAACAAAATACCTTTTTGGTTTCCGCATTGTCAAAATATCATTTTGGTTTACAGGTGACGAAATGTCTTCGTCCACAGCCGCCTGTATTGCATCGTTCAAACAACTATAATTTCTTGCAGCTATTATTGTGATTAACCTACGGTTTCGTAGTCCGTCAGCAAAGCGCTTTATAGCGAGTTTTTCGTTAACGCGTTTTAATACATCGTAACTGTCTTCGTGGCCTTCGGACTGCGAAATCGTGAGGTCAACGAATAAGTTTGAAATTTCTTGACCATAGTCAGATATGGATTTTTCGCTTTGTTTTACCGATTGTAGTTTACTGGATAATGCTATGAATGATTTTTTAGGTAGTAGGTGCAACTTCATATCTCTCAGTAATTCCGATACCTTATTATATTTTTTAGATAGTTTTAATTTTGCAGATTGCGATAACCGGCTTTTTAATACGAATTCTATTAAATTACTTTTCGAAGCATCCTCTAGAACAGAATCGTAATATTCGATACCATCAATTACTTGCATAGTGGTTAATTCTGTTGTAATGTTGGGGTTCCTAAAGGGTGGTTTCAAGGAAACGACCACATCTGTTAAGTACTATTTATTGACTAAAAGAACAATTATAAAATAAATGCAAGTAAGGTATAGTGCAAACTCAGCATACACGCTCAGTTGTAAAGGAGTGTACATACTTAATAATATAAAGGAACGTACATATTATATTCTTACACTTCACCTCCCGGGGAAGGCGAAAAAGAAAAAAAAATACTAACATTTGTTTTTTTTTTCTTTTTTTTTACATTCTAAATTATTATTATTAGTTAAGTATACAAGACAACATCTTTCAAGTTATTAACGTATAACAGATAAACATATTTACTCATTACAAATATACCTTATTTTTCCTTACATTGCATCAAATCTATTGACAAAAAGGCCTAGTCCTATTCTTATGTACTAAATCTATTTTATTATTTTTATTTACTTTAACATTACAACCTAAATCTTCCACAACTGTGTAGGGACCTTCAAATAACGTATCTAATTTACTACGTGTTTCATTTTTTAACAAAACTAAATCATCTTTCTCATATACTGTAGAATTGATTGATTTGTCATACATTTCCTTACGTTTTTGTTTATTTAATAACAAATTATTTTTTGCATCGGCATGAGCTAATTGCAACCTGTATTTTAATTGTAGTGGATAATTATCAATATTGTATAATGGATCTACAGTATCGCGAATGCTATCTGGTATTTGACAAAGTTTACCAAACACAAGTTCATATGGCGTATAATTTGTTTCCGAATGGACTGTATTGTTAAAACTAAAGCACCAAAATGGTAACCAATAGCTCCATGTGTCTGTATGATTGCCACACTGAATCCTTAAAAATGCACCCAAAGTTTTGTGAGCATTTTCAAGAGCTCCAATGGACTGATGGTGATACGCTGTAGATGCTAATTTTTCAATATTAAGAATTTTACAAACCTGTTCCATAGTTGCAGAAATAAATTCTGTTCCTCGATCCGTAGCTATTGTTTCGGGAATACCAAATCTTAGTATGAACTGTCAAACAAATGCATCTGCAATGGACACCGTTTCTTTATTTTGCAAAGGAATAGCTTGAACAAATTTTGTTAACTCGCACTGCATAGTCAGTATATAACAATTACCACTGTCGTCTCTATCTAAAGGACCCACAACATCTAAGTAAATCTTTTCAAATGCCGAGGAAGCAGTTGTAGTTATTTCCATTGGTTCTTTAATGTAACGAAAATATTTTGATTTTTGACATTTTGTACATTTTTTGACATATTCCTGGATATCCTTGTCGATACTTGGCCAATAGTATCGTCTTTTAATAGTATTTACCATTCTGCAAACTCCAGCATGACCACTGGAAGGCAGTAAATGAAAGTCATTCATAATTAAAGTCTTTTCATTGTCATTAATTATTCTTTTGACACCTCGTAATATACATATTCGTGGTCCGGACCAATTAGTAAGTGTCGTTATCTCATCGCAAACACTTTTAATAAATTCTATATTATCATTATTTTTAATTATACAAACTTCCTTGATACGTATCCTTTCACAAAAATAGCTTAATTTCTGCACAAATTCGGCTCGCGAGAAGTGCGTTTTGAAATCAAGATTAATGTATAATGTCTTTTTATTCTCTACAAATGCAAAACATTGTAATTCTTCGGTTATCATGTTAATTTCTCTTAAACTTTTTTAATTCTTACCCTCTATCAAACACATTTCTACTGAATCACATGGTTGTCTTAATATATCCACAACCCTTGGTTGATCAGGCCAGTCGTTAATGGATTTATTACGAGCCTTCTTTGCATCTTCATTCTTACTCTTACTTAGCTCATTCATCTTTTTCTTTTGCGCTCTGGTTGTTACGGCCATCACTTGTGCATTCATACTCTTTAATTCATCTGACGTAATACTAACTCTAGATAATGCATCAGCGATAACATTGTCTTTTCCTTTTACATAGACTATTTTAAAGTTATATTCTTCTAAAGTTAACCGAAATTTAAGTAATCTACTCGATGGATCTTCCATACCAAAAAGATAAATCAAGGGTTTGTGATCCGTCATTATGGTAAATTTATTCCCATACAAATATGGTCTGAAATACTTAACGGACCACACTATTGCTAAAAGTTAAGTAAGCTTTATTTAACGGTCTACTCGCATATGCAACTGGTCTCAGATCTTTATTACATAATACAGAACCAATAGCAGTACCCGAAGCATCGGTCTGTAAAATGAATTCATGATTCTCAGAAAAATCAGGATACTGTAAGATAGGTGACGATATTAGAGCATTTTTTAAAAACTCGAAAGCTTGTTGACATTCAGTTGACCAATTAAATGGTTCATTTTTCCTACTTAACTTATTCAATGGCATCGCTATATCTGAAAAATGTTTTATAAATTTACGGTAGTAGTTACAGAAAGCTACAAAACGTTTTACTTCATCTGAATTTTTGGGTGTAGGATAATTTTGTAATGTTTTTGTTTTTTCGGGATCTGGTAAAACACCTTTATCCGTATCCTAAATAGAGTATTTCTTTCTTTAAAAATTCACATTTTTGAGGATTTAGTTTTAATTTTACTTTTCTAAGTCTCTCCATCACACTTATTAAATTTCTATTATGAGTAGCTAAATTTCTTCCAAATACGATCAAATCGTCTTGATATACGAGACATTTGTCGTGACTTAAACCAGACATTGCTACAGACATCATACGACTAAAAGCATTAGGACTGATCTTTAAGCCCATCGGCAAACGTTTCATGCAATATTGGCCAGTATTTGTAGTGAAAGCTGTTAATTTTCGACTACTGGGTTCTAAAATCACTTGGTAGTAACCTTGGTGAAGGTCAAGGTGACTGAAATAAGTAGCTCCTGTAAGCGTGTCTAAAATTTCATTGATATTTGGTAAAGGAAATTTATCATCACAAATAACTTGGTTCAATTTTCTGTAATCTACAACTAAACGCCATTTTTCTCATTATCTTTATTACTTTTCTTAGGTACTAATAAAATTGGACTGGACCATTCATTATTTGACTCTTCTATAATATCATTTTCTAACTTATTATCAACTTGCTTAGCTATTTCCGGTTTTAGTGCTTGTGGTAACCTATACGGCTTGACGTAAACTGGAGTAGTGTTTGTAGTTTGTTTTACCACTATAGATTGCTCATAAATATTCGTTGTTGTTAACTTATCTCCTTCTAAATGAAAAACGTCAGAATACTTTGAACATATTGTTTCAATTGATTGTTTCTCTTCACCGTTTAAATAATTAAGATTTAAATCAGACAACAAAGTCTTTACTCTAGTAACGTCGATATTGGTGTTACTAAATTGACAAATATTATAGTCTCCCAAGTTTTTCAATTCTGGGGTAAAAGATGGCAAACTTACTTCCTTGTCACTAACATTAAGTATCTTGACCGGGATTCTATTATTATTAACTTTGCTATTGCATTTGCTATAAACACATCCTTCGCTAACTCTCTATTACACACCACAACTTCTCCACTCACATTGTCATTCACAAAAATATAATGAATTGATTCCGATCGTGCTGGTATACTTAGTGCATTTTTCATCCTATCACGTTCATCAACAAATTCAAAATAATGTTGTGTATTATTGTTAAAAAGTGTTAAACTATTTGAATCTATATCAATATTTGCTCGAAATTTTTCTAAAAAGTCTAATCCTATGATACCGTCAGCTCTTAGTGGTAGCGAATTAAAAACAAGAAAGTTAGCTGAAACGTGGCATTCTCGTGCCTTAATAATAATTTTACAGAACCTTGAGAACGTCGCTGACCACCTATTCCATTTATTAAAGTATTATCTCTATGAACTATAGTATCTTTTGGTAACACTTCATTTTTAATAATTGACAATGAAGCGCCCGTGTCAATAAGCCAATAGTATTTAATATTTTTAATATAAAAAGTTATATACTTCGCATTACCTTAGAATGATAATATGAAATTCTTAAGATCGATATTATCATCTTTGTCGAGTTGACGCGTGTCATCTACTCTCTCTACTGTAAAAGTATTTTGGCCTCGTCCACGGTTCCTAACATACCTCGAACCTCTATTACCTCGCTGATTACCGAATGATGAGCGATGGTTTGCTCTAAAATTTCCATTTCCGCGAGACCTTTGTCCTCGGTGGTAATTGTTATTAGATTGGTGTCCACGAGGGTAATTGTTACCATATTGACTAACATGTTGAGAACCTCTTTGATATCTTTGTGAGCGCCAAGTATTGTGCGAAAATCGTCCATTTTTAGATGCATGCATAATGTTACCTGATGGTTGGAAAGACGTGCACTCTTCGTCTTTCGCTGCTTGTATGGCATCTTTCAAACTGCTGAAGCCGCGCGCTGAGATGATGGTGCTCAGCTTCGAGCTACGCAAGCCATCTGAAAATCGTTTTATTGCAAAGTTTTCATTGATCGGTTTTAAAATAGAAAATGTTTCCGCCTTTCCATCTGCCTGAGTAATCGTCAGCTCAGTAAATAACTTTTCTACCTCAGAACCATAATCCTCAATGGACCTCGATCCCTGTTGTACATTTTGTAGCTGCGTTTGTATGGCTATGTATGATTTTTTGGGTAAAAGGTATGTTCTCAAGTCATCAATTAATTCTTGAATATTTTTATATGTTCCTGTAATTTTTAACTTTGCGTTCTCATTAAGCCTACTTTTCAAAACAAAAGTAATTAATAATACTTTACCTGGGCCATCCAGCATGCCAGCATACATCTCCACGGAGTCGATTAACCGTTTGGTAGTGGCTTCAACACCGTCCATTACTGGAATCAAACTACACGCCACCTTAAGGTCGAAATCCATTTTTCCTAATTCTACTGTAACACACAATTTACATATTTCCTCGTATTTTTGTTTTATTTTTTCATATAGCTCAATTGCCAATATCTGATTAACATGCTTACTTTTTTCTAGTATTAAAAATGTTTGACAACATTCATCATAAGCGCTCTTTGCTTGCTCTAACTTTATTGATATAACATTACTTTATATCTTGCTTGTCCCTTTTTAACTAAATAATTACGTATTTCTACTAACAAGAGATATTTTTTCTCCAAAATATCAATCATAATCTTAATATATTAACATAATTGCAATGTTATGCCTATAATCTAATAATATAATTGCAATGAATTTTACACATTCCACGTAAATGCGATGACCCAGATAAAAAAAATGTCTGACGTTGCATTTTGTTTCCGCTTGGTGTCTTATGTCTGAATGTCTGCGCACGATTCTAGCTCTTTTAAAGTTTTGCGTTATGAAATATGATACCGCGTAACTAGTTCACTCACTGGTATTTTTACTAATAATATACTATTTGCGATTTATATTTTTACCAAAAGATAAATTCACAACACTTTCGTTATTCACAAGATTATTTACTGATTCTCGGTACCTTCTGTGCGCCCTCTGATGGATGACCTAATTTTCTGCATGGTACTCATCCCAATTTCCTGCTGAATCCATGTGCGGTGGCAGTTTTTATACATCCGCAGGCCAACATATACTGCTACGATCCCAATAATGGCCAGAACAATGTAGGTGACAATGCTAAGCCGTTCTACGTGGCTTCCGATTTCCTTCAACGTGGCGTCATTGTTACCTCCAGCCGCGTTTTGGCTGAGGAAAACCTCTTCCTTTTCCACTGTTGACCGACACATTATACTTACTATTGAGGTAGTTATTCTCAATTAAAATTCTGAAAAACTAACTAACGGAACTACTAACAATCCCCTTGGCAGAGTCCCAAGGCAGGGTCGCCATGTAATGTTGGGGTTCCTAAAGGGTGGTTTCAAGGAAACGACCACATCTGTTAAGTACTATTTATTGACTAAAAGAACAATTATAAAATAAATGCAAGTAAGGTATAGTGCAAACTCAGCATACACGCTCAGTTGTAAAGGAGTGTACATACTTAATAATATAAAGGAACGTACATATTATATTCTTACACTTCACTGTGTCATTTATGACTGGTAATAAATTAGCGCAATTTTTAAGTCAAATTTCGCCATTGTGACACAATCTATTGGCTTAATCTTACACAAATCAGCAATTTCTGAATACAACTTTTCTATATTTTCGCTAAACTGATTTATTAATTTAACTTCATATTCCTTTTTCGTCTGTAGTATCCTACTTATTTCTCCTAAAAATGCTTTTTTTTTTTTTTTTTTTACCGATGGGAAATCATCAAATGACTTCCCCCGCCCTGGGCGGGGCGGGAGGGAGTGTCAGACTTTTACTGACTAAAACCCATCCATGTTCCTTCTTGTGCCCTTTGCGTTCCGGGGGCGCGGTATCTCTTTCGAACAACCCGCAGCCCCGGCAGGCATCGGCCCTTAGTGGCCCCTTCAATTGTTTGCTGACATCTCTTTGAGGCGCGCGTGGAACACGAACGCGCCGTCGACACGGTCTGTCGTTATCAACGAACGGACGGTGAGCTACCCATTGCTCACCGCCCACAGACCCGCGTCTACGGTGGCCGGGAGTCGTCTCGCGGCTCCCGACGCCCGGAGCGTCTCCCGCGGCGGCTGGGGCGTGAGGTGGTTCTTTCCCTCACGCGGCCCGCCTCCTCCTTCGCTAGCATTACTGCTTCGCAGAAGGAGGCGACTGCATCCCATTCCCTCTCGCTCCGGACCATGGCTTGCACCAGGGCCGAACGCGAGAGTTCGCCGCCGCCGATGGCCGCCACGAGGACGTCGCGGTGCTCCGCCCAAGCGGGGCACACCGCCACAGTATGCTCCACCGTGTCCTCGGGGCGATCCTCGCAGTGATGACACCCGGGCGTTTCCTCCCGCCCGATGATGCGCAGGAACCTCCCGAAGCATCCGTGTCCGGTGAGGACCTGCGTCAGGCGGAAGGTGAGGGCGCCGTGGCGCCGCTCAAGCCACTCCTCAAAGAGGGGACTTACCGCCTCGATAGAGGCGTGCCCTGCACGGGGTTGCGACAGTCGCTCTCTCCATGTCACCATGAGATCAAGCCGGAGGTCAGTCCGCTGAGCGGCGATTTGCCGCGGCAGCGGAGTTTCCCCCCGGCCTAGTACCTCCACGCGCCACTCGTGCAGGCGCGCGAGGACCAGCGCCTTCAGATCCCACGGCGGCAATCCGGCAAGGAGGCTCGCCGCCTCACCGGAGATCGTGCGGTATCCTCGGATGACCCTTATGGCGATCACCCGTTGGGACGCGTTTAGGTAGTGGGCGGCACGTCGCCTCAACCCCCGCGCCCACACCGGGGCCCCGTAAAGGGCCATCGACCGCACGACCCCCGCGTAGAGCCTCCGGCAGGAGGCGTTTGGACCCCTCAGGTTGGGTAAGAGCCGCTTGAAGGCGGCCCCAGCCCGTTCCAACTTGGGAGCCAAACGTCGGAAATGCTCAACGAAGTTCCACCGGCTGTCGAGGACGAGTCCCAAGTACTTCATCGTTGACCCGACGCCGATGTGAACCCCTCCCACCGTGATTTGGGATCCCAACGGTGGCGCGTTCCGAGGCCCATGAAAGCACATGACCTCGGACTTGTGCAAAGCCACCTCGAGTCCCAATTGCCGGATCCTCTCTACGACTATCGCAACCCCGCGTGTCATGACGTCGGCCGCCGCCTCGTGCGACCTCCCCTGCGCCAGGACCAGTGTGTCGTCCGCGTAGCAGACAACACTGGCGCCCTCGGGGAGGTCAGCACGCAGCACCCAGTCGTAACCGATGTTCCACAGGAGCGGCCCCAGCACCGATCCCTGTGAAACACCGCACGACATCTCCCGCCGGTTCCATTCTCCAGTTCGACCAGGGTAGATCACGGCTCTATCCGTCAGATAGGCCCCGACCACTTGACGGAGGTAGTTCGGCACCCGGTGATACCGGAGTGCCTCCCTAATGCAGGTCCAGGGCAGGGTGTTAAACGCGTTGGCGATGTCCAACGACACCGCCAGCACAACCCCACCCCGGGACACAGCATCCCCCGTCGTGAGGGCTCTCACGCGCATGATGGCGTCCACCGTAGAGCGCCCCCTGCGGAAACCAAACTGGTTGTCCGCAAGGTCCGGCCCCATCCCAGACAGGTGCCCGACGAGGCGGCCCGCAATGACTCTTTCGAAGAGCTTGCCCACCTCGTCGAGCAGCACGATGGGCCGGTTCGTATACTGCTGGTATAGAGTTTTAGCTTCACTCAACTTTTTCTCACATATATTTCCTTGGCGCCTAGAGGGACCAATTTTTATTAAATAAACTCTTATCTTTAAGAGTTCTTCGCAAATAGTTTTTAAAAATTCTGCCATTAAATTAACATAACTCTATAAAATTAGATATAGTGAACATAACTCTATAACATTAGTATACTAAATATAAATAATAATAAACTTCTCCGATACATACTGCGTAACTTAGTGTCCATAACGTAACTTTTATAACCGTACCGCACTTTGTCGAGACCGTATTACATGAATTGTTTTTTTTCGCGCACTTCCTTTAATTTTCCGCGCACTTCCACTTTTTTTTTTTTTTTAACACTTCACCAATTAGTTATTTATTTATCGCACTCGTTATTACCACGCGTACATTCTCTGCCGTATTCTTGTTCTGCTGGTGCACGACGTCCTCTAAAAATGCTGGCATACCTCCTGAGTACTATATCATTAGCATGTCTCTCCACCATCCATCGATGACATCTTCGGTACATACGATATACCACGATGAGCCCACCAAGAGCTAGCAACAAGGCAAATGCAATTAGAACAATGTTTGTAGTGCTGGCATGGTACATTAACTGGTCAACTTGAGCGGAGTTTCTCCCTGCAGCAGCTTTCTTCGCAATCACCACCTGCTCCTTATTGTTTTGCGAGTTGCACATTTTGTTGCACTTTCTCTTCACTCGAACACGTTAGTTTATAGCAAAAGCAATAAATGATATGTGACTTGATCTTAATTATTTAAACGTTCACTGTGACAATTAATTACTTGTTTAGATAGCGCTTTCCTTAAAAGGGGCACGTTACCGAGGCGCGAATGCGAATCCGAGATGGCAGGGTCGCCATGTGAGGTTGGGATTTGGAGACAAGTAAAACCAATGAATGCTGATCTAATACTAAACGTTTATTCAAGGTTCTTCAGTATATAGGCTTACACACTAGCATAATATGCACTTACATCACTACAACATGATCATCATCATGCAACATGAGATTTCGCGCTAATAATATTATTCAATGAGGCGACACCTCGAGTACATCCAGCGTCAATGTTAACTTCATGTCCGCTTGGCGCTTTTGTCAAACTTTCCGATGTCTGCGTCTGTTTTGTTTTTGTATAAGGAGTATGAATGTTCTTCTTTGGTGTTTCAGCTCTGGATTTAAGTGGACTACTGACAATTACTTTGTATGTTTTATTTTTTTCCAATAGGTTGTCATTACTTTGCTTCAACTTACTATTTTCTAGCGATAATATTTCAATTTCCCAATGCGCACTTAGCAATTGATTTTTTAGTTCTTCTATCTCTTTCTTATAAATAGTATTCGATTATCATCCTCGTCCTCAGATATATCTGGTATAGAATTTGAGGTACAATCCATCGTTTGCGAAATTATGTCGCTGTCATCCTTATCTGGTTCCGATTGGGTGCGTTGTCTTCGATGAGTTATATTTCCAAAGAAATTCATTCTTTCAAGTCAATTTATTTTGCTTAAATTGTACCTAATTTAAATTTTAAGTAATTCCAAAAATACACATAAGTGAATAATTTTTATTTTCTACCAAAAGACTTAATTTTCTTATTCTGGTATCACAAGTTTTATTAGCAACACTGGTTAGTGTGTCAATTTCATTTCCGCTCCTTGACACTAGATGGCGCTGTTTGCCATTAAGTATTATTTATTCGTAGTAGCAACTCTAATGTTAATGTCAATTTTTAAAACGTCAATGTCAATATTTGTTTCGCTACTCACTACTAGGAGCGCCACTTATGGTACAAAGTTCACTTTTTGAAACAAAACATAGTGCTTAACCGTTTTATTATTTTATATACATTTGCTAGTAATTAACTCGCCACTTATTATATTTTTAAATGTTCTAATGATGAGAGTACCTTTGTATAGGTCCAATGTACTTGTTCTTGTTTCGCATAGTATCCATGAATTTACGGACGGTGTCGGACAGTTTTTTTTTTAATTTTTGAAAGAAAACTTTGTTTATTTATTTTTAAATTCAGATAAACATTTTTTATAATAAATCAAGTACCTATGGTTTTAGTGACAACGGTGTTTACACTAACAGTCTGTATGAAATATGCATGTTCGTATGTAAATATAAAGAATATTTTGTAAAAGTGACGTAAGTTGTTGAAATCGAAGAGACCAAAGTTATATTAGTTTTTTATGACACCCCTAGATTGTCCAAATACAGCAAAAGTTGTTTGATTAAGTGTGTAAGAATTAATAATAAAGTACCTAAAAAACTTAAAAACCTCAATATTATACTGTTAAAAAACAAATTATTGGAATATATGGCCCATGGCTTTTACTCCCTTAAAAGATTCGTTGAAAGTAAACTATGATATAAGTTAGGACTCGATTTTGCATGCTATAGTTACAACAGCTCAACATGTCTGTACCCCTGATTTAATTGTAAGACCTATGAATACCATGTTTTTAGCAAATAAAGAATTTGACTCCATTATGTGACAAAACAGATATTCAAAAGATTATCTACCCTAACGGTATCAGGACATATGCGCGAAAGACATTTGCGCGCCAGACACTTGCGCAAGTCCCTTTGCGCGCCAAGACACTTGCGCGAATGGACGTTTGCGCGCCTAGACCTTTCCGCGAACAGGCACTTGCGCGAATGGACATTTCCGCGCCAAGACACTTGCGCGACTCCCTTTGCGCGCTGGCCACTTGCGCGAAAGACGTTTGCGCGATAGATACTTCCGCGAATCCACCAGCGCGAACGCAGATATGCGCAAAGTATATTTTTATAAAGGACAATGGGCAAAATTCTTGAAATAGGGTTCCGTACCACACTTTATTTACAAAATATGCATCATGGGTGTCGTGTCCATGGTTTTTGAGGGTGCTGATGACGAAAATGAGGTCAAAATGAAAATCCAAGATGGCGGCCGCAAAATTTTACAAAGTATGCTTCATGGGTGTCGTGTCCATGGTTTTTGAGGTGCTGATGACGAAAATGAGGTCAAAATGAAAATCCAAGATGGCGGCCGCAAAATTTTACAAAGTATGCTTCATGGGTGTCGTGTCCATGGTTATCGGAGGTGCTGATGACGAAAATGAGGTCTTAAAGTAATTTCCAAGATGGCGGCCGGAAGATTTTCCAAGATATGCTTGCTTGCTTGCTTAATGCCATCTATGAGTGGGGAGTCCAGAATAAAATGGAATTTAATGCGTCCAAATGCTATGCAATGACTTTTGGTCGAATGCGACACCCAATTGATTTCGAATACAAATTAAATGGTACTAAAATATCTAGATCAACCAACATGAAGGACTTGGGTGTCACATTTGACCAGAAGCTTACTTTTCATGACCACGTCTCTGCTGTCGCCAGAGAATCATTTAAGAGACAAGGATTTGCTCTCCGCAATACTCGTGACTTCCGTAACGAGCAAGTAATAAGGCTTTTGTACAGCACACTTGTTCGAACCAAGCTAGAAGCTAGCTCTTCTGTATGGAATCCGCATGAAGCAAAGTATACACTTCTTTTGAGAAAGTGCAAAAAGCATTCCTATGGTTTCTCTACAGAAGAACTCGCGGTTATTATCCCTATCTATATCCTACCAAGTTCCTCCTAGGATGTCTGGGATATCATATGCTCGAGACCAGAAGGGCATGCGACCAGGTAGGCGTAATGCTCAAAATTTGCAGAGGGATAACGGATGCTCCTGACATCCATAATGAGCTGATTCGACTCCACACACCGGATAATTATCTCCGTTGCAGAAAGCATCAGCTGCTAAGCCTTGCCAGTTACCTTCGCGCCGGACTGCAGCCCGTGCTGCGTCTCCCGTACCGCGCGTATTGACCGCATTAAATAAGCTTCTGGAAGCCAACCTGGACTGTGATTTATTCGCAGACAACTTTGTTGATTTATTGGTGATGTGTCTGCATTTTTGTGAAAATAATAGTATTTAATTTATTGTGAGTCATTCATGATATATTTCTGTTTTTATATCTTTAACTAATGTTATTGGCCAAGGGCCGTTTTATGTTAAAGTAAAATAAATAAATAAATGGCTGTCGTGTCCATGGTTTTTGGGGGTGCTGATGACGAAATCTAAAATTTAAAATTAGATTTTTATTGTTACCTCATTTTCGTCATCGCGTCGTACCCGCAATATGCGTTCGTCTGATAGATCCCGTTCCGTTTCATCAAATACGAATAGTCAAGCGACGGTACGCTTACGTCGTGGGGCTCGAAGTAGATCACCAGTCGAAACTGTTAGCTGTCGTCATCGCTCAATGAACTGTTCTCGTCATTCTTCAAATAAAGTCAATAACGCTGAATTAAGTAGCAATATTGTTCCAAATACCCCCGATTTGAATTCGCAACATTTTGAGGCATCTACCCTCACCCAAGCTTTAATACACGCTCTGAAATCCGTACAGCCGGGTAGGTCATAAAACTATTTTATTTCAAATTTCGAACCAACGATTCATAATATTGAAGCATGGTGTGAGGAAGTTGATCGTGCCAAAGAAGCAAAGTCCTGGAGTGATCATGAGTGTTTGTCTCGTGTTGCTTCATGTCTAAAAGGCGATGCAAAAGTGTGGCTGTCAGAATGGGTCACTAATGATCGAACTTGGACAAACTTTAAGCTGGAATTTAAGCTCCTTTGCCCAACTAAGTTGGACTACGCAAAGATTTTGTTTGAAGCCATGAAGTCCACGTCCGATAATTATCCCACATATTCCAAATACGCACGCCGAACTCTTCTACGACTAAGAATAATTCCGGGTGTAAGCGATAAACTTAGGACACTCATTGTCATTCGAGCTATTGACAGCCTACAAGTGCGAGCGGCCACGGCAAATGCCGACGTAACCGCTCAGAACCTGATATCTTTTCTCTCTATTTACACAAAACCTAATAATAAGGGTAACAATAATAATAAGTCCGGTTCTTAAACGACTTCTAACAAACACTTTTCTCCGAATACTAAACCACGTAGTGAGGCCAGAGCATGTTTCAACTGCGGTGAGAAAGGTCACATTAGTCGTAACTATTCTAAGCCAAAATCTGGTAATCAGGCAAAATCTTAATTCCAGGCAGCTCGGGCACAGGTCCCGTAACTTGCACATTTAGTAAAAAGCCTGGCCACGTGGAAGC
Source organism: Hoplodrina ambigua (assembly GCA_949774945.1). NCBI lineage: Eukaryota > Metazoa > Arthropoda > Insecta > Lepidoptera > Noctuidae > Hoplodrina > Hoplodrina ambigua. The sequence goes on from OX458964.1 coordinate 17,112,971, forward strand.
AAAATGTTTTGCTAAGGCGCGCAAAGATTCTAACAACGGCCAACGCAAAGTCAACCTTTGTTCTGAACTTTCTTCCTACTCCAACAATAATGACGTTACCATTGTCGTAATAAACAATGTTCCGATAGATGTTCTTATAGATACTGATGCTTTAAACGTATCCCTGATTTCTTCTGACGCGTTAAAATTTGTTTCTACTCAACCGAAAGAAAACCGATGTGTTCTGAAAGGTATTAGTGATAAGGAAATAGTTTAAACATCTTATGTCACAGTCACGTTAGAATTTCAGAATATTTCGATCGAAGTAGATCTAGTGGTCGTACCGTCAAATTGCATGAATGCGCCGATCATATTAAATCATACAGACGTTCTTAACCGCGAAGGCGTGACGTATATTAGGACGAAAGACCAACAATACCTAATGCATTCATCAAACGTCTCCTTGAAGGTGAATTCGGTCAAAGGCGTCAGTGACTCTGATGTTAATTCACCACTATTAGGAAACGGACGTAACGCGTTGATGAATGTTATCAAGGAGTTTTCTGAGTTTCTTATATCGTGACGGCCGCGACCACGGTTAAGACGGGTCAGATGGAAATAAAACTCGCCAGTTCCGCTCCTGTAGTGTATAGGCCACACAAACTTTCTTATCAAGAAAAGCTTAAAGTACGCGAAATTACCAGAGACCTTCTTGCCAAGAATATTATTAGACGTTCACAGTCGGAGTATGCCAGCCCTATAATACTAGTGAAGAAACGCGATGGCTCCGACAGGCTCTGTGTTGACTTTAGGGCGCTTAATAGGATAACGGTAAAGGATCGATATCCTCTTCCTTTAATCGATGATCACATCGACCGTTTCGGTAGTCATAAGTACTTTTCAAGCCTCAATATGGCTACTGGCTTTCACCAAATACCGATTAAGGAGGAGTGTATTCATTTAACGGGATTTGTAACTCTGGAGGAGCATTTTGAGTATCTCAAAATGCCATATGGTTTAGCAAATTCTTCAATTGTCTATCAGCGTATCATAAATGATACTCTGCGCAAACTGATCGATGAAGGTAATGTCTTAGTCTACGTCGACGATGTCCTATAACTGAGTAACTCTGTACCCGATGGCATAGATTTGTTGCGCAGGGTGTTATTTACTTTGACTCAGCAGTACACACAGTACCCCATAAAAGATGTATTTACTTCAGACAACCTAAAATATGGTTGAGTTATTTTATCTTTATTTCTAGTATTAATATTATGTCTATCACTTATTTTATTAAAAAAACTGTTGGTGTCCACAGTGGTGTATGTGGGAGTACTAATGGGTACACCTCTGCCTAACCCTTCGGGGATTACAGGCGTGATGTTATGTTATGTTATGTCTGTTGGTGTCCAAAAACAAAAGCTTGTCACTATAGTGACTTACAAGGAAATGAATATGATTATTTAACCTATGTATGTAATTATTTTTCCTGTTTGATAGGTTCTCAAAATAAGGGAAAGCACACAGTATTATTTTTTGACAATTAATTTTCAAAATTTCAGTGACATAGTCAGTTATATCTTCTTTTGTTACATTTATGCTATTTCCTACTAATATTGTTATAATTGAATTAGGATCATATTCCCTTTTTATTACTACAGACATAATGTCCTTGTAGGAAGTACCAGGCATACAATAATTTAAAGCAGAATGTGTCAGGTTGTTGTTTAATAACTTTCCTATACCTTTCCCAAAACTATCTGAAAACATAATGGGACAGTAACAAACATCATTACAAGGCAGAGAACTACTGATCTTCTGCAAATCAAGAGATGAACCATGTTTGGAACCATGTTTGACTCAGGCTGGACAGCCGGAAGATGAGATTCCATCTCCAAGGTACAAAAAGTGGAGCTGAGAGGCAGAAGGTCCACTCTGTCTGTGTTTGAATTACACATATCCACTAATTCATTTGGGGCAAGGATATGTTCTAATATTTGTTTTTGAGATGTTTCATATTTTATAGCAAGAGAATGTAGTGACTTTTCAAGCACCTCAATTTGTGATTGTAGGTGTTGAGTGTCTACCTCATAAATGTTAGTACTATCTTCTAATTTAATTTGAAAATTATTAAGTTTTTAATTAGTAAAACATGTTCCTTCCTTAATTTAATATTATTGGAATAGTGCTTCTGCTGTTTCCTGAATTTATTACATTTATTAATGATTTTATTGAACTTTGCATATTTTTTTATTTTATTATGACTCACTGTGTAGCTACTATTATTATATTTAACTAATGAATCTTCAGTGAGGTCTATTGTTATTAGGGAATTTGGATTGCAATTACTAGTTTCCTTAACCTGAGAATATTCTTTTTCTTTTTGCAACCTATCACATAATATTATAGATTACACTTACTTTATTACTTTATTTATCAAATACTAGCTGCCTCGCGCGGTTTCTACGCGTCTTTATAGTTATTGCTCCGTGATGAGCGTGATATTTACGTGTTCCAGAAATGTGTGGCTTATTCCCATAACATACTATACTGAGTCCTGGTGTTTCTTTGACTCATCCATTTTTTTTTGTTAGATATTTAGTTTTTATCTACTTTATTTTGTTATATTTGTGTATAGACGTGTGTGTATGCGTTAAATATGAGCAGGCATTCATGGAACACGCTGTTAAAATATTTTTCCTAAATCTGACTATCATACCAAAATAATTACTATATTATAATATCATATACAATAACACTGGTACTTTCAGACATTAGCGCGATTAAACAAACAAATATTCAGATTTACTATATTATTAGTACACCTTTATTTACACTGATTATACAGGACGACTTTAAATAACTGGCACAATCATTGGTCAAGATAATTTTAAAATAATATTATTAAAGAATAAGAAAAAAAACACATCAAATTGACACCACCGTAATGATTTTTTCCTGCAATGAAGTTATATATCTTGGTAGTAAAATCTATAAAAAAAAAAAATGGAAATGCGATAAAAAAAAACTCAAAACTGATTTCTTTCGAACCAATTAATAGGTTTTATAATGAAGATTTTTTATTATTTTAGAAAACAAAAACATCTTTAGTACTACTTAACTGAGGGCAAATCATTTTGCCGCGGAGAAACAACCATTAAAATTTCAGTGTTTAACATAATTTTTTATATCTAGGCTGGTCCGAATAGTGACGTCAAAAAAGCTTTTTTACAAAAAATGATGACCGCCTTCAAAAAGTACAAAATAAAAAAAAAAAAGTCGGCGGCTTTGGTTTTGTTTCTTGTTATGTAGGTATTGCCACCGACTTCCAAGCTAAAGTAATTTTTTTTTTTTGTACTTTTTGAAGGCGGTCATCATTTTTTGTAAAAAAGGTTTTTATTTTTCACTTTTTAGTGCTCGTGTGTTAATGTTTGCAATCCTTCCATAAAGCCCTTTCAAACAATACCTCACACAATATATTTAATTTTGGAAAGTGGTAGGAGGGGGGTTGACGTTCCCCCTCCCCACTCTCTACAGTCAGTCATCGACTACACGTATAAACAAAGCAATTTTTCTTGATACGGCGGTTCTGCTGTGATTTTATACGAAGTTCCGTTCCATATCTCCAAAGTTCATCCTCAGATAATGACAATATTCCTATGGGACCTATTCGGAACTATACTCTTTCAAACAAAAAAAGAATCATCCAAATCGATTCATAATTGGCGGAGTAATCGTAGAACAAATATACAAAAAAAAAAAACATACGCGTCGAATTGAGAACCTCCTCCTTTTTGAAGTCGGTTGATAAATTAATAAATTAGGTTTCTCATGCCCAAGCGTAGTAAAAAATACTCTACGGATTCTTGATTGTTACGAGTTGTATAATTTTGATAAAACATAAGGGTACCGCTTCAAAAAAATCTAGGTATGTATATCTTTTTACACGCCTTTTCAACCGACTTCAAAAAGAAGGACGTTCTCAATTCGACGCGTATGTTTTTTTTTTTTGTATATTTGTTCTACGATTACTCCGCCAATTATGAATCGATTTGGATGATTCTTGATTTGTTTGAAAGAGTATAGCTCCGAAATAGGTCCCATAGGAATATTGTCAGGATCTGATGATGAACTTTGGAGATATGGAACGGAACTCCTTTTAAAATCAAAGCAGAACCGCCGTAACAAGAAAAATTGCTTTGTTTATACGTGTAGTCGATGACTGACTGAAGGAAGTGGGGAGGGGGTACGTCAACCCCGTCCTACCACTTTCCAAAATTAAATATATCATGTGAGGTATTGTTTTAAAGGTCTTTATGTAAGGATTTCAAACATTAACACACAAGCGCTAAAAAGTGAAAAATAAAAAGCTTTTCTACAAAAAAATATGAACGCCTTCAAAAACTACAAAATAAAAAAATACTTAGCTTGAAAGTCGGCGGCTTTGGTTTTGTTTCTTGTTATGTAGGTATTGCCACCGACTTTGCTTAGCAAATTTCTACTTTATTTAATGGTAATATACACCCCCCCCCCCCCCGCAAATCAATATTTTTAACGTCTCTATTTGGGCGACCTGCTGAATGTTAAAATTAAATTATAAATCATTAAAAAACTATTATTGGCCGCTGCTCCTCCCGCTTCTATAACTGCATAGCACCGGCTACGCATGGACCTAACCAAGACTTCACACAAGTTTGAACCCCTTAATGTATCCCAAGCTTGTTCGCAATGGGTGACAAGTGCTTCCTTGTTTCAATGCAAACAAATCGTTCCGAATAGTTTGCATTTAAACATCAAATTCTTGTGCGAAATTGCGAGTAGGTGTTTCTTGAAATGTGGCTATCATATCGGCCAATTGCCTTTCGTTGATAGCCCGAGGTCGAGGTGCACGAACGCGCTGAGTTAGATCTTCTCCTTCTTCATATCTACGCACCCAACGGAGCACTGTGGTTCTCTGTAAAAAAAAGTAACAATTAGGTTTTTGATCATTTTTTTTTGTGAAAAGTGGAAAGATTATATATAAATTTTATAGTAAAACTACTTTTTTATTTATTTTTTTCGCTATAGTTCAAAAGTTATTTCAAAATAAAAAATTACTTTTGAATCCAGTACCGAAAACCCCTGAATAAATACGAGCGCGCGTGACGTCATAACGTTTAGCTAATATCAATATTTAGCTAATAAAGTAAAAGTCACAACTATAGTCACGTGATATTTTTTGAAATTTTATCAATTTTTAATTGTTTATAATTAATTGAAATTTTTGCATTGAGTTTTTTGCATTTAAAATCAATATTATTAATAATATATTAAATACATAAAAAATATCATTTTTTTTTTTCAAATTCCCATTTTGCATCGAATTGTCACATAATATAGGAATTAAACAATACATTACTAGCAGTATGCAAAATGATTAAGTTATTATTAAATAAACTCTAACTTTTTAAATATCTATTTAAATAACATTGTTTACTGTATTTTATATGAGTAGTAGACCACAAACAGATATTTAACAATAGCATTGTAGTAAATTCCAACATTATGTAAAACTCTCCCAAGCAAATTTGTTCATTATTTTTAACGACTTAAGTGCGGTAACTCAATTTCAAAATACATTGATGACTTAAAATGAAGGGCCATTGTATGTGTGAATATTTTGAATATTTTCTAAACGTAATTCCTTATTTTATTTTTGCAAAATTCTAAGTTATGTATTTTATTATTATTTATCGTTAATTAGCGATCTACTTCGACTTCGCACGGGTCTTACAAATCTCTAATTTTTTTAAAATTAAAGCGGCTTTGCTTTATGATAATTTGCATGCGCATAAATACCTTCCAAAAAAAATCTCTAAATGAGAGTGAGAACCCATATCAAAATCCGTTGCATTGTTTAGAAAAAAATTGCGGAGAATCAGACAGACAGACAGAAACAGCGACTTTGCTTATACTACGAGTATTTAGAGACTCGAGGTAGAGATTTGATATGAAACGTGTTTGGAGTCAGCAATCGTTAATATATTTGTGTATTTCTTTTACACAGAAACGTATTCTTCACTTGTGATTTCGTAAGAATAAAATTTCTAATAACAACAACAAATATACGAAATATAAAAAATGCATGTGCATGTGCATTCAAAGTCAAAGTCAAAGTCAAAGTAATTTATTTGTATTAAACATGTGTGATACAATCGATAAGGATCCTTGATGTTACATTAGAATGTTCAGTACAGCATGTTTTACCTAGAGAGGTGTACAAATGTGTTTTTAACAAAAATAACATTAATAAATAAATAGACCGTCAAATAATAGTAATAAGTCAAACTCAAATCCAAAACATAATAACATTGAGTTGAAATAAAATTTAAAGTCGTAGCCTAAACAGAGTCATTCAAAAAATCTTTAACAGTATAATAACATTTGTCAATTAATAATTCTTTTAGCCTTTTTTTAAATATGGTTATACTTAGAGACTTAAGTTCTCTAGGTATTTTATTATAAATTGTAGGACCCGTGCAGAATATACTTTTTCGCATCAGTGCTGTCTTGCTTGCTTGTACCCTAAGTTTAGTATTATCTCGGCGATTTCGTATTACTGTATCCGACAGTCGCGGGAATAATTGAGGATTATTTCTCACGAATAGGGCAAGTTCAAATATATATATTGACGGAAGTGTTAGAATTTTATGCTGTCTGAAATACGGCTCACAGCTATCTGTTGTGTAAAGTCTAAACATAGATCTGAGACATCGTTTCTGAGCTTTAAAAATGTGTTCAAAGTCGGGAGAATTAGCCCAGAAAATGATTCCGTATCTTAATATTGATTCTACCATTCCATAATACGCCGTAAGAAGTGAGTCGGTATTTAAGGTGTGTGTAAGTTTAAAAAGTGCGTACGCGGAGCTACTGATTTTTTTAGCTAGATTCTGAATATGCGGTTTCCAGTTAAGTCTTTGATCTATTGTCAATCCTAAAAATTTTGCTGCTGTAGTTTCACTTATTAATTTGTTCTGGTGAAACACATTAATGTCTAATGGTTTGGGTCTTTGTGAAAAATGAATAATATTTGTTTTTTCTAGGTTAATTTTTAAATTATTATTATCGAACCATCGAATAATTGATGTCAGTGAGCTATTAATGTCATTTTCATATAGTTCTTTTTTATTACATGCTATAGCAACTGTGCTGTCATCAGCAAAGAGTGACATTGGGTGCATTATAGCCTTGGGCAGGTCGTTTATGTAAATAATAAACAGCAGTGGGCCTAGGACACTACCCTGTGGCACTCCAAATGTAGGCACGCGTGCTTCAGATTCGTAAAATTCTTCATTTTTTGTTTTTATATTTATTTTCGAGATTACAGTTAATTGTTTACGATTAGATAAGTAAGATTTCATTAGATCTAGAACATTACCTCTTATACCATAGGCTTCAAGTTTGTCAAGTAATATACTGTGGTCGACATAGTCAAATGCCTGCGTTAGGTCGCAGAATATAGCACAGACAGGATTTGTTTTATCCATATTTAGTATTACATTGTGCAAAAAGTCGTACAATGCCAAATTAATACTCATTTTCTGCCTAAATCCTTTTTGTTCTGAGCAAAGTAAGTTATGTTTTTCAAAATAACCATTAATCTCCTTGCAGATAAACTTTTCAAATATCTTGGCAAAAATAGGTAACAGAGCTATTGGACGGTAAAATTCCATTGACTCTCGATTTTCTTTTTTAAATAAAGGTTTAACTAATGCAATTTTCAAATTGTCAGGGAATATTCCAGCGCTAATACAAAGATTAAGAATATGACTGAGATGACCACAGATATAGTTATTTACATATTTTATAACCTTAGTACTGATTTCGTCACAACCAACACTGTTACTGTTTTTTAAACGTTTTATTATTTCACATATATCATAAGGTACACTAGGATTCATAAATAATGAATGTTGACTTCGACTTATTTGTGAGGTAGTTCGTTTACCGCTATTTTTCGTAGGAATAATTTTATCCACGAAGTAGTTATTAAACGCATTAGCTATTTGCATAGGATTCGTTATAGTTAAGTTATGTGATTTTATTTTGTCGATAGTAGTTTTAGGTAGGTTTAATTTTGATTTATTTACTATCTGACAAGTCGTTTTACATTTGTTCTTTGACAAAAATATTTTATGACTGTTTTGGGCTCGTTGTGTTAGTCTCATTACTTTGCGTAATACCTTTGTATATTTAGAGTAGTTAAGCTTATTAGTAGGTGTGGGATTTCTTCTAAGGATTTCTAACATTAGTCTTTTTTTCTTACTACAAGCTTTGATGCCACGAGATATCCATCTTGGTTTTTGATTGACTTTCATAGTTAGGACTCGAACAGGAAAACACAAATCATACAGCATTTTAAAATCTTGTACAAATATGTTAAAAGCAAGATTAGGATCGTCAGTTTTATAAATATCAGAAAATGAAAGACTAGCTAAATACGTTTTAAACTTTACCATATTTTCTTTACTGTAATCTCTACGTTTTGTTCGCCAAATATCAATAACACATTTAGTTTTAATGGGGCATTTCAAAATTTGTGCTGTGTGATCAGATAAAGCAAATTCTATCACTTCCGTTTTACATTTTATTCGGAAATTATGTGCAAAGTTATCGATACACGTTTGAGATTGTAATCTAGTAGGTTCATTCAAAGCAAGTTTTAGGTTATAATTCAGCAACAGGCATTCTAAGTCTTTTGTTACATTATTTGTCTTTAACATATCGATATTAAAATCTCCAGCTAAAACTATATTATTTAAGTTCATTTTACATAACCGAAGTAGTATTTTTTCTAGTTTACAGAAAAACGTATTTAAATTATCAGATTTAGGAATTCTATAAATGCAAACAATAACCGTTTTTTGATTAATAAGATTTACGGCGCAACATTCAAAAATACCCGATATAGATAATTGACTTATTTCTGGTACGTCTTTCCAAGGTAGTCCTTTCTTGACTAAGATACAACTCCCACCTCTCCTGCTTTGGTGTCTGCTGAAATATGATGCTAACGTAAAGTTGGGAACGTCTAAGTGGTTTTCGTACCCCGCCATCATAAAATGTTCCGTTACGCACAATACATCTATACCTAAATTTCTGTCTTGAAGTGCCTCTAAGCAAATAGTAAGTTCATCAGTCTTGTTTAGGAGGCCAGCTATATTTTGATGCATTATATACAAGTATTTGTTAACGAAAAAGCGAGTTCATATCTTCACTTAGATCCTGGACTGGAGTAGGTTGCGCTGCCTTTTTTCCATCTCCGTTGGTTTGATTAACTTGATTAAATAAGCATAGGTCAATCTGTAAGTTGTCCATAATTTGGATATATATGTTTCTAATTCCGTGTTTATTAACCCTACCAGTTGAAAGCGAGAACATTTCAGATGTCAGATCACGGTTGCTGTCGAATAAAAAGGCGTACTCATTGTTTTTTAAGTCCAAAGCAAGTAGATTATTGAACAGCTCCACCTTGAAGTTGTATATTTGTGCTCCAGTGATATACGTGGGAAGACATATAACAATGTTAGTAGTGGTGACTTTTTGTAGGGATTCTCTGATGTCATTCACGAAAGTTATGTAGTTACTCTCGTTTCTAATATCATTTTCTCCAATGAACAGTAAACAGTAATCATCAAGGGTAAAATCCTTCAATTTTTGTTCGATATTTTCAAGTATATTTCTGGTAGTATTATTGGACATTAGGTGATGACAGTAATCAAAATGATCCGAGAACACATCTTCAACAATTGGTAGAGACCCTTTAGTTACTTTGCTGCTCATAATACACAACTTATTTTTATGTTTAGTTTGTGATAGTGGTTGCAGCTGTTTGTAGTTATTTTGTGGCTTATTTTTCCCAGGTATTGAGGTGGATATTTCATGTCCCATATCTATTGTGTTGCAGCATACCTGATGAGATGTCTGCGTCTCCTTCCTTTCCTCCTTCCTAGCTAGGCTTGCTATTTCTTCAGAGGGCTGAATTATAGTGATGATTGATGGATCAATGAATTCCTGTTCTAATATTTCCGTTTGTGTTTGTTTTTCCTTCTTAATTTTAGTTGTTTTCTTCTTAGGTGTTGTCAATTTTTGTTTGACGGGACTATTTGTTATCTTTTTATATAAGTCATTTTTTTTAATTAATTCTTCATTCGTTTTTCTAAGTTTACAATTTTCTAATGATAACAATTCAATTTCTCTGTGTGCACTTTGTAATTGCGTTTCCATGTCTAGTAGTTTGTTATTTAAAGTGTTTATTTGTTCTTCTTCATCGTTAGACAAGTCAGGCATACTACTTGCCGTACATTCCAGAGTTCGTGAGATTATGTCACTGTCATCATTATTTGTATCGGAGCGAGTTCTGGTTCGATTACGCCGGAATGTAATATTTTCCAGAAAGTTCATGGTGTTGATACTAGCGCCCTCTATGAGTAATTAATTAATTGTGTGTATTAATTTCAGCTATTTTTGTCCAGTACAATCAATTTTTCCCATTTATTAGTATTTTTTATAGATTGGCAACCCCTGCTTTAGTGGAGAGCAAAAAGACTCGTATTCAGTTTGATTTCTGAACGAACCTTTTAAAGTCAAATCTTGCCCAGGCGTTTGTGATTGGTCAATTGTTCAATGTCAAATTGTATTGAGCCATCTGTTCTTTGTTTACATTATAGTTTTAAATTCGCTACTGGTATTAGTTAGTCAAATTGTATATTTCACTGTTTGAAAATGTTATTTTCTAATTATGAGTCAGTATTTAGTACTTGCCACCTTTAAGCACACTATTTCACTGCACAATAATAAGTTAATTGTACTAATATAAGGTCATTTAGTGGAACACTGTAGGCATCGTATTTAACATAATGCACAAAATCTCTTTGAGATAACACTGTCACTAACGTACTGGGGTGCACTGAGTATTTTAAACAGTATTTTAGGTACTTTTAACTAGATAGAACATTAAAATTTAAATATATATTAGCAGACCGATGTTGACATTGGCTAGTGTTGCCAGACCTCTGTCAGACCCTGTCAGATTCACGATGTGAATTAATAAAAATTGTTTGTAACCTACCATTTATCTATAAAACTCTGTTGTCGGGCCGACGGCGACGTTGGCGTCGGCTCGCGAAACAATAACTTTTAATTGGGTCTGTGAATTACGATAAGAAAAGAAAAAAATTGAGATCTATATAATAATGCAAACAATAAATATATAGCTCAGTAAAGGAAACCAACATGCAGTTAATTAATTTTTATCTCTAGATAAAAAAATCACTTACTTGTAGATTTAACTCCAGCGCAATTTGGGATATATTCAATCCTTGTCTATGCAAGACAATGATTTCATTTCTTTCTTCCTGATTAAATTTCGGGTTGTCATCTTAATGACAAAACACAGCCCACAGGTAGTCACGATACACAGTCCAGGATACGAGCAGGGGTCTAAAAGAGTTCCACGATCAAAGTCCGGTATACAAAGCAAAAGTCACAGTTGGGCAGGCAATCAGTCCGATAGAAATAAACAGGTCGTAAAATAAAATTGGGATGAAAACGGGAAGCGTGAACAATTAGCGAGATGCAAATTGGCACTGGCTAATGTTTGTTGATATTTTTTACCGCACGCACTTACTGCACTCACACAAATATGCATTGTCTCTAATTGGGTGGAGCAAGGAAGGGGCGTGGTCTGACACTATCTGCGCTTCCGCAGGACTATTTTCTTAACTGAGCATGCTTAAGTTTGGCCGATAGTACATGTGTGTGTATGAGTATGGAGTGTATTGGAAGGCCTTCGCCGTTTCCCTAAAACCAAACGCTATGATGAATCGCTGCCAAGGTGCGGATTAGGAGATGGACACATAATATACGAGTACTTATAATTTTAAACATATATAAGCAATAACATAACGTAGTAATGTGAGGATTGTATTAATTACCTACTTTAAGATCTGTATTACTACATAATCTATGCACCTTTGTAACCATTTATATGCACCATTCTATGAAATATAATTCAGTATTACTCTGGGACTCACGAGTTTCATTTACCATCAACACCGCACCTTACATGGCGACCCTGCCAAAGGAATCTACGCGCTGCGCGAATTTGAGACGTTAAGTGTGACTGTGCGACATATTAAGTAACAAAGAATTTTAGTGAAAATGGGACGATTATTGATTTATTGTGCCTACGGACTAGACGTCAGCGCGGGTGTACGAATTAACAACAAAAATGGGCAAACAGCAGTCTAAAGAGGAGACCTTGATCGTTCAGAACGCGGCTGGCAGTAACCAAGCTACTGCAGACGAACTTCGTTTTCATATGTCTACGTCGAATATTTATTTATTTATTTATTTATTTATTTATAGTTAATTAAAACGGCTACAAACCAATTACAATAATTAACCTAGAACTCAACACTAATATTATTATAAAAACTACTAAACATTTAATAAATAACAGTGGATATTCTTTCATACTTTCTCTCGCAAAACTTCAGACACACTCGCATTATCTCTCTCCATTCATCGGCAAACAGATCACAATCAGGATTGACTGCCAGGAGGGCATTGAGGGCTTCCAGAGTCCGACACACCGGCGACTCTGCTCTAGTGACCGTACGACATGCTGGCCGTGCAAACAATTTGCGCCTCTTACTAAAGCGGTGACCTATATAGTTGCCAGGTACATATAATTGACAATATAGATTATGTAGCTCAGGACAGTCAAAAAGCCCTCTGAGGGTTTTGCCGGCTACCACAATCTGATTCAGACCTCGTCTAACCTCCAAGGAGTTGTAACCCAACATCCCACAAAGGAAATTCGTTGGGTACATGTACGGAAAATACTTAATATTATTCTATCCTGTATCCTGCTTATACTACTGCTCGGCATATTGGGCGTCACATATCGGCTGTATAAAAGGTGCCACAAAAAATGGATCACCAACGAGATAAATAGGACGACTATGAGGAGATCTCTTTTCCGTCGACGCATGCGGCTGGGGGCCACAGAGCCATCTTCAAAAAACTACGATGAAGAAATGGTGTAAAAATAAAAATAAAAACAAAAAGGGAATACAAGTGTCAAAAATAAAATATAATAAAAGTGCGAAATAAAAGTGCTTTACTATAAAAATAATGAAGTGTATAAATATAATCATATTATTAATCGGGATAACATTCCAATACAATCACCTCTTACCAAATAAGGACGATGCGCTGATTGAACTTTGGACTTGGTGAAGTTAAGTGCGGTGTTTAATCATAATACTTCTACTAATGTTTAACAATGAATATCAATAACATTATAATTACTCTACGTTATGGTGGTAATAAGGTATGGATACTATATTCAAATTATATGATGATTTAAAGAAAATTAGAGTATACTTAATAAAGTTAGGATCGAAAAGAAGGACAGAAAGAGTATTAGAAAACAAATTAAATGAGGCTAATGCAATTTATAGCCAGTATGAAACTTGGTTGATTGATTTTGAAGAAAAAGTTAAGAAAAAATATTATAGTGCTGAGGATATTGTATTAATAGAAAACTGTTGTCGTCAATTTATAGAATTACATGAGGATATTTTATTGTTGCGTGAAAGTGATACATTAGATACGTAGTCAAAAATGAATACGTTCGATTTGAAAACTGCCTTAACTCTTTTACCGATTATGACAAATGAGGAAGCTAGCATAAAACAACTAATTGATAACGTAGAATACTATAACTCCCTACTGAAGGATAGCGCTTGTAAACAACATTTAATCAATTTTGTCTTGAAAAGTAGACTTTCATAAGAAGCTAAGATAAAGTTAAATACAAAGTATGACACTGTTAATGACTTAATTGTAGACATGAAAAATGTGTTATTGTCTAAGAAAGCTGCAACGGCCATTCAAAATAAATTATTAAAAATTAAACAAAATGAGTTGTCGATTGCCGACTACGGGAAAGAAATCACAGAATTATTTGTGGATCTAACGATTACGCAAGCTAACGACAATGAACAAAACTATAACATATTAAAACCAATAAATGAAAACATAGCGATTAAACAGTTTGCCGATGGTTTGCGAAATTGTAGATTAAGTACGATTATTTCAGCTAGAAACTACAGCTCATTGAAGGACGCAGTGCAAGCAGCTCAAAACGAGGAGGTCTCGACAACAACCCCCCATGGAGAAATTATGGGTATGAATAAAAGGCCTCATAATATTTCTATAATAACAGGAGCCGTGCAAATAATTATAGAGGCTACCGTGGTGGAGGTAGATACTATAACACATACAGAGGCCAAGCGCGTGAGCAGCAGCCACGATACCGCCCTTCTTCACGAGGACAACCGGCTCGAGGAGGAACTGGCAGTCACAGGTGGCATAGAGGTAATTTTAATTATCCTAATAGAAGAAATGAAGGGATACCCAAAGAACGTCACGTCAATGTTCTTAATAACTCGGAACAAAACAGCGAGTCAGTACTAACATCCAACCAGTTTTTTCGTGACTAACAATCATACATGTATTTTGGCTAGTGATAGTAATTGTTATATTTCTTTATGTTCATCATTACCTAAACGACACATTAGGCAACATTATTTACTAGTAGATTCTGGCGCGTCGGTGTCAGCATGCACATATAAACATGCTCTCGAATGCGGCATTCCAATCCAAAGCGAGCATGTAGTCATAAACGGTTTAGGCGGCAGAGTTCAAGCAATAGGATACTTATATTTACAATTCAATTTAAACCATGAAACAATTAGTCAGAAGTTCTATGTATTTCGTAACTTACCTATTAAGGGAAGTGGAATTTTAGGTCGTGACTTTTTAAACAAATATAAAGCTAAGATAGATTTTTAATAATAATAATAATAATAATATTTATTTGCAAGAAATACATTTTTACACAGGAAGATCTTATAGCCTAAAAGTCACTGTATTCGGCCTGCAAGCAAGCGTGCAAATTATTCAACTTTATGTCATTACTAAATTATTACAGAATATGTCATTGATACAATATTACAGAATTAGTCACTGATACAATATTATAGAATTAGCTATTATAACGTTACATTATTACAAATTACATTACAAATTTTTTATCATTATATCATTAGAGATTTACTTAATACTCCTTACAATCTATAAATATTAGAATAATTAGGGACATTCAAATTATTATTATTGTGTATGCTTATGTTCCATGAATTCCTTAACGCTATAAAAACAATAACCTTGGAGCCACTCTATTAATTTATTTTTGAATAAATTTCCCTGTAGCAATTTTAAGTGGTTCGGGATCTTATTATAAATTAACAGGCACATATTAAATACGTTTTTCCTATAAATTTCTTTGCGACAGGGTGGTTGGTAAAGTAGGTTGAGAAACTTAGCCCTTTTTTGTCGCGGCATAACCTCACTACGCTGCATGAAGTAATGCATGTGCTTTTTTGTAAAAAGGCAGAATTTTATATTTTTTAAATAAAGGTTTACAGACTGCCTCGTTGGTCTAGTGGTCGCAAGCGCGACTGCTGTGCATGAGGTCTTGGGTTCGATTCCCAGGTCGGGCAAAGTGTTATTGGGTTTTTCCATCAGGAATTTCTCTGTAGCAGCCTCGGAGTCTGGATTTGTGCCCGGTTGATGGCAATAGGCTCGCCCCCTATTACATGGGACTAAAAACATAACTGGCGAAATGTGGGTGTACTAATGGGTACACCTCTGCCTAACCCTTCGGGGATTACAGGCGTGATGTTATGTTTACAGCTATCTAAGAACCATGACTTGTTGATAACTCGGATACAACGTTTTTGAATTTTGAATGCTCTGTCGGTATCGGTCGAGTTACCCCACATTATTAGTCCATAGTTTAGTACAGATGACACATAACCATGGTAAGCCGAAAGGGCAGCTTCTGCAGAAACATTCTGTCTTACCTTTTTTAACGCAATCACAAACCTGTCAAGCCTCTGACAAATATATTCTATATGGCTTTTCCAATTCAGATGTTTATCTACTTTAAGTCCCAAAAATTTAAGCTCATCTACTTGTTTTATTACTTCGTCTTTAAAAACTATATCCAAGGGCAACTGTTTGGTTTTGTAAGAGTTAAACTCAATAAGATTTGTTTTACTAATGTTTATATTTAAGTTATTGTCATCCATCCAATTTCCTAGATCTGATAGGGTCTTTTCGATAGTAGATTTGTAAGCGTCCCTATCCCGACAATTAATGATAACTGTTGTATCATCTGCAAAAAGGATACATTTCTGTGAAGTAGCTTCAGGAAGATCATTTATATAAAGCAAGAAAAGTAAAGGGCCGAGAATGCTTCCTTGAGGCACACCACACTTGTTTATTCTTGCCATAGAGCTGAATTTAACTTTTGAAAACATTTTTTCTCCTTGTTTTACTACTTTTGTTATCTCTGTACACTGTTTTCTGTTACTAAGATAGCTAGATATCCAATCATATGCTTTACCCCTTATGCCATAGAATTCTAATTTGTGTAGAAGCTTAGAATGGTTCACAAAATCAAAGGCCTTGCTCAAGTCTAAAAATAAAGACACCACTGGATTGCCATTATTGATACTTTCTGTTACAAACTTGATTAAGTCAAAGATTGCAAGAGCAGTTGAACTTCCCTTGCGAAAATCAAATTGTTCTTTGCATAAAATTGCGTGAGTAAATAGAAAGTTATTTAATCTTATAAGCATTGCCTTCTCAAACACTTTGGATATAATAGGAACTAACGTGATAGGCCGATAGTTATTCGGTTCCGACTTATTTCCCTTTTTAAAAAGTGGTTTCACCACAGACATTTTTAGCTGTTCAGGAAACACACCTTCGAGAAAAGATAAGTTTATAACGTGTGCTAGTGGATGACATATCCAACTAGCGCAATCCTTCAAAACTTGTGTGGCAATGTCATCGTATCCACTAGTTTTGGTATTATTTAGAGACATTATGATTATGTATACCTCATTTGCATCAGCAGGATTCAGGAAAATAGTATTTAAATTTTTGTTTTTTTGATTAATTTTAATATTATTCAAATTATTTGGCTGATTGGATGTCAAATTAATAAAATAGTCATTAAATATGTTACAAATGTCTGATGGATTATTATATGTCAAGTTATTAAAAATTTTTTCGTCAAAGTCATATTTACATATATTATTATTAGATATAGACGAGGAAATTGCATTCCATGTAGCTCTACATTTATTTTTACCCTTTTGTATACGCCTTGTATTCATTAATTTCTGTGCTGTCCGCGCACATCGTTTAAACAGTTGATTATAAAGTTTATAGTTTTTTTCATTTGTTTTTTGTTCATTTTATTAGTTTTGTATTTAAGATAAAGTTGACGCTTCGTTTTGCTAGACTTTTTAATACCTTTTGTAATCCAATCTTGTATGACTGGTTTATCATTAACTTTTACATTAATCTCCGGAAAGCACAGGTTATAATATAATGTAAATGTTTCATAAAACGAATTAAAGGCCTCTGTAAAAATATCTGAGTTAAACGTTTCAGAGAAAGAAAGAGAAGACATGCATTCGCAAAATTTGTCAACGTTTTCTGAACAGTAATCGCGCTTCAATTCAGACCAGCAGGATATTGTTTTTTGTTGATTTACCTTTATTGTTACCGATTGTGCTGTTTCATGATCTGACAGACCAAGGTAATGAAATTCTGTTTCAACTTTGTTTAAGTTACTGGCGATTTGGTCAATGCAAGAGTTTCCCCGAGTCGGTTCTTTTATGTGCGGTTCAAAATTATAATTATGAAGTAGGCTTAAGAGTTCCCTTGTTGTGGAATTATTTTTTAATATATCTATGTTCCAATCACCACAAATTATAATTTTCTTTTTCTTATACTGGTCAGTCAAGTAATTTAACAGATTGTCAAATTTGTGAAGAAAGACACCTATTTGTGCCTTTCTTTGATCAGGAATTCTATATATGTTTACAACTACCAGGCTCAATCCAATAATCTCCACTCCGCAGCATTCAAAATAAAATTCAGTAGCTAGATTCGATGGGATGTTTAGTGTTTTGATGTTTAATACTTTACTAGTCAAAATACAAGTACCCCCTCTACATTTATCTCTACTGAATGCTGCAGCCAAATTAAAATGATTTAGATTAATGTTAGCTTCCATACCTTTCTTAACAAAAGTTTCACTAAAGCATAGTATACCCACGTCCCCGATTTTTTCAGTCAACTCTGATAAATTTATTTCTAACATATCCAGTTTGTTGCAGATGCCGGCTATATTTTGATGTAAGATTCTTAGTTTACTCTGTCGACAATCATGTTTTGATTTGATATGGTGTAATGAAGACTGATGAGGCGGTGAGTTAGGAACGAAAAAATGTATTGTTGTTATGACTTGTAACGAGGGAGTTTCGTACCTTCAAAATCGGTTTAAGAAAGGTTTTTTCATATTCCATAAAATCAATCTCTATATTAAGTTTATATGTAATTAGGTCTAAGTCAGAGAGCTTCGTATTATAATTTACGTCCAACCCATTAGCTTCAATAAACTTACAATTCTTAAAGTTTTTTGTAAACAATTTAAGTTCATAGTTTAGCTTTTTAACATTTAGGTACCTATTTTCTGAAACACTCAGCATCAGTATTGTACAATTACTTAGACTACACAGAGTACTACACAGATTAGTTAACAAAATGTATAAATGTATTTTCATCGTATTTACCAACTGAGAGTATAACAATGTCGTTATCAGATATGGTGCGTGATAAGTTGTCTGGATCACGTAGTATCTCGCATGATGAAGCGTATGGTTGAACTTTTCCCTGGATGATGTAGTTGTCATTCCATTTACCAGACTTGGCATCTATTAGTCGTGTAGATAGTCCTCTTACTTTTTCGTCTCCAATTATGTAAATATTTCGTGTCCTGCCGTATTTATGTTGTTTAGAGCTTGAATATACTGAATTTTTAGAGTTTTGTTTGTTAGGGGAGTCCACCAGAATGCCGTTAATTATTTCATTGTCAGTTTCCATGACGTTTACTTGATGATGTAGACTCTGAGCGTTGACCCTTTTTTGCGAGCATTGTGCGATTTGCGGGCTTGAACTGATAAGTTGCTCTGAGAAGTCTAATTTGGTTTGGATGGGATTCTTATTCCTTTTTTTCTGTGATGTTCTTTTGGGGGTCGATTTACATATATCTTTTAACTGATTTATTTGAGTGTCATACATAGACATTTGTTTTTTAAGAAAGCAATTCTCCGTCAAAAGATTAGCTATCTCATTTTCAGCGATTTCTAAATTCTTTGCCAGTATAGAAACTTTCTTTTCCAAATCTTCTATCAAATCAAAGTTGTTGGACCTAATATTTGGACAGCTTCTGTATAAAAGTGGGTCTCTTTTCAACGTATGAGACAAAACATCGAAGTCTTCATCTAGCGGCAAAGAATCGAAAGAGTTTCCGGTGGATACATTTGCCTTAAATTTTTCATGATTGTTTGCATGCTGTACAGGTATTGGAGTATCCGGAATTTGAGAGCAATTCTCACTCAGAACATCTTTTGTCATAGGATTCATCTGTTGCTGAGGCGAAGAAGGCTTAATATTATTTTTAGAGTGTAGTTTTTTCCTTAGTGTAATATTAGAAATAGCTGCAGAAGTAGCTGCATTACTATTTACATTAGGTTTATTATTAACGCATGTGTTGCATTTCCATTTCTTTCTTTCATCGATGTCTTTCAACCGAAATGTTGCTTCCGGATAGCCCACACAATCGAATTCATATCTTTTTTTGCAGATTGAACAAAGTGCAGTGTTTCTTATGTTCACACATTTCTTACAGATATTGCAAGTGACTAGTGCTGATACCTTGCGGGCACTGCTCACTGTTTTATTCAAACTGGATGACATTTTAACAATCGAATTTAATGATAGCGGTGATGGATCAGTTTCTACCAATATATATATATATATTTTTAATACTGGCAACCCTGCCTTAATGAAATGCTAAAAGACTCGTGTTTACGTCCCGTGATTTTTAGCTGAGATCGGTTTCTGAACGAGACTTTTAACGTCAAAATTTTATTAGCTGTTTGTGATTGGTCATTAATGGTCAATGTCACAAGAGATGAATCAGCTGCTATTTGTTTACATTACAATTATAAAGGTTTTAAATTCACTACTGGTTTTCTTTCCACTTGATTTGTATATATCACTGTTTAAACTATGTTCTTGTTAATTATAAGTCACAGTTTAGTTATTTCCGACTTTAAGCACACTCTTACACTGTATAATAATAGGTTTATTATATTGGTTTCCGTTCATTTAGTCAAAACACTGTGATCGTCACATTGGAAATAGTGCACCGAAACTCCTTAAAATAACATTGTCACTAGTGTACTTTCATGCACCGAATATTTTAAACTATAATTTAATCACTTTTAAATAGAAAACACTTTAAAATAAAATATAAAATTGCGGACCGATGTTGTCATTGGCTCCGATGTTGCCAGAGTCCAGAGAGTTTATAAAAATAATATAACTTTATCCACCGATAAAAGAACTATTTGTTTACTACTAGTAAGCAAATATGCTGATACTTTAAATGTACCTGCTAGAAGTGAGTCTATACACTACATACAAACGAACTTGAATGAGGATTGTGTAGTATATCCAAAGGAACTCACATACGGTGTGTTTTTAGCAAGTTCTATAGGTGCACCTAAACACGGACTAATACCTATTCAAATCTTAAACGTTAATGGAGAAGATATATTGCTAACGGAAATAAACCCTAACATTAGGAAAATTAGTGAATTTGACATATGTAACTATGAAAAATCGCAAAATGACGCGGACAGGGTTAAAAACTTATTTTCTCAATTAAAATTAACAACAAATTAGCAACATTTAAATAATGAAGAACAAAAAACCATTGAAAATATTTGCGCAAAATATACAGATATACCTAGTTTACCTCCCAAAAAACAAATTAAGCACTACGAATGTATACACTCATACTATATCCGTAAAGCCAAAGACAACACCTGTATTTTCAAAACAATATCGTTTACCATATTCTCATAAAGGTGAAATAAAGCGACAGATAAATAAAATGCTAGAGGAAGGTATTATAGAGCCCAGTAAGAGCGACTGGTCCAGTCCAATACTATTGGTACCAAAGATATCGGATACAACTGTGAGATAATAAATGGAGACTAGTAGTTGATTACCGAAAACTGAATAATTGCATAGAGGACGACAAATTTCCATTACCAGATATTACAGAAATTTTAGAATCATTATCGGGTAGCATTTATTTCACACATCTTGATTTGCACCAAGGCTATTATAACGTCAAGTTAGAGGAAAACAGCAGAAGGTACACAGCTGTCATTCGGGTCAGTACCAGATGACACGTATGCCTATGGGACTAAAAACCAGCCCCAGTTCCTTTTCAAGAATGATAACAGTAGCAATGGCGGGCCTAAATTCTGAAAAATGCTTAATATATTTAGATGATTTAATAGTGTTTGGACGTAACTTAGAAACTCATAATAAAAATTTGCAAGACGTTTTTGAAAGACTTCGGACCGTTAACTTAAAACTAAACCCCACTTAGTGTGATTTTCTTAGGAAACAGATTTTGTGTTTGGGACACGTTATTTCAAGTGACGGTATAATGCCTGACCCTGCAAAAATAACCGTAGTTCAAAATTACCCATGTCCAACAAACACAGAAGAAGTAAAAAGATTCATTGCTTTCACTAATTATTACAGAAAATTCATACCAAAATTTGCTGACATTGCTCACCCTTTAAATACATTAACTAAAAAAGGTGTATCATTCGAATGGAGTGAGGCAAGTGAACAAGCATTTAAAACATTAAAACAAAGTTTAATACGTCCACCAGTGCTACAGTACCCAGACTTTTCAGAACAAAATCATTTTATTGTTCAAACTGATGCATCAAATAATGCTGTGGGATCTATTTTGTCAAATAATAATAGACGACCGATAGCTTACGCAAGCAGAAGTTTGAACAAAGCAGAAAAGAATTACCCTATAATAGAAAAGGAATTACTTGCAATAGTATGGGCTGTAAAGCATTTTCGTCCATATTTGTACGGTCGACCATTTATGATATTTACAGACCATAAACCATTAGTATATTTGTTTAATGAAATAAATGTAACAATAGATAATCTAATTAATTGGCTAATGAAAAACAATTTAAATATAAATCTTAGTAAATCTGTTTATATTCAATTCAATCAATCGTATAATAATAAATACAATTTTAGCTTGAACATACCAAAGATTAATAATGTTACACATACTAAATTCTTAGGAGTAGTTATTGATCAAGCCTTAAACTGGAAAGAACACGTAAATAAAGTATGTAATAAAATTAATAAATTTGTTTACGCGTTAAGACAGATCAAAAATGTAACTAACTTGGAGACGGCTGTTATCTCTTATCATGCATACGTAGAATCTGTATTGCGCTATGGATTAGTTATATGGGGTAACAGTACTGACCGAATGAAAGCATTTGTTGCCCAAAAAAAGTGCCTACGTGCAATATGTGGACTCAAATTTGATGAATCATGCCAACCTCTCTTTAAAAGACTTAGTTTGCTGCCTCTGCCCTCCTTATATATATTTGAAACATGCATGTTTGTTTCCAGACACATGCACATGTTCCAATCTATAGGCGAGGTTAACCCAAGAAACCGACGAGATCCGCACCGGCTGGTTATGTTACACCACCCAAAATCTTCTAAATATAATAAAAACTGCGGGGCTATGAGTATACGTATTTATAATAAAATCCCCAGTGAACTCAAATGTTTAAACACGAGACAATTTAAAATAAAACTATTCGAATGGCTAAACAAAAGGAATTTTTATAGCATTCAGGATTTTTTAGAATATAAGGATTAATTTTATTTGTAATTCAATTTTATATTGTGTCCAAATATTTGCATGCTTTATCTCAAGCGAAACATGTGCCATATTTAAATTTAAGATCTCTGTATACCATGTTTTAGAGCAAATAAATATATTACTATTACTATTACTATTACTTTAATATGAAAGACCCATCAAGTAGACTAATGAAATTTAGAATGACTCTAGAGGAATACAATTTTGAAGTACACTACATAAAAGGTTCTGAAAATGCAGCAGCAGATGCATTGTCTAGAATTACATTAAAAGACTTGAAGGAAATGCATGAAAGTGTAATGAACGTCATGACAAGAACACAAGCAAAAAAAAAAATTAAACAAACAAGATTCAACGGTAGATATGGGTATTTCAGACTTGAGGCCTGATGAACCAAAAGTCGTAAGCACTCATATCAGACCTAAAGAATCTGTCGAATTGAAATTTATTTGTGCTAAAGAATTAGGAAACTTAAAGAAAAAGGGGATTATTACTAAAGAAAATAAAATATTCTGTTATGTAGAAAATAAATCTACAATTTACGTGAAATTCCTAAGTTCTCAATCGCAAACGGCGCGAGACGAGTTTGTGAGAGAGTTAGACGAATTTTGCAATCAATTAAACTTAGAGGAAATATATATATTAAAAAATAACCGACTTCAAAAAACCCTGAAAGCACTAAAAAGTTAAAAATAATACTGTAACCTACCTATATTAATAAACCTAACCTAACCTACGATTAACCTATACTAAAATTTAACAATTTTTGGAGTCGGTGTCAAGCTAAGTAAAGAAACCACTGGTAATTCCAGAGTATTTTTTTTTTAGCTTTTGGGTTATTATTTAGTAGCTGTACGATTTTTTTGTTTTGTTATTTTTCTGGCCTTAGTCTGTAGGTATATAGTCATTAACATCATCATCGTCATTTACATTGCTTGGCACCGACTCCAAAAAAATGTTAAACTTTAGTTTAGGTTAATCGTAGGTTAGGTTAGGTTTATTAATATAGGTAGGTTATAGTATTATTTTTAACTTTTTAGTGCTTTTAGGGTTTTTTGAAGTCGGTTATTTTTTTTGCAAAAAAATTTTTTATTTGTTAATTTTTAGTGACATATTTTTTTCTCATTATAAAATACAACCATATTGATAACGTCCTTTTTTAAAGTCGGTTAAAAAGATAAAGACAACGAGAACTTTATAAAAAAGTTGACAACGACAATAAAAAATAATAAGAGTAGGTCCGGACCGCGCGTATGCATTTTGAGTGATGTAAACAGAATAGAGAATAAAGATGACAAAAAAGTTATTTTAAATGATTTTCATCTCTTACCTAGTAGTGGCCATGCTAGTATGAGACGAATGTCAAATAACATAAAGAAATACTATTATTGGCCTGGTATTGACAATGATGTTCGAGAATTTGTTAGGCGGTGCGACAAATGTCAACGCGAAAAGTATTCTACAACATGTAACAAAAACCCTGTTGTTCCTTTTAGGGACGTATACTATTACCTACAAGCACCACATTTACGAAATTATAATTTAATAAAGAACAACATTGGATAGTCGAGAGGTGAAAATCAATTAACTACTAAAAACGACACATTCAAAAAAATGTTTAGAGTATCTGATCTTACAAGTAAGTACCTACATCTTTATTTAGATAAATAACTACAAGTTCGGCGGCTTTCTTTGATGCGACAACAAAAGATGCCACCAAAACTACCGCCACCGCGCCGCACGAGGCTCGGTGCCACGTGCCTACCTACCCCGCCGCCCCGCCACCCGCCGCCCTGCGAATCACTTCCTTAGTCTCCCGCGCAGCTTACTTCCGAACGGATGTTATTGTTGACCTACGGTCTACGTAGTGAGTGACTTGTGTTTTTTTTTACGTAAACGTTGACCTGTTGACTATGTCTTATTCTAACGTAGAATATTTTATGTTGATGTGTCTTGGGAAAAGTGACTGAGTGATGAACTTGACGAATTAGTCCTCCATATCGTGTGTCGTATGTGATTCCAATAAGACGGCGCGCCGTCACACTTCTTCCGCCCTGAAAGAAGCTATTTACATTCTGGAGAAAGAGATGGATTGGTCGCGGTGGACCCGTTAATTGGCCCGCAAGATCACCTGGATTTGACCCCTTTAGATTATGTCCTCTGGGGTACTGTCAAGCATCAGGTGCAGCAAAACGTGCGATACGGAGGTCGAAATGCGTTCACTTCACGCATAGTAGTAGCATTTGACCACCTTATGGCCGACACCTCCGTACTGCGAAGCGTACGTGAGGATATCATTAGTTGTTGCAACAAATGTGTAGAGATACAAGGTGGTCACATCGAACAGCAACTCCGTGGCCGTCAAGTAGACATCATAATAAATTAAAATAATGTGACAGACGCGACAACTTTGTTTTTTTTTTGAATGTAGTGAAGTGTTAAATGTAGTTTCAATAATTATCAATAAAATTGTGCGTAAAATTACTTGGTAAAGCCACTTTTTCAAAGATTCATTCGTTAAAGTGAGAAACAACAGCTGATAAGGTCACGAACTTGTGTAGAAAAATAGCAAATAAGCGGCGGCGGTGCAAAGGCGCAGCGGCACCGATCAAAGAAAGTGGCGGGATTCGGCGGAATCGTTCTATCTTTTTCTGGTTTCGCGTCATCGCTTCATTCATACAGAATTGCAGAGGTAAGAAACCAGTTTATCATTACAAATGTTAATAAATAAATATATATATATATTTTTTTTTTAACAGTTTTTTATAAATGACTTGCTTTATTACGTATGTATACCGATCCTTAAAACGTAGGTAGAAGGAACAACAGGGTTTTTGTTACATGTTGTATACCTAAGAAGGAACCCATGGTAATTACTAGCACAGCAAATACTGCGTTTGAAAAAGTATACTTAGATTTAGTTGGTCCTTTGGAAACAGACAGTGATAACTATTCGTATGTACTAACATTACAATGTGAACTCACAAAATAGGTATGTAGAAGGTTTTCCCTTAATATCTAAAAAAACAGAAGAAGTGGCGAGATGTTTTGTCAACAACTTTATTCTCAGATACGGTGTGCCGACAGTAATAGCTACAGACAGGGGAAAGGAGTTTCTCTCAGAAATATTTTAACAGGTATGTAAACTTTTAAACATAAAACAACTTAATTCTACAGCATACCATCACCAATCCATACGAGCTTTGGAAAACACCCATAAACATCTGAACGCGTTTTTGCGTATCCAGACGGAGAATCATCCAGACATGTGGAGTAAGTGGATTCCATATTGGTGTTTTGCCTATAACACGGGCGTACATACAGAAACAGGATTCACTCCACATGAGTTAGTTTACGGTAAGAAATGTTCTCTACCTAGCAATCTCACAACAAATGTAGATCAATTATATAATTTTGACAGCTATCCTCATGAATTAAAATACCGACTGCAACTTTCACAAAAAGAAGCAAGAGAAAATCTATTACAATGTAAGTTAAATAGGAAGATAGTATACGATAAAAATGTTAACCCTATACAATATAAAGAAAATGATTTAATTTTAGTAAGAAATGATGCATCATGTAAGAAATTAGACAGCTTATATTCAGGTCCTTTCAAAGTTGTAAAAGACATACCACCAAACGTAGAAATAATTAATCAATCTGGAAAAATGGACATTGTTCATAAAAATAGAACTAAACCATATTATGTTAACCAAAGTCAAAAAATGTAAAAAAAATAAAACTGTGTAATTTTTTTTTTTCAGTTAGTACGGTGATGTGAGGATTGTATTAATTACCTACTTTAAGGTCTGTATTACTATATAATCTATGCACCTTTGCATAAGTGCAGTCCGAGACCTATGTTGACAGAGTTGACTGTTATGGCGTCTATTTCTAGGAAACACATCTGCCATCCGGGGAAATAGGTTAGGATTTGTTTTGACAAATATCGCAATTTCTAAAATATAAATTGATGGTAAAATCAAGATTTTGTTGTTTATGAAAAAAGGCTTGCAGCTATCTGTCGTTTTAATTTGCTATCTGGCATTTTTTTGAGCTTTAAAAACTATATCTCTATCTGTAGAGTGACCCCAAAAGATAATGCAATATCTAATAATCAAGTCAGATCAGCGCGCGACGTGGTGCGGACGTGTGCCGTGTTTCTCTAATCGATGACTCAGAGCGGGGACAATGACCTCGACAGTTGTGAAGTGTACGAACTGCAATATAGTAATTAATGAAGTGTTAGCTTTTGTGTATCATGTGTTGGATTATATGGATGAAGAGAGCATCCACCATTTGTGCACTTCATCTTTCTCAGAAAAAGATATAGTGAAGGCGAAGAATTTACTATGTGACTCGCTACCTGGGTCAAAGAAAATGCCAAAGCGTCGAAAGGAAGGGAAGAAGAAATTATCTCGAGACCTGGACGACATCATTTGTTTAATGAAAAGTACCGATGCCGAGTTATTCCCAATTTTCGTGGCAAAGGAATTAGACAAGCTTCCGCCGGTATCCTTTGATCACGTGGACGTAACCAGACTTTTAAAAGATATCATGAGACTACAAAACAAGGTTAGTGCGTTAGAAGAAAAAACAGTAAATAAGGAGAATTTTGATGCACTTAAAATGGAGGTAGAAAATATGAAACATGCATCCATAGTAGAACAACTAAACGGAAATCTGAATGTCAACAGAAAAAGAGGGGCCTGTTTGCAAAACAGCTTATTCGACAGTGGACCCATTGGTTTACATTATGTGCCTATAAAAACATCTGTGCAACGATCAGCTGAGTGTGAAGTCAACGAACGCCCCGCATTGTTTCGTCACTCCTCAGTAAAGAACAACAGTGAGGGTAGTTTCGACTCTTTCATTAGCGAACATAATTATGAGACAGATAAGCAACGGCACGTGGAGGCGAAAGCAACTAATGCGGTTTCGGACACCAGTCGTAGAGGGAGACGTAGCTTAAGCGACAGTGTAAGTGCGAGCGAGTCAGCGCAACAGGTGCTGCGCGTGGAGGCCTCGGGTGATAGTGTAAGTGCGAGCGGGACAGCACAACCAGTGCTGCGAGTGGAGGCCTCGGGTGACACCGCGGTTTCGAATAAACCGGTTGGCAAGTTGAATTTCTGCGTGCGCGCACCAGGCGAGTCTCCTACTAACGTACAACGATCGGCGGAGGTTACAGTGAGTGTGTCTAAAACAAACACGAATGAATCAACGTTAGCAACGGGCCGTGCGAGCGAAAAACGTAAACCAGAGGTAACAAACGGTGATTCAGAGTGGACGTTAGTGCGTGGTAAATCATATAAACAACGGTATAAGCTGCTTGGTCAGAGAGGCAGTGCGTTTACTACACCTGACGTTAAATTCCGGGCGGCAGATATTGATATACCGCTATATATCTCGAATGTCAGTATAAACACTAGTGAAGAAGACATTATATGCTATATTAAAAATAAAACACAATTAGTTGTTGCGCCTAAAAGAATAAATATGAAAATAAATAAGAAAAGAGTTACAACGCTTTTAAAATATTTGTACCTAAAGCTAAGTTAGAATTATTTATGAATGACAGTTTCAGGCCGGATGGAATAACTTTTAGACGCTTTATGCGTTCTGTGCCTGTACAGGGGCCGTCAAGTCTGAACGTTTAGAAAATTAATGGGTACAAAAAATTACAGCAAATTTACTACTTTTAATTGTAAGTCAATAAAGCGATCAGTTGATAATGTACGACTTCTCTGTGAATTGTCGGACTTAGTAGCTTTGCAGGAGACATGGCTGCTTTCCCATGACGTTTCATACCTTGGATCCATTGACAATAAATTTGAATACACAGGTAAGTCGGCTGTTGATACTACAGCGGGTTTAATGGTCGGGAGACCGTATGGGGGAGTGGCCATCCTCTGGAGGAAGGGTATTTTTGAATCAGTTTCTGTTATACCCTGTGAGAGTTGTCGCTTATGTGCTATCAGAGCCAGTACAGCAAGTCGATCTATAATAGTTTTCTCTGTATATATGCCTACCAATTCAATTGAGAACTTACCCATTTTTGCAGAGATAGTAGGTGAAATGAGTGCTATTGTAGCGAGCATGGATGTTGAAAGTATTTTTATGTTGGGTGACTTTAATGCGCATCCACATGAATTATTTTATAATGAATTAATGAATTTCTGCAATGATCAGGATTGGATCTGTGCAGATATAGTAAAGTTAGGTTTGAATAGCAACTGTCATACTTTTGTAAGTGATGCTCATGGGTGTAGAAGATGGTTGGACCACTGTGTGGTCTCCTTATCAGCCTGGCAAACGATTATCAATGTAGGTGTAAACGAAGATGTGTTTGTTTCCGATCACTTACCACTTTATATAACTTGTGACTTGGGTGCGGTTAAACAGAAGCTGCAATTGGAAAGCAAAATACGGAGTCAAGTTACCTGGGGTGAGAGAAATGAAACGCAAATAAAGAAGTATCATGAAATTTGTAACGATAAGTTACGTGAAATAGATTTTCCAATGGAGTTTTCGAATTGCAGCTCTGGTTTCTGTAGCCTGTTGGAACATAGGCATATCTTGGACAGGTTGTATTGTAAAATTATTGAGAGTTTGACTGACGCTGCTATGCAATCGTGTGAGTCAGTGAGTGATAGCGGTGTAAAACGTAAAAGACTGTGCGGGTGGAACAGGCACGTTAAGGACGCTCACAGTGAGGCAAGGCTTCAATTTCTAAATTGGATATTCCATAAGAAACCGAGTTCTGGTAACGTATATGAAAGAATGCGAGAATCACGTAGGATTTTTAAGAGTCGTCTAAAATGGTGCCAGGAAAATCAAACGCAGATTAAAATGGACATAATAACTCAACAAAGAGCTTCAAAAAACTTTGCTAAGTTCTGGAAGTCTACAGGGGAGTTGGAGGCGAAGCCTAGCCTCCCTGTGAGTGTAAATGGAAAAAACAACCCAGGCGACATCGCGAATATGTTCATGGAACATTTTAGAGTAAAATCGCCACTTGGCATGTCAGTGTCCATGACCGAGAAAGAGTTGACGTGTCGGGGAGAAGAGTCAAAAATATATTTGTCAGCCAAAACAGTCAGAGAGACTATTGTACACATGAGCAGAGGCAAATCTCCCGGACACGATGGACTCAGTATTGAACATTTTAAGTTTGCGGGTTTTCACCTGCCGAGGGTACTGGCCATGTTTTATACTCTGTGCATTAGGCATTCATATTTACCATCTGAGATGATGAAGACAATTGTAGTACCTATAATAAAAAACAGGACGGGAGACATCTCGGACAGGGGAAATTACCGACCTATATCCCTGGCGACCACGGCTGCAAAGGTGTTGGACAGTGTACTTGATACTTACTTGGAAAATTGTATTACCCTGCACGATTCACAATTTGGTTTTCAACGCAAATTGTCAACAGAGAGTGCCATCCTCAGTCTCAAGTACACTGTTCAATACTACACAGATAGGAAAACGCCGGTTTACGCCTGTTTCCTTGACCTCTCCAAAGCATTTGACCTTGTGTCGTACGATATGCTTTGGAGAAAGCTGAGAGACAGGAACGTGCCGATGGAAGTAGTGAACATCCTGAAGTACTGGTATGCTAACCAAATAAACCATGTCAAATGGTCCAGTACACTCTTAGACTCATACAGGTTGGAGTGCGGTGTGAGACAAGGGGGGTTGACGTCCCCACGGCTCTTCAACCTGTATGTAAATGACTTACTGGTGGAGCTTAGCGGCATGCATGTCGGATGTAGGGTAGGTGGTGTTAGTGTAAACAACATAAGCTATGCAGACGACATGGTGCTGCTGGGCCCTACTGCACGGTCTATAGGAGAGATGCTGAGGCGCTGTGAGGTTTATGCGGTTACACACGGATTGTCTGGTCTTTAAGGCCGGTGGTAAATGCCCTGAAACTGAGAGTATACCTGCCATTATGTTGGATGGCTCGAAACTGAATCAGGTGGATTCTTTCAAGTACCTGGGACATTTCCTCACCGCCGACCTTAAGGACAATGTTGACATTGAAAGGGAGCGCAGGGCGCTATCGGTCCGAGGTAATATGCTGGCACGCAGATTCTCCCGATGTGGTGTAGATGTCAAAATTACCCTTTTTAAGGCGTTTTGCCAAAATTTCTACACGGGAAACCTGTGGGTCGCGTATACCAAAAGAGCGATGGACGCTCTGCGCGTCCAGTGTAATAATATTTTTAGGATGCTGTTGCGAAGGCCTCGTTTTTGTAGTGCTTCAGAAATGTTTGTACAGAATCGAACCGATGGCTTTCATGCGGCGTTTCGCAAGAAAACTGCATCTCTACTGAGCAGAGTACGAGATACTAGCAACAGCATCCTCAAAATAATAGGGGAGGATGTTACCCCTCTCCAATTTTGAAAAAGATGGTGAGGACTGTGACATATTAATATGTCACCAGAAATCACAAGTGTCATGTCAGTTTTACTAACAATAGTCGTAAGTCTTTATTGTAATTACTAACCCATTGGATCATAGTTATCTGAAATAAAAATTATTATTATTATTATATTATAATGGGCTCAGCTATGCCGTAGTAGGTAGTCAATAGGACATCGGTATTAAGAATCCGCGATAGTTTAAATAGCGCAAACGCACTGTTACTTAGTTTTTTGCTAATGACCTCTATGTGTGCCTTCCAATTTAGGTTTCGATCCACCGTTAATCTATATAATAATCTATTAGTTAACGAGCAAAAGGATTTAGAGAAAATCAAAGTAGGTATTAACCGCTCAAGGCCCGGTTGTCACACCGGTATGACAGAACAATAGACAATAAATTGGTTCTCACTACGTGGGACTCGAGTAGGTAATTAATATGGCATTTCATGATTTTTGTATAATTTATGCGAAATGTTGATAAGACAAACCCTGTTTGTACAATCCTCTGTGACGTGACCCAAGCGTTCGATTACGTTAGGCATGATATTATTTTAGATAAAATACAGTTCTAGAACTATTTAAATAATAATTGTCAATCATAATAGATGATAGGAAGCAACTCACAGAAATATCTTCAATAAATACAACAAGAACTAAACGTGAAGAAGTATATCGATCACATGAAGGTGTAATCAAATATGGAGTTCCTCAAGGCAGTGTATTGGGCTCTCTACTATTCATATTGGATAATCGGTTGATCAACTTGTGACCCTCTTTGCTGACGACAGCACTATAATAATTAAATGCAATACTAAAGACAAATATAAAAGTGACATTAATAAATCTCTTATTTCAATAATAAAATATTTGGATTATGATAATTTAAGGATAAATCTCAACCAAACTACTATTATGCATTTCAGTCAATGCTTACTAACTTTATCTGATATTACGGTCGAATATTATGACTAAATAATTGATTAAGTTAACACTGCAAAATTCCTCGGTGTTAATAGTTACAACTAACGACGAAAGTTGAATTGGAAAGATAACGTTAAAATTTTAAGTAAAAGAAACTCTTCATATGCCCTACACAAAGTAGTTCCTGTCCTTAACACAGACGCACCGCTAACAGCTTACCACGGCCTAGTTTCATCGCACCTAAGGTATGGAATTATCCTATGTGGCAAGTCCACTGACAAGGATATACCTTTCAAAGCCCAACTACAGCGTATAAGGACGATGTTTAAGTTGGATTCAACTGACAGTTGTTAACCGTATATGTATAACATACTTAACAACTTTACTTTTGTTAATTATAACATACTGACGTTACCGTCTCTGTACATTATTCGAAGTTGTCATTTTTGTAAAATGTAATCAGCAACTATTTCCACGCATGACAGACAAAGTCAGTCGCGTCAGACACGATAACACTAAGCTCTGCTTACATGATTCCAAAAAGGTATTAATGCGGAAAACTAACTTCCTAAGGGATGAAGGGAACCAAACGCACACTTAAAAAAAACGGCTAATATTATATCTACGCATTTAAAAAATATTTACTGGCATTTCATGATTTTTACAATTTAGAATTAGATGAAGTGACAATTTAAGTCAAACATTTTTTTTTATTAATTTAAGTTTGTGTGTCAATTTAATAATGTTTCTATTTTGTTTAATTGCCTACTTATGAATGACTTTATATGTTTTATCTTTACATTTGTATGTCATAAAAGGGTGAACATGACTGATCTTTTCATTTTTGTAGCATTTTCATTTTTATGGGCAACCTGCATGCTTTGCCACTCATACTCATGATTTTACAAATAATGTCTTATAACTTATCTTTCATGGAGGTGATAAAATATCTGCCCACCCATCTGATTTCTTGTATAGTCGAATTGTGGTTCTAATTGGAAAATGATTCTAATAAGACTCATCTGCTATAATATGTTGTACCGTTACACAGGAGCGTTTCAACTGATACATAATTGCACTAATACCTTGTACCTATTGCGCTCGTACCTATTCTTCCCGAAATTACTCTTTTCTTATAGATTTTATTAACATTATCACGCCTTAGTTAAAAGCAGAAATCCTGTGCATGCTTATAATATTTTTGTACACACCAGGGTCTCTTTCAAGAGTATTTGTGTGTAATACGAGGCACGCTACCTACGCTGCTCCCATGTTCTAAACTAGGCCTAATGCAGCTGCCGCTGGACAGGGACCTCTTTCTAGACGCGCCTTGGCGCTGAGATAGGTTAGTCAGCTGCCGTAATCGTATCCATCAGATTCTGAAATAGTCGGCACATATACATATTAGAATTTGTTCTATTTCCCCCCTCTGATTAAAAGAAGGTTGAGCAGCTTGAAAATCCAACCAGATTTTGGAAGTCTTATTGGAATATATGGACATCACAGGTGTAAAGTTCTAATTATAAAAATGTTGACAAGAACTGATTTATCTTGAGTAATAACTAAAGTGCCTTAAATCTGAAGATAATAATATTAAGACAAATGACAAGGCCATGCCGGGTAATAGCGGGTACTAAAGTTTAAAGAAATTATAACTTAACTTCGCAAAAGGAGCCACGTTACAGCTACAGTTCAAGTAGATAGGTGCCAGCCGATTTCAATAAAACTTGAATCCAAGCGCAACGCACAAGCCCAGACCCGACAAATAGTGCAATTACGGTCACGTTAAGTATCCTGGAATTTGAAATGAGCCCACACGAGTATTCTATTCATAAAATAAACCAACTATCACAGTAGCATACACTGAAGAAACAATCAAACCATTACCTTCTTCTCGGTGTGGGAATCGAACCCACTATTTATATTAACACTGTAATCGAAGCACTCATCACCCTTTTAATATTCCAGTGTTGATTTGACTATGCGTAACCAAGCCAAGCACTCTTCACCAAATAAATACATTGTAGGAATCTAACCCACACTATTCAACACTCATCAACCTAGTGTTATATGAAAACGTAGGAATCGAACCTACAATTTGTCGAACAAACTTAGAGTACCAGTCAGACTGTCCAACAAATTATACATTAATTATGATAATGGCCGTGTTTACCTTCGTCGTCCCTTACAACTTATTGCAAAATAAGTATTCTTATTACGTTGTGTTATTATTGTAGTAACCCTTTAATAGCTCGTTCTCGTTGCACTGAAGTGAATCAGCACATTTAATGACGAGAATCCTGGTCACGGCACCACATGTGACTGTTCCTGAAATGCCTAGTCTAATAAAATTTTTGTTTTTCTTAAATATAAGGTATTAGGGTGATTGTCGGCTTTCCCCGAAAGGGAAGGGGCCGTGCCCTGCCATCCGCACGACCCTGTGCGGGAATTTTAGGGACTCTTCAAGGAAACTCCAAAAATGCTAACTTCTAGTCAATAGTGTATTGTCACGAATACGAACAAAGATGAAGTGGTGAACATGACATGAGTAGTGTATTATTGGGCATTCTATACCACTATCGGCAAGTAGCTCGGCGAGTGCGCCTCGCTGCCGATAGTGGTATAGAATGCCCAATAATCGACACTCGACTCGACTCTCCACTCGACCAATAAACTCGAACGAGACAGTTTGTTGCACCGTGTACTTGATTAGGAACGATTTACTCAACCAACGACTAGTAACTTCCATATTATGGCGGGTCAGTATGAACAATCAACTATCAACTCGACTGTAGTGTATACTGTACACGACCAATGATCATGCGAGCTCGCTATCGCTCTGAAAGGTGGTACAGAATGCTCAATAATGAACAATCGACTCGTAACGACCAGTAACGCAAAAGAGGTTGTGGTAAGTTTATAAATGATAGCGTTCTAAATACATTCACTCATTTTCAATTGGTTCATTTCCGACAGTAATCATGAAATTTGTAAAACAACCGCAATCGCTGCATGTTAATACAGTCTGCGATGATATTTGCAAGACAAGTTTTCGTCACGGAGAATTATTGCCTAACTCAGTACGGTGTATTATTTGCGGTCCGTCCAATTGTGGAAAAACGAATTTATTAATTGGTCTTCTAATACACGAAAACGGATTAAGATTTGAAAATGTTTATGTTTATTCAAAAACTCTGCACCAACCTAAGTACATTTTTTTAGAAAGTGTTTTGCAACGGGTGCCTGGTGTTTCCCTCCAGAAATATCAGGGAAATGAGGAAGTACTAAGCGTTCAGGACGCAAAACCCAACTCCGTGATTATTTTTGATGATGTTGCTTGTGAAAATCAGAGTAACATGCGTGATTATTTTGCGATGGGAAGACACAAGTGCATTGATTGTTTCTATCTAAACCAAACGTATAGTAAAATCCCTAAGCAGTTAGTAAGAGACAATGCGAACTTAATCATACTTTTTAAACAAGATGAAATAAATTTACGGCATATTTATGAAGAACATGTCAACACTGATATGTCATGGATTGAATTTCGTGAAATGTGTTCGAAAATATGGAGTGAGCCTTTCAATTATGTAGTAATTAATAAGGATTGCGCCAAAAATAAAGGATGTTACAGAAATAAATTTGACACTTTTGTTGTCTTTGATTAAAAATACTAATATTTAAGACCGGTACCCTCGCGATAATATTATTCTTCAGGCAACGCTTAATCAGTCACGAACTTTTTTTTTTTTATTATTATGGAGAAATCACTGAAAAGACAAATAGTTGAAGCTGCAGAGGCTGTTAAAAAGAAAGTGCGAAAGATGAGAGATGTTGAGAATAACAATCAGCAAGTGCTGGAATCAGTGTTCAAGCCGGTAACAGAACCACTCAACCAAATTGCTAATGACAGTAAGAAGGCTTCTTTCCTGCATAATATAGAAAATGAAGAAACCGATGTTCCGTTTATCGATAAAACTCTGCAAAAAGAAGACCCTATTAGTTCAGAAAGCAATGATAACAACGACAATGAAGACGAATATGAATCTGATATCGAAAGTGATTCTTCGTATAAATCATTAACTGAAAACAACCAGAGATGTGATATGTCATCCTGGTCAGTGTCCTCAGAAGCACTGAAAGATATTCCGTTTGGTGTCCGAGTAGAGAGCGGCAAATTGATGTTAGGTTCTGCGCGTATAACGATCAGCGACGAGTATATCATCGTGGCTGGACGCAAATACCGAAATACGCCTGGTTTAAAACAATTGCTGCTGAAAAAGAACGTAGATTTAAGCATGGTTACAGAGAGTGATATGAAACATTATAAGTCGATGTTACTTGATACAAATGCACATCGACGAGACTATGAACCCAGTAAACCAATAAAAAGTAATAAAGGACAAAAATATTTGCAAATTATAAAGCCTCTGTTCCAACTACGAAGTACAATTCAGGAACACCAATCGAAGGGAAAAGGACTACTACCTTTAACAAAAACGTGGAAGAAAAACGTAGATTTTGTATATTGGGACGATCCCAATGAACTGGTGGATAGATTAAAATTATTGATTGCATCTCGAGATGCTGGTAACACAGGATTAGATAATGAAATTATATCTATCATTGAAGAATTGCGTGAAAGTAAAGTTATAAATTAATAAATATTTTAAAATGTGTTTATTTTATTATTAGCCTCTCGATACAATACACCTTAAACATGAACGTAGACAAATTCGGACACTACATTCACAAAAGAATGCGTTTTGCTGAGTTATTTGAGTTTAATGAGAATGCTCTGTTAAAATTAGAAAACGGAGATTTTGATTTAAAAACTTCAAGACTGAGAGGAATTAGATCTCCAGTAGAAGCAGACGATGCTGTGAACAAGGATTATGTAGATCGATTGAATGCTAACACATTAAAAGAATTAAATAATTTGACTGTGGACAAGGATTATGTAGATCGTTTGAATGCTAATATGTTAAAAGAATTTAATAATATGATTGGATCATTGCGTTCTCAAATCATAAAAGACACAAAGGGTACAGTACAGGCTACTTTAAAAGCAAAGATACCTGAGGTTTTAACTCATTTGCAAGATAAGTTTTATACTAAAGCAGAGGTAGATAAATTACTTCAAAATAAATCTCCATAATGGCAAAACAGCAAATTGTTAATGAACTACACAAAGCAGCAAGAAGAAATTTCCTTCGACGTTCCGTCATTCTAAAAGGGGTCGATGACTTGTGGCAAGCTGATCTAATGGACATGCAAAACCTGAGAAAATATAATAAAGGTCATAATTACATTCTAGTGGTGATTGACTGCTTCTCAAAGTACGCTTGGGCAGAGTCATTAAAATCAAAAAATAAACTCGATGTTACTCATGCATTTAAACGAATACTGATTAACAGCAATCGCAAACCTGTTAATTTACAAACTGATAAGGGAACAGAATTTTATAACAACTCATTTCAAACGCTTATGAAGACGTATAATATTAACCATTACTCAACGTTTTCTAGCAAAAAAGCTTCGATCGTGGAGCGACTGATTAAAACACTTAAAAATAAATTATATAAATATTTTAGTTTGAATGGGAACTATAAATGGTTAGGTATACCATTAGAAGTTACGTTAAAGACTTATAACAACACAAAACATCGTACTATTAAATTTAAGCCAATTGAAGTTAATAAATCTAGTGAGTCAGTTATAAAAGAAAATATTAAAAAAACCTTAAATCATGTAACCATTCGTAGAAAACCTAAGTTCAAAGTAGGTGACTTTGTTCGTATCAGTAAATACAAACACAATTTTGAGAAAGGTTACACACCTAATTGGTCAACTGAAATATTTACTATAAAAAAAATAAATCATACCATACCAGTAACATATCATATACAAGATCAGCGAAAGCAAGCCATATTGGGAACTTTTTACGAGCAAGAACTTCAAAAATCTTACTATCCGGGTATTTATTTGATAGAAAAGGTTTTAAAAAGGAAAGGAACAAAAATGTTTGTGAAATGGTTGGGTCTAAACAACGAAGAAAACAGTTGGATCAACAAAACTGCAATAGTGGAATAAAACAATTATATAACAGTTAATTTTGCATTATTTCTTTCATTACACTTTAGACAATGCAAGGAGGTGAACTTGTTAATACCCTAATTAATAATCTGCCGTTCGAACTTCATTTACCAGGCTACAATTATTGCGGCCCGGGAACAAAACTCCAGAAACGTTTACTACGAGGTGACCGAGGTGTAAATAAGCTAGACGAAGCTTGCATGCATCACGACATTGCATATGCAAACCATACAGACTTACCCAATCGTCACAAAGCTGATTTACAACTACTTAATATGGCTAAACAAAGACTTAAATCGAACGATGCAGGGAAAGGTGAAAAACTTAGTTCGTGGTTAGTGAGCAAAGTTATGAAAGCCAAACTGAAATCTGGTGCCGGCGTTAAAACGTTTAAAAGTTTCGTATCAAAAATAAGAGCGAAGATAAAGAAACTGAAACCAAAGGACAGTAAAACTTTAATTAACGCTGCTTACTCAGCAGCAATAAAAATATTTCCTAACATTCAGAAAATTCGAGTACCACGAGTGATACCCTTACCAAAGACTGGAGGTATTCTACCCTTAATCCCGATTTTTGCGGGCTTATCAGCATTAGGAACTTTAGCTGGTGGTGCGGCTGGTATTGCAAAAACTGTTAACGATTACAAAGCTGGTCAGCAAAATTTACTAGAAACACAACGACATAATAGGGCTATGGAGTCTTTAAAGTTAGGGCAGGGTTTATACATTAAGCCACATAAAAATGGAAAAGGTTTATTCGTGAAATCTTCAAAAAACTGAAAAATAAGCTACCTAATCGTCCTCTAACTAATGTAGACATCCAAAGGTATGCACGCGACATCCCTCACTTTCGGGGAGTGTACATGAGGGATCAATTACCAAGAACGCCAAATCCGATTGAATGTGGTATCGTTAACTTGGACGATTATAAGAACGAAGGGACGCATTGGGTAGCTTATGTAAAAGTAGGCAATTATTGTGAATATTTTGATAGCTTTGGAAATTTGAAGCCTCCAATGGAATTAATACGATATTTTAAGAATTGTAATGTTTTTTATAATTATACAAGATATCAGAAATTCAACACTGTAAATTGTGGACACTTATGTTTAGAATATCTGTGGACTTTTTGGAATAAAAACATATAAAATCTATGATTTTCTTTTATTTCAATCATTTGCAAAATGTCACTCACATTATCGATAACTGGAAACTCGTCAACTTTATCTACTTACTATCCCAACACGTTGCAACTATATGAACAGTATGAGTGTGCCTTATTGCATTTCGCAACATTTAATTCGATTCCAAACATTGACAAAACGAATAATAAATTCTATTATGGTTCTAACGAAGTTATTGAAATACCGGAGGGCACCTATGAATTGCAAGATATTAATGATTATTTAAAATCTGAAATGAAAGATGCCTCAATTAAACTACAGTGCAATAACAATACTTTAAAAGCTGCTGTATATTGTACAAAGGACATAAATTTTAATAAAGAAGGTACTTTCAGGAATTTATTAGGGTTTAATAAACAAATCTTGAAAGCAAATAAATGGCATGAGTCACAGTTGCCGGTCAACATTTTACCTACAACTGTGATCAGGATCGAATGTGATATTGTAAGCGGCTCGTACACAAACGGAGAACCGAGTCATATTATCCACGAATTTGCACTCAACGTTCCTCCCGGATATAGGATTATAGAAATTCCGAAAAACGCGATATACTTTCCAATCAACCAAAACAACATTAGCTGCATACATATCAGGCTGTTAGATATAAATAACCGCTTAATAAACTTGCGCGGTGAAGAAGTGCAGCTGTATTTGCATCTCAGAAGAAAAAAATGATCGACTACAATAAATATGTGCATCAGCAAATCAAAAATATCAGTTCCACTCAAGCTTCCAACCATATAAGAGCTCGCCCTAAGAAGAAAATAAAATTAACTAAAGACAACAAGGCATTTCTCAAAGCGATCGGTTTACTAAAATGAATATCTTAGACGTTTTATCCGCTCCGACTTACGACAACACGGTTGAAGGAATCGAATTTCACTCTTACAAGCCCTA
This sequence comes from Hoplodrina ambigua, assembly GCA_949774945.1. Classification (NCBI taxonomy): domain Eukaryota; kingdom Metazoa; phylum Arthropoda; class Insecta; order Lepidoptera; family Noctuidae; genus Hoplodrina; species Hoplodrina ambigua. Next base: position 17,153,476 of record OX458964.1, read on the forward strand.
CGTAACTAGTTTCAATAGGAACGATGAAATTCGTATACCCATTAACCAGCAAGACTTGTATATACTTCCGTCAGCTAGTACCTTGTATTTGGAAGGGACTGTTATCGTAAGCAAAAAGGATATGAAAGAGAAAGCCACTAGTGTTAATTTTACGAATAATGCTCTACTTTACCTGTTCCAAGATATAAGATACGAGCTAAATGGAGTGGAAATTGATAGAATAAAAAATGCTGGCATAACTACCACCATGAAATCGTTAATATCAATGAGTGAAAATGAGTCAAAGATATCTAATGCATGGGGCTGGAATATCGATGGCATAAAAAATATAAATGGGGGTAGTTTTTCCGCGTCTATACCACTCAGTAACATCATCGGTTTCGCTGAAGATTTCAAGAAAGTCGTGATAAATTGTAGGCACGAACTGATATTGCTACGAAGTAATACTAACCTGAATGCGGTCAAACTTAACACCGGTGAATTTGTAGAAGACGTTCAAATAAATAAAATCATCTGGCGTGTACCGCATGTTAAAGTGTCCGACAAAGAGAAAATAAGTTTACTCAAACTGTTAGAAAAAGATCGACCACTCCAGATGATATTCAGAAATTGGGATCTCTACGAATATCCAGCTTTACCTAAAACTACAAAACATACCTGGTCCATCAAAACTTCCTCGCAAATAGAGAAACCTAGATACATAATTATGGGCCTACAAACAAATAGAAAAAACAATTCAAGTTCTGATATGTCTCAGTTCGATCACTGCCATGTTCGTGATGTTAGAGTATACCTAAATTCAACTTACTTCCCCTATGAAAACCTAAATATCAGTTTCGCGAATAACAGAATCGCTTTATTATACGAGCAATACATTCGATTTCAACAGTCTTATTACGGACGTCGCCCGGAACCCTTATTAAGTGAAAAACAATTTAAAGATTTGGCGCCGCTCTTTATCATAGATTGCTCTAGACAAGCCGATAATGTAAAGACAGGTCCTATTGTGGATGTACGAGTGGAAATAGAGAGTGATTCGGACATACCAGATCAAACTTCTGCATATTGTCTTTTATTGAACGACTGCATAATTGAGTATAAGCCTCTAAGTAATACTGTGAGAAAAATATCATGAATCCGAATACTATCATATTAGATGTTCAAGGGTTTAAAGACCTGTACAATAATTTTATAATAAAAGAATTAGCTTTTGCTAGTCGTGATTATACTCAAACATTTTTAATAAAACCACCATACTTGTTTAAATACTTAACAAGTGATGAAAAGAAGCAGGTTAAATGGTTGGAAAGAAATAGGGGAATTTATTGGAATGAAGGTTATATTGACTACAGAGAATTTCGACGTATAATCGTTCCATATCTAGAAAATAAGGAAATCATTGTAAATGGTTTGGAGAAGGTGAATTGGATAAAGGATCTTTGTATGAATTGTAAAGTATTAGACCTTGGTAAAGAACAATGTCCTAATTTCTCTGTTTTGCATAAAACATACTGTGAAGGAAGATCTAATTTTAATTGTAATAAACATCTGAAGCATTGTGCGCTTAAAAATGTGCTTTGTTTAAGGAAGTATTTAGAATGGGCATAAAATGTATGCACTAATGTGTGTAATGTAGATTATTAGTTTTTAGGTTTGTTAAATAAAAATCAAAATAAGTTATACATGCTTTTATTTTGCTAAACACTCCCCACACTTCTCCAAATAACTTAACACTACACGCAATTGAATAGAAATATCTTAATAAAATTATAGACATTAATTTACACAAACGATTATTAAAAGTCAGTATCTATTAAAGATTTCGATATTTTCTTAACTAAAGACTCAGTTTCGTCCATAACACTGTCGATAGCATCTTGAACAATATATTGTGCGTTTATAATAACGTTCTCACTGTCACTATCACTGTCTATGGTTTGAGGATTGTTATTACATAGATCTATGACTGAAATTTTTATTAATTTAATCCCTCTTCGCTGTAGTCGACTCATCACGTAGGATTTGGTTGGTTTTAGTTTTTTCGACTTTTCCCTGTATCGTTGTTTTGGTTTTTTATCTTTTGTGACTGGTTTGCTGTGCTCGGGTTCGCTGCGAAACATCTCAGAGAATCCTTCGTAAGGATCCTGGGCATACTGGCTGAACATGATCTCGGATTCAGACATCTGAAACAAAATATAAAACAATTATACCACTATTGCTTTAGTATAGCGCTCTAAAGCGTTATAATTGGGTTTTCCATGGAGTTCACTATATTCCTTTATTATATTGATTATTCACACTACCGCGATCACAATTGTTAGTTACAAAAAAAAAATATACTCACCGACATGATTACTTTTGCTGAAGGTTAAAAAAATATATGAAACAGGTGTTCGCGATGAATAATATTTCGTTAATGATTGCAAAATAATTAAATACCGTGTAATAATTAATTACATGTCATCTAAGCATTTGTGTCTCCATGCTAAGGCCAATGAACTGCAACGTAGACAATAATTATACAATGAAGAATAGTGCCTTGTAAGCGTGTTACTTAATCGTAAACGTTCAAAAATCAACCTTACGATGCAAGGTATCTAGGTGCATAGTGCAACTGAAATCATTGCAATCGGTATTTACTTCATTTACCGATTGAAAAAAGAGTGTAATTATATTTTAAAGTAAATAGAATTTCATAAATGAAACAAGTCAATGGTTACAATAATTCCAATTTTATTTAATTTTTGTATAATAGTTATTAACATTTATTATTTTCTAAAACTAAACTTATTACATGAGTAGCCTTAGATAATTACGTAACACTAAACTTAAATTATGATCAGAGTAATTCATTCTTAAAAATAAACGCATGACCCCAAGCTCGAGTTGAAATTTGATCTACAGATATCGATCGTTTGTCATCATTTCTAGATAAAGCAACTTTGTTGACAGTACGAGTAAATATTTCGTGTTTTATCGATTTAAACATATAATTTTTTCTCCGGATTACTCCGCCATTAAATAAAATGGTTTCATAGTCTGATAAGTTTAAATCCCTGACCACGCTTGCTTTCACCCCTTTTGCTTTTTTAATAATATTATTAGGGGTTTTTATAGAGTAAAGTTTCGATCTCAAGCCAACAAAATCAGATATATATTTTCCTCCCATTTCATCTTTAAAGAGACCGGGTACCTTTTTATTTTTTAGCGGTATCTGTAAATCATTTGCGGCTTCATAGTTACTGCTGTCAAAATATTGTAAAAAATTATATTTCAAATCATGGTAAAAATCGTTAGTGTCTATTTTATAAACAAAGGAATCGGTATCTGTGTAACATAGCTGCAGTCGATCTTTATAAAAAGGCTTAACAATATCGTAATGAAAGTAATACATGTGTGCTTTTGAAAGTTCCAACACAGTGAAACCTATGTAGATAGGCTTATCTAAAATAATTTGATCAGGTTTCATTTGTATCGCAACTAAGTTTTCAGATAAAATAGATGCACTGTGGAAATAGGGGTTGGCTATAAGTTTCTCAGCGGATATAAATTTCTTAGTTCGATTGGACTGATCGCACCATTGATTAACTAAATGCACGGTTACTCTATTTTCAGTATTTTCTAATGTCTTTCCAAAAACACTGTTATTTAATAACTTAAAAAAGTCTTGTTCGAAGGAACTTTTTGCTTTTTGTCTTAATTGAGTATTTAACTCTATGTATTGTTTTAAATATGGAGCCTGTCTAAAAGTAATAGCTCTATGAATTTTACGCAAAATTAAACCATGTTCCAAACATTTTTTTAAATGAACGTAATGAATCACATAGTTGTACTTATTATACAAATTTGCTATGAGTTTCTTGGTTTTACCTCCCGGGGGTACACATTTTTCAGGACAAAATGGTAAGTCATTATGATGATTATGTAAATTTTCGGGATACAATAGATCGACTTCTAATATGAAGCCCCATTTTGCGTTATCTTCTATAGCGCTAACATCAAAATTAGCTAATTCGTTATCACCTAAAAATCTGAAACTAGAGTATGGTAAATACTGACACATGCTGAAACCGTAAAGATTATTACAATCTAAGTATACTATGAAACTCTCAGGTTGTGATGGATTATATTCAGGCATGTACTTGTGATTAGCTCTAGCATGCCGATGGGAACACATGCACAAACCACCGCGTATACCGCTTTGTATCATTCTGACGATAGCTAAGTCCGACACTAGCTCTAACTGAACGCCTGTTTTTAGCAACATCGCATCGAAAGATAAACTGGGTGCAGTAATGTAAAACGCGGGGTCAAGACTGTAATATTGTTTACAGGTTTTCCGAAAATTTTGGAATATGTCTGTTAACAAAAGCACATCCGTTTTTAAGTATAGATCCGTATACTCGCCTAGGTTATTAATATTGAATTCAGCCCAAACAGCCTGCGCGTGATTATAATCTTCATCACTAATGACTTCGTTAGTCAAAGAATTATAAAAATTATCCTTAGACGGCAAAAATGTTTGATCGTAACATCCCCAAGTGGTCATGTAATCATATGGATAAACACCTTTTCTTCTCAATAAATTAAACTGTCTTTCTTTAGAAAAATGAGACCGTAGATTAACGAAATCTTCCACCTGCAATGTTTTAGCGAGCTTGTCTAAACTTGTTCCCAAAAAGTTGAAGGAATCTAAAAACCTTATACAAATGTACTCGTTATCGGCAATAGGAATAAATTTAGTAAATGCTACATATTTTTCTTTAGTCTTGGGGATTATTTTAATTGAACCTGGAATTTCACCTAACTTTTTTATAAATAAATGACAATCGTATCCGGATAAGTTGTGAAAAAATATTGGAATAAATTTTGGTACTTTATGCTGTAAATTACAGTGTCGATGTGCTGCACCTCGATATAGACCTGTTATATGACAATGATCTCTTACTTTATCGGTTAAGAGTAAATTGTCGCAAATATGACACTTAACGGCACGTTTAAAATCACGAGAATTTTCATCAGTGAATATCATAGGCTCGCTTTTGGATATAATTTTATGTAATTGTTTTACATCCTCAGTAAGAAAATGTATAAATTTCGAAACACAATCATTACCCCGATAACTTCTATAGCCCTCAACGGTGGCATTTTTATTTGATGACACGACATTGTAAGCGAACGCCGCTGGCACGTGGCGTTTTAAGTATGACGTGTTAGCGGTGTTGAATTCAGCGCCGGAAATTGGTTCAAGTAACGTTTCAAAGTCGGCATATATGACGAATGGAATATTTTGTTTTCTATCATAATTTTTAAATTTTAAAAATGACCCTTTTTCCGGTAAAACAGTGACAATCCCCCCACACAAGTGGGATTCAATTTGACTAAGCGTTGGAAAAAACAATAAACATGTTTCACAGAAATATAGTTTACCATGATGTTTGGTCATCTGATTTCTAACTAAACGAGATAAATCTTTGATGAGACAGTAATGAGAATTATTATTATTTTCTAAAAACAGTAGATGGATACTTTTATTAGACTTGTCATTCAGCGTTGTATACAATGGCCCAATAATTGTTTTCTCATTTTTTAAACCATATACAAATATATTGAGAGAAGGATTATTTCTCTCAAAGATAGCTATGTCCGAGAATGTAATTGGAAATGTTAAATTATTAACATTCAAAACTTCCTGAAAGTATGGATAAGACGAAATCCTATCGGGATGTCTGTTTGTGGGGTACAATGCCGCCACAACACACCACAAAAAGCAATACTCATCATTGTTTCGAATATTCAAACAAGCTCTTTTAGCCTTTATGGATTTCGGCAAAGTTAAAAATTTAGATCCGCTGAGTGGTTGATATTTATTAATATTTAATTCTAAATGTGAATTACTTAAAAATGTCCAACCACTATCTCTTTCCTCAAATTCTTCAATTTTTTTTAGTAGTACATTAACAGCTGATTTGTAAGTAGAATCAAAATCGTAATTAATTAGTGTAATAAAATTTTTTGTTCGGAATGATTTTATTTCTTGTTGATCATTTTTAAACATGAGAAAGGAAGCAAACAGTTCGAAGTTTATTTTGACAGAGGTGTGTTTCTGTATTGAACTATCTATTAAATGTTTAATTTGTGGACTAATACTATTGAGGAACATTTCAGGAAAACTATGTATTTGTTCGCCTGTCGCTGTGATTTTATAACTTTTGATTCGTTCTTTAAAAGAAGAATTAATAATTGCCACATTATCATAAATAGGAGTTGAACTATTGTTTTTATGTACATTGCTACGTAAATGACCAGACCATCGGCGATTATCTACAAATACTTTGCAATCAGAACAGTGAGGCATTATGTTATTGTTGAAATCACTAACAAAAAGGAATACTAACAATTTCAATAAAATTAGATTAGATAATACTTACAACTATTATTCACGATCTTAGGTATACCAGTAACAAAATATTTTATATAGGTAGTACAACTTGATCAGGACTATTTTATGTTCGTTCCAAGATCCCTTGTGTAATTTCTTCTCAGGTAAGTCGGTAATTATGTTTAGGCAGAATGTTTCTGAAATAATAAAAAATTGGGTGCATTAGACACATAATTTAATTAGATAGATAATAGTATAATCTGGAGAGAAAAATAAAGATAATAATTACCTGCAAAATGTAAAATGATTTATACACAGGAATGTGTATCTACGTGATCCAAATATGGAGATATATTTCAGGTAATTAAATAATTCTTCACAGACCAGTCGGCAATTAATATTTTGTTTAGGCAGAATGTATCTGAAATAAAAAAAAAAAATGATTATTAGGTACCGATAAAGAATCAGACATATAATTGTAAATTCTGGGTTGAAAAAGAGTCATACTATTATGTTAATTGAAATTAAAAAAATATATTTGATAATTACCTGTACAATATGAAATGATCTGCTTTATCCAAACAGGTGTATTTCAGGCCCCCCACGATATACCGAACAGCGTTACTCCTGATGAAATCGTTCGTATGTACTTTCTGGTGTGTGATCAATAAAATATTTATTTTTAATAACTGACTTAATTTTTCGGTGACAGTTTAGAAAGGTGCTCACTCCGAGAGACCTTTGAAGTAATAAATAATATTTTAAATTATATTTTTTGCCTAAAAGTATTTCATCATAAAATTTGTTATTGCGCAATTGTTACACGTGTGCTTAACCTAATTATTTATTTCACATTCACAATAATCAGCTATTTTAGTTAGGGTTGACAATAACTTAGTATCATTCTATGTATCAGCAAAATACAAAATTTACACAATGCATTATTACGATTAAAATATATCATAGCGTATCGACAGATACGGATTTCCATGGTTTGACTCATGGCTGTTAGTGTAGTTATGAGAACTATATTATGTATTTATTTCAGGAAGTCTAGAAAAAGAAGGTTGACGGCAATAAGTTCATATTTTCTACACAAGACCTAACGTAGATGATAAAATAAGTACCTACCTTAGAAATATTTATTTACTTCTATAAAATAATTACATCAATGTAGTGTAACGATTCCGTGCTCGCTATCATTTAGTCAGCCCTGGCTAATTTCGCTGCATCGACATTTGATGCAGCATAAAATTTTCCTTCGTCTACATTTTACGTGCATGTATAATCCGACTACAGAAAAAGTTACTTCAACACAACAATGCTAAATTGATTGAAGTGTTTTTAACATGCTTTACTTATAATTTGATTTTTACTTATAAGCTACAAGTATTCGGTACAAAGTATTCGCAGTCTGCAAGTGCAACGAAGTGCTCTGTTATCATCGGTATACAAACAGTCCGTGTTGTCTACAAATATCAGCGACGACATTGTCGATAGCCACCCGCTGCCGCCATCACCAACCAAGTCATCAAACCGAGTGGAACTTCTGATTGAAAAATGTAAGTCTTATAAAATATTCTGTTCGTTGTCATGGCTCACACTTGTGATCCGCTTGTAATTTACAGTTATTTTTGTGTGTGGGCGTGTTACTTCACAGATCACCCGAGCTGCTCATAGTATGTCGAGGTCGATCCCTCGAAGGAGTCATTATTTTTCATCCAGTCTTCTGTGCTTTGAACAGCATGTAAAGCCATCGATCCTGCACCCAATCTCTCTATGGGTTTGCTATCCCATGGGCATGTAGGAGAACCAATGTTTGCGCACACACTTGTGTTGACACTACTCCATTGAGATAATTAATAATAATTATGTGACTAAATTTTCCCTATCTTTATTTCAGGTCAGACTCTGAGTGTGATTACTCGCAAGCATCGGTCACCGGGCAAAAAGTGAAGTGCAGCCGCAAACCGTCTGCAGACAGCAATGGGAAACGCAAGATGCAGTCACAATCAACAACCGTAGCTCGTGCCAGGTAAATTAATTATCTACTTACTCTAGCCACATATCTACTGACTAAATTATAATCGTGCAATTACTATTACATATTATTTTAAAACAAGTGCAGGTTCACTTGGTTATTGTTTGAATCGATGGATTGATTTAATCGATTACAGTATTGATCAAAGCCGAGTCAGTTGTTATATTTGTTACAGCAGAAGGTTTTTCTTGGCGTATGCATCTCTCGTTCTAAACATTAACTAATTACAGTTTCTGTTATTGTTTCAGTAAAAAAGTGAATACTGGCATCGACATATTCGGCATCAGTAACAACCGCGACATCCCACACAAAGAAGATGCATCAGATCACCTAACTTCATTCTTTGTGAACCGGGTAGCCAGCGGCTGCGAGCGCCGAGCAACGAGCACCGACGGAGAGTACTACATCGACTGCAAGGTGTACAAGGCTGACGACGCTCGCCTTACCGACTCCGCCGAGCTGTGGAAGAAGGCGCTCGTCCGAATCAAGTTCCAGACTGACGCGGATTCTCCTCAGTGGCGAAAATTACAAGAGCTCGTGCGTGCGGCTGATATCTTGTTTCCAGGCAAACCAACATTTTATGATAATTAAACCAAATACCGTACCTTACAGTTGTTTTTTATTTACAATAATAACCCGTTAACGCTTTTTTCACTAGGTACTTGTAATTTCGTTGGTTTGTTACAATCATCAACTCGTTCACCATTCTATGTTAACAGTAAATGCAACTCGAGTGACCGGTTAAGTGCAGTGGTAAGTAAATGGTTGATTGTTCATCGTGCTCCGAAACGCGGCATACTGACCAGCCGTATGGAAGATAGTGGTAAGGAGCAAGTTACTAGTCATTGGTCGAGTAAATCGTTCCTAATCAAGTACACGGTACAACAAACTGTCTCGTTCGAGTTTATCGGTCGAGTGGAGAGTCGAGTCGAGTGTCGATTATTGGGCATTCTATACCACTATCGGCAGCGAGGCGCACTCGCCGAGCTACTTGCCGATAGTGGTATAGAATGCCCAATAATACACTACTGACATGCAAATATATACAGAGATCCTGTTAACTACTTAAAAGCTAATTACATGCACTGTTGATGTGCTCATTAAAATCGAGCAGGCGTTGGGCTCGAACATGCCTCCGGACGTTGAAAGCAGCAGAGGCGTTTCAACCAGACGCAGCATCAACGGGCAGTGGGCAGATTCTGTTGAACGCTCTTCTGATAACACAAGTTGAAGTTTTGATGTCTGCCACATGAACAATTCCATCTGACCCTGGATGGACGGCGACGATTCTCCCGAGCCTCCACTTAAGAGGAGGAAGATGGTCCTCCTTTACAATGACCAAGGAACCTAACTTTAGTTGGTCCTTGCACGTATTTCACTTGGTTCTTTTTTGGAGTTCAGACACGAACTCCTTGCTCCAACGAGTCCAAAAGTGCTGGCGTAGCTACTCAATTCGTTGGAAGCGAGACAACGAAGAAGTGGAGTAGTCCTGAAGGTCTTGCTGAGGCAGTGACGTCAACGGCCGGCCAACAAGAAAATGACCCGGAGTCAGTGGGGTGCAGTCCGCTGGATCAGATGATAATGGAGTCAGTGGACGTGAATTCAGAATCGCCTCAATCTGGACTAACGTGGTGTTAAGCTCTTCAATAGTTAGGTGACAATTTCCCAACACTCGCCTGAGATGATATTTGGTCGACTTAACACCCGCTTCCCAGAGTCCGCCAAAATGAGGGGTATACGCGGGAATAAAATGGCAATTAATTCTGTCATTAGCCAATTGTTCGCTCAAGAAACTGCAATTAGATTTAAGGAACTTCGAAAGTTCGTTACAGGCACCGACGAAAGAGGTACCGTTGTCGGAGTAGATGTCACTAGGTTTTCCCCGTCGCGAGATAAATAGCTAGCAACAAGTATTTATTGGCTTTATCTAGATAAAGCCAATAAATACTTGTTGCTAGTTAAGTCACTCACCAGCTCCAAGTGAATAGCCTTGGTGGTAAAACTCACAAAAATAGCAATATATATACACTTTTACCAACCTACATCCGCGACCTTGCCTACTAGCAGCCATGATGGGACCAGCATAGTCCACACCAGTGCTTTCAAAAGGATAACCGCCTGGAAGGAGACGCTGCTGCGGCAAATTACTTATTAAAGGAGAAACCGTTCTACCCGACATGCGACAACAACGCACGCAACTACGATAACAACTCTTAGCTAGGCGTCGTCCGCCTATGGGCCAGTATGAATCCCTGATCGAGGCCAGCAATAGCTGAGGGCCTGCATGCATCAACTTTACATGTTCATATTCAAAGAGTAATTCAGTAAATTTGTGAGTGGACTGTAAAAGAATAGGGTGCTTTTTATCAAAAGAAAAAATCCAATTTGCTAGACGTCCTCCAACGCGCATTATTTTATTATTATCTAAGAATACGTTGAATTTTATAAGGGCGCTTTTAACAGGCAATTTCTGATTATTTACTAGTAATTTATATTCAGGAAAAGACTCAATTTGGCTTATAATAAGACTAACATTTAATGCATTCTGTAACTCTGTTTGTGATAGAAATTTAGTTATCGGAGAGATTTTTCTACACAGTTTTATAAACCTTAAAACGGTTGCTACACTATAAGCTTAAATAACTTGAAAACCGGTTAAAATCTATAATTGTATCACAACGACTATTATTATTGACACTTAATATTATTATTGGGGCTTAATGCAAGAGGTCGAGTTTCAGGCAACTCGTCTGGCTCGAGTGATTTACGTCGAGAAGGCCAATGAGACTGAACTTGCCTTAAAAAACTGGGACCACTCCACCACAAGTCCAACGATTGCAGAAGACTAACATCCACACCGCGAGATATTAGGCCTGCAGGGTTCTTGTTGGTTGGGATGTGTCGCCAAGTACAGTGTCCCGCCTTATCCAGAACTTCAGCAACGCGATTGCGCACAAACGGCTGAAGCTTGCAAGGTAACATCTGCAACCACCCCAACACAACGGTGGAGTCAGTCCAGCAATAAATATGACTGAACTTTAGTCGCAGAGAGCTCACAACCTTTTCGCATAAACGAGCTCCTATTACGGCGCCACACAATTCCAGTCTTGGAATGGTGGTCGGCTTAAGCGGCGCCACCCGACTTTTAGCGGCTAGCAACCGAACCATGTATTCACCCTGATCATTGGCACTGCGAACATAAACGCACGCGCCATACGCACGCTCAGATGCGTCTGTGAACACATGTAGTTCCAGTGTAGTGTATGCGTAACATAAAACCAGTCGTGGAACACGAAAATTATTTATAAGCGGCAATGCCTTGACAATAACATTCCAACAAGCATTAAGTGAAGGCGCTAGTGGCTCATCCCATGACAGCTTATCTAACCACATGCGTTGTAAAAACATTTTCATTGTGACTACGCAAGGAGATAAAAGTCCGAGAGGGTCAAAAATACGTGCAATGGCAGAAAGTATGTCACGCTTTGTCACAGAATCTTTAGGAAGTGACTTGAAAACCCAAATTCATCGGAATTTGAATAACAATCAAGCCCTAACAACTTATTGGGTTCATTAGATCCCTTATCTAAATCTAATGACAAATGAGAATCTCCGGTAACTAATTCAAGGACGTTAGACCTCCATTTTCTAAGTGGCATGCAAGCAGATGCTAGTGCGCTAATGACCTCAGTGCGAATAAACATAACCTCATTTACATCATCAGCTCCAGTCAAAAGATCGTCGACGTAGAAGTCGTGCTTGATGACGTCAGCAATCTTATCTCTCCTACCTGGGAAAGAATCACCTCCAGAATACGAAGGGGTATGGGTACTATTATTTTGATAATCTATCGCTAATTGCTTAAGGCAACGCGTGGCAAGAAATGGTGCACTAGCCGTGCCATATGTGACGGTGTTCAACTTATAAACTTTGACCGGATCGCATACATTATCACGCCACAGAACCTGTTGCAGGTACCTATCGGATGGGTGGACGTATATACATCTATACATCTTCGCGACGTCAGCTGACAAGACAAACTTATGTTGTCGAAACCGAAGAAGTATAGATATTAGATCGTCCTGCACTGTGGGACCCACCATCTGCACATCATTAAAGGATACTCCTGACGAAGTAGCACAACTTGCATTAAAGACTACCCGGAGTTTGGTAGTAGTGCTACATTCACGAAGTACCCCGTGGTGTGGTATGTAGTATCCATTGGGCTTGTCACTATCCTTAGTTTCGGTCATATGTCCTAACGTCTCATATTCAGACATGAAGTCGCGATATAGCATACCGAACTCAGGCTTAGACTTCAGTCTGCGTTCTAGAGAAAATAGGCACTTAGAAGCCCTTTGAAAAGGTTCTCCTAAAATAGAAGGGTTACAAGGAATACGAACACAAAAATGACCATCCTCTAATAGGGTCGTATTCTTAACAAAATGTTCCTCGCATACCTTCTCCTCAGGTAAATAATGTGAGGATTTTGAGGTAATCTCTTCCAGATTCCAAAATTTTGCTAACTCCGTGTGAATTTTATTTAAATCACGGTTATTAGTAGAATCGATTTCAGTAAAATTACATAAAATATCGTTCGATATTACCTTATCATTATTGAAGGTAACAGGGCCTGAAACAATCCAGCCTAACAATGTTTCACACAATACTGGTTTACCTACGCCTAGTCGAAGTTTCTGTGAACCAACCAAATCCCAGAAGAGATCAGCACCTATTAGGACATCTACTTCTGAAGGCTTATAAAAAGTGGGGTCAGCTAAACAGATATTATCTGGAATATTTAAGTCTGAAATGTCGACTTCACGACAAGGCACAACAGTCGTTAATGATGGCAAAACGAAACAATAAAACTTGGCAGTATAATTATTATTTAATGACGTCATTTTAACATGACACGTTTTACCTACGCGAGAACTTACGTTATTTATGCCATAGACGGAACCATTTATTTGACTAGTATTTAAGTTAAGCCGTCTACATAATCGTTCCGTAATAAAACACAATGTGCTACCGCTATCAATCAGGGCTCGCACAATATGCTCACGATCATCCTGATCACATAACTTGATAAGGGCGGTGGACAATAACACGCCGCGTTGTTTACGCTCACCACAAGACGAACTCAGATCCGCAGACAACGTAACATTATTTGCACTTGCATCAGTGCTAGCCACGGCGTCTGTGCGTGATGACGTTGGTATGTTATGAGACGAGCTAGTTTGTTAGTTGTTGTCATTACTCATAGAATTCGTAGTTCCCTTTATTTTCTGACGAATGTATCAATACGTTATGACGGCGCTTGCATATCTTGCATCCCGGCTTTTTGCATCGGTTAGCAAAGTGACCTGCACGAAAACAATTATAGCACACTTTATAATTAGGTATCAATTTAACTCGAGCGTCTACATTTAGTGACAGAAATTGTGAACAACTACTAAGAACATGATCACCGTTACAGTGCGGACATAACTTGTTTAATTCAGTAGCGGAATTATCAGTACCTCGTGATGCAACCACAGACTTCACCTTGTTAGAATTAGAACTAGGCCTAGCGGGAGCGGAATTATTGCTATTACGTGTAATTTCCAATGTTTCTAACAATTCAGCGCGAGAGCGAATGAATTGAATGAACGCATTAAATGTTATCGTGCTATCTTTATCGATATGAACTTTATGCTACTCCCATTCACGATACGTTACCTGATCTAGTTTCCTAGCCACGATGTAAATTAATAAAATGTCCCAATACTTGATAGGCTCACCTAATGATTCTAACGCACGGAGATTTTTATTTAGTTGGTCGATCAAACCTTTCAACGCAACACAGGACTCCTTTCCAATACTATTTAAGTTAAACAAGGATGACAAATGATTTTGAACTAACAATGTTTTATTATCGAAACGATCACAAACAAGCTTCCAAGCTATATCGTAATTACTTGCAGAAAACTCAAATGCTTGAATTACAACAGCAGCAGATCCCTCCAAAGAGGCTCGCAGATAATGGAATTTGTTTATTTGATCGATTTCATCATACTGTGAATGAGGCTGGTAAAAGTGTCACGAAACTCCAACCAATTACTATAACTCCCATTAAACTTAGGTAGCTGTATGGTTGGCAACTTAACAGGCTTACGTTGACTGATACGAGTACACTTGTCGCTAGTCATTGACTCATTATCATTATTGTACTTACATAACAACTCCTGCGACCTAGACAGTGCTTTGTAGTATAGTGACTCAAATTCAGCACGCTCCGAAAATTGACCTTTTGACATCCTCTACCAGACATTCTGATCGCAACTGTACCTCATCGTACTGCTCGTACAAAGCCTCGATCCTTCCCATTTGTAACTGCAATTCCTTGACCTCACAACTGGTAAATTCCTTGTCACTGTATGTATCAAGGAAATTAATGAATGCAGTTAAGCGTCCCTTGTAGCTTCCTCGCTTCTTAACTAGTTCTCTTTCTTCGGACATACTGGGAATCGAGTGTTATCAACCTGGAATTTTATATAATAACAACTTAGGTGTGATTTATACAAATTGATAACTTAATTTAAGTACGATAGCTACTATGGTTAACGATTTAACTAGCAATGTAAATAGTCACTACTTATGATGTACGCTACTCTGTAAATAATGTAAATACAATTTCTATTTAATACAAAGAAATTCATCAAACCTAAATACTTAATGACGTAATGTCGGAATTTAAAAGCGATACACTAAATAACTTATTAAAATGACTAGTACGGTTTAATTTAACTAAACAAAGGCAAAATAAGCGTTGTAATCTATTCAACACCAACAATATAAACAACACCTAGGTACCTATGCACTAATTACTATTTAAAACTATGAATATTTCACTTATGATGTACGCTACTCTGTAAATAATGTAAATACAATTTCTATTTAATACAAAGAAATTCATCAAACCTAAATACTTAATGACGTAATGTCGGAATTTAAAAGCGATACACTAAATAACTTATTAAAATGACTAGTACGGTTTAATTTAACTAAACAAAGGCAAAATAAGCCTTATAATCTATTCAACACCAACAATATTAACAACACCTAGGTACTAATTACTATTTAAAACTATGAATATTTCACTGAAATGCAATTATACCATTGTAAATGTAGCAAAATATCTACTGTACCTTTAACTTTAATAAATAAAAGTACATATAATCGTATTTGCAAATAATTATCAACAAAGAAAATTATAAGGAACTATTCACATGGCAAATAGGTAAAGGTACGTCACACATATATTCAGGTAAAACACTAACCTTATTAATTAGAATCCTTAAAAATACCTGAACGAGTGTTGGGTGATGATATTCAACGTTAAATAAACTTAAGGGCCCTCGCCCACGGGCGACTTTTTGTAGCGATGGAGTCGCGATGCTCTCGCGCGTAGCATCGATACAGACGCGAAACAGTCGCTAGCTGTGTGCCCGCGCCCACGGGACCAGATTCAGTCGCGATGCAAACGCGATTCGGTCGCGATGCAGTTACGATACAAAAATACCTTGGATCAGTACAGTTGCAAGATGGACTCCGTTGAGGCAACATTAGTCACGTTGTCTTTGGTGCTGCTTTTACGTAAGCAGCCGAAGCGTAGGCAACGGAAGCAGCGTCAATATTGGATGCATCCATTTAATACCCAGAGATTACTTTGTGGACATCATCAAAAATTATGATCTTAAATTCAAAAGTTGTTATAGAATGTTATGACATTCTATAACAACTTTCGACGTTTTGTGAATTGCTTTCCATTGTAAAACCAGAGTTGACACGCAGAAATACAATGATGAGACAATGTATATCAGCTGAAGAACGACTAACCATAACTTTAAGGTAAGAAAAACCAAATATTATATTAATTATCTTTTAATGGTTCATTCAATGGCACAGTGGTACTGAAAGTTGTATTATATAATGTAATATGTGGTGTTGTCCACATTAAAAAAAAAAAAATGTTAAACAGGTTTGTAATTTCTTAATTTTTACTTTACGGTGAATATAGATTTGTGATAATAGAATCTTGTGTAGAATCATCATTAATATAATTATATTCATCATCATTATATTGCAACGAAGCTGCAGTATTGATGTTGGTACTAGCAGGCGTTGGCAGCGTGTTGTTGTTACTTATTAGTTGCGATTGCGACACGCTACTTTCAATACTTGTACGAGCTGTTGTGTCGTAGCTTTGATATCCAGACTGATATCCATAGTGACTGACGTATGCAGACGTCTGTGCCCTATTGTTATATTTGCGAAGCAAATTTATCATTTCGGCTTTTGCATCGAGTTTATATTCTTCCTTTATAGAATGAAAATGTGGAAAAAGAGAAAGTAAAAAATGTTGAGCTGGATGTTGAATGGTTGGCGTGACTTTGTTCAATTTTTCAGTCAGAATTTCGTATAATTTGTTTTGTGCATCATCACTTGTTTTAAGCTTCTTTGATTTTGGCATTACAAAAGATTCCAAACAATCTTCGGAATCGGTTCCCTCAGTAACTGTAGGTCAACTTGGCGGTCTGATTTCGGTCAAAGGTTGTAAAAATGACAATAATTTATAGTGCACATATTGTTTTCTCGGTTTAGCCCCGGACCCACTAGAACAGTTCTTTTCCTTTGCCCGTTCTCTGTTGTAGGAATCTTTTAAACTTTTCCATTTTTTCTGGAGTTTCACAGCTGAAAAAATATATACAAGTTTAATCAACAGGACCTCATTTGATGAAAGTAACAAACTACAACTGTAAAGTGCCAACACAGTTATATCAGCCAATCGCGTTGCAGGACCGCACGACGTGATTGGCTGATATGACAGTATTGCCACTTTACACTTGTAGTTTTGTAGCATGTTACTTTCGTGAAATTAGACCCAGGCCATAAATATAATGTAATCTTTAGTAATTTATATTCTTTTTCAGGTACTTAGCAATTGGATGTAATTTCACAGATCTTCATATATATTTTAAATGTGGAAATACTACTGCACGTAGAATTGTTAAAGAAACCGTAGAAGTAATATGGAATAAATTAAAAGTCATATCCATGCCAGAACCAACAGAAGAATCACATTTAAAAACCGCTGAAGGGTTTATGAAACATGCAAATTTTCCTAACATAATTGGAGCAATAGATGGAAAACATATAAGAATTATAAAACCATGTCATACCAGCTCAGAATATTACAATTACAAACATTTTTTTTTTCCATCGTGTTGCTAGCAATATGTGACGCTAATTATAATTTCATAGCTATCGATGTCGGATGCTATGGAAAGAGCTCCGATTCAACAATACATGACAGCAGCGAATGGGTTAAAAAAATACGAGAAGGAAATTTTAAAATACCTCAACCGAGACCTATATGTAACAATGGAATACCTATACCGTTTTCATTTATTGGCGATGAAGGATTTGCCTTATCCGAACACTTGCAAAGACCATACGCTGGTTAACATTTACCACGAAATAAGAGTCAATATGACACGCGCAAGGCGTTATATTGAATGTACGTTTGGTATATTGAGTAACAAATTTAAAATTTTCAACAGGCCCATAAACGTTAATGTTGATTTTGCTACGAACATTGTTAAAGCGTGCTGCGTATTGCACAATTTCATACGTAAGCGAGATGGGTACCAATTTGATCACACTCTGAGTATAATTGGATTCCAAGATTCACCTGCCAGTGATAATTTACATTTAATTAGAAGACGAAGATCTGAACTAAGTGGTACTGCAATCCGAAATATATATACTGACTATTTCACCGGTGAAGGTTCTGTACCGTGGCAAGATTCAAAAATTTGAAAAAAGTAACCAATCAAATAACCAGCAAAGGAGATCATCTTGTTTATATTTTTACTATAGGTACTAATTATTATCTCCTAAACGCGTGACCCAATTTACATGATTCAAACGAATAAAATGGTTTTAGACCTAGACCTTTCATTTGACACCAAAATCGTTAAGATATCTCAACAAACAAAAAAACACATTTTCAAGTTGCTCTCGTAATTATCTAACATGTATGTGAAACGCGTACAAACAATTCTTTTAAAAACTATCTTATTAAACGTTCACAATTAGCGCAGTAGTATTATATTCAATTTATGTAACGATTATTAACAATTTATTATTATTAACAACGATTTACACAGACGCGTCTGCCGTAAGCGTCCAAGTATACAAACTGCGCGAGATCAGAGACCGCGTACCGCGTCGCCCAACCCCCCGCGAGATCCCCGCCGTTGCTCCACGAAAGTACATTCGTTGCGCAACTGTATGGATTGTTAAACTGTGCTAATACTAAAGTTAAATCATCGATCACTAATAAAAACTAGATAAGTGATAAGTACAGTGATAAGTGTGATAACAATTAAATAATGTTAATATTAATACTTACCGAAAATATGAAATTCCATCCTTTTTTAGCGTCCTGGATGTGTGATTTTTACAATGTTTAAACGAGCACGGCATGTTTACCGTCGGAACGTTCGAATGCTACTAGATTAAAAGCTCATTCGGTGAGGACATTTTTTGTCACCGATTGTGTAGGTATCTAGTTTTTTATTAGTGATCGATGAGTTAAATAAATAACTTACCACAATCATTCTTTTCTTTGTTGGTTTTTTCTCCAAATTCTGCATTAAATAATTCATTTATCTCTTCCCATGCCTTCCTTTTTGCAATCTTATTCGAATACTCAGGAAGACGTGAGTCCCATATTACAGGACGCTCCTGAATTGCCGTAATAAACGTTTCAGTGTCAAATGACTCCATTTTACGCCTGTGACGGACAATAGCATGCACTCTGGACCTGTCTGTGTTGCACGTTGCACTGATGCCGATTCCCAATCACGCGCCGCGCCACACTCACTCCCCCCTCCGTTCTCTCTACCGATGTCGTCCGACGCGGTCGCGCGTTTGTATCGATACAATCGCGATGCAGTAGCGCGTTAGTAGCGCGAAGCGGTCGCGCGTTTGTATCAATACAATCGCGATGCAGTAGCGCGTTGCAAATGCGACTAACACGCGTTAGAAGTGATGCTGTCGCGCGTTTGCTAAACGCGCGACTGCATCGCTACAAAAAGTCGCCGTGGGCGAGGGCCCTAACACCGTAAATGAGCTTGATTTCCTTTGTCCAAAATCACGTTGTCGGCTTATAACCTCCACGGCAAGCTCCACGATAATTATCATATATTTGTCGACTGATTTTTAGCAAATCCACTGATCCAACCAATGACCAATGACCACTGACCAATCCGGCTCGTAATGGACCAAAATGTGCGGGAATTTTAGGGACTCTTCAAGGAAACTCCAAAAATGCTAACTTCTAGTCAATAGTGTATTGTCTCGAATACGAACAAAGATGAAGTGGTGAACATGACATGCAAATATATACAGAGATCCTGTTAACTACTTAAAAGCTAATTACATGCACTGTTGATGTGCTCATTAAAATCGAGCAGGCGTTGGGCTCGAACAAGCTCGAACAAGCTTTTTTTTTTTTTTTTTGCTGGCAACACTGTGTGAGCCGGTCAAAAACGAACTCTTAGATTTATTTTTTTTATAAATTGTTTAAAGGTCTTTTAATTACGTAAAATTAGTGTAATCTTATAAAAACTAAGTGAATATACTACGTACAGTGTTTGTGCAGTGTTTTTGTCGTGAAAACTGCGACAATAACTTAACCAAAAAACGAGCTGTCAAGTCATCGTCCCAACGGTGAAGGATTTTAAATATCATCGAAACCCGGGGAGTATTTTGTTTTATCTAAGTTGTATTTCATACTACTAAACATCACAAGATACTGCTCAGGCTTCTGAGCCACGTCCATCACACACTGGCACTGGTTTATGTCTCCTTTTGCTTGACAAGTAGTGGAAGCAAAATCGACGACGAAAACACTCGCCCATACAGTTAAAACATTACATAAATCACTACACAGAAATAGGCGCATTGTATTTTTCTTTTGCCTATCTACTACATAAATTTAACTTCTCAAACTTGTAAATTGCTATAAACTTGTAGGCAATAAAGTTAAAAGTTGTGGTACCTATTCTTGTTTACTAATGTTTAACGTTTCCATTTATGTACTTCAAATGAATTAACCAAATCTAATTTTAATCATCTGTTTGTTTTAAAGTCATAACTTTTTTTCTTTGTTATTTTTTTCTTTACTTTTAGTTTTTTTTTCCCTACTACCTCCTACTTCTATAAATAGGTAATACATCTAAACTTGCATTAGTATTTAGCTGCACAAATATATATATTACAGGTGACTGACATTTTAAGAAAATGATAACCCGCAGTGCTACACTAAAGGAGATGGAAGCTAAACTTAGATCCACCTTAAAGGAGCTTGAGGCTTCTAAAGCCTTATGTAAACAGCTGCTCCAGGAAAGGGAAGACAGTGAGGTGGAAGTTAAGAATATAGTAGATAAAAACACCTTCTTGAAAAATGAGCTGGCAGAACTTCATATTCAACACATGGACTTAGCCGACCAACACACTCAACTCAAGTACAAAGTGTCATCGTTTCAAGAGTGCAGTGACATCCATGAACATGCATTAAATAAGATCTCAGAACTTGAACAAGAATTGTGTAATGCCCATAAGGCCTTGTCTCACTCAGAGACAGTCAAGTTCAGCGGACAGGTTGCTTGCACTAACAACCTGTTTAATGAGTTAGTAGGCAGTAGGTTAAAAACAGCGTGTGAGTCTAGTGTAACGATAGATTTGACTGGTGATGATACCATGCCATTATGCACTGTTTTAATGAGTCATAACAAATTAAAAAAATACATAAAAATTAAGAAATTGATTAAACGATCACAGAAAACAATAAAAAAACAACACCTTCTTAAATTAAATCTTTTACTCAGGAAGGACCGTATTTCGCTTTCAAAGGAGTTGAATACCTGCACAGTGGAGTTAGATAAATGCCGGGAGAAGTATGATACTGATATTCAGCAACTACAGAGTGATTTATTATACAAAGAGTACATGCTGAAAGATATTTTTGAAAAATATGAATTGTCACAACAACAATTAACCGATCGATTGTTTGAGGCTGGGGAACTACTGGACTTGGTTAAGTACAATGCTGAGAGGTATGAGTCTCTGACAAATAATCTCTCATGCAGCTGTGCTGACCAACCGCGGCTCCCTCAGCCTCTGATTGACATGTCTTCACCGGCAGTGACTCCTGTGATACCTACCTGTGATAATACACAAATGCAGGAAATTAATAAAACTATCATATTCTGTGATGAACTAGGGTCAGGCTTTGGGAAAATACTACACAATTACCTTAGCCATAGTTTTATGAATCATAGTTACCATAATATAAGTTTTCAACAAATTATTAAAAAAATAGTAGATTCAAAACTAGACCATTACTCCACACTGGTTTTACTATTAGGTAATAGTACTGGTACCACCAAAAAGGACATACTGGATGGTGTTAACACCTTATTAAAGCTAAATATAGGGAAGCTAATGTTGTGTGCTTTTCCCTATTCTGATACTTTATCAGATTTTGAGAACAATCATATTTTTAAGCTGAATAGTATTATTCATAGGTTGACATGTTGTCATAGTGACAAATTATTGTTTTTTGACACTAACAAATTTGTTAGTGGTTTTAAGTTAACTCAGGAAACTTTATCCCTGTCTGGAGAATGTAGACATTTGATTGCTATGTTGATAGCATATAATATTAACATTGTTATAGCAAATATAACACAATGTAGGATAAGTGACGAAACTGTGTTGTATACTTCTGCTAACAACACAGTGATTGATTGTTGTGAATCTTTACTGTGTACGAAGGAGTGTCCACCAATAATACCAATACCTTTGGAGGCCAATACCAGCCAGATAGGGTATTCTCTCTCTGCTGAAACACACACCGGTATCTTTAACTCTTCGGTTGAGGTTGTGGGGGTCACTCCGGATAACTCTTTAAACTAAATTGTGAGACAACAGAAGATACCTCTTCAAATAATCACTTATTATTACTGAATAATAAAAAGGTATCTTCTGGCAAGGTAGCATGTAAGGGAAAGCAACATACTTTAAAATTGTTTAGTCAAAATATTCAAGGTTGCTCTTCCAAATTACTAGAAATTGAGATGTTTCTAGAAAAAACCAAGTTTGATATTGTTTGTTTTACCGAACATTGGCTTAAAGATAACCAAGTAATGTCTATTAATTATGAAAATTATTGTGTAGTTAGTCACTTCAGCCGGAAACAGATGATACATGGTGGCTCATTAATACTTATTAAAAATTCAATTAAATCTAAAGAACGTAAAGACATTGTTAGACTATCGGTTGAACACACCATTGAATTGTCCTGTGTTGAGCTTGATAAGCATGTTATAGTTTGTGTATACAGACCTCCCAGTTACCAGAATTTATCTGTGTTTGATTCTGTAATGGAAGATGTATTAAAAAGAGTTAGTATTAGTAGTAAATCAATCATTATATGTGGTGACTTTAATATTAATTTGTTAGAAAGTAACACTAGTAGTATCAGATTATTAAGCCTTTTCAAATCATTTGATTTGTCAAATGTTTTTAGTGAGCCTACCCGAGTGACAGCTTCTTCTGCCACTTGTATTGACAATATATTTTGTAATTGTGAATACCTTCATAAGGAAATTGTTAACAGACTGCCATCTGATCATAGTGGACAATCAATTACGTTCTGTGCCTACGTACCACTACAAAAAACTCAAATTAGGTTTAGGCCAATTAATTGTAAAAGTCTAGAAAAATTTAATAATTCTTTGTCCAGTAAATTATGCACTCATAGTTTCAATAATATAGGTGACCCAAATGAGTTTTATGCCGAATTTTTTTCAATTTTAAAAATCCAATTTAATGACAATTTTCCGCTAAAAACTAAAAGTATTTACACAAAGTTCTTATTTAGCGACTGGGCGACTCCAGGTATTCGTAAAAGCAGAGAAAAACTATTTGAACTTTATGGACTAAAGCAACATACAATTAATATAAATTTTCATAAGTATGTTTCCAAATATTCAAAGCTTTTTAAAAGTGTTTGTAAAATAGCGAAAGCTCTTCACATAAGTAAAAAAATAAAGTCATCTGATGACAAAATAAAAACTACTTGGCAAATAATAAACAATGAAACAGGTAGAAAAAAACAGCGTAATACTGAATTTAATTTAGAGACTGCACATGGCCCTATTAATACAGATATAGAAGTAGCCCAGGAATTTGAAACTTTTTTTGCTAATATTCCCCTTCAAACTACTGAGGCTTTGAATTCCTCCCCCGCTCTCTCTGCTGCCTTACTTAAAAATAATGTTAAGGCTTGCCCTGTGGAATTTAGATTTCAACATACTAACCCCCAGGCTGTCATAAAAACTTTTAAAGATCTTAAAATTAAATCAACAGAAGATCTTTGGGGAATGTCTGTAAAAGTTAGTGGGTCTATTATCGAAACCATTGCGCCCTATTTAGCCTTAATATTTAACACCAGTGTAGACCAAGGAGTCTTTCCCGATCTGATGAAACACAGTAAAGTCGTACCATTGTTTAAAGCGGGTGATAGTAAGGAACCCAACAATTATAGGCCTGTGTCGATTCTCCCAGTTCTTAGTAAGGTATTTGAAAAGTTAATGCTCAATCAAATGTTACGTCACTTTAATAAAAATTCCATCTTTCATGAACAACAGTACGGTTTCACCAAAGGGCGTTGTACAACTGACGCTGGTGTCACCCTACTAAAGAACATTTTTAACGCCTGGGAGGAAGCTCAAGATGCCGTTGGAATCTTTTGCGACCTCTCAAAGGCGTTCGATTGCGTTAACCATGAGACACTTTTGTTGAAGCTGGAGTACTGCGGGATTAGTAAAACATCTCTTGGTTTACTAAGGTCATATCTGATAGGTAGACAGGCTAAAGTTCAGGTAAACGGCGTAAACTCATTGGGGTCTGAAACGACTATGGGCGTTCCTCAAGGTTCGATATTGGGTCCATTTCTATTTCTAGTTTATATAAATGATTTGCCTCAATTACTGGAAAATGAACCGAAGATGGTGTTATTTGCAGATGACACCTCATTGATTTTTAAAATAGACAGGCGGTCACAAAATCTTGACGACGTGAATAACTCTATTCTTCAGGTCCAAAATTGGTTTACAGTTAATAATTTAGTATTAAATGAAAAAAAAAACTAAATGTATTAGATTCAGTTTACCAAACGTTAGAAGTAGCGAATGTGATATAATATTGAATGGAGAAAAACTGGAATTTATTAATCAAACGGTTTTCCTAGGAATCACGCTCGACAACAAATTACAATGGGGACCTCATATAACATCTATTGCGGGACGGTTAAGTTCAGCAGCGTATGCTGTTAGAAAGATAAGACAGTTGACAGATGTAGAGACTGCGCGATTAGTCTATTTCAGCTACTTTCATAGCATTATGTCTTATGGCATTTTATTGTGGGGTCGGGCTGCTGACATTGAAACCATTTTTATTTTACAGAAGAGAGCTGTCAGAGCCATTTACAATCTACCTCGTCGCGAATCTCTTAGGGAAGTATTTAAGAAGATTAATATTATGACAGTGCCTTGCCAATTTATTTATGAAAATATTATGTACGTGAGAAAAAATCTAAAACTTTTTAAGAAAATATGTGATAGACATAATATTAATACCAGAAATAAAGATAAAATAGCTCAACCTTATTTTAGATTGTCTAAAGTAAATACATTTTTTATGGGGTACTGTGTTAAATGTTACAACAAAATACCTTCTGATATATTAAAATTAAATGAAAGAAAATTTAAGACACATATTAAAAGTACACTTTGCAACCAAGCATATTATAAATTAGAGGATTATATTCAAGATAAGACTGCTTGGAAACATGCTGGTCCTGCTCCATAGGACAATTACTATTCATTCTAGACAAAATCAAGCTGGTTAATATTAATTTTAATATATGTGTATATAGGTATATATTTCCTTTTTTCTGTTGACATATTTATTATATTTTTATTTTTTATTGATTTTTACTATGGGATTGCGCAGGCTCACACGCTGTTCATTGTTGGTTGAGATGCTGAGAGTGGTTGTCTACAGTTCCAATATTTGTTAACATGTGAACATGATGTAACTTTAAATATATTTTTACCATGAATTCCTAATTTGTAATATAAATTATTTTTGTGTGTTATTATACAGTAGTTTTTTTATAGAAGGTACATTGTATTCACATGTAATTACGTATGACTATGTATACAAATAATAATATTGTAAAACATTGATTTTAAAAGAGTACGTATGGAGTTTCTTGCCCATTCTTCTCCATACAAAACTACCTTTTGGAAGGGGCAACTAGATTCAATTCTATTTTTTTTTTTCATGTAATGACGTTCAAAAGTGCCTTATAGTGGCCTAATTGAAATAAATGATTTGACTTTGACTTTGACTTTGACTTTGAACAGCCCTGTAGAGCTCGTCCCAGACTGGTCACTCTCCCACCATTAATACGGAATGAATTCCCATAAACCTATAGTACCTTGTCCCGACTGTGAAAGCTGGGGGACAAGGACGGGACCAAGGATGTTAGTATGGGAATTCACAGTTAGATAGACATACATAATATAACATAATGCAATTAGATTGAAAAGACAAGAGGGTATGCAAAAGTATAGTATAAAATGTAAGGAGTGATGGCGGGATCGCTACACTTGCGCTTAATAAATACATTATTTCGGACTACGTTAATTTATTCTTTTACAACGTACTAATGACCCACTTCAGTGACTTGCAACCATCTTTCAATGGCTGCCCGTCGTACGAGTACGGCTAGACCTGAACGCATAGGTCCACTAGAGACACTGCTACGATTCTAGCGGAACACGTTCCCTAAGCTCTATCTACGTGTCTTTCACAATCCTAAGACAAAGGACTGCGAAGTCCACTGCCATTGAGGAAGACAAGTTTCAGCAAATCTCCTATTCGCATACTAGTGTGATTGACCCTCTTACGACAGACTACGCCCTCTACTAAAATAATACAAAACTAGCACAAGTGTATCGTAGACTCAGTCTGTAGCAGAATTCATTGCGGTTGTGCTTGGTATACGCCGAAGTGGTTCATATCGTCACTTCTCATTCCCTCTAAACTTCCCCGGTTAGAGGATGCTTCATAACATATTTCAGAAGCTCAGCATCCAAATCACGTGTCTCGCTAAAGGGTGACGATTTAGAAATAGGCATCAGAGCCGAGTGGGGTTTTAACGAGATACGGACCCTAGCGTTCTTTAGAACGGCTATTACAAGTAAGTTTGCGAACTTAGTGGAGCCTACCCCCCTCCCCGGGAATGCACGCACAACAAGCCCAACGCAAGTACTCCGTGCGAGACCTTCTAAAGGGAGCAGTTATCATCAGTAACATTTGGTTGTTTCATGGTATTTATACCGTTAGAATTATTACAGGTCGGCATTGTAGCCTAGTTTTATATAAGCATAGAAATCGTTTAAGGAATTAGATCCTTAAATAACTTCTTAGATCATTTTGATGATCTGAGTATTACGGTTCTGCCTTCCATATTTTGTGCGTCAATTGAAAGTCAATAGTCGGATGTGTTAGTGTGCAGTGTACATGTGTGTGCATGAGTGTGGAGTGTATTGGAAGGCCTTCCCCGTTTCCCTAAAACCAAACGCTATGATGAATCGCTGCCAAGGTGCGGATTAGGAGATGGACACATAATATACGAGTACTTATAATTTTAAACATAGCAATAACATAACGTAGTAATCTCGCTATTCTAGAATAAAGTATCATTAATAGATAATCTGCGACACCGGCAAACTGCTACCTATAAATTACAATACAAATAGACCTGCACTAAGAATATTATCTAGGACTATAACTATTGTAAGGAGAATCCTCTCTTACGTCAGTAACTACCCACTGCCTCGCCTATAAAAGCAAGGCGCCGGGGATAGATCGGCCCAAAATCACTCCACTCTTCGCTCGACGCTCGCCGCGAACGGACGTGCTGCGCTTCGCTCCGCGCCCGCTCTCGACTTCCCGCCACTTCTCGTTGCGCCCGCCGCGACGACTCCTGTAGTCAGCAGACTACAACCTATTCGATCGGAAGCCGCCTTTTTCAAGGCAGCGGACGATTAATTATTTCTTTAACCCGCGTGTTGTTGTGTTAGCTTCACTTGGCCCCTTCAGGGCTTAAATCCACAGTTTCGTGGTCCTCGGTGGATACCTTACGGTGCCAACGAAGCCGAGGGGGTGTTGCCCCAATCACACCCGCCGACCCCCTTCAGGGTGAGGCAGTCAATTGGAGTCGGGAGCTAGTGTCACGGCCTTGGGGGGTCTCGTTCTCTCTCTCTCTCTGGTTTCGTTCACAGCTACTCACCTAGTGTCGGTTGGGCGTGTCCACACCCTTCGCACTAGACTGGTCAGGGCCCCGTTCGCACAATAAGACTGGCGACGGGTTTACAAGCTTAGGGCACACCAGTAGGTACTCACCTCCCTGCCTACACCCGGCAGGGAGGGTCATACATCCCCGGGCCTGTCCACCCGGGGAGCTAGGCAGTAAGGATAAAGTTAGGTTCCCCCGCGAAAATTTCTCCCGCGATTCCCCTCCCTCTTCGATGATGTCGGACGCAATTATCGTTGCGTTCGTCAAGGAGGTCCTCTTCAAGGACCCCGAATTCATTGCCAAGTATGGCAAAAAGTTTGCTGCTCTGCAGCAAAACTCTTCCCCGATCGAGGAAAGCATCGCTAGCTTTAGCGATGTACTCGACAGCCCCGCTTCCCCGCCGCTCGTTGACAAAGGAATTCCAGTGGCGGCACCATCAATGCCTTCACTGGACATTCCTTCATTATTGTCCATCGAGACAATAAATCCCTACGCGGAAGCACACAATGTGCCGACCGCCATTGTTCCCGCCGCCATTGTTTCGCAAACAATGGGCGCCTCGCAGCTGCGTGTCGCAGCTGCAAACCCCGACTCGTCCGAAAGCATGGACACCTCGGTCCCACGTGACCACCCTTCTGCCCCTGTCTCCGACTCTGAAGACTCCCTATCCTCTTCCGCTTCCTCCTCGGACGACGACTACCAAGTCGTCGGCAGCGGAGGCAAGAGGAAGAAGGGAAAGTCTCCCTCTCAGGCTACCAAAGCCAAAAAGGTCGTAGCAACGACCTCCCCCGCGTCCCCCCCGACCCCTAGTCCCACCGTCAACGCTGTCTCGACTTCCGAGTCCAGCCCCCCTAGCCCCCTCACTCCCAACCCCGCCTTAGCTTCGAATAAGAAGCTCAAACCCCCGCCGCCCTTGTTCATTCAAGACAAGGCCAAATGGACGGAGGTCTCCAAGTGGTGTAATGATCGCAAGATCACTTACCAACGCCCGCACTACCCTGCAGGGCATTAAAGTCCAAGTTCCCACGGCAAAAGACCACAGGGAACCAACCAGCCTACTGAAGGTGAGGAATGTCTCGTTCCACACCTATTTCCTCCCCGAAGAAGCGCCCACCCGAGTGGTGATCCGGCGCATCCCAAAAGAGATCCCAGTTGAGGACATCCTCAACGACCTCCACTCCCAAAAGGTCCCCGTCTCGGCAGTCCATCGCCTGCACAAAGCGAGGGGCGGCCCCGCCTTCGACACCGTCCTGGTCGTCTGTGACCCCACAGAAGGCCATCACCCCATCTTCAAGGTGAAGTCAATTTGCTCCCTTTCTGGCATCTCCATAGAGAAGCCCTACAAGGCCAACGTAGTCGGCCAATGTCACCGTTGCCAACTGTATGGCCACGTACAGCGCAACTGTTTCGCGACCCCGAGATACGTTAAGTGTCTGGGGGAGCACGGCACTGCCGATTGCCCACGCCCAGAGGAGCCTGAGCTATGTACCGAACCGCCTAGCTGCGTGCTATGCGGCCAGTCAGGACACCCGGCTAACTACCGCGGCTGTCCCAAGGCCCCTAAATCCTCTTCTCCCAAGCTGGTAAAGCGTGCAAACGCCCGCCAGCAAAGGGAAAGCCCATCTGTGAAGGTTCCCTCCTCGCAGATGCCCGAGCGTCTCAGCCCTCAGAGGCCCTCCCCCTGGAACACGCTCAACCACCAGAGAGCCTTTCCAGCACTGGCCACCCCACAGCCAGCCCCTATCTCAGCGCCACCGGCCCCTGCCGCCCCCGCTCCTCAATCCGCCCCCAAAAAGATTCCTCCCACAAAGGCTGCCCCTGCAGCCCCAGCCGCGCCCTCTCCCGCCCGCATCGGCCCCATGGCCGCTATCCCCAACGCTGAACACGTCCAAATCTTATCGGACGCCTTCAGCATCTACGTCAACCCGGATGCCGTAATTATGGCTCAGGAAATCATTGCTTGCAATGCTGACCTTAAAGCCATAAGGAAAGTGTTCGAAGCGTACCCCGCAATTACGCGTGTCCTTGAAAAGCTTTACCGTCCTAATCCATAATGGATAGTAAAAAGCCTTGCTGTACCAAACCCCGTTCCCTCAAGTTAGGCTTCTTCAACGCAAATGGCATCAATGGTCAGCGGGATGAGATCGCCACTTTCCTCCGCGATCATCATCTCGACTTACTCCTAGTACAGGAGACATTCCTGAAGCCCCGCCATCGTGACCCGAGAATTGCAAACTATCGGTTAGTTCGCAACGATAGGTCTCGCTGTCACAAGGGCGGCACCTTCATATACTACAGAAAGGAACTGTACTGCATCCCTATGG
This sequence comes from Hoplodrina ambigua, assembly GCA_949774945.1. Taxonomy (NCBI): domain Eukaryota; kingdom Metazoa; phylum Arthropoda; class Insecta; order Lepidoptera; family Noctuidae; genus Hoplodrina; species Hoplodrina ambigua. Next base: position 17,183,712 of record OX458964.1, read on the forward strand.
ACCCTCCCCCCCTCTCTCGCCTCGAGGTCTCACTCTGTCGGCTCGGCATGACTGGTCATCAGCCGATTACCATTATCTCTGCCTACATCCCTCCTTCGTCCTCAGAGGACCCAACTCTGCTCACCAACGATCTCTCCGCTCTTCTAGGCCTGAGTGACTCCGTTATACTAGCGGGCGATCTCAACGCCAAACACCCCGCCTGGAACTGCAACACGACCTCTACCAGAGGTAAAATCGTGTTCAACCTCTGTGCCACCCTCAACTTTGACGTCATCGCTCCGATGACTCCCACTCACTTCCCCCACGACCCAAATCACCTCCCCGACATCCTCGATGTAGCGCTCCTCAAGAATGTAAATCTCCGTTTGCATTCTATTGAAGCGCTCCCCGAGCTCGACTCCGACCACCGTCCGGTCATCATGGAACTAGCTCCTCGCTCAGGTCCCTATGATCCCAGCCAACCCCCCCCGACCCAAGTGATAACCGACTGGAGGAAAGTAAGCGAAAGCTTAAAGTCCGTCACGTCGCCTCACCTGGACGCTATCCCCGACCACATCGTTTCAGTCGCAGACACGACGGGCGCGATCAACTCCTTCACGGAACACGTACAATCCGTCCTGAACGATTGTTCAAGGGAGGTTCCGGTGGTGAACGATCACCGCTGGAAACTACCGGACGATGTGCGTGCTCTGATGACCGAGAAGAACGCGGCCATCCGTGCGTATAGCGCTTTCCCCTGTGACGCGAACAAAGCTCACATGCGATCTCTACAGCGTGCTGTAAAGAACCGCATAGATGAGTGGCGTAACGCTAGCTGGGAAAAGACGCTTAGCGAACTGGAGCCCACCCACCAAGCCTTCTGGGAGCTACAGAGGAGGTTACGCTCCACCAGAGAGGCCGCCATGCCTCCTCTCACTCGCCCCGACAAAACCGTCGCTTTCGACAACGACGAAAAGGCTGAATGTCTAGCCGACAGTCTTGAGGCCCAATGCACCCCGAGCACTCAACCTGTAGACAAAGCTCACCTTTCCAGGGTTGACGCCGAAGTCGAACGTAGAGTTGCCATTCCACCCGTCGAAGACCCCGACGACCCACTGCCCCCCGTCACCCCCGACGAGGTGCAGGACATCATCAAAAACCTCAGACCCCGGAAAGCCCCTGGGTCTGACGGAATCACGAACAGGGTTTTCAAACTCCTCCCTGCCCCTCTCATAATGCTTATGACTGCCATCTTCAATGGCGCCATGAGCAACAACATCTTCCCCGGTACATGGAAGGAAGCCACCGTCATTGGCATCCCCAAACCCGGCAAACCCAAGTCGGAGCCTTCGAGCTATCGACCCATCAGTCTGCTCAACGTTCTCGGCAAAATCTACGAGAGGCTTATTTATAAGCGCCTCAACGATTATGTCGAAGCAAAGAGCCTCATCCCGGACGAACAATTCGGATTTCGTTCCCACCATTGTTGCGTCCAACAAGTCCACCGCATCGTCGAGCACATAAGCGTTGGCTTTCAACGTGGCTCTCTGACGGGCGCTCTCTTCTTCGACATAGCGAAAGCTTTCGATAAAGTCTGGCACGATGGCTTAATATACAAGCTCTACCAGATCGGAGTGCCTGACCGCCTCGTACTCATCATACGAGACTTTCTGTCTAATCGTACCTTTCGCTATCGCATTGAAGGTGCGCTCTCCTCTCCCCACCCCATACGCGCCGGAGTCCCTCAAGGCTCCGTCCTATCCCCGCTTCTGTTCACGCTGTTCACCAGCGACATCCCAAAAAATAGCAAGACCCATCTGGCCCTATTCGCTGACGATACGGCTATTTATTACACCGGTCGCAGCCCAGCCTCCATCGCCCGCACTCTCCATATCGCCGCAAGCGCCCTAGGCGCTTGGTTCCGGAAATGGAGAATCGAGGTCAACCCTGACAAGAGCCAAGCGGTCCTCTTCTCTAAACCGCGCTCATCCCTCACCCCCCCTAGTCCCATCACCATGTACGGCAAGCCGATCCCTTGGGAAAAGCGAGCCAAATACCTTGGTGTGATCCTCGACCACCACCTCACTTTCGGAGAGCACATTAAGGCGGTTCGTTTGCGCGCCGCTTTCGCTCTCGGTAGGCTTCACCCCATGCTAAATGCACGCAGCAAGTTGTCACTCAAGTGCAAATTGCGCATCTTCACGGCGTGCATTCGTCCCATCATGACCTACGCCTGTGCCGTATTCGCACACGCAAAGGCATACCGTCTCCATAGGATGCAAAGCCTACAAAACCGTTTCTTGCGTAAGGCCACGGGAGCCCCGTACTACCTTCGCAACGAGAATCTCCATCTCGATCTGAGAATCCCCACCATCCAGCAGTTCATGAAACGCACCGCCAAGCGCTTCTTCTTCGCTCGTGCTGAAAAACACCCCAATCCCCTGATCGCATCGGCCGCCCGATACACTCCCAGTATTAGTAAGACTCGCCGACCGAGACATACTCTGACCATCCCCGACGATGCCATTACTCTCCTCCAGGAGAGTAACAAAGAAACCAGTACATTACGAAAGTACAAACACAGACCGCCGTCATTCCGCCCTCGCCGCCGAGGTCCGTCGCGACGTCCCTGTTCATCCCCGCCCAGTCCCTTGCTCGTGCCAGCCCGCGCCGCTGAGCCTGTAGCTTTAAATTCGTCCCTAATTAATACTGACCAGATCCAGCCTGTCCCTTTGCTGCCCTCCCCCAGCGACGCCCTAAGCCGAGGCCCGTACCCCACAGGGGGTGCCCTTAGCGTGTAGTCGCTTAGTTTATAAGTTATATTAAGCCCTGGCTGAAGGCCTTAAATTCATTTAACGCATCACAGGAAAGCCCGGTTAAGCAGCCGACAACCTCATAGGTTGACCTGCGAGGTGCAATACCGAAAAAAAAAAAAAAAAAATAGATCGGCCCCTTTTGCTGCTCTGCGCTCGGACTGGACGGACGTGTGAATCATCAACTAGTCGCAAGGTTTCGTAAACCATTTGAGTTTAGTTTAATAAAACGTGATAAAGTGATATTTTGTTTAGCGAATTTTAAAGTGTTAGTAAATTGTAAGTAAAATTGTTGATTGTGATTTAATTATATTTGATTGATTATAATTATGAAGTAAAAATGGTTCTTTTGTTATAATTTGTTTTTATTTTTAATGAATTTCCACTTTTGAAGCTTATATCAGAAGTGGGATAGAGAACTTTTAAAAGCCCACTTAGAGAACGTTTCGTAGTTATAAATTATCGTGAACAGAAAAACCGTTTTTTTTTAAATTCTTTGCATCTACCCACTTTATCACTTTTATTTTTATTCGATGGTTTTATTTGCTTGTATTTTTTTGTGTGTGATCATGGGACGTAAAGGCTCGTGTACTCGTGATGGACGGTCACATACTCGGGATAAGTCACGTAGCCGCAAATAACGTCGATCTCGTAGGTCAAATGATCGCAGTAGTGGTAGATCGTACCGCGATTCAAGTAGGAGTCGTCGTACTTCGCGAGATAGCTTACGTAATCGAGATAGGCATGATTCTCGCAGTCCCGAAAGGCACCGATCGCGTACTAGGGATAGGCGCGATTCGCGTGGTAGGGATCGTTCGCGTAGCAATATTGGCAATATAAAGCGCACTCGTACTCCTTCGCCCCCGGTTCCGGATTCGCTACGCGCGCGTGAGCGAATCAGTTCCGTACGGACCCCAAAGTTTTAAAAAGTTTTCCGTCACTCTCCGCAGTGTGCGCGCCGGTGCTTGTTCCAGGCATCGTCGCGTACACAGTGGGAAGCCGACGGCTCGTTGCCTCCAGCGAGCTCGAGCTCGCTAGGGATTCCCGTCGGGATGCCCCCCCCCAGGGCTATCCCCGACTGGCTCCGCCAGGGGCCAGCCGCCACCGCAGAAATCACCGCAGCAACAACAGCAGCAGCAGCCGCGGCACCACCACCCGCCGCAAAACCAACACCAGCGCTCCGGAGATCGGCAACGAACCCGGAGCTGCGCCCACCTCGTCCGCAACGGGAGAACAACCCGGTGCAGGACTCGCCACGCTCCCCGGACGCCCCACAGGCAACACCCGGGTCGAAGCCGCCGCCCGTTGCGGCCAAAAACACAAAACACCGGCCGGGGTCCTCCGGTCCGGGGGTTGACCTCAACGACCCAGCCAATCGCGCGCCACCAAACCGCGCGCCCCGCGACCGCGCCGTCCCCTCGCGACACGCTTTCTTCGGTGCACACGCACGCGCAGGCACGTAAGCCTAGCGCTAGTGCCCCGTCGACCGCCGCGAGGGACGGCCGCGCGCCCGCCGCCGCCACTTATGACGCGCAGCCCTCGCTGCCCCGCGCGCCCGCGCGCGCCGCCGACGTCAAAACCCGCGCTACGCGCACCAGTCCCACAGCTCCGCCGGCCCGCGCGCCGCCGTCGAGCAAGACCGCCGTTACCGAGAGGGCCCCCTCGCCCCCGCTCGCCCGAAACGACCCGCGCGCCACGGTGGCGCGCCGACCGCCGGTAGTGAGTGAGTGCAGTGCGTTCACCCGACCGGCCGTGCCCAGACCGGTCGCCGAACTACTGACTTCGCCGACCGCCCCTCGCTGGTCGGCCCCGCCGTCGCCCCTGTCGCGCTCGATGTACTCGCCGTACGCGGGCTCGGACACCTCCCTCGCCTCGGTGCACTCCGCCGCGAGTGCATCGGGCGCGAGCATGGGCGGCGTCGGCGACGGTGAAGGCGACGTCGACCTGGACGAGGACGACGACGACGAGGAAGTTTGCGGATGACCCGGCCCAGCCACGAGCCCCGGAGGGTGCCGTCGATGCCGGAACTCTCGGCGCACCCCCGCGACCCAAGGAGACCGCAGGTTAGCTCCCAAACCATAATAGACGCCCCCCCCCCCGTGCCGCGCAACGCAGACAGCGTAGCCCGGACGAGGTGGAAGAGGAGGCGAAGCGGCCGTGCGTGAGCGCGCCGCCGCCACAGCCGATGCCCGGAACATCGTTCGCGGAGGTAGCGCGGCGCACGTCGCCTACCCCGCCCCGGACAACCGGCGCCGCAGCCCCCGCGCACGCTGCCCCTCCTGGCAGCGCTGCAGAGGCAGCGAGCAAATAGAAACCCCGCTACCCTCCGCTGGTAGTGGAGAAACTCCCCCAGTGGGCGCACCATTTCCGCGCCCTAAAGGAGAAGCTGGGCCGGGCCCCAAACGCGCGCCCATTCGGTAGCGGGGTGAAGTTCACCCCGCAATCGGACACCGAATTCCGTCAGGTGCAAAGCTACCTGACGGAACTGGAGAAGAAGGAGAACATATCCTGGTTCTCCTACTCGCTACCAGCGGAAAAGAGCCTCAAGGTGGCCATCCGGGGGTTGCCCGTAGACACGGCGCCGGCGGACATTGTTCGGGACTGTAGTAGGCGTGATGCTGGTTTATAAATAACGACAATAATTATTTTAGTAATTATTATAATTATTATTACAAAGACTCGCGACGCGCACAGAGATTGCGGAAACGCGCCGTGTATCGTCCGCCGTCGTTGATGGTTTTTCTGGAGTGAGGGGCCGGTGGGGCGGTCGCGCCTGCGAGCGCCTCGCCCCCCGCTGCCCGCCGCCCCGCAGCCGTCGCCGCCGCCATCACTTGCACCGCCGCCGCCGCCCGCGTTCGCGAATATTCCGAACATCCTGCCCGGGTTGAAGTGTTGTCATCAATAGGTAAGGGGCAGATATTATTGAAAGCCCTTGTGATTGTGCCTCGTCGGGTTTTGATCTCTGCCACCCTCGTGACGCCGTCCGGTCCAGGAAACACCTTGGTGACGCGGCCCATCGGCCAGCGTAGTGGTGGCTGCGCCTTTTCTTTGATCAGGACTAATTGGTTCCATTGTAGTTCACCTGTGGATGCATGCCATCGGTTTCTCTGCTGCAACATGACAACATACTCAATACTGAATCTGTTCCAAAAGTGTTGTCGGAGATGTTCGATTCTTTTGTAGCGATCCAAGCGGTTGATGTTGATGGTGTGAACCTGTGGCTGAGAAACAGATATTAGCGGTCGTCCAATCAAGAAGTGTGAGGGGGTGAGAGCGGTGAAATCGTCAGGTGACGAAGAAAGAGCAACAAGGGGACGAGAATTCAAAATAGCTTCAATTTGTGCTAAATATGTATTCATTTCTTCATATGTGAAATGAGAAGTATGGGCTATTGTTTTTAAATGCCTTTTTGTGGACTTAACTGCGGCCTCTGTTATTCCATTGAAGTGTGGACTATATGGGGGTGTAAAGCTAAACTTAATACCGTCTTGTGCAAGCTCTGACTCTAAATTTGAATTATCTAAGAATTGGGTGAGCTCGTTAAAAACTCCTACAAATGCCGTGCCATTATCAGATAGGATGCTGTGTGGTTTACCACGGCGGGCCATGAATCTCTTTAGAGCAGCTAGGTAAGCGTCTTTGGTGAGATCCGTTACCAGCTCCAGATGAATAGCCTTTACTGCCAAACAAACAAACACACAGATATCTGACTTAATGAGTCTTGTACCTCTACCTTTACGGTCAGCAATCAACATTGGCCCTGCATAGTCGACACTACAATTGTAAAAAGGAAATTCAAGCTGTGTCCTAGTGCATGGTAGTTGACCCATGACTGGTTGCACTGCTTGGGACCTCAATCTGAAACATTTAACACATTCTCTGTAAGTAACCTTTGACAGATTTCTGCCTCCTAAAGGCCAATACGTTTGGCGTATGTGTGACAAAAGCAGTTGTGGCCCTGCGTGCATAAGTTTAAAATGTTCACTATGAAATATAAGTTTTGTAATGTGATATTTACTGTCTAATAAAATAGGATGTTTGGTATCGTAACTGTTGTTAGTGTTACGTAACCTACCACCTACACGAATGACACCTTGATCATCTAAAAATGGAGATAAAGAAATTAACCGATTATTTTTAGATAACAACCTTTTTAAACGAAGTGTTTTGTATTCGTCGGGAAACATTTCCATTTGACAGTAACGTAGCATGACTGTAAATGCTTGTTGCAACTCATCGCATGATAGATTGCCACTCAACCTGTTGTTAGGATTTTTTAAGTTAAAAATAAATCTAAGTAACGATGCGTTTTAATTTATTTATATTAGATTTTTTATTTATTAAATGAACAATTACAGACTGAATTGTTTGGTAATTATCGACTAGATGAACTTTGAATTCAGGAATATTATTATTTGACCCTATGTTTGGCATAACTGGCCAACATTTTTCATCTAATTTTAAAAACTCTGGGCCTGACCACCAGAGTGCGCTAGTGCCGATTTGATCGGCCCTCAGCCCGCGTGATACGAGGTCCGCCGGGTTCTCCTTAGACGAGACGTATCTCCAAGAATCTTCACCGGTACTCTCTTGTATTTCACTAACGCGGTTTCGAACAAATGGCTTTAATTTACTTGGTGATGTGGATAACCAACACAAAACTATTGTGGAATCGCACCAGTATTGAATTTTATTAATTTTAATAGTTAGTGAGGCTACTACCTTTGCACACAGTCTTGTCCCTAATAAAGCACCGCAAAGTTCGAGCCGGGGAATTGTTGTGTTTTTGATAGGTGCGACTTTATTCTTGGATGTTAAAAGTTTAATCGTTATTGAACCATCGTTGTTTATGCATCGTACGTAGATGCATGTTCCGTAGGCACATTCGGACGCATCTGTGAAAATATGTAATTGTACGAATTTATAGTTAATGTCGAATGCATGACGTGGTATTTTTAAATTATTTAGACACGATAACATGGTAACGAATGATAACCACCTTTCCTGTATATCGTGAGTAACTGGGTCGTCCCAGGAACATTTCTCCAACCATAATTTTTGCATAATTATTTTTGCCAATATAATACATGGTCCCACCAGGCCTAGTGGGTCAAATATTTGGCTAATGCTAGATAAAATATGACGTTTTGTTATTTTATTAGTTGGTGAAATGTTTATGAAAAAGGTTAGCATGTCTGGGTTGCAAACCCAGTTCAAACCTAATGTTTTTGTACTATTAAGATTTTGGTTACGATTTAAATCGACTATATTGTTATCATTAGTTTCATGACTAGTTAAAATGCCTTTTAACACTTGTGAATTATTAGATTGCCATTTTCTTAAATTAAATTGTGCTGAGGCGAGAATCGACCTAACTTCCTTACATAGTTCTATAGTCCCGGACACAGAATCACAGCCACTAAGGTAATCGTCGACGTACATGTCTCGTTGTATGGCTTGTTTGACGCTATCGGTTGAGCCTTGTGAAGCAAGACTTGTCAGCGATTTTGTGGCCAAGTATGGTGCCGAAGCTGTGCCATACGTCACTGTATTAAGAACATAAGTTTTTAATGGTTCAGATTGGTTAAACCTAAATAGAATTTTTTGTAACGAACGTTGAGATTTATTTATATCTATCGCTCGGTACATTTTTTCAATGTCCGCTGCCACTACATATCTATGTTGTCGGAAACGTAACAAAATAGAATAAAGATCGTGCTGAACGGTGGGACCGATCATCTGTAAGTTGTTCAAAGAAATACCTGACGTAGTCACGGCTGACGCGTCAAACACAACTCGTAATTTAGTTGAGGTACTATGCTCGCGCAAAACTCCGTGGTGAGGTAAGTAGTAACGAATAGTATCGTTTGATTTATTATTATATTCAGACATATGCCCTAGATCTAGGTATTCGCGCATAAAGTCAATATACCTATTTTTAATAAGGGTTCACGGGCAAACTTTCGTTCTAATGAAAGGAATCGAACTTTCGATATGTGATATGAGTCGCCTAATGTTTCGGGCGATTGTTTAAATGGCATTTCAACTACGAAACGCCCGTCTGCGCCACGAGTGGCAGTGCGTAAATAATGCTCCTCGCATGCACGTTCCTCCGCAGACAACAAATGTTTGTCAGAAATGGTATCCAACTCCCAGAAGCGTGTCAGTTCAGTTTTTATGTCTTGAACAAAATTACACACTGGTTGGACACAAGATGGACTAGGTTGTGCAATATACCCAGAGATTAGCCATCCTAATTTAGATTCATATAATCTAGGTTGTTGCTTACCTAGATTAATGTTGTTAGTACCTAAAATATTCCAAAACTGTTCAGCACCTAGTAATATGTCTACACTTGACGGTTTATAATAGTAAGGGTCAGCTAGACAAATGCCTGATGGCAGCGGAATAGTACTAATGTCAATGTATGTTGATGGTAATGATTTAGTTATTTCTGGTAATACTAAACAATCAACAGTTGTCTTATAATTACTTGAATAAGACTCTAATGTTAAGGAACAAGACTGTGTGCTTTTGCAAGTTTGCTGATTAATACCCGTTATTTTGGAGTTTACATACCGTGTAAGGGAACCCAGCTTACCACACAGCTCTTCAGTTATGAAATTGGCGGTGCTGCCATTGTCCAAGAGCACCCTTGCGACGTGAACACCACCTTTGCTGTCTCGCACCTTCACACGTGCTGTGGAAAGTAATACAGTGGAAGAAGTAGTATTCTGTACGGCTTTGGCTGTTAAAGTAACATTGTCCAACATTGGACTACTGTCAGGCTCACATTCTTTGTCCACATGTAATAATGTGTTATGTTTGGCCTTGCAATACTTGCACCGAGCCCACAATCTACATTTATTATCTGAGTGGCCCGGGTTTAAACAATGAAGGCAAACTTTTAATTCTTTAACCTTCTGGTTACGCACCTCAGTAGAAAGATTCCGGAATTTATCACATTTAAATAACACATGACCTTGTTTACACATTGGACAATTTGAGCTAGACCCTTTATTTGAATTATTGTTATCACTTGATGTTACTGCAAAGCTTTTTTGTTTATTTACTTTATTAGAATTTTTATTTCTATTATTTTCAGACTCTTCAACAGATTCTAACAGGTCGGCCCTATTATTCAAAAAATTAAAAAATTGAGATAATGTTGGTGCCTCTGATAAAGTGTTTCTAAATTCTTCCCAATGTAGATAAGTAGTTGTGTCTAGTTTTTGAGCCATAATATAACCCAAGGAGCACTTAGGCGTTACCGACATCAAATATGCAACACATATAGAACTTAGAGTTCTTTTGGAGACGTACAAGGGTGTCAAGAAAAGATTCTATATTTATAAGGTTGATTTACCAGTTATTATACAGCTCAAGCTGTACTAAATCTTTATAAAAGAATCCGCGTAAACTAACGGTGTTAAAACGGAATATTAAAACTCTACTTTAAAACTTTAAGAATTTTTGACACTTTAAGTTAATGTTTATTATTCAAGCTGCACAGAGGCTGTATTTTGCATGTGATCACTTACTTACTACAGCTTTATGTGTTAATATGATATCACTCTATACTTGATTCTGTATAATGGTATATGCAAACTCCTTTATAAAACTTATTATTATTGCGTAATTATACACCCTTGTAAGTGTTACGAGTTTTATGACTTCTGACAAATATGATGTTAAAACACTGTAATAATAAATTAATTCTAGAGTACAGCTTTAGTCTGTTTTATTGTCAGTCGTCTATCTTTGCAATAGTAAATAAACGTGTAATTCTGGATAAAAATATGTGGAAAAAAGGAAAAAGGTCCGGTGGAGTCAAAAGGAAGATTAAAAGAGAATATAAAAATATAACAAATTACCAACCAAATGAAACTAGTAATACTGAGTCGTCATTTATAGAGAATGAAAAAAATGTTGTCATGAATCGAGCAATCTACAGTCAAGCGCCACTCCAGTCGACGTCTTACGAAGGTTCCGCAGCAAAAACGTCAAACATTGATATTGAAAGTGAAAATATAATAAAACCTTTGGAAACTGATAATGACATATTTTCATGCAGCAGTACAAGTAAAGAAGACGAATTTTCAGAAAATTTACTGTTCCGTCTTAAAATTAAGGAATGGGCTATAGAAAGAAATATATCTCAAAAAGCTCTTAGTGATTTAGCAACAATACTAAATTGCAGATTTCCGGGAATATTACCAAGGGACGCTAGAGCAATTATAGGTACTGTCAAACAAATACATAATATCAAGACTATAGAACAAGGAGAATACTGGCATAATGGTCTCACTAAATCTCTACAGAAAGCATTGGAAAACTGGGTAGATGTTCCAAAAAAAGTAAAATTAAATTTCAATTTCGACGGTCTCCCAATATTTAAAAGCTCCAATAAAGAATTTTGGCCAATTTTATGTAATATATTTGAAAGACCTGATATAGAGCCATTTGTTATTGGTATCTATTTTGGAGTTGGAAAACCAAAACAAATTGATCAATATTTAGATGATTTTGTAAAAGAAATAGGAAATTTAATTAAAGAAGGAATTTATATCGAGGATAGAAAAATATCTATTGAAATTAGATGTTTTATATGTGATTCTCCAGCGAGAGCTTACATTAAAGGTACTTAAAGTATATAAAAACTTATAACAAACTACAGATTTAGCCTATTTAAAAAAATCACATATTAGGCTTAGTGATTTTTAATTTTTCTAAGACTTACGTTTTCGCGGGGACTTTAAAGGTGATATGCACAGTTTGAAATTTATTTTTCGTTTTTATGCAATCGGTTTGTTATACTATACAAAATGTGGTTATATAAAATTATAAATGTGGCTTCATTCGTAGTTCTATTCAACCATAATTCGACTAAAATAATTCTTGTAATATTTAACTTTCAGGTGTATGTAACTTTAATGCAAAACATGGTTGCTTAAAATGTGTCACAGTAGGAGAATACTCATACTTATCACATACAGTGACATTTCCTGAAACTATTTGCCGCCCTAGAACAGACCAAGAATTTCGAGAAAAAAAGTATGGGCCTCACCATAAAAAAGATTCTCCTCTACTGAAGTTGTCTGTTGATATGATACAAGACTTCCCGGTAGCAGATTCTCTACACCTCGTGGATTTGGGAATAATGAAGCGGCTATTAGTTGGTTGGCGTAACGGTAATTTTGGAAAATATATTACCAAATGGAGTGCCAGAGATACCGAAACAGTTTCAAATTTTCTTATTAAACGCAAATTGCCATCTGAAATTCATAGGTCAGTAAGAGGATTGGACTGTCTTTCTCATTGGAAAGCATCAGAATATAGATCTTTTTTACTTTATTTGAGCATTGTAATACTTCCAGGCGCATTACAACACGATGCATTTTCACATTTCCTGGCATTTTTTTGTGGTATTACAATATGCTCTAGCAAAAACTATAATCATTTACTGCCATTGGCAAAAGAGCTTCTAAAATATTTTGTTGAGCATTATAAAGACTTTTATGGATCAGATTATATAACTAGCAATGTCCATAATGTGGTGCATCTCACAGACGAAGTACAACGATTTGGTCCACTTCATACATTTAGTGCTTATCCTTTTGAAAACAAGCTGTATTTGTTAAAAAGGATGCTAAGGCATGGCAACAAACCTCTTGCTCAAGTAGCAAAAAGATTGAGTGAAAATTCAGGATTAGAAATGAGCAAGAGCAGACAAAATCAGCAAATCACATATGTTGAACCCTTTGTTACTACCAATAGCAGAAAACTAAATATACTACATTTGAAAGATTTTAAAATTTCTTTGAAACCACAGGATAAATATTTTATATGTTACAATAGTGACATTTTAGAAGTGAAAAAAATAGAAACCGTTGTTAGCAGTGAAATAAAGATAATTGGCTATAAAATTACTGGCTTAATTGACGTTTTTGAAGAACCAATTAAATCATCATACTTAAACATATTCAAAGCCAAATTATCTACTATCAAGCGGACAGAAACCGTAGTTAGTTCCAAAGATATAAAATCTAAATTAGTATGTACTGAACACAAAAATTACTTATACTTTATACCCCTTTTGCATACAGTTTAAATTAATTAAATTTAAGTTTAAAAGAGAAATAAAAAACTTTGTAATCAAGAAAATGTGTTTTTATTTTTATTCTTTGCAAAACCCGCAGATGTTCCAAGAACTATAAACAAACAGCACTGGACATAATTTGGTGTCTTATGGACAATCACAGTCACGAGATTACGTGTTTTGTTCTTAAATGCTAACTTATCTATAAAACACTTAATCAAATAGTTTCTTTGTTATACTTACTTACTAGGTAGGCAATAAAAACAGTCACATTATTTGGTGTCTTAAGGACAATCACAGTCACGAGATTACATGTTTTGTTCTTAAATGCTAACTTATCTATAAAACACTTAATCAAATAGTTTCTTTGTTATACTTACTTACTAGGTAGGCAATAAAAACAGTCACATTATTTGGTGTCTTAAGGACAATCACAGTCACGAGATTACGTGTTTTCTTCTTAAATGCTAACTTATATATTACACCGTTGCACGGACAATCATGATCCTTTAAATTTTTACATATTGAGTTATTAGATAGGCAATAAAATCACAGTCACGAGATTACGTGTTTTTATAAATGCTAAGAGTATCCGAATAATACACACCCCACCTGCAAATTCAGTTTCTGCTATCAACACCTGTCGTTAGCCAAGTAAGATTTAAATGTAGTTTGTAAACGTAAGCACTCTTAGAAAGCTAGGTAACCAAAAAAGTAACATGTTTTTATGATAAACTTAGATTGGGTTAAGTTAATAAAATAAAATAATTAACGATAACATTGCCCGATAAGATAAATGAAAATGTAGTTATTAAGATAGAGATTTTTTTCTGATGGGTGATCTAACAAAGGGACTCTTCCCCCTCCTCGTCTTCTTCTCTTTCCTCTGTAACATCATCCGTGGTATTTTTTGTTTCATTTGTAGCGTCGTCGTCTGCAACAATCATGACGCTTTCAACTTGATTGGTAGTTTGATTTGTTTGATTGGAAGTTTTAAGTGTATCTTTTTTTGTTCTCCTACGTTTTGTTGATGCTCTTTCATTCTTGCTGAGTTTTCTCTTTACAGAATTTTTAAGAACAGTTTTAAAAAAGTTTTCATTATTTTCAATGGTATAAGTTTGGTCCCACATATGTATTAGTTCGTAGTAAAACTTAAGGACGTTTTTATAAGCCTTTAGAGGATTTTTCACGTTTTCACTACCTCTACTACCACCAGTCCAGGAACACTTGCATAAGAAATCACGAGTAAAAAACATATCTAATATTTTGTATGCACAGGTTCCACCTCTTCCATCCGATTGTGAACATACGAAAGAGTATTGCTTCAGCAGTTTATTTTTTTGCTGCTTGTCAGTTAAAAGTGATTCCAATTCTTCCAGCTCTTTAACTGAATCAATAGGTTTTATGACAAAAGTATCATTTTCAAACTCGTTGGATTTGCCCAGTGTAACCACGTCTGTATTTTTAGTATGGTCACACTTGGAAAATTCGTAATCTATTTGCACTGATAGACTTGCCAATTTGTGTAACATTTTTTTCTGGTTATCCATTAGAATATTTATTGTTTGTGTCATATTTATTTGATTGTCTAAAATCAATTTTAGGTAATTTTCAATCTGATTCACATCAGTGTTTTGCTGTATTTGTGTTTCGAAATTAGTATTTTGTGTTGCCACATCAGAGTCATTTATATATTGAATAACGTATTCAGCTGCAGTTGTTGGAAGAACCGGTGTGGATGTTGTAGCGGTAGATGAAGTTAATGACTTATCTGGTTGATCAAGTGCCTGAAATCACACATAAAATGGATAAATGATGTTTTTGTCAATCGCTATGCAAACATTTTCACTTTTAGAGAGACCGTAGTCTGGATATGGAAATGGCCCAAAATGTTAAGTATGTAGGTATACTATACATATATTGGTCAGTGGGTCGTCTATTAAACACTCATAAAGTCACGTCTAATAGACATGCGGGGAAGGCTAACTAATAACAAAATAATGCTTACCAATTGCGCGGCTAGAGTATTGTAATTACTGAAGTTAATATTACTATTTGTTGTGATTACTTCTGTCTGATTATCAAATTCGGTGTCGCTATTTTGTAGCATGAGATCTAGTTCTCGTGTTGCTTCGTCGTATGATGATAATAATTGTCTTTTGACACAGCAATGTGAAGAAGACCAATTATCTACAGGCTGCGAATATTCGTCCTTGACCAATTTATTGATATCTAATCGCTTTTTTGGCCATCTTAAAATACCATTAGACTCCCAAAAACTAGGTATAATGCACAGTCGTTTTTGACCTTTTTCTATTGTTTCAATTATTTTGAACGGCATATTTTCCTGAAAAATATTGAAAAACATATGAAAAAAAATAGGCACACAACACCACACACTAAAAACACTACTGCACATAGTTCTTAGTAAAATATTTTTTTAAGACGAACTACCGTTTCCTAACGCTTTGTTTTGTTTTTGACCTACCTATGAGTTTTACGACGTGGCAAACAAAGGATCGAAAAGAACAAATAAACGCGTGCACTCTGTCCAGGCACTATCTATAAACTAATAACGTTGCTTGTAATGTGATGTTGCTGTCTCGCTCTGTGTGTGTGTGTTCTATAGACGATGTTAGGTACCTACACGGTTGTTTGTTCACAAGTAATGTGTCTATCAGTAGGTGCGTCGTCTGTTGATTCTATCAAACTGCTTCAATTTGCCTTCGGCATATTACACACTTAAAAGACACGTTGTGTAAGCCGCGAACGATGTAAACGGCGAAATCTAACAATTGCTAGCGATATATTATAGATGGTTTTTCATTTTGAATACGTATCCCTAATGAGCTGTACAATTTATGTTTTGAAAACAGATATACAGCCTAAATATTAAAAATATTCTAATATAATGCCTATTTAAAGGCAATAGCTGTGCAATGGAATCTAAAAACTGCATAGTAAAGCTACAGGACCTATAATACCCTCCAGATATACTTTAGGCTGTTTAATATTTATCGCCATTTTTGAATAAACAAAAACAAAACAAAATACAAATCAAACGATATTTGACAATAGCTACAGCTGCTATCGTAATTTTACAGCTAAAATAATGAGTGTACTATAATATTATGCAATATTTTCAAGCATATTATATTATTCTAACCTCAAAACCATAAACTTACTTACCCGTTTTAGTTATATTTTTTACTTAATCTTGATTATATTGCGGGCGCGTAAATATTTTGACACAAAACTATACACAATTTCACAACAAAATTAAATCGGCACATCGAATCTACAAATTATCACACAGAAAGTCAAAGATCATTACTTGTATTTATAATTTTGCATGAAATATTAATCGATCGCCATTTATGTATCTAAAATAGAAATATTTGACAAGTGTCACAAATTTTCCCTATGTGATTCTTTTAAAAAACCGATTAAGAACCGTTATCTTTTAAAGACATTTATAAAAACATAACTATATTTCTGTGGTTTCCTTTTACACCATATTACAGCTCCACTGCAGCTATATTACAGCCTATTTTTTACTTCTACAGCTACTGTACAGCCATAATAACGCATTAGGCTGTTTAAGAATGGGCCCAATTTTTACTTATAAGGGCTGTATAAGCGCTGATACAGCCCTTGTACAGCCTCACTATACAGCTTGTGGTATAAAAATAAACTAAAATACAGCTTTTATACAGCTTGTGGTGCTCCTTGGGTAAATAATCAAGATGTCCCAGTATTGGGTCGGTTGTCCTAAAATTGTTAGGGCTCTAAGATTTTTTGTGGTTACATCAACAAGATGACGCACTGATTTACTAGAAGTTTTTTCTACCTGTTCAACAGTAAACAACAATTGAATATGATTATTCACCAAAAGACGATTATTGTTGTATCGCTTTGTTAATAAGTCCCAAGCGGTGCTGTAAACTTCTAAACTTCTAATAATTAAAGCAGCACTGCCTTTTAATGAGGACCTAAGGTAGTGAAATTTACTTATATCGTCTAACAATGTGTTTTTGTGTATTAATGAATCAAACGTGTCTCTAAACTCGAGCCAATGCTGATAGCTTCCATCGAAATACGGTAAGCTAATCTGAGGTAATTTTACGACACAGTGTTTAGAATGTGTGACGTCATTATCATCTGTAGCCTGCAAGGAACTCACCAAAACACTTGTTCTGCGCTCGCTATGACGCCGCAGCAATTCGCGTGCCGAAGACACCAAGGAGAAGTACTGGTTTTGAAAGGTTTCACGATCGTCCAGTGCCTCGCCGGGGTCCTCCATCAGCAGCTCGATTTCCCCCTGTATTTTATCATAATCATTAAACAACAAATCCATTTTATCAAGCCTAGTTTGTAGTTCGGCCATTTGAAGCTCACTTAACTTGGCACAAGACATGGCAACGTTCAAGTAATTGCTAAAGAGAGTAAGCTTAGCTTTACAGCTTGCACGTTTCTTGCTGTATTCTTTAAGCCTAGCATCCATTTTTGCAAAGAATGAATAAGATCGTTAACAATGTAATTATTAACCAAAAACCAAAATGGCCATGCTAATGCACAAACAATGCGAATAGGCGAGCGTAGGTACAATGCCACCACGTGCACGCGTGTGCGAAACAGGTTAGAACTTGAATGCTCTCACCTAATTACGCAGCGATACGTAATAAGATTGAGCAAAATATAAAACTAAGCGTGAAATATTATTGTTAATGAGATGACTTTATGGGAAAGGAAAATTATGAAACAGATTTAACGGCCAGACAGAAAGCTTGGAAAGATTAGAAACTATTATGAGACGGAAGTATTAATTGGAACGACACACTAATTACCGATCCGTAGCCACGGTATCTCCCTCCGATGTAGGTTTCTAGAAGAAACTTTCTTCTCTCGGACTCGGAGGCACGTGGCACGTTTTTTCTCTGCACTGCAACGCCGTGTCTTGATCTTTTCGTGCGAAGGACCAATATGTTCGGGACTGTAGTAGGCGTGATGCTGGTTTATAAATAACGACAATAATTATTTTAGTAATTATTATAATTATTATTACAAAGACTCGCGACGCGCACAGAGATTGCGGAAACGCGCCGTGTATCGTCCGCCGTCGTTGATGGTTTTTCTGGAGTGAGGGGCCGGTGGGGCGGTCGCGCCTGCGAGCGCCTCGCCCCCCGCTGCCCGCCGCCCCGCAGCCGTCGCCGCCGCCATCGCTTGCACCGCCGCCGCCGCCCGCGTTCGCGAATATTCCGAACAGACATAGAAGAGGAGCTCCGCAACTTGGGTTTCCAGCCGGAGTACGTCCGCCACATTAAGGCGAGAAAAGGACGACCCGGCTGTATTTTCCACGCCGTCCTAACCAAAACACAGGACACCATCCCGGGCATCTATGAGGTACGGGAGATGATGTGCCCGGGATTAAAATCGAGGCCTGGCGTGGTAAAAAGGGACCTGCGCAGTGCCACAGATGCCAACAATTCAGGCACTCCTCTGCGCAGTGTCACCGCCCGCTCGCTTGCGTGAGATGTGGCGGCGCTCATGCGGCACGAGACTGCCCGAGGCCGCAGGAAGTGCCCGCCACCTGCGCAAACTGCGGGGGCGACCACCCCGCAAACAATAGCAAGTGCCCCGTGTTGCGCAAGGAGGTGCGCAACAAGCGAGCGGGCACGGTCGCCATCACCGGCAACGCTCGCCGGCCAACACAGGCGCCAGAAAGGCTGCAGCCGACGCCGAGAGGTGAAGCCCAGACGGTGACACTGATGGCGGCCGCAAACGATGCCCATAAACGCGGAGCGGCCACCTCCTCTTCCGGACGGAGGAAAAATAAGAAAAATCGTGGCGGTAGTAGCAGAAATACCGCACCCGAGAGTGATAACGGCGGCGCTATCAATGTCCCGTTATACGACGAGCGCCGCCAAGCGGGCAGTAGCGGAACTC
This sequence comes from Hoplodrina ambigua, assembly GCA_949774945.1. Taxonomy (NCBI): domain Eukaryota; kingdom Metazoa; phylum Arthropoda; class Insecta; order Lepidoptera; family Noctuidae; genus Hoplodrina; species Hoplodrina ambigua. Next base: position 17,202,549 of record OX458964.1, read on the forward strand.
TGCCGCCACGCCCCGCCCACATAACGGTGCATTCGGGCGCAAGACCGCCATGCCCCGCCCGGTGGGCGGAGCCAACATCCCATAAGGACGGCCCCCTCGGCCCGTCGACCAATCCGCGCGAGACGAGCGTACCGCTCGCGCGCCCACCTGTCGCCGCACCTGTCAACGCGACAGGTGCCACTGATAAGAAATTCCGCGCCGCACAAGCGCCGGGAGGCCGTGCAGACGCAAACAACATCGCGTTCTATCGGTCTTCCGGTGGCGATAAAAACATGCAGACGGCGCAGAAAGTCGCCAGGTCGACGGGCGCCCCCGGGGAGGTACAACATCACACCAAATTCCCCGGGGCGCTGAAAAAGACACAGCCGGTGCAGCCCTCTGCGGCATCGGCTGACATAATAGAGGTCGCGATATGGGTGCTGCAGGATATCCTGGTTGCCATTAGCACAGGACAGGACCCGTTGCACGTTGTTCTTAGCGGCATGACGCAGCTCCTCGTCCATCGAAATGGATAGGCCGCTAAGGATACTTAGCTGGAACGCCCGCGGCCTCAGAGGTAAGGCCGTACTCCTCCGTCCGTTACTGCAGGAACAAGACATAGACGTGGCGCTAATCAATGAGACCTTCCTGGGACCTGCAGACAAAATAAAATTCCCAGGATACATCATCTACAGGATGGATGGGCAACTGGCCGCAAACGGCCGATATTACCGCGGTCTGGCAATACTGGTGAGGCGCAGAGTCGTACACCAGGAGCTACCCCCGCTGTCGCTGAGTTGCATGGACGCGCTCGGCATCCAAGCGCACGTCGCCGGCGATCACCTATGTATCTACGCGGCATACAAGGCGCCTCAAGTCACTATGGACGCAAACGACATCAACAAGATCCTGCAGGCGTCGCCGCACCCTACAATCATCGCCGGCGACTTAAACTGCAAGCATCCTGCCTGGAACTCAGCGACCGTCAACGGAGCGGGACGACGACTCTTCGCCGACGCAGAGGCCCGAGGATACGACGTGTCCGGCCCCGAGGCGCCCACCCATTACCCGGACAACACCACCCACCCACCCGACGTGCTGGACATCGCCGTACACAACGGCCTAAAATGCCAGATCGCGCTGGACGTACTGGACGACAAAGTGCAGACTGATCATCAGCCTGTACTAGTCGTCCTGCAGGATCACCCCGCTAGAGTTGCCCATCTAGCGCCACGTCGCCGCCTGGACTGGACAGCCTTCGCGGAAGAGCTGGAGACCACCACACCCACTCGGCCTGTCACCAACGTCACGGACGTGAATGAGCTGGCGGACGAGATCACCGCTTGCATGCAACGCGCCTTAGAATCGGCGACATGCACTCCCACCGCGCCCCAGGGGCGCTACTCGACGCTCCCCGCCCACATTGCGAACATGATCGCCGAAAAGAGGCGCCTACGCAAGCGGTGGCAACAAACAAGATGCCCAACACTGAAGACCCAGCTCAACCGGCTCACGGACAAGGTGAAGGCCGAGCTACAAGCGCTCTCCACCGAGAGATGGGAGGACTTCATTCACTCAGCGGACAGCGACTGGACGTCGGTACATCGCATGTGCCGACGTCTAAAGAACACCCCATCTCCGGTGCGCCCGCTACTCGACAGCGACGGGGCGTTACGTTACACAGCCCCGGACCGGGCCGAGATATTCGCCGCACCGCAACCCGATACCTCGGGCGAGGGGCAAACAGCCCCGTTACCGATTCCTCGCGCCCCACTCTGGGGCGATGAGACGACCACCGACCAGATCGGCCCCTTTTGGTGCTCTGCGCTCGGACTGGACGGACGTGTGAATCATCAACTAGTCGCAAGGTTTCGAAAGCCATTTGAGTTTAGTTTAATAAAACGTGATAAAGTGATATTTTGTTTAGCGAATTTTAAAGTGTTAGTAAATTGTAAGTAGAATATTTGATTGATTGTAATTATGAAGTAAAAATGGTTCTTTTGTTATAATTTGTTTTTATTTTTAATGAATTTCCACTTCTGAAGCTTATACTATATTAAATTTAAATAAAGATAATGCTTACCAAATGGCGTCTCGATTGAATTAGATTACTATACACTTACTAAACCCTGCAGCCCTGGATACTAGACCTGCTGTCTGCCTCAACCGCCTTCCGCGCTTTAACACGAGCAAGTGCAAGAGCAAGTGCGCGCTGTGCTGTGGTCAGTGGCAGACGTGTTTTTTGTTATTTTATTTTGCTCAGTATTCGAGAGCATTAATTTGTGCAAAATTGACTCGTAATGTGTTTCGAAAATAAGTACAACAAGGACTAAAGTGCCGTGAACTGATGAGTGACATCGCGACGTCCGAGTACGCTGAGTGAAACAGACGGATTGCGAAAACTAAATAATTCGTCTCTGTCGCGTCGCTGTGAATCGCGAAGTGCTTGGCGGTTTGATATTGGATTTGAATTTTTGTTCGCAAAACCAATAAATATGCCTAATAGTTGTGGCGCTTGTGGTTCGCTCATAATGGATTGTCACATGGAATGTGCCAATGTCAAATGTATGAAAAGGTATGATATAGCCTGTCTCGAAATAAACGAAGATGCGTTTAAGGCGTATACCCAGACATATAAAAAGAATTGGATATGTCCAGAATGTATCTCTGCTAAGCCTTAAAGAGGCAATAGTGAAACCCCGGTCCGCATAAATATCCCTAACGCTAATGTCACCACTCCTGTAAATAACGTAAGCAATCAACGCGGAAGTCAGACTCGGTTTTCACCCATAACTATGATGGATTCTGATTCACTACTACTGGAAGAATTGAGAGAATTTAAGGCTGATGTGATAGCCCGTATGGACAGCCAGGCAAATATGATGTCGAGTCTACTAGATCAATTTTCTCAAACTAAAACCGAGTTGAGCAACATAATTAAAATAATGGGGGTACTCCAAGAAAAAGTAGAATCTAAAATAACTCAGAACAACCAAACTCATGAAATAACACCGGATATTCCCCGAAATCCTCCTTCTGCATCTTCTTTTGCCGAGGTCGTAATCCAGCAGAAAATATCCAACGTATCCAAGAAAATGATTCATACCAACATCGAAACGCAAAAGGTAAACAAAAGTGGGGCCACGAAGTCCGCCGAAATTTTGCCAGAAAAAACTTTACGTAATACTAACTCAGTGGTGACTAGAGAACCATCTAGCGAGGAAGCGGAGGAAGCGGAGAAGAGCGCAGAAGGATGGGCTACTGTTCGAAATAAAAGAAATAGCAGACAACTTAAAGAGGTCAGAGTGGGGACAAACACGGAGTTGACAGCAATTCAAGTGACTGATCGGAAAAAGTATCTGCATGTTTGGAGGCTGCATCCAAATACCAGTTTAGAAACCATAACTGGCCATGTGAAAAAGGTTTGTGGCTCGGATGTCCAAATTAAAATTGATAAAATCAAACACAAAACTGAGAGAGATTACTCATCCTTTGTTATTGGAGTACCGGAAAGATGTTTCGATATGTTGAACCAGGCTGAAATCTGGCCAATGAATGCAGAATTTAGTGAGTGGATTTGGTTTCGGAAGTCAAGCAGAACAAAACCAAACACATTATAGCCACAACATTGATATATTCTATCAAAATGTGCGAGGTCTACGAACTAAACTAGATGAATTCCGAATCAATATTGGGTTATTGAATTTTGATTTATGTGCAATAACGGAAACTGGTTGCAATAATTCCATTGAAGATCCTGAAATATTCCCTCCGGGATATCAAATAGTACGTTGTGATCGAGCGGATGGTCGGAAACAAGGTGGCGCATTTTTAGTCGCCACACACAGATTTGAACTGCGACAAGTACAAATCGAGGAAGACTTGATAGATACCTACATTTTTGAAATTGTAAGTGCAACAGTCTATTTAAAAAATAGATTTTTGTTTTTATGCTGTGTAGTTTACATACCTCCAGGGAGTTCTGAGAATGACTATTTGACTTTGTTTAGATTAATAGAAAAATTATGTGATAGATTTAGAGAAATTATAGTCATTGGTGATTTTAACTTGTATTCGTGTTCGGTTAATGTTAAGAATTATTATGAATGTTTCCTGTCATACTGTGAATTCATACAGAGTAATACAGTTCCGAATTGCTTGGGTCGGCAGTTGGATTTGGTTTTGAGTGCAGGTTTTGGTGATGGTGACATATCGGTAGTGGCGGCGGACGACGCGCTCGTACCAGTGGACTCGCACCACCCGCCGCTCGCGGTGAGCGTGTGCACCGCCCGCGCGCCAGCGCCCCCGCCCGCTGCCGCCGCTAGTGCCGCCGTCTGTACTAGCGCGCGCGATATTACACCACAATGGAATTTTTACAAAGCTGATTATCAATTATTATATAATAGTTTAATTACCACCGATTGGAGTTCTATGTATGACATGCAAGATTTGGATGACATGTTGAATTTCTTTTATGATACGCTGTACCGCATCTTAGACATGTATGTACCTAGGAAAAAGCCAAACCGGGTAAATTCCCGATTTGTATACCCCGAATGGTACACAGCCGAGATAATAAGAGATTTTAAAATTAAAGCTCAATTACACAAGGATTATAAAAAAACAAAACTTGCTAGTAAATACTCCAAATTTTCTGAGTACAGAGCCCGTCTTAAGAAATCCATAGAAATTGCATACAGGATATACAAAAACAAATTGCAAAATCAGTTTTTGAAAGATACAAAATCGTTTTGGCAATACGTAAGATCGAAACGAAATAGAACCAATAAGCCGAGTATCATAAAGGATGGTCAGCATCATTACAAACTATGAATGTGCTAAACATTTTGCGGGTTTCTTTGAATCAGTTTATAGTAAACAAGAACCGCGATTGGACGCACAAGCGGCGGCGACGGAGGCGGGCGCGAGCAGCGCGCGTGTCCATATAGGGACCTTAAACCTTAAAGAAATACAGGAAGCGCTGGTAAACCTTAAAGCGAAACGGTCAGCTGGACCAGATGGAATACCAGCATTTATGTTCAAAGATTGTGGTAGGGTACTGGCGGAACCACTCCAACATATATTTAATAACTGTTTAGAGCAAGCTACTGTTCCGGAGAGGTGGAAGATCACGAGGGTTATTCCTGTTCCTAAAGGAAGGTCGGGTCCGGAGGTTAGTAACTATAGACCAGTGGCTGTGCTTTCGACGCCGGCTAAAGTGTTTGAGTCTGCTATCCAACGTTGCATACAAAGACAAGTTCAAGCACAATTGTCAGACTCACAGCATGGCTTCCGGCCCGAGCGTAGTACAGCTACTAACTTACTCAACTTCATGGGGCAGGTGGTGCCGGCAGTTGATGCTGGTGTGCAGGTGGACGCGGCCTATTTTGATTTCAAGAAGGCATTCGATACGGTCGATAATGATATTCTGTTAAGGAAGCTTGCGGAGGTAGGTTGTACACCACACCTGTTACGATTCTTTGTCAGCTACATGAAAGATCGAAAACAGTATGTAGATTTCAATGGGTGTGAATCAGAGCCGTATTACACTAGGTCGGGCGTAAGTCATGGCAGTAATTTGGGGCCTCTTGAGTTTATTATCATGATAAACGACTTACCGAAGGTCGTTAGACACGGATCCTGTTTATTGTTTGCAGATGACCTCAAATTGCTGCTCGAGATTAAGAGTGAACTGGACTGTGAGCGACTACAAGATGACATTAACAGAGTGGTGGAGTGGAGTCACAATAACAAACTCTACTTTAATGTCGACAAGTGCTCGGTAATCACTTTCACTCGCGCACGAACTCCTGTACATTACGAGTACAAGGTAGACGCAGTACCCTTACAACGGGTTTCGCAGGTTCGGGACCTAGGGGTGATTCTTACGACAGAATTATCATTCCGTGATCATATCGTCAAGATATGCAGAAAGGCCGATAGGAATTTGGGTTTCGTGTTGAGGCAGTCACAAGGCTTCACCAACGTTACTGTAGTCAAGGTCCTGTATGACGCACTGGTCAGGAGTCATCTGGAACACAGTGCTGTCATATGGGCCCCGCACGAGACTAAGTACAAGGTGATGCTGGAGCGTGTGCAGAACAAGTTTGCGCGACATTTGTACCATAAGTTATATGGGGTGTATCCGTTTTACCCTTTAATGTACCCTACCCTATTTGTACTGGGTATGGTCGGATACGACGAATTGAGGGTAAGACGAGAGTTTACACTTGTCGCGTATCTTGTAAAACTACTTCGTGGTATTGTATGTAATCCGGGAGTTCTGCAGCGTTTGGCACTTAGTGTCCCGGACCGCTACGTATGGAGACGACGGCGGCCGTCGCTGCTGGTGGTGCCAGCAGCCAGAACGAACTTACTTGCCAACTCAGCTGTGGCCCAGGCAATTCGAACTGTTAATGAACTCCATGATAAAGTGGACGTATTAACTTGTAGTGTCAGTGAATTCACAAGTAATTTGTTATTTATATTAAGTTATAATAGAAAATAAGCTTTTTGAATTGTTATAAGTAGATAATAAGTATTATAAATATTCTAGATTTATTTTAGAATATGGATAATTATTATTATTAAGGTGTTGTGTTCTTTATATTCGTTGTGTATATATATAATCGTTGTGTATGTTCTTAAATACCGCATTAGGGAATCCCTGTAATGGTAGTTTTAAGTCGATAAATAAAAATAAATAAATAAATAAACACTCACTCTCACCATGGACGTAGCCGCCGCGCCAGACTCCTAACTTAACTCGCCCTGCCTAGCACGACCGTCTCCTATTAGCGTCCCAAACCGACTGTCCCTTCGCCTTCAGCATCTTCGAGATCCTCACACTCAGCCCATGTTCACATACTTTTTTGCTCACAACAATTTATTGCCCTTTTTGTACAATTTCTCAATTGTTCTAAGGGTCCTTTTAAGTACTACTCGGGGCTCGTTTATGATAACCAGATGTGGCACTAGTATTGTGAGTTGCGCTTAGAAAGTAAATATTATAATCGTTTTCTTAGAACTTGATGAAATATTGCATTTGACCTGACGGCTGGCACTTGTCCCTAGTTTGTTTCCCATTAAATAGAGAATTTATGAGTTCCTGAGTGGCCCGTGACCGTGTGAAGGTTTTTAAAACAAATATAATATTTGGCTATTTAATTAGAGTACGTGACATACAGTCACAATGACAAGCTCTCAACTGTCATGTTCATAAAGTCAAAACACATAGTAACTCAATAAATAGAAAGCTTCATGGTATTTACATTTAAAAAATTGAAATAAATGATATTAAATTATACAATACTAATACTCCAGTGTAAATACTTAATCGTTAGATGAACTGTGGTATGTAAAAAAGAAAAAAGTAATAGTATTGATAACGAAACATGTCAATAAAAAGGCAGTAACAAAATATCATTATCTTAAAAATTAATACTAATTAGTGAGCCCGAGTGGCTGTGGAGCAGGACTAGCATTAAGCCCAGAATTTTTTATTTGTGATATAATCTTCTAACTTATAGTATGCTAGACTACATAGTGTGCGTTTAATGCATGTTTTACATTTTCTCTCATTTAGTTGGAGAATATCCAGTGGTATTTTATTATAGCATTTTACACAGTACCCCATAAAAGAAGTGCTTACTTTTGACAATCTGAAACTTGGTTGATCTAATTTGTTCATATTTCTAGTATTAAAATTATGTCTATCTGACTAATTTTCTTAAAAAGATGAAGGGTTTTCCGACCGTACCGTCATGATGTTAATTTTTTTAAACAATTCCCTTAGAGTATCTCGACTGCCAAGATAATGGCTCTGACGGCCCTCTTTTGCAGAATAAGGATAGAATTTATATTTGCAGCCTGTCCCCAAAGCAAAATACCGTAAGACATGATGCTATGAAAGTAATTAAAATAGACTAGTCTCGCGGTATTCACGTCTGTTAATTGCCAGATTTTTCTGACAGCGTAAGCGGCTGAACTTAACCGCCCTGCAGGAGATGTTAACACTCCGTTACATGCGCGGGGCACAGGCGTGCCCCAGCCATACATTTCTGCTTATTATTACTTAAATAATCGACTTACAATTCTGGCGCCTTTAATAGCTGTTGCTAGTGTCCTTGAGCGTTCGTCAGTAAGGCTGGTTTTAGAGTCACGCTGACGCGTAGGTATCAGCGCTGCCGGCGAAGCGGTGGTCGGCGCTGAGCCGTGCGCGGCGTACACGCCGTCATACAAAATGAGCCGTCAGCGCCAACGGTCACCGTGACTCTAAGACCAGCCTAAGTCGTCGGCTGCGTCGGCGCACGGACATGCCTTACGTTAACATTATAGTGCTGCTGGGGCACGCCTGTGCCCCGCGCGTGTAATTACGTAACTATTGGATGTATGACAGAGATAAGTAGTTTTAGTTTTTTTTTTTTTTCAATATTTATGTAATTTTTGACTGCCTCGTTGGTGTTAATATTATATGCTATCAACATAGCAATTAAATGTCTACATTCTCCTGACAGGGATAAAGTTCCCTGAGTTGATTTAAAACCACTAACAAATTTATTAGTGTTAAAAAATAATACTTTGTCACTATGACAACATGTCAACCTATGGATAATACTATTTAACTTAAAAATATGATTATTTTCATAATCTGATAAAGTATCAGAATAGGGAAAAGCACACAGCATTAGCTTCCCTATATTTAGCTTTGATGAAGCGTTGACACCATTCAGTATGTCCTTTTTGGTAGTTCCTGTACTATTACCTAATAATAGAACCATTGTGGAGTAATGGTCTAGGTTTGAGTCTACAATTCTTTTAATAATTTGCTGAAAATTTATATTATGATAACTGTGATTTGTAAAACTATGGCTTAAGTCCAGTAGTTCACCCGCTTCAAACAAGCGTTCACTCAATTGTTGCTGAGACAATTCATATTTTTTATAAATAACTTTCAGCAAGTACTCCTTGTAAATTAAATCATTTTGGAGCTGCTGAGTATCAGTATCATGCTTCTCCCGACAGATAACTAACTCAACTGTACAGGTATTCAACTGTTGTGAAAGCATGATAAGTTACTTTCTGAGGAAAATAATCGATTTCAGGAGATGTTGTTTTTTAATCATTTTCCGTGACCGTTTAATAAATTTCTTGATTTTTAAGTATTTTTTTACCTTATTGTGACTCATTATAATGGGACATAATGGCAAGGTGTCATCACCAGTCAAATCTATAGTTACACCTAACTCACACACTGATTTTAATCTATTGCCTACTAATTCATTGAACAGGCTGTTGGTGGAAGCAAGTGGCTGTCCGCTGAACTTAACTGTCTCTGAGTGAGACAAGGCCTTATGGGTATTGTAGTGTATGCGCACTTGCGCAGACGCATTGGCGGGTCAGTCGCTTACCGGCTCTAGGCGAGTGTGCGCGCGTTCTGGTTGTGCATACTGTACATCTACCTAAGTCTCTAAAAGCACGTGTTTTACTGATCCTTGAGACATTACAAGTGGCGACGAGGATAAAAGTGAGTACAATACAGCCTAACCAAAAAAAAAAAGAATGAAGGAAAAAAAATAACAAATTATTGTTTATTGCCTATCTGTTGTTTGCGTGTAGCTCGTTCCAAATACCCTATTAGAAATAAAAATGTTAGAATGTAAATATTGGTTTAAAAGCAAATGAACACTCATTGTACAATGAGTTATATAACCAAAATTACTTTTGAGCCTAGTCAATACGTAAACAATTGAGACTGATAAGCAAATTCATACTACTATCCTTCATTGTTAATGGCCATGCATCGTATCAGATGGAAAGAAAATAAGGTCGCGCAAAACGATGGTTACAGGTATACTATAAATATTGCGCACGAATACAACCTAACGGTACCCAGATACCCACAATTAGCAAAAAAAAAATGACCTACTTAATGAGGAATGCCTACCCAACCGTTCATTATTTATTATTATAATAATTGCCTTAATTCCGATATTGTCCAAAGTAATATAGAAGTTAATCTACGAATTACTTATCAGTTTCTTATCTAAATTTGACATTTTATGTAATGAACAAAAAGGTTTTAGGAAAAACAAAAGCATTAATACAGCTATTTTCGATTTATTTAATATTATTATAAAAAACGTAGATAGCAAAGTACCTATTTGCGGAATTTTTAAAGATATGACAAAAGCATTTGATTGCGTTGATCACGACATTCTACTAAACAAATTAAGCGTTTATGGAATAAGGGGAAGTGTACTCAAACTTATTAAATCATACCTTAGCGATCGTAAACAGTACACGGAAATAACTAGAATTTGTCCTAGGACAAAAAGTGGAAGAAAATACCGATCCGAAGGACGAATAATAAAATATGGTGTACCACAGGGCAGCGTCCTTGGGCCACTCCTTTTCTTAACGTATATCAATGATTTGCCAAGTCATGTGGATAATCCAATGGTATTATTTGCCGATGACAGCACCGCGTTAGTAAAATGTAAACATCCGGCTAGCTATGAACAGGACATAAATAAGACCCTGAAAGATATTGTACATTGGCTTGACAAAGACAACTTGGTGATAAACTTACAAAAAACTAACATAATGCACTTCCATCAACGCACAATATTAAAAGAAGTATCTGTGCACTACGACCAACTAGAGATTAACCAAGTTAAAGTAGCAAAATTTTTAGGGATTTACATTGACAGGCAATTAAATTGGCAATAACAAGCAGAGGAAATTTGCAAAAAAAATAACACAGCGGCCTATGTTCTTTCGAAGCTGTCCAAAAAAGTTAACATCCAAACTACATTAGTAGCTTATCATGGTCTGGTTGCATCAGTTTTAAGATTTGGTATTATTTTCTGGGGCAATTGCAGCTCAAGGGAGTACATATTTAATGCGCAAAAACGTTGCATATATATGTGGTTTAAAGACCACAGATAGTTTTTACACCAAAGTTTAAGTCCTTAAAAGTGCTTACATTTCCGTCATTGTATATTCTGGAAATGGCTATGTTTGTAAAGACCAATAAAAACCTATTTCCCACGATGTTAGAAAATAGAAAACGACCTGTCAGAAATCAGTACAAAAACTTATTACAAACCGAGTCTGGTAACACAGCGTTATTGAGGAAAAGTTTTATTTGTATGGGACCTAAATACAATAAATTGCCGGATATAATAAAAAATGATACAATCAAAAACTTTAAAAAGAAGTTACTTGCTTTGCTAATAGAAAAATGCTACTATTCCATTAATGATTTTTTAATAGATGACGATTTAATTTGACATTCAATATTAATTAATGTACGTATAACTATTATTATTATTTCAATTTTATTATATAATAATTTAAACTGTGGTTCATGATTTCTCGAGCTTTTCAATTTCTCGGGTCTCGAGAATTCTCGAGTCTTCTCGGGTTGTCGAGAAATTTACATTCACGTACGTTTTCTCATATTATTTGGTTCCAATAACGTCAACAAATTCAGTGGTTTTACTCTCAAATAAAAGTATCAAATTAATCATAAAACTTTTATTGATTATATTCAAAAATATTTATCTTAATAAGCTAATTAACTTTAAAAAAAAAAAAACCAGAAATAATATTATTTAAACTTATAATTATAATGACAGCACCATTTTTGGCTGGTTATTTAGAACTTATGAACAAAATTAGCTTCTATTAAACTAAACAGAAAATCAACATGAAATAAAACGTTAATATCTTAACTTATAATTAAATTACAATCACAGCACCATTTTTGGCTGGTTACTTAGAACTTATAAACAAAAATAGCTTCTATTAAACTAAACAAAAAATCAACATGAAAGAAAACGTTAATATCTTAACTTATAATTAAATTACAATCACAGCACCATTTTTGGCTGGTTATTTAGAACTTATAAACAAAAATAGCTTCTATTAAACTAAACAAAAAATCAACATGAAAGAAAACGTTAATATCTTAACTCATACTTAAATTACAATCACAGCACCATTTTGGCTGGTTATTTAGAAAAAAAAAAAAAAACAATTTAAAACCTGTAAACAAAAATAGCTCCTATAAAACAAAAAAAAAAAATAACATGAAAGAAAACGTTAATATCTTAAATTCAGGTTCTACCTGATAATAAATGTAAATTATAATTATTTTACAATCACAGTACCATTTATGACATGTTAATTAGGATAAAAACAAATGAAAACTTTGCAAGACCAATGGAACATCTCACGCTGAGGAGCTGAACATACAGACAGACAGATACATAACAATTATGTCTGCTTACTCTGTCTGATGAAATATGCCTTTAGAAAAACTAAAGCATTTATAGCTTTATCAGACAGCCGGTTTCTTATTTTATTAACTATATTTCCTGAAATTTAAAACACTCTTACATTTTCAGTTGAAGTAGGCTTAACTGAAAGCAATGCTTTGTACATCGATTCTAAATTTGGCGACCTGATTGATTTTAGAGGACTCTTTCTGAAAAATCTTATAATCGATCGGGTCTCAGTCATTACATAGTTTATGTCATCAATTATTTGAGGTTTAGGTTCTTCATTGGATATTAAGATTCATCATCGTTATCAGTGCTGCTGGTTTCATCGGAGCTGCTGTGTTCGTCATTGTTATGTAAGGCATTCCTAGCAGCTGTAACTTCTGACTGTTTTTTGCAAAATGTGTCAAGAATAGCTAAATGGATGGCATGATTTACACATAGAACCATTTCACAGGGGCTTTCTCTGCCAAATTTTTTCATTACGCTTGGCCCATCGCTTGTTACGGCAACAATATCAGTCTCAAATTTCACTCCAAAATGTTTCAAGCGTTCCTCCACTATTTGTCTTACTTCAATGGCCCCACATTTACCGGGTATATAGACTAACCCCAAATTATAATGTGTTGTTTCTGTAGTATGACAAATAACACAACAACTCGTCAATACTCACACTTAGCCGGTTACCTGAAGAACAAATATCTGAAAGTTCTTTTATCATTTCTTTTTCCTTATCCTCATAGTATTTTAGTATTAGATTCATAACATCGACACCTCTGGGCTCAAAGGTCGTAAAGGACAAAATGCAACTTTTCAGGAGAAGCAAAAAACGAAAAAAAAAAACGTATTTTTACTCTAACTTTTTTGTTTCTTGAGTTATTTAAATGAAACTTTGGAAAAGTGCTTAGAATTCATAGTACTCTCTTGGGCAGTATTTCAATTTTACCCTAATGCTTTATTTATCGAGATAGATTTCCTTTACGACCACAAATTTAAAAATATATGTCCTTTACCCCCCTAAAATTTTCATCTTATGATTTTAGCTTAGGGCGTAAATCTACTTTACTGTGCAAAATTAATCAAAATAAGGAAATAATGGACAAGTGCAATATTTTTTAGGTTATATAGGATCACCCGCTAAGGTATTCTAAAAGGATTAATTGATAATTAAACTTAATTATTAAATGAATTACGTAATTTTTAAATATATTTATGTGTATAGTACTATATTTTCTTTATTAATCATGAAATAACATAATCATACAAATAAAACGTACATTTTCGTAATCAAATTGAGATCGTTTATTATTTTCTATAAGTGAACACAATGCTTTTATAATAATTATCTTTGAAATAATAATTATAGATTAAGATTGTAGTAATTAAAGTCGTTTTCCTTACAAGTCCTTTTCTCCACTCCCTTCCTTGCTCTTTTGATTTGTTTTTCTTCTTTAATCAACTTTATTTGTATAATATCAATCAGTTTGATTAGAAGATGAGAAATAATGAGTAAATAAGTCATCATCATTCTGATGATTTATTTACTCATCTTCAATATCATTTTCATCATCCTCTTCGTCCGTTTCGTTTAAAGTCTCACGTAGCTCGGAATTGCATGGAAGTTCCCTGTATTCTTTGTGAAACCTTTTAGGTATAGTCCCATTTTCACAGAGGTTCGTGAGATCTTTATACTTAGCAGCGGCTATTGGTAATCTACTGTTATATAGCTGTTTAACTGCATCCATGGCAATCACTGGTTCATTTTTAATCTGGCTTTTATACCCTTTGTACTTTCCCTTCCCCTTTCCCTTCCCCTTTCCTTTATCTGAGGATTTCTCAAATAATGTTATAGAATGAGTCTCTGATTTATCTTCCATAGAGTATTTGACGAACATTTTGTCGTTATGCTTTTTTTTGAATGTGGCGACTCTGATGTTTTTAAATTTGATATTTTTTAATGTCTTTGGCGTGAATGTATTTAGAGCTAATTGATCAAAATTTAAAAAGTCAGTATATTCCATGACATTGACTTTGTAAGGTCTTGGTCTTTTGCGGGCCGATTCAAAATATGTGGGCCACTGTGAGGGACTCCATACAATAAGATTTCGCACTTCCCTTTCTATAACTGCATGAACTGTATCGACGGGCATGTATGTATGGCCCGGGAGTAAATAGTTAATTTGAATGACCTCCAAATTAATTGCTGATTTCAAGAATTGATTCATGGCAGCCAATACAACTTTATTTTTGTTTTGACCACAACACGAATCACAGTACATCAATAGATGTTTTACGCCCATTTTATCCTTTTCCTCAAGATATTTCGTTAAGCAAGTTGCAATTTCATTACTCCCTCTTTTGCCATCACATTCCCCCCATGTATAACAATTAACATCCTGTGTGCGACTTTCATAAATGGTGAAATTAAACACCGAATATTTTCTGGAATAGTATAATATCATACTTTGTCCATGTGGCGTGTTCAACACTTTTTGTAGGTCAAAGCTGCAGGTGATCGTTTCATTGTTGGGTGAAATAAGGGTTTGGTGAATTTTAAATCTCTTATAAGTGTATGTCTTCTCTTTGAGATGGGAGTTCAGCAGCTCTTTGTCCTTGTCGTTCATTTCGTCTTTATTATTCTCTGCTTTGACGCAAGTTAGACATTTATCTTTTTTAGGTACGTGAAAGCTTATATTATACTCTTTAAAAATTGTTCGAAAAGCGTTCTCACTTAATGCCTGCTTTTCCTGTTCAGTAGAATATTTTAAATACATTTGATATAAGTTACTTATATTTTTCATTTCATGAGGAAGATAAGTTCTATTAGTATTTTTTCTATTGTAGTGCGATGGGACTGCTGGTAGCTTTTCAATAAAGTTCTTTGCATACACTTTAGTTTCTTCGGTATATTTTTGGAGTACGTTAGGTTTTCGAAAATCTTCTTGGGCCATGTTCTCTTTGGCATGTTCTAAGGTGTAAATAATAAATTTTTGAGTAATATCTAAAGTATCGATCAAGAATTTCTGGCATACTTGCTTGTGACCTTCACCGTCGTTGATAAAATACTCATAAGTAATATTTCTTCGGCTGTAATCATTTTTCGTTTTTTTTCTCTTAATCGGAGTGCGATGAGCACAACGAACTATCCAATCTTTTCTGCGCTGCGAGTCGAGATTCCAATAGTATTGAAATAGTGAAATTCGTCTTTCTTCAGGAATGTTATAGCATCCTCGGGCACACTTACCAGGGACACAAGGATTTACTTTTATGTTTTTTTCGGGTATAACTTCTCCTTTTCTATTTTCATACGATTTTCCTTTATCTTTTGCGTTTTTGTTTACTTTGCGATTGTTTATCAGTTTCTCTTTTTTTCTTATTACTGTATTATTAATTTTAATTATCTTCTTTTTCTTTTTTAATTGATCACCATCACTCGACTCTGATTCATCACATGACCACAGGTCTGAACTACCTGATGAGTAGTCTGCTTTATCCTCATCTGACAAAAAGTCAATGTAACTTTTCTTTGTCAAATTGAGTCTCTTCCTTTTTGTTGGTATTTTACCAATGTTATCGTCACTATAATCAGATATATTTGAGTTAAATTTGCTATCACGTAAAGCCACCGAAGGTGATAAGATTGCAGGCTGAAAAGAAGTACCAGCAAGAGTAGATAGAGAGATATTATCTTCTAGCGTCGCAGAAGGAGTAATATCAGTGCAACAAATTTCAGCTACTATAGAAGGTGCGTCTGAGGGTAGCTGCGGAGAGTCAGGGCAACAAATTTCAGCTACTATAGAAGGTGAGTCTGAGGGTTGCTGCGGAGAGTCGCAAAAAGTTGCATCAGATTTATATTCCTGATTTTCTGGTTCCAAATTCTCAGTCATACTAGTGTTCGAAAGCTTAGTTGGCGTAGGCAATGTCACTGCAGGTTGCTGGAGATATATATTATGAGAAGTAGGACCCAAGTCGTCATTGTGTACCTCAAAACAAGCACGCTCTCCTTGGGTAATGGTTTCATTAATATTTTCCGACAACTGGTGATTTTGATTAGCAACATGAACTGATTGTAGACTACTGTAACAAAGAAAAAATTTGCATTTATTTTTAATGATATTTGTTAACGGTTGTATCAATATCTCGTTCTAAATCATCCTAATAATTCAAACTTAGTTGTTGTGAGTTTTCTGCATTTCCTGTAAATTAATAATGCAGAGTACCTAGCATTTAAGAATTTATAAAAAGTATAAACCTTATTCTATACCTATTTCCTACTGTAAGTATAACAGTATACAGAAATTAACTTACATCTCATTTTCCAGATGTAATAAATTAGAGGAACTTGAATTATTTTCTTTAGATCCCATATCATCTGGTTTTTTCAAAATTACAGTTGATAAAACTTTTATCATTTTGTTTGGGTCACGTTGCTGAACTTTCTCTTGACTCATTTGGGACTTATAGTCAACTGTTTTGTTTTTCGAAAAGAAAGAAGAATTGTTGTCGTTTTCACTGCTGGAATTTATGGTCAATTTAGGTCTGCTAATTTCATTCAAAGACGCTTCTTCATCAGTGTCCTCTATAATATCACTGCTAATACTATGCGTCCGTTGAACCATTTCATTTTGAGAGGTCATATTTACATCAAAAATAGTTTCTTTAGTGTATTTCGCAGGATGCAAATTTTCCTTACCATCTTCTCTTGGCGATAATACCTTAGCAACTCTGAAATAAGGAAACTTAATTACACATAATTTACCTTACAGATTTATCAAAAGTAAATTCGAAAATGATTTTTTTTTGGCGGTGCTAATTGCTGACAAACTCTTTGAGACGCGCGAGAACGGGGGCCTGGAACTATGGCAAAGAAGGGACCGGGTGTCTTTTTACCCTCCCGCTCCACCCAAGGGCGAGAGATATCATTAGGTTTTCTTACCTAAAAAACAATTGGTTTTTATGTGTCTTGTAAAGATTGACGACTGACCTCATGAGGTAAACACATTTAATTTTTATACAAAAGTACGTAAGTATCTACCTACGAGTAGGTAAGTAGGTACTTATCTAATCCGCTGCTAAAAAGTAACAGAATTCAGGTAAAATCCACCAAAACACATTGAAACACATTAATTTTTCATAAAAAAGTAGGTTTGTAGGCAGATACCTACGAGAAAGTACCTAAGTAGGTATTACTGTACTAAAAATCTCATAATACTAGACTTACCTAATATTAGTCTTTCGTTTAGCTAATACAGCCAGTAAATGATTACGGCGTTTTAGTAAAGGTTCAAGGATGTTATTATCTTCATCGCCACTGTTTTCCATCGTGTCACACAAATTTAATCATTCAAATACACCTATAATCGAATAAAAGCCGCTTCACCGCACTGTTTACTTGTTTCGATGTTTTCAATAACAAACAATGGCGCGTGCACGGAACACGCATCGACATGAACCCGCAAAACACAAATGGTCAAAGCATTTTGATCTTTATGTCAGAAAGATAAAACACAATTTACAGTAAAGCAAAGCGCCTCTGTTTCATTGCAATCTACCACTCGCACAGATCTAATATTTTAACTCTCTCTAACCACAGTGAATCACTATTCAGAGACAAGATTAGAAACAGTCGTAAAGGTTATTATTACAGCTCAAGTGTATCAGATTGTGGATATAAGTCGAACTTATTTCAAATTAATATTATATTTTATAGGGAGTAAAACTCATATTGATTTCTAAATGTAGGATGTAAAGGACCTACATAACATTTTCCTAAATTATTTAGGTCGTAAAGGACAAGTTCGTTTTATTTCAATTATTTTTTCTGGGTTTTAAAGGACATTTTATTTAAGTGTCATAGTAATACTTCGTAGCGTCGTAGTTATACTGGAGTCTATTTGAATATTACTTACCTATCTAATAATAATGAATTGTGTATGTTGAATGTATTACAATCATTTTAATAAGGTAGGGGTTAAAGAAGATCCAAAACTTGAACATCCTTGTAATTTTGATGATAATCCATTTGTTTATACCTACCTACATTTTACGATATCGTGAGTTAATAGTTTTGTTTAATTTTAAGTTGGTAGGTTGAGATTAAATTCTTTGTTATCTGAATATTCTAGGATTTATAGGACAATTTCTCACTTAAGTTTATAATACGCCCTTAGTGGAAGCATATAATTGAAAAGAAACTAGGTAGTAAAGGACACTTATGTTCCTTTATTTTAACTTGTAAGGGTATAAAGGACAATTTGCAAAGACAATGTCCTTTACATCCAAATTTTTAAAATGACTTATTAACCACCTAAGGAGGTAAAGGACAATTGACATTTTTAATGTATTTTAACCCCAAAAGTTGTTTTTTATTTTGCTTTACTACCAAAATTTGTTCGCTCTGGTAACTGAGTGTTATTTACTTCCATATTTTAACGGTACATTTTGTTTAACGTCTCAAATTATGTGGGTCGTAAAGGCATTTTTTTTGCGAATTTCGTAAAACGGAATATACAGATCGACAGAGAATTAAAAACTGAGTAAAACTGCATCAAAAAGTCATTTTCGCCAAAATGTCCTTTACGACCTTTGAGCCCAGAGGTGTCGACATCATTAACACGCATGGGCAGTTTGTCCTTTAGCAGAAAGTGAATCACGAATGAATTCACTTTTTGTGATTCCATTTATGGTGAAGCCGACTTTTGCAGCCAGCCTCGCTAATATTTCACCCAATGATTGTATCGGTGGAGTTTTGAAGTTTAGTTTCTGTTGCTGCATACTTTCATACCCAGGTCTGCTTTTTTTCGGTGCACTCACACCTGAACTTGTAGATACTTCAGATTCGGATTCTTCTTGGGTCCTGCATTTAGTAATATTAATTTTATGCACATGTGCTAAATGTCTCACCAACCCGCTAGTATTTGAACCTTTGCAAGCAATAGTTTTTGGGCACTTTAGGCATTGCGCATTCGCAGATTCCTTATTTTTCTTGAAATATTTCCATACTTTTGAAGCTTCCATCTTTACTGTTATAGTGACGTTTCGGTAAAATCTATAACAAACGCAATTCAATTTGATAATAAGCCCTAGGATTAATATGTGATACACACACAACACAACTGGCAATATTCGTCTCACAAATTTAAAATGACCCATTAATTAATTTCAAATTACTTACATAAGAAAAACATATCAGAATAATTAAAAACTAAGCTTGTGTGTTGTTGTTTTAGAAAAATAGGAAATCTAATTAGACTAAGTAGTATAATTAATGTATCGTTAGTTAAATCAAATTAAAAATAGTATTAGTAGTTATTATCGTCAAATTATAAATAGTTTGACGATCAAATAAAGAAAAATGCTCACCAACACTTTTACATACATAATGTCACTAAAAATTCATCACCTCAAGTCACACTATACACCCTTATAATCACTCACCACACCACATCAAAAACACGCTTACACATCTTAGTGGCAACGACTTTATATTTTCTTATATTTTTTTTTATAAATTTCTTCTTCATTACAGATTACTTATTTAAAGCAATGAATTGCGTTTGTCTTGAAATTAGTGCGGAAGACGCTGACGACTGTGTCACAGTTTATACTAGTATAGTCGTCAACGTAATCTCTTAGCGATAATAATTAACTGCCTTGCTTTTGTATTTACTCTAAGAGAAATTTGTAATATTGAAGACTGAAAATAAACATTTTTTTTTTTTTTTTTTTTAGTTATTTTATGTGATAAAGTTAGACTAAAAAATAATATGAATAATAAATCCATGATGTGTCAATGAAACTGAAAACACTTACCTGTTGAATTTCGATTTATCGCGTAATCTGTGAAACACTCACTACGTAAAATATACTTGGTTAGAGTCGAAACACGAATGAACGTGTAAAAATGACGCCGCAGAGCGCTTGCAGCGAGTTCAAAGGGTGCCGTTGTGCTTTGGCCCACGCCGCCAGCGCTTGCAGCGAGTTCAAAGGGTGCCGTTGTGCTTTGGCCCACGCCGCCACGCAACACAGCAAACGGCGATTTAATTTCTACATAGAAACATGATTTCTCGAGTTCTCGACTTTTCTCGAGCTTGATTTCCCGGGAACAAAGCCCAACGAACGAACTCACGAACGAATGAACTCTAACTGTGACCTTAATTTGTAATAATTCTAACGGTGACTATAATTTTTAATTTTAATTTTTTAGACTGCTTATAATGTTTTATAAATTTTGCGTGCCTATTTCCAGGCAGAATGTACATGGCTCACTTCTATCTACTCCACCTGTATTATATTTTAACCTACATTCATTGCAAATAAATGATTGATTTGATTTGATTTGAATATCTTTCCGGTGTATAATTTATAATTTCATCTTAATCTATATACTTAGATAATCTAAATTATGTGGCTAATATTTTGCGTAAGTAGGCATTGTTTGGCTTATTTGATTTAATTAAGAACATTTGTTCTTTAAAATTATTTTATGTTATTTTAATGGGGAAGGGGTACAATAAATTTCATGGACACGTCATAGGGGTGACAAGATCGAAAAGGTTAGGAACCGCTGATGTGGACCATCCTATTGCAGCTCGCTTAAAGATATTGTACCCACTTACCCACATTTTAAATTTTGTTTTACATGCTATATGTTATAGGAATAGGTTATTCTAACATGAAACACGGCTTAAAATTAAGACAGCCTGAATAATAATGCATTTGGGTTTGAACACGTTACGCGATACAAGTTATGCGTAAGGCGTGTATGTTTACCAGGGCTCGGAACCGGTTTCAAAAGAGCGGTTAATTTCGATCAAATACCGGTAAAAATATCGTTCCTTAATTTACCGGTTAATCAAGTGAACTGTTTTATCTAACCCAAACGATAAAGGTTACCGGTAACATAAGCACAAACGGTTTTGACACCCAAATTAACCGGTAAAACGCAACGAATATAAAATTAAGATATATTAAACCCTTAGCTATTGCCTGAAATTCTGAAAGCCAATTCATTACGTGTTCAGTGTCTGTTTAAATTATATCAAAAAAGTAACATTGGTTTGGACTTTCGTTGTTATCTTGGTTTTAACCGGTTAATTTTCAGTATCAAAACCGAAATTCGTGGAAAACCGATAAATCGCAGAAACCGGTAAAAACCGGTAAAGTGCAACCTTTAACCTAAATTGATTTCGGTTTGGGGTCAATGACCGTTACCGGTTAAGAATTTCAACCGGTTTCCGAGCCCTGATGTTTACGAACAATAATTACACCGCAATATCACTAATGATTCGTATGCTAAATTGAGAGAATCAGTCTATTAAAAAAGTCAAAGTCAAAGTCAAAACATTTATTTCAATTAGACCATTTACAGGCACTTTTGAATTGTCAAGGAGTCGGTCAGTTAGTCCGAAAGTTGAAGCTAGATGCTCGTTCCAAAACGGAGGTAGGCCTCTATGGAGAAGAACCAGCAGGAACTCCACGGCACTCTTTTAAATTAGGTTTTTACAAAATCCTGGTTACATAATTCTTGTTGATTATACATGTGATCACAATGAAGATGAATATAAAACTATAGTAAAAAATAATAAAACTAAAGATGTAAGCCATAGTAGTTAAGAGATGACCAATCCCAACTGACAGCACCCGTTCACGAGCATGACGCATGGATCAGCACCACCTAGCTCAACCATCATGGAGGGAACCAAATGATCCAACACACGCGCCACCATCAGCGAGACATTTGAGTGAGCATGACAAGCTCTCAACTGCCATGCTCATTAGTAAAAGCACATAGTAACTCAGTAAATAAAATAAAACGCTCCATGGTACTCACATTTACAAAATTGAAATACGGACACTGAAAGTGTTAGTATTGTATAATTTAATATCATTATATTAAATTATACAATACTAACACTTTCAGTGTCCGTATACGTTAGATGACTGCTATATGTAAAAAAAAAACGAGTGTGCTTATGACCACACGACTGAAGTGAAACTTCTTAAAAAAAATTCACAAAACATGAACTCTAAAATGAATTTACAGTTTTATTCACTTTAAATGTAGAATATTGAATGTATTGAACAAAATATTAATTCATAAAATTGTTCAAAACGAAATAGAATTACGAAAAATAACCAAAGAATCACCGTTCGCGTAACGCTAGTAAACTCGCAAACGAACTACTGACTGAAATATATATATATTTCATTTACTAGCTATAAGAGAAAGAGAGAAAGAAAATGTGCGCGCGCACTGCTCTCTCTTGCTCCTACACTGTGATACAGACAATAAGCCTGCAGTGTGCTTAGATATACGGAACGTATTTGGCTATGAGAGGAAGAGAGAAAGAAAATGTGCGCGCGCACTGCTGTCTCTTGCTTATATCCCCCACTTAACTTCCGTTCGCCTTGCCCGATCACACTTTTCGTAACGCTTACGTCACGCGTTCGCCAGCTTACTCCCCAAGTCGAGCGTGCGTAAAGAAGTTTCACTTCAAAAAAAAGTAATCTTACTGATAACTGTACAAGTTATTCAGGTCGACAAAAAAGAGGGTAAGACATAACATACATGACATAATAAACATCATTCTCTTAAGAAACAATTCTAATTTGTGAGGCCGAGTAGCTGTGGAGCAGGACTAGCATTTAGCCAAGCATTTTTGTCCGTGATATAATCATCTAACATATAATATGCTCGACTCCATAGTGTGCGTTTTATACAAGTTTTAAATTTTCTCTCATTTAGTTTGAGAATATCGAGTGGTATTTTATTATAAAATTTGACACAGTACCCCATAAAAGAAGTGTGTACTTTTGCCAATCTGAAACTTGGTTGATTTAATTTGTCCTTATTTATAGTATTAAAATTATGTCTATCACTATTTTTTTTAAATATATGAAGATTTTTTCTAACGTGCATGATGTTTTCATAAATATATTGACAAAACACCGTCATGATCCCGTTCCGTTTTATCTTCCCTATAATTGACTATGGTGATGTGTGCTACTTTGACTTGAATACGGTCTGGTTGGATAAGCTTGACAGGATGCTGAACAATTGCATTCGCTATATTTTCAATTTGCGGAAATATGACCACGTGTCTAGTTTTAGGGCGGAGCTTAAGTGGTTACCCATTCGTCAGAGAAGAAGTTTGCGTGCGTTAACCACGCTTTTCTCTCTTCTCACTTCACTTACTCCTCCATCTTATCTTATTTCAAATTTTCAATATCTTTGTTCTACTCACACTAAGAGTCTTCGATCTTCTAATAATCTTCTACTCAGCTGCCCTTCTCATACTTCTGACTTTGTTCATTCTTCCTTTCATATTCAAGCTATTCTTCTTTGGAATGCGCTCCCTCTTGATATCAGGACAGCCACCAGTTTGTATGCATTCAAGCGGAAGTTGCGGATTTATTTTTCGGAGCAAATAGAAAGAGTTTTATTATAATCCTCCTTTCTATTCTTGGTAAGATATGTATTTATATATGTATATATTATATTTTTATATATGTTTATGTATATTATATAGCATTTTATAGTAGTATGTAGAATTTAATTATTTTGTACTTGTGTACACTTTATTTTATTATGTTAATTATTTGAGAATTTTTTTATTTTTATTTTTTTAAATCTCTGATTTTGTTGTTTTACTCTCTTAAAATTGCTTGCACCTACCATGTTATCTCTTCACCACCTCTGGTTGACTGTTAGAGAATGCCTAAGGCATTAAGTCCGCCTTTGTACATTTGTTGCTTAAAGTTTAAATAAATAAATAAATAAATTATGTTAATTGTTTTAAACAATTCCCTTAAAGATTCGCGTCTGCCAAGATTATAGATGGCTCTGACAGCCCTCTTTTGCAGGATAAAGATAGAATTTATATCTGCAGCACGTCCCCAGAGCAAAATACCGTAAGACATGATGCTATGAAAGTAACTAAAATAGACCAGCCTCGCGGTATCCACGTCTGTTAACTGCCGGATTTTTCTGACTGCGTAAGCGGCTGAACTTAACCGCCCTGCAAGAGATGTTAAGTGAGGACCTCACTGCAGCTTTGAATCGAGCGTAATCCCCAAGAAAACTGTATGTTCGACGAATTCTAGAATGTCCTTATTCAATATAACCTTACATTCACTGCTTCTAACATTTGGTAAAGCGAATCTTATGCATTTCGTTTTTTTTTTTTCATTTAATACTAAATTATTCACAGTAAACCAGTTATGAACCTTAAGCATGGCGTTATTTACGTCGTCAAGGTGCTGAGCCTGTCTATTTACTCTAAAAATTAGTGAAGTATCATCAGCAAATAACACCATTTGTGGTTGGTTTTCTAATAAAGAAAGTAAATCATTAATGTATACTAGAAAGAGGAACGGACCCAGTATTGAACCCTGCGGAACCCCCATCTTCACTTTTAAGCTTGATGAATTCACACCGTTTATTTGAACTTGCTGCAGTCTATCATTTAAATACGATTTTACTAAGCTAAGTGCAAGTTCACCGAGTCCGTAATGCTGAAGCTTCAGGAGCAGTGTTTCGTGATTTACGCAATCGAATGCTTTAGAGAGGTCGCAAAAAATGCCATCCTGGCATCCTGTGAGTCCTCCCATGCATTAAAGATATGCTTAATTACAGTTACACCGGCGTCAGTAGTACAATGTCCTCTGGTGAAACCATACTGTTGTTCGTGTAGGATCTTGTCACAGTTAAAATGATTGATCATTTGATTGAGCATCACTTTTTCGAACACTTTGCTGAAAACCGGCAGAACCGAAACAGGTCTATAATTATTGGTGTCCTTGCTATCTCCGGATTTAAAGAGCGGTATAACCTTGCTATACTTTATTAAAGTCAGGAATATTCCTTGGTCTATACACAAATTGAATATTAAGGCTACATAGGGTGCTATTGCCTCAATTATAGATTTGCAAACATTAGTAGACATACCCCACAGGTCTTCAGTAGCCTTGATCTTGAGTTGTTTGAAGGCCATTATAACAACCACAGGGTTTATATGTTAAAATTTAAATTCCCTAGGGCAGGCTGAAACATTCGCTCTTAATAAGTCAATAGCAAGTGAGGGCGAGGAATCTAAAATTTCAGTAGTTTTAATTGGAATATCGGTAAAGAATTTTGCAAATTCCTGAGCGCAACATCGATATTGCTGCTTATGAGACCTTGGGGAGTCTCCAGAGTGTAATCAGTATTATGTCTTTTGTTTCATTGTTGATTATTTTCCAAACAGTTTTTATTTTATTTTCTGCTGATTTAACCTTGTTGCTAATGTATAAGGATTTTGCTGCTTTACACGCATTTTTTTTTTGAGTAATCAGCAACATACTTATTAAAAGTATCAGTGTTTTTATAAACAACTCAAAACGTCTTTCGCTACTTCTCCTGATATCTTTAGTCGCCCAGTCACTGAATAAAAACTTTAGGCTAATAGTTTTAGTTTTTTTCTTATAAATATTATTAAACTCTGTATCCACAATTGAAAAGAATTCATCATACAGAATATAACCGCTATTCATATAAAGGCCTGAACACATAACCTACTTATCAAAGTGCTATTAAATTTATTTAAATTACCAGATGTTATTGGTCTAGACTGAATCTGCACTTTTTGTATTGGTGTGTTGTACTCAAAAATAATGGTTAGTCCGCTGTGATCAGACGGAAGATAATTTACTATAGCTTTATCTAAGTAGTTGCAGCTGCAAAAAACGTTGTCAATACATGTAGCAGAAGTCGAAGTTATTCGTGTTGGTTCTAAAAACACATTTGACAAATTGAATGATTTAAAGAGACTAATGAATCTATTGCTATTTGAATTATTTTCTAAAATATTAATATTAAAATCACCACAGATTATTACTGATTTATTACCAGTAGCAAGTTTAGTCAAAACATCTTCTATTATAGTCTCAAATATAGAATAATTCTGATAATTTGGGGGTCTGTAAACGCACACTATAACATGCTTATCTAGTTCAACTATGTCTTTGCGGGGTTTAGATTTGATACTATTTTTAATTAAGATTAGGGAACCACCACGCAGCATGGATTTGCGGTTAAAACAACTACTCACATTATAGTTCTCAAAGTTAATTAACATTTCATAATCTTTTAACCAATGTTCGGTTAAACAAATAATGTCGAACATTGTCTTTTCTAAAAAAAGTTCAATTTCTAATTGTTTAGAAGAAAAACCTTGAATATTCTGATGAAATAGTTTTAAGGAATGATGCTTAACCCCCTTTTTACAATTTAATAAGTGATTGCTAGAAGATACTTCGTTGTTAATAAATTTAACTATATTGTTATTAGTACAGTCGTTGGACTGCCTCGTTGGTCTAGTGGTCGCAAGCGCGACTGTTGTGCATGAGGTCTTGGGTTCGATTCCCAGGTCGGGCAAGGTGTTATTGGGTTTTTCCAACAGGAATTTCTCGGTAGCAGCCACGGAGTCAGGATTTGTGCATGGTTGATGGCAATAGGCTCGCCCCCTATTACATGGGACTAAAAACATAACTGGCGAAATGTGGGTATACTAATGGGTACACCTCTGCCTAACCCTTCGGGGATTACAGGCGTGATGTTATGTTATGTATGTATGTTATTAGTACCTTCTGTTGTCTTACATTCTAGTTTACAATATTTGTGCTTACCACGTTTACATTAGTATTATTACTAAATATTGTGGTGCATATAGTTGAAGACTTCGACATACTACTTATGTCTGAGTTAATATTTAAAGCTAATAGCCAAGCTATCCGACGTCTAAAACTAATGGGCAGATACGCCGTATCCCTAGTCGATTTCAATTTTTCAACAAAACTGTTGGTGTCAAAAAATAAATGTTTGTCACTATGGTGATTAACCAAAAATTGCATATGGTTATTTAATAAATGTATGTTATTATTTTGCCTCTTTGAGAGGTTTACAAAGTACGGAAAAGCACACAGTATTATTTTCCGACACTCAATTTTCAAAATTTCAGTGATCCTATCAGTTACAAAATTACTTAAGGACAGTAGTGTTAAATTGGGCTATCTGGATCACAGGAGATCCAGATACCCCAATTTTAACTTCTCGAGAAGTGATTTTGAGTTTTTGAGAACTGATTGTCGTTCTTTCAATAACTTGATCTATTCAGACCGCTTTTCTTAGCAACATCTACAGAACTGATTTCGTTTTCTCTAGAACTGAATCATTCAAACATTTTTGTCTCGATCATTCAAATACGAAGATTCAGATACACACAACTTTAACTACTCGAGAAGCGATTTTTAGTTTTTGAGAACTGATTGCTGTTCTTTTAATAACTTGATCTATTCAAGCCGTTTTTTAGCAACATCTACAGAACTGAATCATTCATCCTTTTTGTCTCGATCATTCAAATACTTACTAAAAAAATATCCTCTAAAATCTGTTTGAGAACTGCGGAACGGACATGTTCATAAATCTTCCATAATACTCAATGATAAATAATTAATCAATTTTTATTATAACTTAACAATACTAGAAACAGTTTACTTCTCGAAAACTGGTGTCTGTTTCTGATTGATACTAATTTAAACATACGGTATACTGAATCAGTTGCTCTCGCTCAGCACGCAGCAACTCTATAAAGTATGTATGATGAGAACTTATCATATCGAGAATTGAAATATATTTATTTATTTATGGGTAATATAATAATATTTGGTACGATAGCCTAAATAGATTCTGATCTGCATTACATTCCAAATGGATAATGATTCAAGTATAAAACTGTGTGATTGGTGTTAGGGGTCTCACAAGTCTTTTATTAAATAAAACTAAAAATGTTAATTTAACAATTTATTTGCGTTCTACATTACTACTATTGTACAATTTATATGAAACAAATTTCATTTCCCGGCAGTATCTCGTAGCAATCAAAATCAGATTTCACTGACTGAGACATTATAGATTAATATCAATAAATATAGTTATTTATTTATGAGATAAATTTAAAAATTGAACCTTTACACTGTAGTGAAATGGCTGCGATGCACGACATCTCTATAATATGTACACAAATTTAACTCATTTTAAGTGCAATATACATACATAATATATTCTAATAGGGTAAATATAATCCGACTCGGAGCACAATGCAATAGCGCATATTCTAATAGAGTAATTGTTTCAGACAGTTATTAATATAATATATTCCTTTCACGGCATTCAAATAAAAACATTGAGGAAAATGTATAGCATGTTGCATCCAGGGATCATCGTAAATCTCCCAATCTTCTATAACACCTCCACATGAGAAACACGCTGCTTTATCATTTACACTATTTCCATAATAAAAAAATCCGGCTTCAGCCATTTCCATCACCAACCTTCTCCTTGAATTAGCCGTTGCCCAATAATGTCTAAATGAAATCTCACGCATTTTATACGCATTATACATGTCATAACGAGGGCTACATTTATTTTGAGACATTTTCTCACTCGCTATATAGTTCTTCATACAGATAATTATAAAGGTGAAATGATATCGTACTGCTGTAGCCAGCAATTTATAATGATTAACATTTGAGGGAATTGGTAGGGATAGAGAATTTTAAAATTAAAGAAGCGAATATTTATTTCAAAAATTTATTATCTATACACCATTTATTTAAACATGTTACATTTTTTAAAGCACATATTTTATCATGATAAATACAACTATACACATCATGAGAATGTTCATATTTATTGTACAAGCTTAATAAATTAGGACAACCTTCATCTTCTAAATTATTTATATTCTTATTATTATTATTCAAAATATTTTTTAGCCACAACACTTTTTCTAAACCTTTGGTGTAAACACTTTTATCTCTTAAAATATCTACAATCAAATTCTGATGATTTGAGTAGGGCACAAATCCGTCTCTCCAGTATATCCTTCTATTACGTTCAATCCAACTGACTTGTCGTTTTTCAGGTTTCGTTAAATCGTAAAATGGAAATGGTGGCTTAATTAAGAACACCTGAATTTTTTTATTTAACAATACAGCAAATTCTTTAATTATAAATTCATTTGTTTCTGTTTTAAAACCTTGAACATCTACAATGGCTGTCATGATAATCTGCGCACTATGTTACTTAAAGGTTTATATTCCACAAGTCGATCGTTAATAATTAAACAATATCCAGTTGTGTTATCTGGTATTGGTGCTGAACAATCAATCTCCAACCGTACATCTACGGGGCCTGTTTTCAAACTATCGTTTTGTCTTGAACAGTCTATAATAAAGAGAGGGGCTTTCTCCTTGAAATCAACCAAATTAAGCAAGGGGTCTGCAGGACAATTGTAATACGACTGACGAAATTTCACGTACATTTCATATAATATATTGTATTTGTTCTCAGAAAAATTTAAGCTTAGAGGCTCGTAAGGATAATACTGTGAATTCAAAAATAGTGTTACGTTAGTAACCCCACAATGATCAAACAGAGAACTGTCTTTGGTTTTATTATTTTTTCTGTTGGTTTGCAAGCAAAAAATTACATATCGAGGTTTCTCTAATTGCGATGCAGTCTTAACTGACCAAGAATGTTTTGTAGTTTTAGGGAGCAAAGGATACTCATATAAATCCCAATTTCGAAACGCTATTTGAATAGGTTTATCTCTCTCCAAGTGTTTTAGTAGTGTCAGTCGTTCACGGTCTGACACTTTTATATGTGGTACACGCCATTGCAATCTTTGTATGTCTATTTGAAAATTCGCAATATCATCAGTTGCTATGATACTGTTTAAGTTAGAGTTACTTCTGTTCAAAATAAGTTCATGTTTACAATTTATCACAATTTTATTGTAATCCTCCGCAAATCCTAAAATCTTATTAAGAGGTACAATAGCACTAAAATGACCATCACTTTTGAATCCATCTAGGTTCCAACCCCACAGAGCAGCAACTTTATTTTCTCCATCATTCATTGAAACGTATGACTTTATTGTCGACGTTATTCCAGAATTTTTAATGCGATCTATTTCAATGCCATTTATTTCGTATCGGATATCTTGAAACAAAAACATAACAGGGTTGTTACTGAACGTAATATTTTTCTTAATCGGTTTTCCATCTTTGTCGAAGAACTTTGCTTGACCCTCGACGTAAATTGAACTGGCTGATGGTAACACGTATATGTCTTGTTGGTGTATGGGAATTCTGATTTCATCGTTTTCTCTAAAGCTGTTAGTGTAGGGATTGTATGTGTGGACTTCATAGCTTTCAATCGAACTATCGAAGTGAGGTAATTCAGTAATTTGTAGTATATTCATACTTTAAAACCTAGAGCTTTAAGAAAAGCTTTATTTGCTTCACTCAATTTCTTGACTTTTTTCTTACGTCTATGCACCTTAATGGTCGTAGATGGAATAAGACGTCTGATTTTCACAGGAGTGTTTTTATAATAAACTATCATTTTGTTTTTCTTAAATGAAGGCGCAATTGAATATGTTCTTCACCAAAGTTAATACAGTTATCAAGTTGATCAACAATCCTAATAGATATAGATGAAATTATATTTTTGTTCACTGGGAAGTAAATAACGTTCTGGGGTATTTCTGTGTACTGACTCGAAGCAGTATTAGATATGAATTCATGAATAAAATGAGTCGGTAATCCGTTGTAATATGAACCGCACACAAGATCACATTCAATTCTGATTACAGCTGGTAAACTGCTGTTATTAACGGGCACATTCGGCCTTGTTTTTAATACTGAAAAGTATAGTAAACCGCACTCGTATTTATCAGTTAAATGAAGAGGTGGTTGAAAATACGAGACCAGTTCTGATTTATTTCCAGAGATGGTAACCGTAGTAGACATGCTTGCATACTGAGCTCTTTTAAATGAGCCTGTTTATTTTATTTCTTGATTATACCAAAAATTCTTTAGGAAATTTAAACATAGATGTCCACAGTTGAAGGGGTGATCACGTTGTATATTTTCATAATTATATTGAATGTTAGAACCTACATATTTTATAAATTCCTTTGGAGGTTTAAGATTTCCATAACTATCGAAATACTCAACATAATCATTATATTTTGCATAGGCTACCCAATGAGAACCAGTATTTTTAGAACTATCTAAATTAATAACTCCACATTCTTTTTTATATGGATATTTAGGGAGCTCATCTCTCATAAAGACACCTCTAAAATAAGGAATTCTATTTCCATACTTTAAAATGTCAAAGTTAGTTAAGGCCCGTTTGGGTAGCCGATATCTTAGTTTTTTTCTTTTGATACGAAAATTCCAAGGCCGCTTTTATGTGGTTTAAGGTGTAGTCCTTTCCCGATACATAGAGCTTCCATTTTTTCATTGTGTCTCCTCGATTCCTCATACAGCTTTTTAGCCATTTTGAATTCATTTATGGTTTTGGCAATACCAGCTGCACCGCCTGCTAAAGCTCCCACCGCTGATAATCCCGCAAAAATAGGAATCAGAGGTAGTACTCCCCCAGTTTTTGGAATAGGAATAACACGAGGGAGCTTAATCGATGAATCATCAGCTAATTCTCTGGTAGCAGCAATAGCTAATTCTATAGCCATTTTCTTGCTCTTAGGTTTTAATTTTTTTATGTGTCTTTTTGCTTTTGTAATAACAGTTTTTAATTTACTTTTTA
This sequence comes from Hoplodrina ambigua, assembly GCA_949774945.1. Taxonomy (NCBI): domain Eukaryota; kingdom Metazoa; phylum Arthropoda; class Insecta; order Lepidoptera; family Noctuidae; genus Hoplodrina; species Hoplodrina ambigua. The sequence continues at coordinate 17,234,472 of OX458964.1, forward strand.
ATCCTTTTCCAGATGTAACTTTTGGAAAACGCTTTTTGCTCAAACCAGAACCAGTTTTAATTTTTGCTGACATAGCCTTCCTTACTAACCGTGCCGCGAGTCTTTCGCCTATACTAGCATCGGAAGCAAACGCTCGCTCTTTCGCCATTTTTAACAAAATTAAATCAGCCTTATCAAGAACCCTTATCTAGATCTTTCAAGTTTGATGACTTGTGATATGCAATATCGTGATCTTTGCAATATTCGTCCAATTTATTTCCGTGCCGCGAGTCTTTCGCCTATACTAGCATCGGAAGCAAACGCTCGCTCTTTCGCCATTTTTAACAAAATTAAATCAGCCTTATCAAGAACCCTTATCTAGATCTTTCAAGTTTGATGACTTGTGATATGCAATATCGTGATCTTTGCAATATTCGTCCAATTTATTTACGCCGTTATCTCCTTGTGCAAGCCTTTTTATTAATTTAGTGCCAGGACCATAGTAATTATATCCTGGTAAGTGTAATTCAAATCGTAAATTATTAATAAGCCAATTGAGTAGACTACTCTCTCCAAAACACATTATAAGACTGATGATTCCGGTTTGAATACTTTAATAAATAGTTATCGATTCAAGTTTGTTGCTAATATTATTTATAATATTACATTCGATTTATCAATCCAACTGCTTTCAGCCGAAGACAAACCTAACCATTTTACTAAAACTCTGTTACCTTTTCTTCTAAGAACTTTCTCAACTAAATATACATTAGGATGTTTTGTTTTTTGAAGTTCTTGCGTATAAAATGCGCCTAAAATAGGGTGACCTCTGATAGTATCTTCAATTAAATAAGTTATGGGAGTTGTTTTTTGTATTTTACGAATTTTAAATATTTCTGTTGACCAGTTGGGAGTGTAACCTTTTTCAAATGTTCCTTTGTATTTACTGATACGCACATAATCACCTACTTTGTACTTGCTTTTTAAATTATATTTTTTATGCAACTTTAAATACCTTTCTAATATCATTTTTTTATTAATATTGTCCACATTAGCAGGGATTTCATTAATAGTGCGATGGTGAGTGTGATTGTATTTGTAAATGACGTCATTTAGGGTATTATTTATCCAATTGTAATTGCCTTTTAAACTAAATTCCTTATAAACTTTAGATTTCAATGTCCTGATGAATCGTTCAACTATTGAAGCCTTTTTTGTTGAGAAGGTTGAATAATGGTTAATATTATATGATTTCATAAGCTTCTGAAATTTGTTATTATAAAATTCAGCTCCATTATCCGTTTGCAGATTTTTAGGAACACGCCCTTTATCCAACAAAGTTTTGAAAGAGTTACACACATCATCTTTGGTTTTACTTCTCATAGGAAAGGCCCAAGCATATTTCGAAAATGTATCAATAACGGCAAGAATATATCTGTAATTCTTATTTTCTTTTGAAATTGATTGCATATCAATTAAGTCTGCTTGCCACAAGTCATCTATATCTTTCATGATAACATGTCTTCGTGGATAGTTCACCCTCGCATTTTTATGAATTTCGTTTACCACGTCAGCTTTGCTCATGTTCACAATTCAGTATACTTGTCTTGAACTCAGCTATTATACTGAATAAAAAGCATATTATTATGAGTATTTATTATTTAATTATATCAGCTTCTTTTAATTCTTCGATTATTGATAAAATTTCATTATCATGGTTAGTATTACCAGCATCTCGGGAAGCAATTAATAGTTTCAATCTCTCAACCAGTTCGTTAGGATCATCCCAATATACCAAGTCAGTGTTATTTTTGTATTTCTTTAGCGTTGGTAAGCTTCCTCCAAATTTAGTGATAATATTATTGTTTAACGATTCAGAAAACAATGGTCTAATTATTTCACGATATTTTATACCTTTATCACCTCTAATTTGTCCATTAGGATTGAAATCTCTCTTATGTGCATTTGTATAATGCAACATATCTTTATAGACAAGTTTATCTTTGCTCGATATTAGTTTCAAATCAGGTTTTCTTCGAAGTAAGAGTTCTTTTAAACCAGGGGTTAAATTGTAGCTTTTGTCACCAACTTTAATTAAAATGACATTATCATCATTCACACTATCTATTTTAGAAAATGAAACTATTGAATTACCCATTAGTAATTTTTTGTTTGCACTCCTTATTCCAAATGGTATATTTACCCCATCATAAATATCATGGATATCACAGCCCTCTAATGATATTTCTAAATCTTCCAGTAGTTCTGTCTGGGGAGACTTTTTAACGAACTGTATAGAATTCAGTTCTGGATCGCAGCATTCTTCAAACTTTGTAGATGAGCTAGTATTATTAATGTCATCCGATTCCATGTCTTCAAAATTAGAGTGTGTATTTTCTACATTTTGTATTTTTTCCATTGTTTTGCTCGAATCAACTAGGGTTTTAAGGGGATCTGTGACAGGTTTTAACATTTTGTCAAGTGACAAGTTCATTAAGTGTTCCTGGTTTTTCATTTGTTTTATTTTCTTCTTTATGGAATCTACAGACTTCATTAATTCTATTTTAATATTTTTCTCCATGTTGTGCCTATTATAACACCTGTATTAAGCTAAAGATCAAATTATACTGAATTTAATTTTGCATGTTTTTACTTATATGTACATATAAACAGTCAGTCAAATTTAAAAAACATATCAAAATTCTGTCTATACCTACCGTTATTTAATGATGATTCTTTATTAATAAGTAGAAAATTGTAAGGTTTACTCCAAACGGTATGACAAAGATTTCTGAACTCTTTCCATTGTAAATCAGAACTAACGTTCTCTTCATAAATATGCTTTAAATTTACATCATCTTGTTTGAATATAATAAGAAAATTAACATTGTCTCGTAACAGTTGCTTCGGAATTTTTGAATAAGTTTGAGATAAATAGAAACAATCTATTTGTTTATGTCTACCCATACAGAAATAATTGCGGATATTTATTTGATTTTCGCAAGCAACATCATCGAAAATAAATACAGAATTTGTTAAAGCTTCACTCGGAGAAATGACATCTTTATCATCATTGAACTCGTAGAAATTAACCTGCGGTACTCGTCTCAATACTTCAGTCAAGAAACGGTATTTAGGTTGAAAAGAAGTTTTCGAGTAAAGATACAGATTTCTAAATTTGAGCCCATTTTCATGCAGCAGTAAACTAATCATAGCATTCGTTTTACCACAGTTCGACGGACCACATATTATACAGCGAATGGTATTCGGCAATAAAGTGCTATGTCTGATGTAGTGGGTAGAGTCACTTAATCTTATATTATTAACATTTAGGGATATGGGTTGCTTGATCAACTTCATCTTGTCGATTAAATCAAATACTGTTTAGCATTCACATATATACATAATATGCAAAATATTAGGACGAATTAAAAATAAATTTAATTCAAGTATGCCACCTTTGCAAGAATGATGTTATTCTTATCACAGATTAATATATTCTTTTTTTAATTTTATTTTTAAAGGTAACATAAATAAAAACAGGTTTGTAGGTAAAAAGTATTTTATTTAAGTATGATAAAACATGTTATATGCTAAATATGTACTTATATCTATGTTTGAACTATAACCATATTTATGTAATCCAATTATAATTACAATATAGTAAACAAAATATAAGGTTGTATATGAATAATATATTTTTTCTCATTCTTAATGATTAAAATACATTTAAATATAGATTAAATTAAATGTAGCGCAGTTATACATACAACATAATCTTAAATTCATTTGATAGATTTGTAGTGCCCCCAAGGTAAAGTATATATTTGGTTTGGTAAAATTTGCCTTTTGTCATCATTTCTATTTAATGCTACTTTATTAATTTCTTGGGTATACAGAACATGTTTCATCGATTTTATAATCATCATTTTATGTTTATATGTCTTGTCATTCAACAAGGCTGTCTTGTAGTTAGCTGATGATAATTTTCTTGTTACATTCTTCGTAATGCCTTTTGCTTTCTTTATATGTGTTTTAACACTGCTTATACAATATAATTTAGCTCTAAGCCCAACAAATTCAGAAATTACATCACCTCCTAGTTCGTCTTTAAATAAACCAGGAACCTTTGCATTCATTTTTAAAATTCCATAAGGGTTATCTTCAGAAAAATTACTAGTATCAAATTGTGAAATATTTTGACTAATATCAGCATAAAAATCATTAGTATGTATATAATAAAGTAGACTATCGGTATCTGTGTAGCAAAGCATTGTTTGATTTTTATACTTATTTTTAATAAAATCATAGTGAAACTGATACAAATGTTGTTTTGCATATTCTAAAACAGTAAAACCAATATATATTGGCCTATCTAAGGTTACTTTTTCCTGATTCAATTGAATAACTACAAAATTTTCATTTAATATATAGATGTTTTTTAAATTTGGTTTTGAAATTAACTTTTCAGCACCTACATTTTTATTCGTTAAATTTTTCGTGTCTGCCCATTGTGATATTAACCTCACGTCTTTTTGTTTTCGTCTATTTTCAATTGTTTTACCAAAAATAGCATTATTTAGTAATTTAAAAAAGTCTTTTTCGAATGTTGAATTACATGTTTGACGTAACTGAGTATTCAAATCAATGTATTTTTTCAGAAAACAGTCTTGACGAAAAGCTAATATACGATGGATCTTTTTTAAAATCAATCCATGTTTTATGCATTGTTTTAAGTTTGTATAGTGAATAACATATTTGGTTTTATCATATAAATTTGCTATTAGTTTATAAGTTTTTCCGCCTGGAGGTATTATTTTTTCGGGCGCAAAAGGTAAATCACTGTGAGAATCGTGCAAGTGATGTGGATAACATAAATCTACTTCTAAAATATAACCATAATCTGCATCATCTGCGGCGTTAAACAGATCAAATTTTGATATTTCATTTTCATTTAATAAATAAAAGTTTGATATCGGCATCTTTTTGGTCATGGCATGCCCGTACAAATTATTAGCATCAAGATATATTAAAAAAGAAGAAGGTTCAGTTACGTCATAATCTGGTAGGTATTTGTTATTAGATTTGGCATATCGAAGTGAACATTGAGCCAAACCGCCACGTATTCCATTTTCTAATAATTCGTATATTTCCAAATCAGAAATCAAATCTAATTGAACTCCTGTGTATAAAAGCATAGCATCCCAACTTAAGCCAGGTGAAGATACATAATGAGCTGGGTCTAATTTGTAATATTTCAAGCACATTTGTCTAAATTTTTCAAATATATCACAAAGTAATAATACATCACTCTTTAAATATAAGTCATTATATCTACCAAGAGTATCAATCTTAAAAACATTCCAAATTTTTTGTGCACGTTGGTATTCAGCATCTGTTATATGCTCTGATGTTAAACTATTAAAAAATGTATATTTAGCTGGAAGCTCCTTTTCATCATATTTAGCCCACGAATCAATGTACTCGTAAGGAAAAACACCCTTTTCTTTCAGTAACACGAATTGATCATAATTTCTGAATTCACTGGCAAGATGTACATTTTCTTCTTTTGTTAAAGATTTTGATAATGTATCTAAACTACAACTTAAAAATTGAAATGAATCTATAAATTTTATTTGTATGTGGCGAGACAACTTTTCATAATAGATGTTTTTCGTTATCGACATATATTTTTCTTTCGATTTAGGTATTACCTTGATGTCGCCCTCATAGTTAGTTAATTCTTTTATAAAAAGATGACTATCATATCCAGATAAATTGTGAAAAACTACTGGAATGAATGGACATACTTTGTAAGTTAAATTACAATGAGTATGCGCTGCGCCGCGATACTCACCAGTAATATGATCGTGATCAAGAACTTTATCTCCTAATAAAGGCTGTTCGCAGATATGACATACATTGGCCATATCATAGTTGTCTCTTTGCTCTTCAGATAATGAAGACAAAGACTTTTTATTTGATAATATTCTATAGATTCGTTTCACATCTCTAATTAAGTTTTTTATAAATATTTCAATACAGTCTGGACCTCTATGCCAAACATATTTATTCAAGCTACAATCATGAGAACAGCAAATATAATAACCAAAAGATGACGGTTGATGCAATTTTATGTTAGTTGTATTATTAACACTTGATTTTGTATCACAATCTAACAATATGCTTTCGAAATCTGCGTATACTATAAAATTAATTTTTAATTTTCTTTCATAGTGCTGAAACTTTAATTTACTATTTTCACCTGGTAATATTGCTAAAATTTCAGAACATTTATGGGAATTATATCGAGACTTACTTGCAAAAAACTGTAAACATGAATCACAAAACTCTAGTTTTCCATTATGTTTAGTAATTTGACGTCTTACTAGTCGGGGGAGATCTTTAATAAGACAGTAATGACCCTTTTCTTCTTTTTCTATATATAATAAATTTATATGATTAACTTTCTTTAAACTACTCAAATAAAGAGGCCCAGTAACATTACATTTTTTATCTAGTCCGTAAACATTGATACTTAAATCAGGATTTTGTTTCTCTAAAAGTTTCAAATCATTAATAGTAGGCGGAAATGTGATCCCTTCAATATTGAGAACTTCTGAAAAATGAGGATAGGATGTAGTTCTACATACGTTACTTCTAGCAGGATACAGCGAAGCTACGATGCTCCATAACAAACAGTATTTATCATCGTTTTTAATGTTTATGCAACTTTTAGTATTTTTTATAACTGAAGGTAATTCTAAATAACTACCTCCTTTCATAGGTGAATATTTATTTATATTAATTTCTAAATGATTTACTTTAAAAAATGACCAACCGGACTCGCAGTGTTCAAATGCAATCATTTTTTCTACCAAAATATTTATTATTTTAATAATCATACAATTTATATCTGTACTACAGCATACAATTTCAAATTTTGTATTAAATGATTTAAGCTGTTGTTCATCTGACTTGGGTAAAATAAAATAAGCAAATAGCTCAAAATTAACTTTGATACACTTATGTTTTGCTAATGATAGTTCAATAATTCTATTTATATCATTCTTATAATAGCACAGGAACGCCTCTGGTGTGAGGTGCTCGTCTTCCTGTAGTGGACTTAGTCTGTATGTAACTATTCTATTCTTAAATGCAGTAGCAATTATTTTAATACTTTCAAATTCGGTACTCAATAGACAGTTCGACTTATGTAAATTAGATCTGGTATGATTTTTGAATTTTCGTTTTAATATTCTTAAATTGCATTTCTCACATAACATAAAATTAATTTTATCGGGTTCATCCTCATGATGTAGGGTAACTGTAAACAATTAAAAATTTATAAGAATATTTTATTATTTAATAAGTAACAAGAAGAATAATATATTATTATGTATATATTTATACAATAATATTTCACTATTTATCTAAATGTTATGGGTTCAAAAAGAAACCTTAAACCCACTATATCTCTTACACCTAACGAATACATAGTTTTATTTTATAAATCATAAAACTGTTTTACTAGAAATGTTATATAGTATAATAGTTATATAATGTGTGTAGTTATGCATAGTTAAACTACACAGCTATTAATGTATGCTATTATGTTTTATTTAATTAATTATAAGAATTAATAATCATAGAGGGGTAGTTTTTAAATTCTTTACGAATGGCACTCAAATAAGCAGATAAGTGACGCCAACTTTCGGTATCAATATCTGTTCTATTCTTTACGGTAACAATTGCATGACGCCACCTATTCATAGGGGACACATTTTCTATTTCCTCACATTTGTATATTTTTAACTCAATGAAATGTGTCCCCGGTTTTAATGCATTAGATTGGCGCGAATATCCATTCGTAACGCGTCTCATTACATAAGAAGTTAAAGGGGGTACTTTTTTACCGATTTCGTTATCAAGAGAAGTGTGATCATCTTCACTATCAGAGCCAAACAGAGCCGCCGCGCTGCTCCTTTTCTCGGCTTTAGCCCGCTTAATGTCCCGGTCGGAGCGAGCGCTGGCACCGCCGCCGGTGCGTACACCACTGCTCGACGGCTCTGAGCGATGAGATCTCTTCTTCGTGCTCTTTTTTTCGACCCGCTTCTTTTCCGGCTCTTCAGCGGATGACACCTCGTCCGTTGGGTAAATGTCGTCTACAAGTTTCGACCTGTAAAGAAAAAAATACATGATAATTTATTTGACACTGTATTTAGATGTAAATACGCATATGATAGTGGAACCTATTCAAATTTAGATTTTATCTAAAACTATTTTTTAGCATTTTAAGTTGATAGAAGTTTTTGATCTATGTTTAAACATTACAAAAAACTACGACAATTGATTTATAAAATACAATTATAAATACCTATTATTAAAAATATATTAATAAAAATTATAAATATTATTATAATTTTCGGTTATTATATTCATTGTTATATTTATTAATTAAGATATTTAAACTATAATTCTAAAACTGAAATACCAAAGATGTTGTTATTGGGAATGAAGTCGATAGTTCGAAGGCTAGTAATAAACCTATATGATAAATTTATATGATAAGACACATCACATTTAAATTAATAGTAGTGAGAAACGTATTACAAAAATATTCAGACCAGACAAATATCAACTAGTCTGTGTGGGAATCGAACCCACAATCACTCGGTTTAAATGGTTGAAAAACATGTTATATTGTGTTCAATATTGATTGAGGCTTTTAACAAGTAAATAACATTAAAATAATACTTACATAATGAACTGATGAATTTATCGAATAGTTGTTTCGAAAACTGATACTTCTTGATGATGAAGTTATTGAATAGTTATTTCACTAGAAAAACTAATACTTCTTGATGAGTATATGCACTGTCACAAACACGTACGTAACTTGAAGTGTTTACTAGCAGCTCTAAGCAGAAAGTATTGAACCATAGAATTTAACATCTCTATTAATAGGCACCAATACTTCATTAGTGTGAACGCATTAGTATTTCATCCCTATACGTGTGTGTAAAAAAATGATGACCAGAAGGAAAATTATGTCAAGTTTGACTACTTATACGAATGAGGGTTCTGTCCACATTAATTCCTTATGATTTATATTAATCAATGTTCGAATAACTTGAGATTAGTCATTGCTCAACGAGGATGATACCTCCCCGACGGAATTCTAAAAATATTGCTAAGGTAGCAATAATACGCAATGAATATACGACTAGTTTCACGTGGTTTTGCTTTGCATTTAATTTATGAAAAAAGTCGTTCATTACAATACATTACTATGGGTGTACATTCGTACGACACTTATTAATTTATTACTAGAGAAATTTGTAAACACAGGCAGGCTCAGATTGCATCCGACGCCTCTCTGGCGCTACTAAGTCTACACAAAGTCTAAATAAGGAGTGAGTCTATTTTCAAATCCTAAATCAATGCACACACAACGACACAACAAGCTGAACTTTCCAGTATAAACTGAACCATTATTACACGGGAAGCATATACAATGTGAGACCATGTTTTATTGGAAATGTGTAGCTATGTGTCGGTGTACTGTACAAAGGTGAGTAACAAAGACAAAAAATGTTCCAAAATGAAGCTTTAAACTACAGACTAGAGTATGTTATTCTTTAGTTGTTATTCTTTAATAATATTTGGTACGTGTAAGCCGTGTGTGACAGAAATTGTTAAATTATGAATTCGGTAAGTATTTTATTGTACTTTTTACACATACATACATTTATTGTATTTTTTGTATTTTGTGTATGTTATATATGTAATACACAATTTTATCTACGTACTTATAAATATTCCACTTTTTTTCTAATGTATATAAGTCACCTCGTACCGTGATTGCTATATTTGTTTCGCAATACTTATTATAAAATTATGAACACTGTTTTCTTCTCTCTCGATTCAACTTTGGAACTGTCGCGATGCATATCTCATTGTTTAAATTTTATTTTTTCAGGATTCAGAAGAACCATTATTCAACTTTGTTCCCATGGAAGCAGTACATTCAGAAAGAAACAAGGGGGATCGATTGCATCTTAAAAGACCAAATGGTGAAGATAACAACGTGACTTCGTATACATTTATAAAAAAACCTGCCCTGGGATTCAAGGTTGTACGCATTGAAATATATGATGCCAAAGATTTCATGGACCGGGAAGACACCCTCTGCAAATGTAAAGCGGAGTTGTGTGCGCAGCATGTCGTAAAACATGTATTATTTGATGATATTTACAAATCCGCAAATGAATTAATTCAAAAAATTCAAAATAATTTAGAGAATTAAAGAAATAAATGCTTAGATATAAATTTTGTTTTATTTGTTAAAAGATTCACTACAATACCTTGATATGTAAGAATATAATTATTCTTATTATATTACCCATAAATAAATAAATATATTTCAATTCTCGATATGATAAGTTCTCATCATACATACTTTATAGAGTTGCTGCGTGCTGAGCGAGAGCAACTGATTCAGTATACCGTATGTTTAAATTAGTATCAATCAGAAACAGACACCAGTTTTCGAGAAGTAAACTGTTTCTAGTATTGTTAAGTTATAATAAAAATTGATTAATTATTTATCATTGAGTATTATGGAAGACTAGCTTCTGCCCGCGACTTCGTCCGCGTCACAGTTGATGTGTTATCCTACGGGTACCGTACATTTTCCCGGGATAAAAAGTAGCCTATGTGTTATTCCAGACTATAATCTATCTTTGTGCCAAATTTCATCCAGATCCATTCAGCCGTTTAAGCGTGAAAGAGTAACAAACATCCATACATCCATACATCCATACTTACAAACTTTCGCCTTTATAATAGTAGTAGGATTTATGAACATGTCCGTTCCGCAGTTCTCAAACAGATTTTTAGAGGATATTTTTTAGTAAGTATTTGAATGATCGAGACAAAAAGGATGAATGATTCAGTTCTAGAGAAAACGAAATCAGTTCTGTATATGTTGCTAAAAAACGGCTTGAATAGATCAAGTTATTAAAAGAACAGCAATCAGTTCTCAAAAACTAAAAATCGCTTCTCGAGTAGTTAAAGTTGTGTGTATCTGAATCTTCGTATTTGAATGATCGAGACAAAAATGTTTGAATGATTCAGTTCTAGAGAAAACGAAATCAGTTCTGTAGATGTTGCTAAGAAAAGCGGTCTGAATAGATCAAGTTATTGAAAGAACGACAATCAGTTCTCAAAAACTCAAAATCACTTCTCGAGAAGTTAAAATTGGGGTATCTGGATCTCCTGTGATCCAGATAGCCCAATTTAACACTACTACTAAGGACCACCATAGACCATTGACTGCCTCGTTAGTCTAGTGGTCGCAAGCGTGACTGCTGCGCATGGGGTCTTGGGTTCGATTCCCAGGTCGGGCAAAGGGTTATTGGGTTTTTCCATCAGGAATTTCTCAGTAGCAGCCTCGGAGTCTGGATTTGTGCCCGGTTGATGGGAATAGGCTCGCCCCCTATTACATGGGACTAAAAACATAACTTGCGAAATGTGGGTGTGCTAATGGGTACACCTGTGCCTAACCCTTCGGGGATTTCAGGCGTGATGTTATGTTATGTATGGACCACGCAATAAGAAAAATAACAAAAGGCCACGCTGATTAGTTAAATAACAATTTTAAGGGACTGTAATTATGTTTAAATAACAAATCAAAAAAAACAAAATATAAAAGGTCCACGCAATGTTTACTCACAAGATATAAGGGCTATATGCAGTTGTCCATGCAATAAGTACTTACAAAAGTATAAGAGCTATACAATTGTCCACGCAATAAGTACTTACAAAATTATAAGGGCTATGCAGTTGTAATACTGTTGATTTCAGTAAAAGCCACGAAAAATAAAAGTCAATATATTTTATTGCAAGCTGACCAAAATGAGTCATGCTGAGGAACGAGAAGGTGTCGATGTGTATACAATAGCCTTAGAGAATTTGGACTGTTATTTTGCTCCGAAACAAAGCCGGATTTACGAAAGGTACCTTTTCCGACTCATGAAACAGGAGGAAGGTGAACAATTTGAACGATTCTCATTGAGGTTAAGAAATCAAGCCGAAAAATGTAAAAAATCCATAATAAAGAGGAGCATATTATTGATCAAATCACGGTAAAATGTCACTTGGTCGAATTGAGAAAAAAAATGTTTAGAATGCGAAGATACGATTACTCTCGACGAAATTATTAAAGTCAAAGTCAAATCATTTATTTCAATTAGGCCAATAAGGTACTTTTGAACGTCATACACAAAAAACAAAATAGGATTGAATCTAGTTGCCCCTTCCAAAAGGTAGTTTTGTATGGACAAGAATGGGCAAGAAACTCCGTACGAACAAAATACGTACTCTTTTAAAATCAATGTTTACAAAATCATACAAGAGATGGCACGTGAAAGCAATGTATGTACCCTATAAAAAACTAATTAATCATAATAATTAAAAGACACAAATTAAGAATTTAAAAGTCAAAATATGTTTAAATATACATAATTTTCACGTGTTTACAAATATTGGAACTACAGACGACCACTCTTAACATCTCTACCAACATGAAATAGTGTGTGAGTCCGCGCAATCTATAACACACTTTAAAATCAATAAATAAAAAAATAAAAAAAAATAGTAAAGCAAATGCATTAGAAATTGCAACTAGGCAATTAGACAAATTTAAAACTGTAAATACAAACAATTTCAACAAATTAGAAATAAATAAAATCGATAACAAGAAAAATATAACAAACCGTCCCGGCAACCATCACGAAACACAAAATGTAGTAGATGTGGAAGCCCCACCCATTTATCTGAAGACACAAAATGCCCTGCACATGACAGACGATGTTCGAAATGTGGCTTCATCGGTCATTTTCGAGAACATTGTATGACTCGACAGAAAAGACGATTTTCAAACAACAGGACAGACAACAAAACTGTAAATAAAAAACCAAGATTAGAAACAAAAAAGGACGTCGGTAAATCTGAAACGTCGGGCTAAGTATTTTACAAAATTAGATTTAAAAAATGCTTTTCATCAACTTGAGATTCATGAAGATTGTAGGTACACTACTACATTCAGTACCAGCAAAGGACTGTTTAGATATAAAAGGTTAATGTTTGGCATTTCTTGTGCACCAGAAATGTTCCAAAAAATTCTAGATTAGACGTTGTTAGGCTGCGAAGGAACATTCAATTTTATTGACGATATTATTGTTCATGGTGCTACAGAAAAAGAACACGGCGAAAGGTTAAGCAAAGTGTTGCGAGTTTTGAAGGAAAATAACGTCCTACTGAATGAAAATAAATGTACATAAACCCAAAAATAATAATTTCTTGGTCATGAACTTTCAGCTAGTGGAATTAGACCGCTTGAAAAATATCTGGCAGCAATTAAAACTAGTAGAAGACCAAATACCTTTCATGAAATTCGAAGTTTTGGGGTTGGTTAACTTTGTAAGTAAATGGATTCCTAATTTAGCTACCCTTACTGAACTTTTGCAAGAAATGTTACGGTTAGGTCTCGGAAAGTCAGCAAATATTCAGAAATTCTGGACACCCGAACAGGATGAGGCATTTGAAGCTCTAAATAAATGTTTATCCAAAATTCAAAGTTTAGGCTATTATAATCCTTCTAATAAAACCCAGGTTTTTTCCAGACTTTGCCAAAATACCTCGTTGGAACCATTTGACTCTAAAAATTATATTAACCAAATTGTAAGTTACAGCAGACAGACAGAAATATTTTCCAGATTAGGTTACCCAGCAACTTTGACGTGTGATAATGGAAATCAGTTTACTAGGGAGGTTTTTCAGAAACATTGTAAGGAATGTGGAATCATCTTATTTAACACAGTTCCATATTGGCCTCAAATGAATGGGGAAGTGGAGAGGCAAAATCGAGACGTATTAAAACGTCTGAAAATTCGTCAAGCTGAAAACAGGGACTGGAAAGAAGACAATGACATCTTTATTTATTTAATGATGTATAACAGTACTCCTCATTCAATTACAGGCAAATCTCCCTCGGAATTATTTTATGAAAGACAGTTTAGAGACAAGATTCCGGCAGCACCAGACCTGAGTACAAAACAATAACCGATGAGTAACGAACGTGAATGGTGGCGATGTTAGCATTCGGAATGATGAAACCGGGAAAGAATATCGCCGAAATATAGTTCACTTAAAAAAAGTAAATGATTCATGGACTGTGGTTACTCCAAATAGTAATAATGATTTGGGAGATAATAATGAACTAGCGTGAATTATTTGTTAATTGATATACTTTTATATTATTGTCTACTGTTATCAACTCACTCATTATGTTGCTACACAGATTTAAACTTAAGTAAAATCAAAGCTGTTTAGTTAAACTTTGTATTAAATAATGGTAGTTTAAGTTAGAATACTAATTACCTTAATTGTATTTTTAAACATTTCAATTCAATAAAAATAAAGGAGGGATGTAGTGTATGCGCAGGCGCATTGGCGGGTCAGTCGCTTACCGGCCGTAGGCAAGTGTGCACGCGTTCTGGTTGTGCATACTGTACTATCGGCCAAACTTAAACATGCTCAGTTAAGAAAATAGTCCTGCGGAAGCGCAGATAGTGACAGACCACGCCCCTTCCTTGCTCCACCCAATTAGAGACAATACATATTTGTGTGAGTGCAGTAAGTGCGTGCGGCAAAAAATATCAACAAACATTAGCCAGTGCCAATTTGCATATCGCTAATTGTTCACGCTTCCTGTTTTCATCCCAATTTTATTTTACGACCTGTTTATTTCTATCGGACTGACTGCCCAACTGTGACCTTAGTTTTGTATACCGGACTGTGATCGTGGAACTCTTTTTGACCCTTGCTCGTATCCTGGACTGTGTATCGTGACTACTTGTGGGCTGCGTTTTGTCATTAACGATGACAACCCGAAACCTCAATCAGGAAGAAAGAAATGAAATCATTGTCTTACATAGACAAAAATTGAATATATCCCAAAATGCGCTGGAGTTAAATCTACAAGTCAGTTATTTTTTTTTATCTAGAGATAGAAATAAATTAAGTGCATGTTGGTTTCCTTTACTGAGCTATATATTTATTGTTTGCATTATTATATAGATCTCATTTTTTTTCTTCTGTTACCGCAATTCACAGACCCAATTAGAAGTTATTGTTTCGCGAGCCGACGCCAACGTCGCCGTCGGCCCGACAACAGAGTTTATTTTTTTATTAGTCTATAGATTAAATCGTATGTTACAAACAATTTTTTAATAATTCATATTATATTTGAATGCCTCAAAGAAACCTACATGCATTTTTTATATTTCGTATATTTGTTGTAGTTATTACAAATTTTATTCCAAGGAAATCGTGTATTATTCAGTTTCTGTGTAAAAGAAATACACAAATATATAAATGATAGCTGGCTGCAAACATATTTAATGTCAAATCTCTACCTCGAGTCTCTAAATATTTGTAGTATAAGCAAATTCGCTGTTTATTTCTGTCTGTCTGATTCTCGGCTATTTTTTTTTAAACAATGCAACGGATTTTGATATGGGTTCTCACTCTCATTTAGAGATTTTTTTTGGAAGGTTTTTAAGCGCATGCAAATTATTATGGAGCAAAGCCGAGCATGTTACAGATTTGTAAGACCCGTGCGAAGTCGAGGTAGATCGCTTATTTGCGATAAATATTAATAAAATAGATAACTTAGAATTTTGCAAAAATAAAATAAGAAATTACGTTTACGTAATATTCAAAATATTAATTTAAAAAGAGGTTTGTTTTTTTCCTTTCTTGTTTTAAAATATTGGCGCGTTCAAAGACATTGTTTGGACATTTTATGATCCGATAACAAATCTTTCAACACCTACTTATTAAACAATGGCCCTTCATTTGAAATGCAATAAGTCATCAATGTATTTTGAAATTGAATTACCGCACTTTAGTCGTTAACAATAATGCACAAATTTGCTTGGGAGAGTTTTACACAATGTTGGAATTTACTACAATGCCATTGTTAAATATCTGTTTGTGGTCTACTACCCGTATAAAATACAGATAACAATGTTAATAACTAAAATAGATATTTAAAAAGTTAGGGTTTATTTGATAATAACTTAATCCTTTTGCATACTGCTAGTAATGTATTGTTTAATTCCTATATTATGTGACAATTGGATGCTAACAGGGAATTTGAAAAAAAATATTGGTATTTTTTATGTATATTATTTAATTTATTATTAATAATGTTGATATTTAATGCAAAAAACTTTAAGAAAATTATTTCAATTAATTATAAACAATTAAAAATTGTTAAAATTTCAAAAAATCTCACATGACTATAGTTGTGACTTCATAATGTTTACTTACTTCATCTGGCAGCTAAACGTTATGACGTCACACGCGCTCATGTTTATTCGGGGGTTTTCGGTACTGGATTCAAAAGTAAATATTTATTTTGAAATAACTTTTGAACTATAACGAAAATAAAAAAAATAAAAAATAGTTTTGCAATAAAATTTATATATAATCTTTCCATTTATCACATAAAAAAATGATCAAAAACCTAATTGTTACTTTTTTTTACAGAGAACCACAGTGCGCCGTTGGGTGCGTAGATATGAAGAAGGAGAAGATCTAACACAGCGTGTTCGTGCACCTCGACCTCGGGCTATCAACGAAGGGCAATTGGCCAATATGATAGCTACATTTCAAAAAAGCGTATTTACACCTACTCGCAATTTCGCACAAGAATTTGATGTTTCAATGCAAACTATTCGGAACGAGTTACATAGAACTTGAGTGCATCACAGACGGCCCGCAAAAATAATTATTTTGACTCTACAACCAAAAACTTGCTCGCGTACGATTCGCTCGGGACTACAGAGACTTCGACTCTAGCCAACAAGGTCGTCGGAATTTATGGCGTATAGATAACACAAGATACGAATCTTGAAATGCAGAATCAGGACGAGTTGTCGTGAATATGTGGGGCTGGATGAGTGCTGCTGGACCAGGCGAACTGGCTTTCATACCGGGGAGGGCAAATGGCCACACATATAAAGATTTGATTGAATACATTATGTTACCGACTGTGCGCACGGTTTATCCAGAAATGGAGGTGCCAGAGTTTTATTTTTTCCAAGATAATTGCCCGATACACCGTGCGCTAGTTGTTCGAGAGTGGTTGCGCGAGCAACCATTAAAACAGTGCCATGACCCTCCTGATTGCCAGACTTAAACTCCATTGAAAATTTATGGGGTTTTATGGTCAGCGCGTTCATGCACCTCGACCTCGGGCTATCAACGAAGGGCAATTGGCCAATATGATAGCTACATTTCAAGAAAGCCCATTTACACCTACTCGCAATTTCGCACAAGAATTTGATGTTTCAATGCAAACTATTCGGAACGATTAGTTTGCATTGAAACAAGGAAGCACTTATCACCCATTGCGAAGACGCTTGGGATACATTAAGGGGTTCAAACTTGTGTGAAGTCTTGTTTAGGTCCATGTGTAGCCGGTGCGATGCAGTTATAGACGCGGGAGGAGCAGCGACAAAGTATTAGTTTTTTTACATTCAGGTGGCCCAAATAGTGACGTTAAAAATATTGATTTGCGATCCTTGACAGTTTTATTGTTATATTTTTTTTTATTTCTTGAAATTGATATGAGATCCACTTTAAAAAACTTTACTTTCTATTATGCGTTTTTTTTTCGTAATATATTTTTGCAATTTGTATTGTTTTAAAGAATCCTTGAGATATAAAATGGTCATTCTCCTAACGATTCCTTTCTATCTGTTAGATATTACGTAGGTAGGTGTCAATGAAACGACGGCTCGCTATGCACTACTCTTTATTACTTACAAGGCGCTGCGTGTACACATACTTGTAACTACGTTCGGATACATATGCAACATTCTTCCCCCAAATAGTTTACAATAATATTACAACACAATACTAGAAAAACTGCTTATAGTTAACCCTCCGACGATTACGACTGCTCCGTTCCGGTGCAGCAGAAGATGGGGATTGCCATTGGCATTGGAGTTGGTTTCAGTAAATCCAATCTAGTTCTTAGTTGTCGGCCAAATACAAGCTGAGCCGGTGAGCGTTCGGTTGTACTGTGAGTTGAGTTACGATAATCAAATAAAAAAATATTTATTTTACTATCAATTTTTTTTCTGTCCGGGCATGATAATATAATGCTTTTAATTCCTCTTTTAACAATCTTCACGGAACTTTCGACTTGTCCGTTACTGCTAGGATGATAAATAGGTAAAAAAACTTGACGTATGCCGTTTAATTTACAAAACTCCGAAAACTTTTGAGATGTGAAAGATGTACCATTATCACTTACAATAATCGCAGGTACGCCCATCCTAGACATTAATTCATATAAGCGTTCGAATACTGCGTCCGAAGAAATGGTGGACTTCATAGTAAAACATTCGACCCATTTTGAATAAGCATCTACCACTATAAAATACATTTGTTCACACAGCGGCCCTAAAAAATCTATATGTATTCTATAAAATCCGTGTGGTGGGTGTGGCCAAGGTGCAAGCGGTGCGCGCGGCGGGGCGGGTGCGTGCCGCGCTCTCGACTGCGGCATCGATGCCCGGGAGCCACAAGCACGCACGCGCTTCTGATTTCATTTTAACTATACCCAAATGAGAGCTATGTAATTCACTTATAATTTTTCCTCTCAGTGCCTCTGGAATTTCAATTTTATGACCTCGCATAAGACAACCTTCATCTAGAGACAGTTGTGATCTGCATAAAAAATATGGTTTTAACATTAAATCGTTACACTTGGGTGGCCAGCCCCTATGTATATAAGTCGTTACTTTCTTCAGGATTGTGTCGCGATCGGTGGCGTCACGTAACTGAGCTAATGTGACCGGAAAATCCCCTTCCACAATAAAATTAACGTAAGCGGCACGGTCGTCGTATTCGTTCCTATCCTCTTGCAGAGATGGACTCGGAATGTTCGAACATGCAATGGACCGCGATAGGAAATCTGCACTATTTTCGGCACTTTTAACATATGAAATTGTATAATTGTAAGCCGCTAAATATAGTGCATATCGTTGTAACCTATTAGCTGTCACTTCCGGTATTCCTTTTTTTGATTCGAAAATTGACAAGAGGGGTTTATGGTCTGTTCGTAATATAAATGGTTGCTCCCTACCATACAAATACTGGTGAAACCGTTTTAGACCAAAAATAATCGTCGACGCTTCCTTCTGAATCTGAGAATACCTTTTCTCAGCCGTCGTTAATGATCGCGACGCGAACGACACTGGTCTCTCAAGTCCGTCGCTGTCTACCTGCGATAACACTGCGCCGAGACCATACGGCGACGCGTCGACTGTGAGGATAACGGTTGCGTGTTGATTGAAATGAGCTAATACATTGTCAGAGGTCAAGTACTGTTTTATTTTATTAAACGATTGTTGTTGACTATCAGACCAATACCACTTAGTGTTTTTATTCAATCATTGGTACAATGGACTTAAAATTGTTGAAGCTCTGGGTACAAAATTCCTATAATAATTCGTCAGGCCTAAGAACGATTGCAACTCGTTAACGTTAGTAGGGACCGGCGCGTCACGAATTGCCCTTATTTTTTCCGGAGATTTCCGTACTCCATTTTTATCAATGATATGTCCTAAATAATTAACTTCATTTTGAAAAAAAACACACTTGTCTCCACGTAACGTCAACCCAGCTTCCTTTAACCTTTCTAATACAATCCTTAGTCTATCTAAATGCTCTGATCTATTATATCTTTGCCTGTCACTAATATGTCATCTAGCTACAAAGAACTCCGTCTAACCCCGAGACAATGCCTTGCATTTCCTTTTGGAAAATGGCGGGGGCACTAGACAATCCGAATACTAATCGTGTATATTGAAATAGACCTCTATGCGTATTTATACATGTATACGATTGCGTTTCATTATCTTCCGTTAATAAAAATTGATTGTATGCACTCGATAAATCCAATTTTGAAAACTGCTTACCCCCATGCAACTTAGCGAATAGATCGTCAACCGTTGGCAGAGGATATTTTTCTATAGCGAGTTTTTTATTTATCGTTGCCGAATAATCTGCACAAATTCTTATTTCTCCATTTTTTTTCAGAACTGGAACTATGGGAGATGCATAATCAGAATACTGCACGGGCCTTATAATGCCTAATGATAACAAAAGATCTAACTCGTTATCTATTTCACTTCGCAGTGCGTATGCTACCGGCCGAGCTTTACGAAAAACCGGTTTGGCGTCGGGTTTTAATTCTAACTTAACCTTATATTTTGTGAAGCAACCCATTTTTTCTAAGAATACCGATGGGAAATCGTTAATTAATTTGTCTAAAATGTTATTTTCTGTACTACAATATTTGATCTGCGATATTTCTAAATTAAACAATTTAACGAAGTCCCTACCTAACAAGGACGGACCACCATTCTGTACTACGTATACGGTGAGTGTGGCCCAAGTAGATAACCGGTACTTGTATTACTCCTAATACTATGATTTTACCTCCAGCGTGACTTTTAAGCGTTTTTTTTGCTTGTGATAATGGTACGTTTGAGAAATTATCATAATACGTTTTATCTGAAATAGCAGTAACGGCCGCTCACGTGTCGACTTCAAATTGTAACTGTGTTTGACGTGCACCGCCATCTATCGCCTCGAATCGGCAACCAATCGTTGCGTCGCGAATGAACTATATCCGCGGCGCGGCGATAACCAATCACAATGCGCGAACGACGGAAACAACCAATCACTGCGCGAACGACGGAGACGACCAATCACCGTGCGCGAGCGACGGAGCGGCTCTCGAATGGGTCTTCGCGGTCTTCGCGTCTACTCACTCTCGGTTCCTTGATTATATTCATTCATTCACGACCATAATTCGAATCAGAACACAACTACCATTTTTTCTTAATGTAAAATTTGTAATATTCGTTATCCCGTTACAATAAACAGTTTTCAACTTGAAACTCGTAAGTCATTGAAGAACCCGAAAGCAGCACCCAAACACACAAGGGCACACACCCAAACATTTGTACCTTCGACCTGGATATTCGAGAAGATTCCAGAAAATCAGCCCTGAAGCGGAAACCCAAGCGCTCAAACTGCTCAAGCAAGAAAAGGCGGAGTAAGCGTTCCACACCTACGTTCAAGCAGCATCAGCCAGCAACGGTCAGGTTATCCTTCGCCCTTCCTTCCCTCTTACCCGTTTCGAGTTGTGTTAATATCGTTCTGTACGTTTCTAGAAGTTCGAGCAGCGGGCTTGTGAAATTGAGTATAGTGACTTCGCAAGTTCTGCCGCGCCTGATTTTCCGTGTTTGCACAACTGTAAGTACCTTTGCCTTCTTTGAGCCGCCAAAATGAGTGACGATGAGTGTAAATCCGATACTTGTGAAGTTAGTGCCGCGATTTGCCGCGGCAGCGGGGTTTCGCCCCGGCGCTGCGCGTCCACACGCCACTCGTAGACGCGCTGGAGGACTGTTGCCTCCAGATCCCACGGCGGCAATCCGGCTAGGAGGCTTGCCGCTTCGCCGGAGACCGTGCGATATCCCCGGATCATCCGGATGGCCATGACCCTCTGGCATGCCACCAACTTGGCTGGTGGCCGCCGCCTGATGGTAGGGGCCCACACAGGGGCCCCGTAGAGGGCCATGGACCGCACGACTCCGGTGTAAAGCCTCCGGCAGGAGGCGCCTGGTCCCCCGAGGTTGGGCAGGAGCCGCCAAAAAGCAGCCCCAGCCCTGTCCAATCGCGGAGCCAGACGTCGGAAATGGGGTGCTTGGACAGAAAACCTCCCCGTGTGCCCGTGAACTGGAGTTCCCTTTCGGATACGTCCGGGGGGAAGGCCAGTTTTTCGGTACGGTGCATCCTGGGGTGCGGGCAAAAACTCCCCTTTTAGGGGTCTCTTTGCCCGCATGCAAATATTCTGTCGGGTGGTCGCTCCAAGCGTGCCCCTCTGTTTAGCAGAGGGCACAGTGGCGGAGTAAGAGTGGGCTCGGTGTGCACTTACCCTGCCGCCGGGCTGGCAGGAGGAAGTCTCGTACCTCCTTCTGCCACCGCTGTTCTCGTAGCCCCGAAGATCGTCAAGGTCATGTCTCTGACTTTTGACGGGGGTCGAGGGTCTTGGCTTAACCGCCCGGGCCGCGAGGTAGAAAACCTCTATAAAAAGTCACCCCAAACCTCCAAGCGGCGGCGCACCGCGAAGGGGGTTGTTAGCTTGGCTAATGGGTAGCTAAATTAGTCTCTAGTGCGAACCACGTTTATTGGATGGATGGTTGGAACATTTTCTTACTCGTGGGATCAATAATGAATAATTTACACCCAAAAAAATCTTTACCGGCAGTCGCCGCAACGAGCCAGGGTGGCTCACGTGCCCGTGGTGGCTGGACTCGTCCAGCACGCCCTCATCACTGGCACCAGAGGAGTTGGCGCACAGTGCCAGCTCAAAAAGAGAGAGGGCGATGGTGCTCGAGTCGGATTCCGACTCGTAATCAGATGCCTCGAGCGTCCGGAGCGTGGCCTCTGGACGCGAACGGGCGGAGGCTGAGGAGAGGAGGCAGTCCTTCCTCAAGCGCCCCCGCCCGGCGAAAGGGCAGGGTACATCCTCTGAGGGAGAGGTGTCCTCTGCCCGCAAGAGGCCCGCGACCGCGGCGTCTGGTGTGGAGTCCGACACCAGCCTGACCTCGAGGCAGGAGGGGCGGATGAATCTGGAGGAGGCCGTGGTGAAGGCCATACGGGTGGTGGCCCTGAAAAAGACGAAGGCGTCGAAAGACAGGGCCATCACCGAAGCCACGGCCTCCATCTTGGCGGCGGCGGCGGCCTCTTTCGCCGAGCCTCGCGTGGCAGGCCTGATGTCGGAGCTGCGGGCAGAGGTCGGCCTCCTAAAGGCAGTCCGGAAGGAGAACCTCCGGCTGAAGGTGGACCTGGCCGGGCTCCAAGGAGCCGGCTGTCGGGGGGCGCCTCAGGGGGAGACCGAGGGGCCAAGCCAGCCCGCGCCAGAGGAGAGCCCTCTCCTCAACCTGGTGCGGCAGGAGCTGGCCTCCTTCAACCAGAGGTTCTCGGTGCTGGAGAGCCGGGTTCTGCGCCCCCCACTTGCGGTGACCTCTTACGCCGCAGCTGCTGCCGCTGCAAAACCGGCAAAGACGGCAAAGGCGGCTCCGGGACCGGCCCCGGCACGGCCAGTTCCGGCGGCATCGGTTCCAGCAAAGCCGGTTCCGGCGAAATCGGTTCCGGCAAAGCCGGTTCTGGCCGGGCCGGCCCCGGCCCCGGCCAAGCCGGTGACAAAAGGTGGCCGGCGAAAGAGGGGAAAGGAGCCCTCGGCTGCAAACCCGTCGACCCAGCCTCACCCGCCCCTCGTGCCCCGTGCAGCCAATGCCGGTTGGCAGGTGGCTGGGGAGGCGAGGAGGGCTGGCAAGGAGGCCAGATCTGTGAGAAGGAGGCGGTAGCGCAAAGAGCACAGCGTCGCGGCGCGACTCCGCGCCCCGAAGACCGCGGCTGTAGTTATCACACTACAGCCAGACGCGGTAAAGAAGGGCGTGTCGTACCGCGACGTGCTCGCAAAGGCGAAGGAGGCGATAAACCTCCAGGAGCTCGGGATCGGCGGAGGCCTCCGGCTGAGGGTCACCGCCACGGGCGCCCGGATGCTGGAGGTTCCCGGAGCGGCCAGTGGCCCCATCGCCGACGCTCTGGCTGAAAGGCTCAGGGCGTCTCTGGATGCGAAGGAGGCCCGAGTGTCCAGGCCCATCAAGTGCGCCGACATGCGCATAATGGGCCTGGACGACTCCGTAACGGAGGTCGACCTGAGGGCCGCCGTCGTCAGGACTGGAGAGTGCGCTGCCGACCAAGTCAAGGTCGGCGCCATCCGCCCTGACTTCGCGGGGCTTCGAACCGCTATGGTTAGTTGCCCCGTGTCGGCGGCCAAAAGGATAGCGGAGGGTCGAAGGCTCCTGGTGGGCTGGGTTTCGGCGCAGGTCAAACTGCTCGAGCCCAGACCCCTGAGGTGCTTCCGCTGCCAAGTGGGCAACCATGCGGCATGCGTTTGCACCTCGGAGGTGGACCGCAGCGACAAATGCTTCCGCTGCGGTCAGCCCGGTCATATGGCCGGCTCGTGCGACGCCGCGCCGCACTGCTTTGCATGTGCGGCTGCTGGCAAGCCGGCCGATCACCGGGCAGGGGGCAAGGCCTGCGCCCCACCCGCCAAGGCCAGGGGTAGAGGTAGGCCCTCCGCTGCCGCCGCCACTGTCGCCGCCGTCGCCGCCGCTAGGGCGATTCCGCCTTCGAGGAGGGCCCTGGAGGGGGATGTAATGGAGGGCTAGTCACGGCCCCATTGCGCCTCCTCCAGGCTAATATCAACCACTGCGCCGCCGCTCAGGATCTCTTGGTCCAGAGCATGGCGCAGTGGCTGATCAACATCGCGGTGGTCGCCGAGCCGTACTTTGTCCCACCCAGGGATGACTGGGTGGCGGACCTCGACGGCTCGGTGGTCATAATCGCGTCGGCCGCCGCCGTTACCCCGTCTCTCGAGAGCGTCAAGAGAGGACGGGGCTGTGTGGCAGCACGGTTCGGGGAGATCGCCGTGGTAGGCGTTTACTTCTCCCCGAACCGAACTCTCGCCGAGTTCCACGTCTCCCTTAGGGAGCTAGGAGTCGTCGTCGCCGGGTTCGGTTCCCTCCCTGTGTTGGTCCTCGGGGACTTCAATGCCAAGAACGTGGCTTGGGGTTCCCGGTACACGGACCATGCGCGGGGCAAGATGGTGGAGGACTGGGCTCTGGAGACAGGCCTGGTCATCCTGAACCGGGGTTCAGTCCCCACGTGTGTGCGGATGCGGGGCGAGTCGGTGGTGGACATCTCGTTCGCCAGCCCCGCTCTGTCGCCGCGTGTCGTTGACTGGCGCGTAGAGGAGGGGGTGGAGACATATACCGACCACCGGTACATCCGGTTCGACGTCTCCGCCCAGATCCCAGATACGCCGGTCCGACAAACCCTGAGTGGTCCGCGATGGGCGCTGAAGCAGCTGGACCGGGAGCTCTTCCTGGAAGCCTCGATCGTGCAGGCCTGGGTGTCATCACCAGACAGGCCTGCCGACGTCAACGATGAGGCGGAGTGGTTCCAGGAGGCCATGTCCGTGATCTGCGACATGGCAATGCCCCGGGCCCGGCCAGGAAGCGCCCGGCGTCAGGTGTACTGGTGGTCGCGCGAGATAACGGCACTACGCGAGGCGTGCGTTGATGCGCGACGCCTGTACGCTAGGCACCGCCGGTGCCGCATCCGACCTCCGAATGCGGCAGCCATTGAGGCGGAGCTGTACGAGGGGTACAGGGCGGCGAAGACCGCCCTCCGAGATGGGATGCTGCGGGCTAGGGATCTATCCCGCAGGGAGATGCTGGAGGCTCTGGACGGGGACCCATGGGGGCGCCCGTACAAATGGGTGCGGGACAAATTCCGCCCCTGGGCTCCCCCGTTGACGCAGAGTCTCCGGCCCCAACTCGTGGAGGGCGTCGTGAGCGCCCTGTTTCCTTCTCGGGGGGAACATACCCCCCCGTCCATGGCTCCGCCCCTGGCGGTGTCAGACGAAGACGCGGACCATAGCGACGGCGGCGACTACAATGCTCCGGAGGTGGCCGAGGTAGATCTGAGAGTGGCGGTACAACGGCTGAAGGCCAAGAATACCGCCCCGGGACCCGACGGCTTACCTGGGAAAGCCTGGGTCCTGGCCTCGGGGGCTCTCAGTCCTCGACTAGGGGGGCTCTTAAGCGCATGTTTAGAGAGGGGCCAGTTCCCGCTTCGTTGGAAGACGGGGAAACTGGTCCTCATCAAGAAGCCGGGGCGCCCTGCGGACTCACCGTCCGCATACCGGCCCATCGTGCTGCTCGACGAGGTGGGCAAGCTCTTTGAAAGAGTTATTGCAAACCGCCTCGTCGGGCACCTGGGGAGATCCGGGCCGGACCTTGCGGAGAGCCAGTTCGGCTTCCGCAGGGGGCGCTCCACGGTGGACGCCATCATGCGCGTAAGGGCCCTCACGACGGGCTTCCCCCGTCGTAGTATCGCTGGAGGACAGTTGCCTCCAGATCCCACGGCGGCAATCCGGCAAGGAGGCTTGCCGCTTCGCCGGAGACCGTGCGATATCCCCGGATAATCCGGATGGCCATGACCCTCTGGCATGCCACCAACTTGGCTGGTGGCCGCCGCCTGATGGTAGGGGCCCACACAGGGGCCCCGTAGAGGGCCATGTACCGCACGACTCCGGCGTAAAGCCTCCGGCAGGAGGCGCCTGGTCCCCCGAGGTTGGGCAGGAGCCGCCAAAAAGCAGCCCCAGCCCTGTCCAATCGCGGAGCCAGACGTCGGAAATGCTCCTCGAAGCTCCACCGGCTGTCGAGGACGAGACCCAGATACTTCATCGTCGCCTCGACGCCGATGTGAACCCCTCCCACCGTTATTTGGGAACCCGGCGGTGGCGCGTTCCGAAGACCATGGAAGCACATGGCCTCGGATTTGTGCAATGCCACCTCGAGTCCCAATTGCCAGATCCTTTCGACGACTGTCGCAACCCCTCGCGTCGCTAGGTCGGCCGCCGCCTGGTGCGACTCTCCCTGTGCCAGGACGAGCGTGTCGTCAGCGTAGCAGACTGTTTGTTATTTGTAATAAAACCATGATCCGTTTCACAATCACTATATTAAACGATAAGCACTTTACATATTTAACACTTTCTGAATGCTGTTGACAGTTAAATTAGGTTTGAACATTTTAAAATGAATTAATATTAAGAGAGGCAAGCGTGCTGCTCAGAGACACGAACGGAAGGGGCGAGATAGCTCACGTAAGAGTGAGACAACAATTCTGTAGGAACACAGATAATAAATAGTATTAAAGTAAGAAAGTTAGTTACTAAACATTCTCGCACCTTATTTTAAAGTAAAGCAACATATAATACTTTAATCTATGAGTATTAAAGTACTTAAGTATAAACAATCATCAAAATTTAATCACTGAATTTTAACAAAGCAACAGGTTTATAATTATGCAAGATACATGTATTGATAAGATTAAAGTTAGTTTTTCAATTACAGTTATTTGAACCACAAGTTTACATACTTAATAGTAACAAAGAAAATTTAACAATTATTAAAGACTACCATTTTGAACCACAATTTTACATACTTAATAGTAACAAAGAAAATCTAACAATATTATTAAAGAAATACAACTTAATTCTAGTTAAAAGACACACACAAGGCTAGGTATAGGTACTGCGAATTAATTTAGACCAAGTTTTTAGTAGGTAGTAAAATTAGTTTATGAATAGGTCTAGTATATTCACTCTTAGAAGTACGAATCACTGCTGATCTAACTAAACCATCAGTTTTATTTTTATTGGTAGAAATAACTCTGCCTAAGGGCCAAAAGGTGGGTGGAGTATTCTCATCTTTGATTATAATAAGATCACCAGCCTTTAAATTATCTTGTTCTTGTAACCATTTATTTCTAGATTGCAGTTCCGACAAGTAATTACAATAAAATTGCTTCCAAAACTTTTGTTTAATTTGCATTATTTTCTTATAGATGTTAAGTCTAGATTCGTTTAGGTCTAATACATTAGGTTCAGGTAGGTCAGTCAAAGCTGTACCTATGATAAAATGAGCTGGAGTTAAACAATTTAAATCATAAGGTAAGTCTGTTAATGGATATAAAGGTCTTGAGTTAAGAATACTTTCAATTTGTGTTAATATAGTATATAAAAACTCATATGTTAACTTAGTGCTAAACAAGTGTTTCTTAAGTAAAGATTTTACTGATTTAATACCAGCTTCATATATGCCACCCATGTGACTAGCTAGTGGAATTGTAAACTTATATTCTATACAGTTTGTAGATGCATAGTCCAGTATATTACTGTAAGAAGTTTCATTTTTAAACATTTTGTACAGATCATGTAATTCGGTTTTGGAACCTTTAAAGTTAGATGCGTTATCTGTGTATAGACAAGTTGGTACACCTCTCCTGGAGACAAATCTTTTAAGAGCACAAATAAATGATTGAGATGACATATCAGTCACCAATTCAAGGTGAATGGCACGAGTAGACAGACACACAAATAAACATATATATCCTTTTGAGTATTTGCAATTTCTAGTCATGGAATTTCTAATAGATATGGCACCACTGAAATCAATTCCTACATGAGT
This sequence comes from Hoplodrina ambigua, assembly GCA_949774945.1. NCBI lineage: Eukaryota > Metazoa > Arthropoda > Insecta > Lepidoptera > Noctuidae > Hoplodrina > Hoplodrina ambigua. Next base: position 17,262,713 of record OX458964.1, read on the forward strand.
GAAGGCACGTGTTAAATTCACTCTAGGTGCTGGCAGACTTCCCATTTGCTGTCCACAGACCTTGCCCTGATATCTAATGCAACGAACACAGGAGTGAATACATTTTTTCACCTCACATCTGCCATTTATAGGCCAATATTTCAATCTCATGTTATAAAGAGTGCATTGAATACCTGCATGTAATAATTTAGTGTGATAATGTTGTACAATAATAGACGTTATCTGATCTTTAGCAGGTAATATAATAGGATGTGCCTGATTGTAAGGTATATCAGAGTGTTGTATACGACCTCCTACTCTTAGAAGGTTGAACTCATCTAAAAAGGGGTTCAATCTCTTAAGTGGGCTTGATGTAAATGTATATGACTTTACCTTGTCTGTGCTTGTGTGTTGAGAGATGTTTGTGTGAATGGACTGTATTTCATGAATTTCCTTCGAAAATGAATTATATTGACACGTTTTTATTATAACGTCATGTGCATTTTTTAGCTCAGATATAGATAGATAAGAAGTGAGTTTATTGTTTTTATTTTTTATATTATGTATGAATCTAAAAAAGTATGCCATAGTTCTGATCAAACTTGTGAAATTTGAATGTTTGCAAAGGCTCTCATAGAATGCATTATAATTTATATGAGGTGCTACTGAAGCAGTAAACACACTACTCTGATATAATGAGTTTTCTGGTTGAGCTTGAGTAAACTCAATTGGCTGTGGTGTATTTGCTATAGGCCATGAGGCAATTTCTTGACACAACCATGATGGACCCTGCCACCATAAGGTACATGACTGTAAAGCAGTTGGCATCACCCCCCGAGTGATTAAGTCAGCGGGATTTTGCTTAGTGTTAACATAATACCAATCAAGACTTTGAGTAGTTTCAATAATTTGCATAAGGCGGTGCGTGACATAAGTATCATGTTTAGATTTGTATGGTGATCTAATCCAGTTAAGTATGATGGATGAGTCTGTAAAGAGAAGTATTTGATTTATGGTAATTATATCTTTTGTTTGAGCAATAAATCTATTAGTAAGTTGAGCCAAAAGAAGTGCTCCACATAATTCCAATCTAGGGATTGATTGTTGTTTTTTAATAGGGGAGACTTTAGATTTGGCGGTAACCAAAGTACAAGTAGGCTGTTTGTTAGGGTAAGTAGAGCGTAAGTACAAACAAGCACCATATGCTTTACTTGAAGAATCACAAAAACCTATTAAAATAATATCATTGGGATTATCTGAAAAATAATATCTAGGTATTCGAATATTTATTAAATTATGCAACTGATTAATAAAATTCTGCCAAGTGATTTGTATCTCCTGTGAACCAAGAGAATCCCAGTCAGTGTTCTGTCTCCAAATTTCTTGCATCAAAATTTTGGCTAAAATAGTGACAGGTGCTAAGAGTCCTATGGGGTCGAAAATTTGAGCAATTTGGGACAAAATATTTCTTTTTGTGCAAGGAATATTGGTAAGGTTTGGGATAAAGACTTGAAGTGTATCTTCAGCAGGTAACCATGTAATACCTAAAGTTTTCACTGAGGTAGGTGGTGTAAAGTTGTAAGATGAAATATCTATCTCTTTATCTTTCTGTGAAGTTTGTGAGAGTAGGTTTTTGTATGAAGGGTCTATGCTTGCTAGATAATTGTATAAATCTGGATGATTAGATGTCCACTTGTGTAATTTGAATCCTGCTTTGCTTACCAAGTCAATAAGTTCTGAACATAATTGGAAAAGCTTTTCTTTAGATTTTTCTCCACATAAATAGTCATCCATATATGAACTATTTTTTATACAATTAACTGCCAATTTATGTGATTTTGTGTATTTTTCGGCCAAATGTAACATTGTACGACATGCCAAGTAGGGTGCACTTTTTGTGCCATATGTAACTGTGTCTAATTCGATACACTTAAGTTTCTCGTTTGGAGAGTCTCTCCATAATATCCTTTGTAGTCTAGTTTGCTGCGGATCTATAAAAATACCTCGAAACATTTTAACTATATCGCATGAAAATGCGTATTTATATGTCCTAAATCTGATTATAATTTCAAATAAATCATTATATATATTGGGACCTTCATACATGATATCATTAAGGGATATTCCAGATGATGTTTTTGCACTAGCATTAAATACAGTGCGTAACTTTGTTGAAACACTATCAGGTTTTAAGACAGCAAAGTGTGGCATGTAGTATGTATTTGGCTCTGTAGGTGAGAAATGATTAATATAATGAGCATGGCCAAGATCTATAAATTCGTGAATAAATGCCTTATATTGTTTACATAGTTCAGGGTCTTTACTCATTTTAGACTCAAGTTGAAGTAATGATTTGTAAGCAATATTGAATGAATTACCTAATTATTTAATCCTGTGTGTTTGTATAGGTAAGTTAACTATGTAATGTCCTGATTTGTCTTGTGTAGTTGTGGAATTGAAGAGCTCCTCGCAGTATTTATCCATGGGTGAAAGCATCTTTTTCTTAGAAACAGGTTCCTCCTGCTCCCAGAAAGATTGTAGTAATTGATCCGTTGAGTTAGAGGACTCAGAGGTAACACACATGCTAGCATGAGCACAGAGCAAAGTAGCTAAGCTGTTGTCCATGGCAACTGGACCAGAAACAACCCACCCAAAAGCAGTGTCAATAAGATATGGCAGGTTAGGACCAAGCCTCATGCGTCCAGATTGCATAATAGAATAAAATAGTTCAGCACCAATAAGTATGTCTATTGTACTTGGAATATAAAAGGTTGGGTCGGCAAGTGTTTGCGCTTGTTTGTAAGGAATAGGCCAAGTATGCGTAGGTATGTATGTATGTGGTAGTGGCACAGTAATTTTATCCATAATAATCAATGAGAGATTGGCAGTGTAGTCATTAAAGCGAGATGAAATAATGGCACTAGCACTCACTTGTGTTGGCTTTTGGCTGTTGCCAATACCTTGTATGAGACAAGCATTTTCTGTTAGTTTAAGCTGTAGTTGAGAAGCAAGTCTGTGGGTAGCAATGTTTACTTCGCTTCCAGCATCCAGTAGAGCACGAGCATTCACCCACTTTCCTGATGGGCCTTGTATGCGTATGATAGCTGTGGACAGTAAAATTTGATTTTTATTAACACTGGACACTAGCACAGTTGAAGTTGAAGGATTGTTAGTAGTTTGTGACTGTGTACAGTCGAGCTGAGAAGTTGTAGAAGGCTTCTGTGTTTGCTGTGAGATATTATTATGTAGTAGCACTTGCGGGTGTTCATTTAGTAATGTAGTAGTAGATAGTATGTTTTGTGATGATTGAGGTATATCTTGTAATGTAGTAGATGTATGACTGACCTGTAGTTGGTTCTTATCCATATGTATGCTTGTGTGGTGTCTACCGTGACACTTTAAGCATTTATATTTTGAGCACTTATGCTTAGCTACATAAGGCTGCAGACAATTATAACACAAGGATTTAGCTTTAATAAGCTGTATACGATTAGGTATAGTTAGTTCTAGGTAGTGAGGACACTTAGACAAAATATGTTTGCTTTGACATAATATGCAAGATAAATTAGACGTTGCTGATGATAAATGACTTGTTTTTACATTTGAATTATCATTGGTTTTGTTATCATTTAACATCTCAAATGCTGTTCGCCGTAAATTTAAAAATTCTAAAAGTTCTGCTAATGTTGCTATGGTGTTTTCTTTTCTATTTAATTCCCATGCAGCACGTAAAGAGTTATCCAATTTTTGACTGATTAAAAATACAAGTAAGGCATCCCAGCTTTCTACAGGCAAGTTAATTGACTTTAATGAGTCTAGACTTTGCTGCAAGGTTACTAAAAAGTCTTTCAAGTTACATTTTGTTATTAAATTATGCTTAGATAATATAGCTTTTAAATGAAAGTTAACAACAATAGATTTGTTTTCATACCTCTTTGATAGGATATCTAATGCTTTTTCGTAATTCTCCTCTGTAATTAACAACGACGAGATAAGACCGGCGGCTTCTCCAGCAAGGGCAGACTTCAAATACTGCATTTTATTCACCACAGGTAATTCCGCGTTGTCCACTGATGCGTAAAATATGTTTTTGAAGGTTGACCATTGTCTGATGTCGCCATCGAACCTCGGTAGTTCAAGTTGCGGTAACCTGACACGTGGTTTTTTATTGTTGCACTCATGCACAGTTGTAGAATTAAGTTCCATGGAAAGATTTGCCGATTGTTGTTGTGTCAAAGTCAAAGTCAAAGTCAAAGTCAAAGTCAAAGTCAAAACATTTATTTCAATTAGACCATTTACAGGCACTTTTGAATTGTCAAAGAGTCGGTCAGTTAGTCCGAAAGTTGAAGCTAGTTGCTCGTTCCAAAACGGAGGTAGGCCTCTATGGAGAAGAACGAGCAAGAAACTCCACGGCACTCTTTTAAATTAGATTATTACAAAATCTTGGTTACATTATTCTTGTAGATTCTATATGTGATCACAATGAAGATGAATATAAAATAGTAGTAAAAAAAATATAAAGAAATTAAAGCAATAGCAGTTAAGAGATGACCAATCCCAACTAACAGCACTCGTTCACGAGCATGACGCATGGATCAGCACCACCTAGCTCAACCATTATTGAGGGAGCCAAATGATCCAACACACGCGCCACCATCAGCGAGATATTTGAGTGAGCATGACAATCTCTCAACTGCCATGCTTATTAAGTCAAAACACATCGTAACTTAATAAATAAAAAATGCTCCATGGTACTCACATTTACAAAATTGAAATAAATGATATTAAATTATACTTAGGACTGCCTCGTTGGTCTAGTGGTCGCAAGCGCGACTGCTATGCATGAGGTCTTGGGTTCGATTCCCAGGTCGGGCAAAGTGTTATTGGGTTTTTCCATCAGGAATTTCTCAGTAGCAGCCTCGGAGTCTGGATTTGTGCCCGGTAGATGGCAATAGGCTCGCCCCCTATTACATGGGACTAAAAACATAACTGGCGAAATGTGGGTGCACTAATGGGTACACCTCTGCCTAACCCTTCGGGGATTACAGGCGTGATGTTATGTTTATGATATTAAATTATACAATACTAACACTTTCAGTGTACTTATTCGTTGGATGACTGTGATATGTAAAAATAAAATAAAAAGTAGGTAATCGTACTGATAACAGTAAAAGTTATTCAGGTCGACATAAAAAAAGGGTAAGAAACATCATTCTCTTAAAAAACAATCCTATTTAGTGAGCCCGAGTGGCTGTGGAGCAGGACTAGCATTTAGCCAAGCATTTTTGTCCGTGATATAATCATCTAACTTATAATATGCTTGATTACATAGTGTGCGTTTTATGCATGTCTTAAATTTTCTCTCATTTAGTTGGAGAATATCGACTGGTATTTTATTATAGCATTTTACACAGTACCCCATAAAAGAAGTGCTTACTTTCGACAATCTGAAACTTGGTTGATCTAATTTGTTCCTATTTCTAGTATTAAAATCATGTCTATCACTAATTTTCTTAAAAAGATGAAGATTTTTTCGAACATGCATAATGTTTTCATATATATATTGACAAGGTACCGTCATGATGTTAATTTTTTTAAACAATTCTCTTAGAGACTCGCGTCTGCCAAGATTATAGATGGCTCTGACAGCCCTCTTTTGCAGAACAAAGATAGAATTTATATCTGCAGCTCGTCCCCAAAGCAAAATACCGTAAGACATGATGCTATGAAAATAACTAAAATAGACTAGTCTCGCGGTATCCACGTCTGTTAATTGTCTAATTTTTCTGACAGCGTAAGCGGCTGAACTTAACCGCCCTGCAAGAGATGTTAAGTGGGGACTCCACTGCAGCTTTGAATCGAGCGTAATCCCTAGAAAAACTGTCTTCTCAACGAATTCTAGCATGTCCTTGTTCAATATAACGTTACATTTACTCCCTCTAACATTAGGTAAAGCGAATCTTATACATTTCGTTTTTTTCTCATTTAACACTAAATTATTAACAGTAAACCAATTGTGAACCTTAAGCATAGCGTTATTTACGTCGTCAAGGTGCTGTGCTTGTCTATTTACTCTAAAAATGAGTGAAGTATCATCAGCAAATAACACCATTTGTGGTTGGTTTTCTAGTAAATGAGGTAAATCGTTTATATATACTAAAAAGAGGAACGGACCCAATATTGAACCCTGCGGAACGCCCATCTTTACTTTTAAGCTTGATGAATTTACACCGTTTATTTGAACTTGCTGTAGTCTATCATTCAAATACGATTTTACTAAGTTAAGTGCTAGATCACCGAGACCGTAATGCTCAAGCTTTAGGAGCAGTGTTTCGTGATTCACACAATCGAACGCTTTAGAGAGGTCGCAGAAAATGCCAACAGCATCCTGTGAGTCCTCCCATGCATTAAAGATGTGCTTAATTAAAGTAACACCGGCGTCAGTAGTACAACGTCCTCTGGTGAAACCATATTGTTGATCGTGTAGGATCTTGTTACAGTTAAAATGATTGAGCATTTGATTGAGCATCACTTTTTCAAACACCTTGCTGAAAACCGGCAAAACCGAAACAGGTCTGTAATTATTGGTGTCCTTGCTATCTCCGGATTTGAAGAGCGGTATAACTTTGCTGTACTTCATTAAATCCGGGAATATCCCTTGGTCTACGCACAGATTAAATATTAAAGCTAAATAGGGTGCTATTGTCTCAATAATAGATTTACAGACATTAGTAGACATGCCCCACAGATCTTCGGTAGCCTTGATCTTAAGCTGTTTAAAAGCCTTTAAAACGACCACAGGGTTAATGTGTTTAAATTTAAATTCATTAGGACAGGCTGTAACATTCACTCTTAGTAAGTCAATAGCAAGTGAGGGTGAGGAATCTAAGATTTCAGTAGTTTTAATTGGAATACTAGTAAAGAATTCTGCAAATTCCTGAGCAACATCGATATTACTGCTTATGACACCTTGGGCAGTCTCAAGAGTGTAATCAGTATTATGTCGTTTGTTCCTATTTGTTTCGTTATTGATGATTTTCCAAACTGTTTTTATTTTATTTTCTGCCGATTTAACTTTGTTGCTAATGCACAAGGATTTAGCTGCTTTACACGCATTTTTAAAAATTTTTGAATAGGTTGCAACATGCTTATTAAAAGTTTCAGTATTTATGTAAGGCTTAAGGCCATACAGCTCAAAAAGTCTATCCCTGCTTTTCCTAATACCTTTAGTCGCCCAGTCGCTAAATAAAAACTTAGGGCAAATAGTTTTGGATTTTTTCTTAAAAATATTATTAAACTCTGTATGCACTACTGAACAGAATTCTTCATACAAAATATTACCATTATTCATATTAAAACCCTGGACACATAATTTACTAATTAAAATGTTATTAAATTTATTTAAATTACCAGATGTTATTGGTCTCGATTGTATCTGCACTTTTTGTAATGGTGTGTTGCACTCGAAAGTGACGGTTAGTCCGCTGTGATCCGAAGGAAGATAATTTACTATGCCTTTATCTAAATAGTTGCAGCAACAAAAAACATTATCAATACATGTAGCAGTAGTCGACGTTATTCGTGTAGGTTCAAGAAACACATTTGACAAATTGAATGATTTAAAGAGACTAATAAATCTACTGCTGTTTGAGTTATTTTCTAAAATATTAATATTAAAATCACCACAGATTATTACTGATTTATTACCAGTTGCAAGTTTAGTCAAAACATCTTCCATTATAGTCTCAAATATAGAATAATTCTGATAATTTGGGGGTCTGTAAACGCACACTATAACATGCTTATCTAGCTCAACACTGGACAATTCAATAATATGCTCTATTGATAAGTCAACTATGTCTTTACGGGGCTTACATTTTACATTATTTTTAATTAAGATTAGTGAACCACCACGCAGCATGGATTTCCGGTTAAAACAACTGCCCACACTATAGTTCTCAAAGTTAATAAACATTTCATAATCTTTTAACCAATGTTCAGTTAAACAAATAATGTCGAACATTGTTTTTTCTAAAAAAAGTTCAATTTCTAATTGTTTGGAAGAAAAACCTTGAATATTCTGATGAAACAATTTTAAGGAATGATGCTTAACCCCCTTTTTACAATTTAATAATTGATTGCTAGAAGATACCTTGTTGTTGATAAGTTTAACTAAATTATTACTGGTACCTTCTGTTGTCTTACTTGCTAGTTTAAATTATTATTTGTGTTTACCACCTTTACATTAGTAATATTACTAAATAATGAGGTGCTCCTTGATGATGACTTCGACATACTAATTATGTCTGAGTTAATATTAAAAGCTAATAGCCAAGCTATCTGACGTCTAAAACTAATGGGCAGATACGCTGTATCCCTAGTCGATCTTAATTTTTCAACAAAACTGTTGGTGTCAAAAAATAGAAGCTTGTCACTATAGTGACTAACTAGAAAATTAAGATGATTATTTAGTTTATATATATAATTATTTTTCCTTTTTGAGAGGTTCTCAAAGTAAGGAAAAGCGCACAGTATTATTTTGTGACAGTTAATTTTCAAAATTTCAGTAACCTTGTCAGTTATATCTTCTGTTGTAACATTCATGCTATTTCCCACTAATATAGTAATAATTGATTTTGGATCATGTTTCTTTCTTATTACTGTAGACATTATTTCATTGTAGGAAGTACCAGGCATACAATAATTTAGAGAAGAATGTCTCAGGTTGTTATTTAGTAACTTTCCTAGCCCTCTCCCTAAACTATCTGAGAACATGATGGGACAGTTACAAACTTCATTACATGGGATGGAACTGCTTACTTTCTGCAAAACAATAGACGTACTATGTATAGTATCTGGTGTATTTTTTTCATTGGGGAGGTACTCCATGACACTTTCAGACTGTGACAGGTCTTCAGTTACCTCAGGCTGGTCAGCCAGAAGATGAGATTCTGTCTGCAAGGTACAGTGAATGGAGCTGAGAGGCAGCGGGTCCACTCTGTCTGTATTCAAGTTACACATATCCACTAATTCATTTGTGGCAAGGATATGTTCTTTTATTTGTTTTTGAGATGTCTCATATTTTATTGAAAGAGAGTGTAGCGACATTTCAAGCATCTTAATTTGAGATTGTAATTGTTTAGTGTCTACCTCATAAATGTTTATACTATCTTCTAATTTAATTTGGAAATTATTAAGTTTTTTAATTAGAAAAACACGTTCTTTCCTTAATTTAATATTGTTGGAAAAGTGTTTTCGTTGTTTTCTAAATTTATTGCATTTTTTAATAATTTTATTAAACTTTGCATATTTTTTTATCTTGTTATGACTCACTGTGTAGTTACTATGTGAATTATTTATCAATTCTTCAAGTGAGGCAATTGTGCTGTAGTATCGTTCTTCAAAGGTTTTTCGTTCCAGTTCATGTGCTGGCTGATGTTCGGGGTCCATGTCCGCTATTTCAATTTCCAACTGTATGTCTTCAAAGCGCTGAATCATGGAGCCGAGTTCCATTTTCCTGACCTCAAGATCGCGAATGGTGTTGCGGTCTTGACTGTAGCCATCGACGAAGTTTGAGATTCTTGTCAGTTTTCCTTTTAAGGCACCTCTCTGGACCTTCAGTTTATTGAGGTCCATTTTTGAAAATAATGAGAAATTGTGATGTACGTTGTACTAATCAATGTTGCAATGTATTTGCAGTAGATATTTAGATATGATTCACAGTTATTCACAGTGATTTTTCACGATTTGCGGAGTGTGTTCTCCTTTGCTGTTTTTACAAAGACGGCGCGGCGGGGCCAGTAGTCGAGCATTAGAGCAGCGCAGCGGCGCTAGCGCATGCGAGAGAAAGAGAAAAAAACCTTTTTCCGGTGTACCGGGGCGACCACAGTCGCGCGCCTGTGAGGCTATTTTGTTGTCCTCTAGCTCCGTTGGTGGCGCTAGACGTTGAGGGCTCGTTCCTTCGCGTCGGTAAAACAGTCAGGTTTTTACATTGAATGATATTGGCTTGGCGCTGGCAAATATGGCGGCTTCTGAACGGCTCGAAGAACCAATTTTATGTTTGTTATTTGTAATAAAACCATGATCCGTTTCACAATCACTATATTAAACGATAAGCACTTTACATATTTAACACTTTCTGAATGCTGTTGACAGTTAAATTAGGTTTGAACATTTTAAAATGAATTAATATTAAGAGAGGCAAGCGTGCTGCTCAGAGACACGAACGGAAGGGGCGAGATAGCTCACGTAAGAGTGAGACAACAATTCTGTAGGAACACAGATAATAAATAGTATTAAAGTAAGAAAGTTAGTTACTAAACACAGACCACGCTGGCGCCGTCAGGGAGGTCGGCGCGCAGCACCCAGTCGTATCCGATGTCCCACAGAAGCGGTCCCAGGACCGATCCCTGTGGGACACCGCACGACATCTCTCGCCGGTTCCACTCTCCCCGTTGGCCGGGGTAGATGACGGCCCTATCCGTCAGGTAGTCCTCGACAACTCGACGAAGGTAGGTCGGCATCCGGTGATACCGGAGTGCCTCCCTGATGCAACTCCAGGGCAGGGTGTTGAAGGCATTGGAGATGTCGAGAGACACCGCCAAGACGACCCTGCCCCGGGATACTGCTTCCCCCGTCGTGAGGGCCCTCACGCGCATGATGGCGTCCACCGTGGAGCGCCCCCTGCGGAAGCCGAACTGGCTCTCCGCAAGGTCCGGCCCAGATCTCCCCAGGTGCCCGACGAGGCGGTTTGCAATTACTCTTTCAAAGAGCTTGCCCACCTCGTCGAGCAGCACGATGGGCCGGTATGCGGACGGTGAGTCCGCAGGGCGCCCCGGCTTCTTGATGAGGACCAGTTTCCCCGTCTTCCAACGAAGCGGGAACTGGCCCCTCTCTAAACATGCGCTAGTCGAGGACCGAGAGCTCCCGAGGCCAGGACCCAGGCTTTCCCAGGTAAGCCGTCGGGTCCCGGGGCGGTATTCTTGGCCTTCAGCCGTTGTACCGCCACTCTCAGATCTACCTCGGCCACCTCCGGATAGAAGACTTGCTTACATTTCTAAGAAATAGGGCGGACATGTTAGACATGATAACGTCAAGTAGCAGCAAGGATAATAATAAGAATAATAATTCACATTCTCAAAACACTAAAAATGACAAGTCGTCGAACGATAAAAGAAATTCTAATGTACAAAATACGCATAGTTACGTTGCAAATACGAATAAGGAAAAAGGTTCGTCAGGAAGTCAGAATAAGCGTAGTTTGAATGTTACATGCCCATAATGTAATGGTAACCATTCTTTATACTCATGTGCAACTTTTCTAAATATGTCCGTAAACGATAGGTCGAACGTAGTTACATCGAAAAATCTATGTTTTAATTGTATACGAACAGATAGTCATACGATTAAAGATTGTGTTTTCGGCCCGTGTAAGTTGTGTCAACAGAAACACAATACGTTATTGCACACTAATAACGACGTTAGTGTAAATACAGCGCCACGATCAACCGTTAATAATAATACGTTGCCGCAGTCATCTGTTTCGCATTGCGTTAGCCAAACAGCTGATTGTATTATTATTGACTCGGGGCGCGGTGCGTTCACCACTAATGCGAAAGTGTTGCAACCTGTTTTATTGTCCACAGCGTTAATTGAAGTAGCCGACTTAGATAACAATTATCACAAAGTGCGCGCGCTTCTCGACAATGGCAGTCAAAATTCGTTCATTACTGATACTTTATGCAAACGTTTAAACGTTCCTATTATACAGTCCACAATACGTGTCTGTGGTGTGGGTGAAGCACACACACATTCAAGCCATACGTGTAAAATCAAGATGCGTTCAAAATTCTATGAGTTTAATACTGATTTAAATTGCCTCGTCTTACCTAGTATCACTTCTTATTTACCGTCTGTAAATATTGATTGTAATACTATACGTATACCTAATCACGTTCAACTCGCTGATCTGTCATTCAATGTACCGTCTAAAATTGACATATTAATAGGCGCCGATTTGTTTTGGTCATTATTAGACGAAAATAAAATTATAAGACTTGAGTCCGGACCATGCCTACAAGGACTAGTTTAGGTTGGATAATATCCGGTCCAGTTAATAACAAACGGTTACAGAAATCAAATATTAACATGGTTCAGTGCAATTTTACTCAGATTGGACTCATTGGATATCCAATTACGTAAGTTTTGGGAAATTGAAGAAGTTAATGTGTCGCGTATGTTGTCTGAAGAGGAAAATATATGTGAGAGTTTATTTATTGAGACAACGACACGTGATAACGATGGTAGATTTCAGGTCAGAATGCCGTTCAAGTGTTCTCCCGACGTTTTAGGAGATTCTTATACATTTGCCGAGAAACGTTTTTATGCATTAGAACGTAAGTTAGATCGTTTACCGCAATATAAATCAATGTATTGCGATTTTTTAGACGAATACGAAAAATTAGGTCATATGACGATGATATCAGACCTACAAACGTTACCTAAACCGTATTATGTTATGCCTCATCATGGTATTTACCGTCAAAATAGATTAACAACTAAATTGCGCGTCGTCTTTGACGCGAGTGCGACCACCACGAGTAATAAATCATTAAATGACTTTCAGTACATAGGGCCTTTTTTTTTTTTTTTACCGATGGGAAATCATCAAATGACTTCCCCCGCCCTGGGCGGGGCGGGAGGGAGTGTTAGACTTTTACTGACTAAAACCCATCCATGTTCCTTCTTGTGCCCTTTGCGTTCCGGGGGCGCGGTATCTCTTTCGAACAACCCGCAGCCCCGGCAGGCATCGGCCCTTAGTGGCCCCTCCAATTGTTTGCTGACATCTCTTTGAGGCGCGCGTGGAACACGAACGCGCCGTCGACACGGTCTGTCGTTATTCAACGAACGGACGGTGAGCTACCCATTGCTCAGCGCCCACAGACCCGCGTCTACGGTGGCCGGGAGTCGTCTCGCGGCTCCCGACGCCCGGAGCGTCTCCCGCGGCGGCTGGGGCGTGAGGTGGTTCTTTCCCTCACGCGGCCCGCCTCCTCCTTCGCTAGCATTACTGCTTCGCAGAAGGAGGCGACTGCATCCCATTCCCTCTCGCTCCGGACCATGGCTTGCACCAGGGCCGAACGCGAGAGTTCGCCGCCGCCGATGGCCGCCACGAGGACGTCGCGGTGCTCCGCCCAAGCGGGGCACACCGCCACGGTATGCTCCACCGTATCCTCGGGGCGATCCTCGCAGTGGTGACACCCGGGCGTTTCCTCCCGCCCGATGATGGGCAGAAACCTCCCGAAACATCCGTGTCCGGTGAGGACCTGCGTCAGGCGGAAGGTGAGGGCGCCGTGGCGCCGCTCAAGCCACTCCTCAAAGAGGGGACTTACCGCCTCGATAGAGGCGGTAAGTCAAACAACTTAGGCAAACAACTTAGGTCAACAACTTAGGCAAACAACTTAGGTCCACGGGATTTCCTTCGTGAGAAATTCAGAGACATCAATATTCTGACTGATGTATGTACACAAGAATATTTCAAATTTTAAGAAAGTGCCCGATGTTCATGGACTTAATACTAGAAATAAGCACTATCTTGTGGTACATCGCACTCGTCTCCACAGAGTAGGCAACTCGTTCATGGGTAAACTTCCCATTGATGTTCGAAGTTTACCAATAAAAAAAATTAAAAGTTGTATTAAAACCAAACTATACAAAAAGGGCTACTATAAAATTTCGGATTATTTAGATGATAAAAAAGCTTGGGATTGAACTGCTCGCTCTGCTAAGCCTTGTGATTATGCCCTTTGCAAATTACATTTCTCTTTTTGACATATTTTACTATACATGACATCTTTTAATTTTACGTTAGTATGACATTTAGAGACTATTGTATTTTTATATTTATTATATATTTTTTGTTTTTTCTTCCCATTTGGATATACTTTGAAAAGTATTTTTTTATATATTATATTGTAAATATGTGGACTATGTGGGTTGTTGCATGTTTTCTGATTAGATTTCATGGTTGTCTGACAGTTTGAGTACTCGATGCGGCCTACCCAAATGTCCCTTCTTTGGTATTGTTCGTCGTGTCGTTGAGCTCCTTAAAATTCTGAGTCGAGCTTGACGATTTCTGACAAATGCGTGCACTGACTGGACTTGTGTGCCTCTCTCCTCAAGAGACCACCTCGGACATTAACCTACTTGGTTCGCATATGATTTGACCAATACAAGTAATTGTATGGACTTTAAAAGAGACTTTGACCTCTGAGTTTGTTTCGGTGTTTCTTCACAGAGCAGTCGGCTAGGAAACACTAGACTCATCTAGTTTAAAATGTGACGTGTAGAAGTGTTATTTATAACCAATTTACTGAATAAATATCATTTTATTTCATATCTAGGTAAGAATACATTTAGCCGATTGGCGAAGTGGGTTGTATTTGACAAATAATGTAAAAAAAAAAATTAGTAATAGTGGGTAGATGCAATTAGAATATTAACAAAACTAAGTGCGCGACGTCGTTTGCGCGTCGTGCAGCGTGTTAGTGTGCGTGAGTGATATGATGTTGTTAGTAAAGCCCATGACACAGAATAAGCGTAGCGAGTAAAATAATTTGATACTTGTTGATTGATGCATTGTTTTTTTTTTTTTTACTTATTATCGCTATGATAGTAGCTCTTGTAATTTATTTGTTTATAAAAAAAATACTTTATGTTAAGTAGTCAATAGTATTAAGTTGGCGTCATGTTAAAATGTTTTTATTGCTTTTAGTAGAAATGTAGTTGAGTAATAATATTATGTACGTATATTTGTATGTACAGTCGGTTATAGCTGTTATCTAACCCACCTAACTGGCTGAATAAAGTTAGGCGAATTTGAACCTTGTGCAATTAGCGGTGGATAATGTATGAATTCGATACGTATTAGCTTAATGAGCTCGAACGACTTGTTTAAGGACGCAAATATTAAAGAACACTGTTATGCCAATTTGATCTTTAAAACTTTATGTTAGGGTAGATAATCTTTTGAATACAGTTTTGACACGTAATGGACAAGTTAATTTCAACTTCATTTGTAAAGACGATTTGACCAAGTGGTAGCAACATGGTAGTGAGATCAAAACCAAGTTTGCATTTTTGACACTTTTCGTTTACAATATTCATTTATATTTTTTGCATTCTAAATATTATTTATATTAAATTAAAATGGTTAATTAATTATTATTAAATTAAAATATTTAAATACAAAAATCACAACAGAAATAAAAAGCAATAATTTTGATTACGATTTTATTCAATATGGTTAAAAGTAAAATCATTACTGACAATAATAATTACTTGTCATATTATAAAGCTGAAACATATAAAACAAGTTAGAATAAATACAAAATAAACTACTTGAGCTAGAACTTGATAAAAAAGCAGTGTCATCGTTTCAGTACTGTCTATAAAATATCTATACTTTTATTTTTAAAGTAGGTAAAAAATTATGTAGTGAATCAACATGTTATATGTTTAGAAATATAATATTTCTTTTTCATAACAATAACATCACCACATTAACTGTCATACCTACTTATAAAATAAAAGTGAAAATAGCACTAAATACTTTGGTGTTTTATCTACTTTATATATTTTTTATTAGTATATTTGATTTTTAATATGGTTATCATCGTAAAAAGGACCTTCTTATTCAATGTTTGAAACACTTCCTTAGAATTTATGATAACAATATAGTTCATTTAAAACACACACTGACACTTTAGTATTGTGGGCTGCTGACGGTGGTGCTGTCTTATTAGCGAAGTGGAGCACCATCTCTTGAACAACATGTTCTTCCCAATTAAAATCTATATATTCTTGGGCAAAGTGGACTTTCACTTGGCGATGAACAGCAGTTCATTGAATTTTACGTGCCGGCTTGTATTGTTTCAATCCAGCAGCATGCATGAGTATGTCTACTAACAATCCGTTCTAATACGGGAGTAAACATTACAGGTTTTGGTCACGAACGCCAATTTTGAACATTCCCTGTTTCTTCAAAATGTCTAAACCAAAATCTGACTGTATTTCTCTAAAACAAATAAATAAAACGGGTGTCACTTATGTTTACAGCATTGTCACAGGATAAGGAATACTTAGGTATAAAATAGACAAACACACTTACTTCTATGTTAAATCTCCAAGCAATCTCTCTGATCAACAACATCCAACATTCTGCTTCAGCAAATAGTTTTTTTTTTGTATTTCAAATAATCACTCATTTGAGACATTGAGACATGATAATCAAACAATAGAATATAGGTATATAAAAACATTGAAAAAGAAGATTTTTGCAATTTACTAAGTCAAGGCACAGATAATATAATACTACGTTCAAGCCAAGGTAAGAAATGTTTGCGCGTAGTCACTATAATTGCGTGTTGACTGGCTTGAGGTGACACGGTTCATTTTTATTTTCCTACCCACATCCTTACCAACATTTGCATATCAGTTTTATAATGAATACGCAAATTGTTTTTCAAATACCCACCTTTGCCTCAATATTGTATTCGTTCATCGAGTCTTACTAGTCTAATTAACTCATACAAATTGAATAACTCTTAATGTTATTTGCAGAGGGTTCAAATTCGTTTGTTTTAAGGGTGGGTCAGACAACAGCTATCACCGACTGTACGTATGTATGTGTATATTGTGTTGATGTAATAGTGCGTGTCAAGTGTTATTATATGTTATGTATTATATGAGTGTACTATGTGTATTATATTAATTGATTAATTGTTTTATAAGTTATAATAACAATATTAGGTGCTTATTGTTGAAAAATCCTTTAAAATGTGGTTTTTTAGTAATTTTTTAAATGTAAACAGAGATTTTGCTTCTTTTATATCTTTAGGGAGTTCGTTGTAATGTTGAGCTCCATCGTAAAGAATATTTTTCTTTCCATAATTCGTTCTATGGGATCGTCTTGACTGCCTCGTTGGTCTAGTGGTCGCAAGCGCGACTTCTGTGCATGAGGTCTTGGGTTCGATTCCCAGGTCGGGCAAAGTGTTATTGGGTTTTTCCATCAGGAATTTCTCAGTAGCAGCCTCGGAGTCTGGATTTGTGCCCGGTTGATGGCAATAGGATCGCCCCCTATTACATGGGACTAAAAACATAACTGGCGAAATGTGGGTGTACCAATGGGTACACCTCTGCCTAACCCTTCGGGGATTACAGGCGTGATGTTATGTTATGATGTTATGTATGTTCTATGGGATCTCAAACACAAGTTATTAGCTTGCCTTGTCATGCGTTTATGATAATCTATCTTTTTTGTGAAAGTAATTTGGGAGTGAATGTCTTTTGAAAGAATTTTTCTGACTAAAATACATGTATTATATTTATATATTTGGGTTAGGTTAAATATTTAATAATATATTTTAATATATATAATATAATATATTTTGTATCTTTATAGATTTTTATGCTAGGTGTGAGATAATTATATTGAAATAAAGTTTTGATAATTCTATTTTGTGAAACTTGCAGTCTTTGCAAGTTTGATTTAGTTGCAGATCCCCATACTTCTACTAAATAATCTATTTGAGACTTGACCAACGAGTTATAGATCGTATATCGAACATGTCTCGGGAGACATCGGACTATGCCTTTTAGAGCACCTGTTAGTGAGTTAATTTTACTGCGAATTTTTTCAATGTTTCAATCAAGAACAAGGCCCAAATATTTTTCATTGTTAACTCTAGCTAGTTTTTCACCATTAATAGTGAGGGGATTATAATTTTCAATTTTCTTATTCTTAGCGGAGAAGATAATGTATTTAGTTTTCGAGGCATTAATAGTATGTAAGTTTGACTGTAACCAGATATGTAAAAGATTTAAATCATGCTGAGCTTGGTTTATTACTGTTTGTATTGAGTGTCCAGAATAGAATAGGCTTGTATCGTCGGCATATAAAGTGATGTCTCCCTTTAGTCCAATCTCATACATATTGTTGACATTGATAAGGAATAACAGGGGTCCCAAGATTGAACCTTGAGGAATGCCACAAGAAACAGCTTGAGGGCCACTTTGCTGGTTATTAATTTTTACAACTTGATATCTGTCTACAAGGTATGATTTAAAAACCTCATGTGCTTTGCCAGTTACACCTATGTTACTTAGTTTCGACAGCAGTATGTCGTGGCTAACTGTGTCGAAAGCTTTTTTTAAGTCAATGAAGATTCCTAGAGTAATTTTTTTCTGATCAATGTTGCGTCTAATATATATAAATTTTAGTCGTACGAATCCGCGATCAAACGTATTGATGTCGAAGAGGTGTCCTGATTTAAATTCGCGCGATGCGGTCGCGCGACAAAAATGTTCTTATCTAATCGCGCGAATTAAATTCGCGCAATCGCGTTGCGTCGTCGCGTAGGGAGCGGGCGGAGGGGGGCAGGTCATGATTCGACCTGCCCGCACGCGTTCGCGCATCTGCCCGACCGGCCGCCAGCCCGCCATTTTAGTTTTAGTAATGTGATTTGTAGACGGCAAAGCGCACGTTAGTTTGTTTACAGAAACCAAATAATTGTGTTAAATAACATTTGAAGATCGATTGATTATTGAAGTGCGTAATTGACCAACCCTATGGGATAAACGTAAAGACGACTATAAAAACCGTCTAAAGAGTGACAAGGAGTGGAGTATTGTTGCAAGAAATCTAAATAAAACAAGTAAGTATATTTTTTTATTTATTATTTTGTTTCATACATTTATGTTATTTACAATTAATTTGAAAAATAAGTAGTAAATTTTTGTCTTGCACTAATCGCAGCTGCGGATGTGTGATTATTACGCCTAGTTCTATTTAATGTTCTCAGTGAGTATTCCGTTCGACGATTTCCAATGTTTGATAAGTGTTGATCGCTATATTTTTTATCAATATCTATTAAAATATTGTGCAACAGACATATCGTCTTAACTATTTTAATAGTGTTTTCAACTGAAGTCTCGATAGGTGTATATAGTATTCTAAATTTGGTGGCCATCATTCCAAATGCGCATTCAACATCAACTCTCGTAGCAGATAATCTTTTATTGAATCTTATTTTTGTGACATCTGTTGCTTGTCTTTTTGGATAAGGTCGCATTAAAAAAGTTTTTAATGGAAATGCCTCGTCTCCTAAAAACACATATGGTGCCACAATGTTAGAGTTAGGTAATGGTTCTTCGGGAGAAAGTTGAATTTCTCCGTTGTGCAGCTTTTGATAGAAACTTGAATTACTGAGCACACCGCCATCACTGTCTTTTCCATATGCACCTACGTCAATAAATATAAATCTGTTTTTTGAATCCGTGGCAGCTAATAGTACTATGGAATTATACATTTTATAATTATAATACATGCTACCACACTTCTGCGGTTTTTTGACACGAATGTGTTTGCCGTCCAAATTGCCACAACAATGTGGGAATTTATCATTAATTGCAAATGATTCTGCTATAGCTTTAAAATCTTCTGTACTGGGAAATTTCATGTGTTTGTGATGCAATTTTTTCCAAACATCACTGCAAACTTCCAACACAATGCTTGCTATGGCTGTTTTTGAAATTCGGAAAAGTATTGATAATTTCCGGAAAGAAGTTCCTGTTGTTAGGTACCTGTGAACAAAAAAATATTTTTTATATTCTTGTGATCTTGTCAGTTTAAAAACTCATATTTTTGTCATGTTACAGAAGCTGACGTTAAAACCAAATGGAAAAATTTGAGGGATGTATTCATGAAAGAAGTAAAAAAGGTACGACAGCCTCGATCCGGAGACCCAGGCAGCCCTAATAACGACGAAATGTATATAGGCAAGTGGGGTTATTTTAAGGAAATGTCATTTTTAAAAGATATTGTGAAACCCAGGGCCACACAAGGCAACTTGGAGGGCTCTAATGTTGGGTCTGACAATGAGATTCAACAGTCTCAAGACCTAGATTTTGTAAATTCGGAGGCTATCGAGGCTTCAGAAGTAGCTGAAATTGAAGAGGTGACTGAAAATCCAGAAAGCGATCAGTTAAATTTAGAGTCTGTTAACAACAGGTCTCTCGAAGTTGAAGCTGCTCGAAAGAGAATCTCTGTTTTGGACGACACATCTGATACATCTTCTAGAGCAAGTGAGGTAAACCGAAAAATTAAACGTCAACCAAAAAAACAACATGAATACATTTTCAACAAAAAATGATTGAAATAGAAAAACAGAAAGTACAAGCGTTTAATAATGCAAAAAACGACAAACAGGACGATGAAGACATGTTGTTTTTAAGATCATTAGCGCCATATTTTAAATATTTATCACCAGTGCAGAAACTGAGAATAAAAAGCAAAATTCAAAATAGGTATTATTGCTGATGAAATACAAAATATAACTACCCCTTCGACATCATCACACCAGTATCACTTTCTATAATACCCTCTCCGGTAAACGGATCATACAACGATAATTCAACGTCGGTGCGCCACTACTACGAAAATGATCCGCTGGGTCTACATAAGTACGAAACTTCAACAAATGACTCTACTTATTAGTGCCAATGGGTAAATAAATCAATGATAGGTACCTACTGACTTGCGATTTGTTCTGATTTTCTTTTTAGTACTTGAATAAACCTTCAATTTAATTTATGGACTTCGTTTTTCTTCCCTATAATAAACAGTCAGCGAAATTCGACCTCAAACGTCTTTTAACTCAGAAATCTCAAACGTAAGTTGAAGTAACACTAGATATCTTTGTACACATAGTTCCCAAACATTCTATAATATATTAAATACATGACCTTTGGGCCAAGATTCGCTGAAAATTTTAATAGAAAAATTAAGGAAAGGTAAAAATGGCAAAGATAGTTGGAAATAAGATTTAACATGAGATCAACGCCATTTATTGTTATCCCGTTTGTTCTTTAGTAGATAGGGTTCAGTTTGCTTTGTAAGGATGTGGATTAACTTAAAGAGGTGTTGCTTCTAACGAATTTATTTTGATACTACTTGTAATGACACAGTTTAAAGAGTAGATTTTTACTCACATACATACACATACGTACGTACACATGCATATAGCTCATTATTATTGAAATGGTTCGAACATGCCGCCCACCAAAGGGCTTATAAAGACATTTACAAACATAAACATAACAAGATAACTAATTACTTTAGGTTTCATCACCAAGCATCTAAGCACAAGTCATAGATACTGCGAGAAAATTCTAATAATATACATAACCAATGTTATGAATTAACATAGTTTCATTACAAATTGGAACATTAATCATGAATATTAATTATCAATATCAATTGGCAAAGGACAGAGCTTATTAAAACTTCGCTTAAGTATACTGTCACCACTCTTAACACTGTACACTCTAGTGACTCCATCGTCACCTGGGTGCTTAACAATAATGCGGCCGAACGCCCATTTTCCTGGTGGGAGCTGATCATTTTTGATGAGAACAATTTTGCCGACATCAAGCTCCTTCCATTGTTTCAGCCATTTGGGTCTCTGTTGTAGGCTGGTTAGGTATTCTGATTGCCATTTACGCCAGAAATCTCCCATCGACTTCTGCATGTGCTTCCAGCGTGACAGGTGACTGATTGGAATGTCTTGAAGATCAGATTGTGGTGTAGTTATTGGTGTTTCACCAATCAAAAAATGACCTGGTGTTAAGGGTGTCAGGTTATCTGTGTCTTCGTCATCTATTGGGCTTAGCGGCCGAGAGTTTAGGCACGCTTCGATTTGACAAAGCAGGGTACTCATTTCTTCATACGTTAGATTATGGGTCAGAATCCTTTTCATATGATGTTTCATGGACTTCACGCCCGCCTCCCACAAGCCACTAACATGAGGGCTATAGGCAGGGATGAAGTGCCACTGCGTTCCATCCTTTTTTTTTTTTTTTACTCCCCGGCGGGAGGGAGTGTCAGACTTTTACTGACTAAAACCCATCCATGTTCCTTCTTGTGCCCTTTGCGTTCCGGGGGCGCGGTATCTCTTTCGAACAACCCGCAGCCCCGGCAGGCATCGGCCCTTAGTGGCCCCTTCAATTGTTTGCTGACACCTCTTTGAGGCGCGCGTGGAACACGAACGCGCCGTCGACACGGTCTGTCGTTATCAACGAACGGACGGTGAGCTACCCATTGCTCACCGCCCACAGACCCGCGTCTACGGTGGCCGGGAGTCGTCTCGCGGCTCCCGACGCCCGGAGCGTCTCCCGCGGCGGCTGGGGCGTGAGGTGGTTCTTTCCCTCACGCGGCCCGCCTCCTCCTTCGCTAGCATTACTGCTTCGCAGAAGGAGGCGACTGCATCCCATTCCCTCTCGCTCCGGACCATGGCTTGCACCAGGGCCGAACGCGAGAGTTCGCCGCCGCCGATGGCCGCCACGAGGACGTCGCGGTGCTCCGCCCAAGCGGGGCACACCGCCACAGTATGCTCCACCGTGTCCTCGGGGCGATCCTCGCAGTGATGACACCCGGGCGTTTCCTCCCGCCCGATGATGTGCAGGAACCTCCCGAAACATCCGTGTCCGGTGAGGACCTGCGTCAGGCGGAAGGTGAGGGCGCCGTGGCGCCGCTCAAGCCACTCCTCAAAGAGGGGACTTACCACCTCGATAGAGGCGTGCCCTGCACGGGGTTGCGACAGTCGCTCTCTCCATGTCACCATGAGATCAAGCCGGAGGTCTGTCCGCTGAGCGGCGATTTGCCGCGGCAGCGGAGTTTCCCCCCGGCCTAGTACCTCCACGCGCCACTCGTGCAGGCGCGCGAGGACCAGCGCCTCCAGATCCCACGGCGGCAATCCGGCATGGAGGCTCGCCGCCTCACCGGAGATCGTGCGGTATCCTCGGATGACCCTTATGGCGATCACCCGTTGGGACGCGTTTAGGTAGTGGGCGGCACGTCGCCTCAACCCCCGCGCCCACACCGGGGCCCCGTAAAGGGCCATCGACCGCACGACCCCCACGTAGAGCCTCCGGCAGGAGGCGTTTGGACCCCTCAGGTTGGGTAAGAGCCGCTTGAAGGCGGCCCCAGCCAGTTCCAACTTGGGAGCCAAACGTCGGAAATGCTCAACGAAGTTCCACCGGCTGTCGAGGACGAGTCCCAGGTACTTCATCGTTGACCCGACGCCGATGTGAACGCCTCCCACCGTGATTTGGGATCCCAACGGTGGCGCGTTCCGAGGCCCATTAAAGCACATGACCTCGGACTTGTGCAAAGCCACCTCGAGTCCCAATTGCCGGATCCTCTCTACGACTATCGCAACCCCGCGTGTCATGACGTCGGCCGCCGCCTCGTGCGACCTCCCCTGCGCCAGGACCAGTGTGTCGTCCGCGTAGCAGACAACACTGGCGCCCTCGGGGAGGTCAGCACGCAGCACCCAGTCGTAACCGATGTTCCACAGGAGCGGCCCCAGCACCGATCCCTGTGGAACACCGCACGACATCTCCCGCCGGTTCCATTCTCCAGTTCGACCAGGGTAGATCACGGCTCTATCCGTCAGATAGGCCCCGACCACTTGACGGAGGTAGTTCGGCACCCGGTGATACCGGAGTGCCTCCCTAATGCAGGTCCAGGGCAGGGTGTTAAACGCGTTGGCGATGTCCAACGACACCGCCAGCACAACCCCACCCCGGGACACAGCATCCCCCGTCGTGAGAGCTCTCACGCGCATGATGGCGTCTACCGTAGAGCGCCCCCTGCGGAAACCAAACTGGTTGTCCGCAAGGTCCGGCCCCATCCCAGACAGGTGCCCGACGAGGCAGCCCGCAATGACTCTTTCGAAGAGCTTGCCCACCTCGTCGAGCAGCACGATGGGCCGGTATGCAGACGGCGAGTCCGCAGGGCGCCCCGGCTTCCGAATGAGGACCAGTTTCCCCGTCTTCCAAAGAAGTGGGAACTGGCCCCTCTCCAAGCATGCGCTTAGGAGCCCCTCCAGTCGGGGCCCTAGAGCCTCTGAGGCCAGGACCCAGGCTTTCCCAGGCAAGCCATCGGGTCCCGGGGCGGTATCTTTGGCCTTCAGGCGGCGTACCGTCACCCTCAGGTCTACCCCAGTCACCTCTGGATGATGGTGTGGTTCGCTTCCGGCATCGCGAGCGGCGGAGCCATAGACGGGGGAGGATGTTCCCCCCGCGAGGGGAACAGAGCGCTCACCACGTCCTCAACGAGCTCCGGCCGGAGACTCTGCGTCAGCGGGGGGGCCCAGGTGCGGAGTTTGCCCGGCACCGTCTTGTAAGGGCGCCCCCACGGATCTCCGTTGAGAGTCTCCAACAACTCCTCGCGGGCCTGAGCTCTTGCCCGCAGGATGGCCTCGTTGAGGGCGGTCTTCGCCTCTCTGTACCCCTCGTACAGCTCCGCCTCAATGACTGCCGCATTCGGTGGCCGAATGCGGAGTCTGCGATGCCTGGCGTACGGGTGCCGCGCAGCGACGCATGCCTCGCGCAGAGACGTCAGCTCTCGCGACCACCAGTACACCTGCCGGCGGGCGCTTACTGCCCGAACTCGGGGCATTGCCACGTCGCATACCTCGAACATGGCCTCCTGGAACCACTCCACCTCACTGTCGATATCGGCAGGCCTGACCGGTGATGACACCCAGGCCTGCACGATCGAGGCCTCCAGGAGAAGCTCCCGGTCCAGCTGCTTCAGCGCCCACCGCGGACCACTCGGGGCCTGTATGACCGGCGCGCTGGAGTTCTGGGCGCAGACGTCAAACCGGATGTACCGGTGATCGGAGTAAGTCTCCACCCCCTCCATAACGCGCCAGTCAAGCACCCGCGGTGACAGAGCGGGGCTGGCAAACGAAATGTCCACCACCGACTCGCCCCGCATCCGCACGCACGTTGCTACAGAACCCCGATTCAGGACGACTAGGCCCCTCTCCAGGGCCCAGTCCTCCAGCATCCTGCCCCGCAGCACATCCGTGCAGCGAGAACCCCAAGCCACGTTCTTGGCATTGAAGTCCCCGAGCACTGCGGGACTGCGTTCCATCCTGTGCTAGAGACTCTGCTATTGAGCCTTCAATTTCAAATTTTGCCTCCTTCCAAGCTGCTGCCAGTTCTTTATTAGCCACAAAATTGCGCCCTTGGTCACTCCACATCTGCGAGCATCTTCCACGTCTGGCGACGAACCTTTTGAAGGCACCAATAAATGATTCGGTTGTGAGATCGCCGACCAATTCGAGGTGAATGGCTTTAGTGGACATGCAAACAAATACTGCGACGTAAGCCTTATTTGTTCTTACTCCTCGACCATTGGATGCTAAAACTTGATAGGGTCCGGCGAAATCCACTCCACTATTCAGAAAAGGTTTAGCTGGAGATACCCTGACCTTAGGTAAGTCTCCCATGAGTTGGTTTTTGGTTGCAGACCTGTGTTTCGAACATATTAAACATTTGCGGATTCTAAACTTGAAAATACTTTTTGCTTTGATCAACCAAAATTTTGTTCGTACGTAGGCCATCATCATTTGTACCCCTCCATGTAATGACTTCAGGTGAGCATCTTTCACGATGAGTATTGACAAGTTGCTGTGATTGTCCAATATAATCGGATTTTTAGTTTCTTCAGAGATATTTGCATGGCGCAACCTGCCGCCCACCCTAAGAATATTTTCATTGTCCAGGTATGGTTTTAATAATTTCAATTTACTATTTCCTTTTACTTCCTTTCCTTTGCTTTAACTCGAGATTTCTTCATGAAATGCATCTCTTTGTGAAATTTTAGTGCAGGCTTTCAGTCATCATCTGCCTAGCCTTTTCCCAACTATGTTGGGGTCGGCTTCCAGTCTCACCGGATGCAGCTGAATACCAGTATTTTACATGGAGCGACTGCCTATCTGACCTCCACAACCCAGTAACTGGGTAACACGATACCCCTAGGTAAGACTGGTTGTCAGACTCTCAAGCTTCTGACGATTCGTAACGACTGTCAAAGATCTACGAATGACAGCCGGGACCAACGGCTTAACGTGCTTTCCGAGGCACGGAATGTCAGTAATGTCTAAGGTAAACTTTAGAAAGTACATTTGAATTGAAAAAGTCACATTGGTACTTGCCCGGATTCGAACCCACACCCTCATGCATGAGAGGCGGGCGCCTTAACCACTAGGCCATCACGAAATTAGTGCAGGCTTTCAGTGATTCTTCTAATTCTTGAGTGGTTATGACTGCATCCTTGATTTCTAACTTCTTCCCTTTGAGAAATCTTCTGCAATAACTTATTGATTTTAGAAGTTCTTCTAAGCGATTAAATTGATCAAATTGTTTATCTAGGCTTTCTTCCTTTTCTTCTAGTTTAAAGTTTGTTTGTATTACTTCTCTTCTTCCTAAACTTGTCATTAGGTTATTTGGTCTATTGAATGTTGGTTTTGGTTTTCTGTCTTAGCCATTCTGGGCCCTTCCACCATTGCTCATCTTT
Source organism: Hoplodrina ambigua (assembly GCA_949774945.1). Taxonomy (NCBI): domain Eukaryota; kingdom Metazoa; phylum Arthropoda; class Insecta; order Lepidoptera; family Noctuidae; genus Hoplodrina; species Hoplodrina ambigua. The sequence continues at coordinate 17,289,117 of OX458964.1, forward strand.
CTTCAACTCCAGAATATGTTCTCCTCGTGACGCAACATCAGCAGGATTGTCGTTTGTTTGTACATGAAACCAATTGGATCCTGTATTATCCAATATTTCAACAACCCGATTTCTCACAAAGGTTTGCCATCTTGTTGGGTCTCCCAGTAGCCAAGAAAGCACTATTGTGGAGTCACTCCATGCGAATATTTTGTCATCAGGTATTCTTAATGCTGTTTTAATTTGTTTAAGCAGTCTAGACAAGAGAAGGGCACCGCACAACTCTAATCGTGGAAGAAACAGTGGTTTAACAGGTGCTACTCGCGTCTTTGCAGCTATTATTTGTGTTTGGATATCTTCATTTTCTTCTTGCACTCTGACATATGCAACAGCTGCGTATGCTTTGGTAGAGGCATCACAAAAGCCGTGAACTTCTATGGTAGTTGCCTTATGGTTTGTGATTCCCAGCCATCTCTGTACTTCAATTTCATTAACATCTTGAAGACTATCTCTTAGTGCAGTCCATTCTTGCTTGATATCAGCGTCTACTTCTTCATCCCAGCTTATTCCTTGCAACCACAGCTTCTGTATCAATAGCTTTGTTGGTAGCATAGCTGGAGCTAACCAACCCAATGGATCAAATAGCCGTTGCATGTCGGCGAGGATCGTGCGTTTGGTAATCTGGTTACGCATAGGTGGCAAGGTTAGACTGTACTGAAGCATGTCTTTGCCCATGTTCCAGCGTAGGCCCAAGGTAGTGATGGTGCCATGGATGGAGATGTCTAGACTGGCGTGCGTTGTTCGTTTTGCAGGATCAAATTGTCTCAAGAAGTCAATATCATTTGAGCACCATTTCTGTAGTGTGAACCCTCCCTTCTGTAGTATAACTTCTACGTTCTTTGCTATGTGTATTGCATTTTCTACATCGTCATTCGAAGCCATCAAGTCGTCGACGTAGAAGTCTTCTTTGATCATTTTAGCAGCATCAGGGCATACGGTTCCTTCATCATCTGAGATTTGATGTAAAGTTCGGACAGCTAAGTTAAGCTAAGTAGGAGCGGATGCTGTACCGAACGTGACGCGTGTGAGTCTGTAGTCTTTGACTGGTTGCTTAGGGTCACTCCTCCATACTATTCTTTGCAGGTCTCTGTCTTCTTTCGTCACTAAGACCATTCGATACATGCGTTGTATGTCCGCCACAAAACAAATCTTCTTCATACGCCATCTTATGATGAGGCTCCTCATATCAGTTTGTAGCTGGGGTCCAACTAGAAGTTCGTCATTTAAAGAAACATCATTTTTTCCCTTTTAGCGATGCGTTAAAAACTATTCTCACCTTTGTAGTTTCTTTATCTTTTTTTACCACTGCATGATGTGGCAGGTAGACACTTTCATTGTTTATTTCCTCTTGTGGGACCTCTTCCATATGATTCATGTTTATATATTCATCCATGACCTTTGCATATTCTGTTTTTAGGGTAGGATTCTTCTCTAGTCTTTTCTCTAATTGATTAAGTCTTTTCATAGCTATTTTTCTTGTTCCTCCTTGTGTTGATAAAAGCTTGTCGGTTTTTGGGTTCTGTTCTGATGTGATAAAAGCTTTTCGGTTCTGTTCTTGTGTGAGTGGATTGGTAGATTTGTTCACATTTTCTTTCTTCTTGTGTTAGCGTAGTCTTGGCTTCAGTATCCAACTCCCACATTGATTTTAACATCTTGTCTAAGTCAAGGCTATGGTGCATCACAATGACTTCATTGGTAGTTAAAATAAATAAATAAATAAATATCTTGGGACAACTCACACACGGCTATCTGTTCCCAAGCTAAGCAGAGCTTGTGTTATGGTAACCAGACAACTGATATACATACTTATATAATTTATAAATATATACATATTATAAATAAATCACACCCAGACACAGAACCAACAATCATGCTCATCACACAAAGTTTGTCCTGGGTGGGAATCGAACCCACGACCTCCGGCCTAGCAGTCAGGGCCACTAACCACTAGACCAACAGGCCCGTCAGTTCCATGTTCGTTTATGTTTCCAAACAAGATCCACCCTAGGCTGGTATTTTGAGCACATGGAGAACCTGGGGGACCTTTGATGATATCGCTTCTTAGTATTTGGGCACATACTTCTACACCTAGTAGCAGATCTACTCTTCCTTGTTTATTAAAGCCTGGGTCTCGCCTCGTCCGACCTCCCCTGCGCCAGGACCAGTGTGTCGTCCGCGTAGCAGACAACACTGGCGCCCTCGGGGAGGTCAGCACGCAGCACCCAGTCGTAACCGATGTTCCACAGGAGCGGCCCCAGCACCGATCCCTGTGGAACACCGCACGACATCTCCCGCCGGTTCCATTCTCCAGTTCGACCAGGGTAGATCACGGCTCTATCCGTCAGATAGGCCCCGACCACTTGACGGAGGTAGTTCGGCACCCGGTGATACCGGAGTGCCTCCCTAATGCAGGTCCAGGGCAGGGTGTTAAACGCGTTGGCGATGTCCAACGACACCGCCAGCACAACCCCACCCCGGGACACAGCATCCCCCGTCGTGAGAGCTCTCACGCGCATGATGGCGTCTACCGTAGAGCGCCCCCTGCGGAAACCAAACTGGTTGTCCGCAAGGTCCGGCCCCATCCCAGACAGGTGCCCGACGAGGCAGCCCGCAATGACTCTTTCGAAGAGCTTGCCCACCTCGTCGAGCAGCACGATGGGCCGGTATGCAGACGGCGAGTCCGCAGGGCGCCCCGGCTTCCGAATGAGGACCAGTTTCCCCGTCTTCCAAAGAAGTGGGAACTGGCCCCTCTCCAAGCATGCGCTTAGGAGCCCCTCCAGTCGGGGCCCTAGAGCCTCTGAGGCCAGGACCCAGGCTTTCCCAGGCAAGCCATCGGGTCCCGGGGCGGTATCTTTGGCCTTCAGGCGGCGTACCGTCACCCTCAGGTCTACCCCAGTCACCTCTGGATGATGGTGTGGTTCGCTTCCGGCATCGCGAGCGGCGGAGCCATAGACGGGGGAGGATGTTCCCCCCGCGAGGGGAACAGAGCGCTCACCACGTCCTCAACGAGCTCCGGCCGGAGACTCTGCGTCAGCGGGGGGGCCCAGGTGCGGAGTTTGCCCGGCACCGTCTTGTAAGGGCGCCCCCACGGATCTCCGTTGAGAGTCTCCAACAACTCCTCGCGGGCCTGAGCTCTTGCCCGCAGGATGGCCTCGTTGAGGGCGGTCTTCGCCTCTCTGTACCCCTCGTACAGCTCCGCCTCAATGACTGCCGCATTCGGTGGCCGAATGCGGAGTCTGCGATGCCTGGCGTACGGGTGCCGCGCAGCGACGCATGCCTCGCGCAGAGACGTCAGCTCTCGCGACCACCAGTACACCTGCCGGCGGGCGCTTACTGCCCGAACTCGGGGCATTGCCACGTCGCATACCTCGAACATGGCCTCCTGGAACCACTCCACCTCACTGTCGATATCGGCAGGCCTGACCGGTGATGACACCCAGGCCTGCACGATCGAGGCCTCCAGGAGAAGCTCCCGGTCCAGCTGCTTCAGCGCCCACCGCGGACCACTCGGGGCCTGTATGACCGGCGCGCTGGAGTTCTGGGCGCAGACGTCAAACCGGATGTACCGGTGATCGGAGTAAGTCTCCACCCCCTCCATAACGCGCCAGTCAAGCACCCGCGGTGACAGAGCGGGGCTGGCAAACGAAATGTCCACCACCGACTCGCCCCGCATCCGCACGCACGTTGCTACAGAACCCCGATTCAGGACGACTAGGCCCCTCTCCAGGGCCCAGTCCTCCAGCATCCTGCCCCGCAGCACATCCGTGCAGCGAGAACCCCAAGCCACGTTCTTGGCATTGAAGTCCCCGAGCACTGCGGGACTGCGTTCCATCCTGTGCTAGAGACTCTGCTATTGAGCCTTCAATTTCAAATTTTGCCTCCTTCCAAGCTGCTGCCAGTTCTTTATTAGCCACAAAATTGCGCCCTTGGTCACTCCACATCTGCGAGCATCTTCCACGTCTGGCGACGAACCTTTTGAAGGCACCAATAAATGATTCGGTTGTGAGATCGCCGACCAATTCGAGGTGAATGGCTTTAGTGGACATGCAAACAAATACTGCGACGTAAGCCTTATTTGTTCTTACTCCTCGACCATTGGATGCTAAAACTTGATAGGGTCCGGCGAAATCCACTCCACTATTCAGAAAAGGTTTAGCTGGAGATACCCTGACCTTAGGTAAGTCTCCCATGAGTTGGTTTTTGGTTGCAGACCTGTGTTTCGAACATATTAAACATTTGCGGATTCTAAACTTGAAAATACTTTTTGCTTTGATCAACCAAAATTTTGTTCGTACGTAGGCCATCATCATTTGTACCCCTCCATGTAATGACTTCAGGTGAGCATCTTTCACGATGAGTATTGACAAGTTGCTGTGATTGTCCAATATAATCGGATTTTTAGTTTCTTCAGAGATATTTGCATGGCGCAACCTGCCGCCCACCCTAAGAATATTTTCATTGTCCAGGTATGGTTTTAATAATTTCAATTTACTATTTCCTTTTACTTCCTTTCCTTTGCTTTAACTCGAGATTTCTTCATGAAATGCATCTCTTTGTGAAATTTTAGTGCAGGCTTTCAGTCATCATCTGCCTAGCCTTTTCCCAACTATGTTGGGGTCGGCTTCCAGTCTCACCGGATGCAGCTGAATACCAGTATTTTACATGGAGCGACTGCCTATCTGACCTCCACAACCCAGTAACTGGGTAACACGATACCCCTAGGTAAGACTGGTTGTCAGACTCTCAAGCTTCTGACGATTCGTAACGACTGTCAAAGATCTACGAATGACAGCCGGGACCAACGGCTTAACGTGCTTTCCGAGGCACGGAATGTCAGTAATGTCTAAGGTAAACTTTAGAAAGTACATTTGAATTGAAAAAGTCACATTGGTACTTGCCCGGATTCGAACCCACACCCTCATGCATGAGAGGCGGGCGCCTTAACCACTAGGCCATCACGAAATTAGTGCAGGCTTTCAGTGATTCTTCTAATTCTTGAGTGGTTATGACTGCATCCTTGATTTCTAACTTCTTCCCTTTGAGAAATCTTCTGCAATAACTTATTGATTTTAGAAGTTCTTCTAAGCGATTAAATTGATCAAATTGTTTATCTAGGCTTTCTTCCTTTTCTTCTAGTTTAAAGTTTGTTTGTATTACTTCTCTTCTTCCTAAACTTGTCATTAGGTTATTTGGTCTATTGAATGTTGGTTTTGGTTTTCTGTCTTAGCCATTCTGGGCCCTTCCACCATTGCTCATCTTTCTTCAACTCCAGAATATGTTCTCCTCGTGACGCAACATCAGCAGGATTGTCGTTTGTTTGTACATGAAACCAATTGGATCCTGTATTATCCAATATTTCAACAACCCGATTTCTCACAAAGGTTTGCCATCTTGTTGGGTCTCCCAGTAGCCAAGAAAGCACTATTGTGGAGTCACTCCATGCGAATATTTTGTCATCAGGTATTCTTAATGCTGTTTTAATTTGTTTAAGCAGTCTAGACAAGAGAAGGGCACCGCACAACTCTAATCGTGGAAGAAACAGTGGTTTAACAGGTGCTACTCGCGTCTTTGCAGCTATTATTTGTGTTTGGATATCTTCATTTTCTTCTTGCACTCTGACATATGCAACAGCTGCGTATGCTTTGGTAGAGGCATCACAAAAGCCGTGAACTTCTATGGTAGTTGCCTTATGGTTTGTGATTCCCAGCCATCTCTGTACTTCAATTTCATTAACATCTTGAAGACTATCTCTTAGTGCAGTCCATTCTTGCTTGATATCAGCGTCTACTTCTTCATCCCAGCTTATTCCTTGCAACCACAGCTTCTGTATCAATAGCTTTGTTGGTAGCATAGCTGGAGCTAACCAACCCAATGGATCAAATAGCCGTTGCATGTCGGCGAGGATCGTGCGTTTGGTAATCTGGTTACGCATAGGTGGCAAGGTTAGACTGTACTGAAGCATGTCTTTGCCCATGTTCCAGCGTAGGCCCAAGGTAGTGATGGTGCCATGGATGGAGATGTCTAGACTGGCGTGCGTTGTTCGTTTTGCAGGATCAAATTGTCTCAAGAAGTCAATATCATTTGAGCACCATTTCTGTAGTGTGAACCCTCCCTTCTGTAGTATAACTTCTACGTTCTTTGCTATGTGTATTGCATTTTCTACATCGTCATTCGAAGCCATCAAGTCGTCGACGTAGAAGTCTTCTTTGATCATTTTAGCAGCATCAGGGCATACGGTTCCTTCATCATCTGAGATTTGATGTAAAGTTCGGACAGCTAAGTTAAGCTAAGTAGGAGCGGATGCTGTACCGAACGTGACGCGTGTGAGTCTGTAGTCTTTGACTGGTTGCTTAGGGTCACTCCTCCATACTATTCTTTGCAGGTCTCTGTCTTCTTTCGTCACTAAGACCATTCGATACATGCGTTGTATGTCCGCCACAAAACAAATCTTCTTCATACGCCATCTTATGATGAGGCTCCTCATATCAGTTTGTAGCTGGGGTCCAACTAGAAGTTCGTCATTTAAAGAAACATCATTTTTTCCCTTTTAGCGATGCGTTAAAAACTATTCTCACCTTTGTAGTTTCTTTATCTTTTTTTACCACTGCATGATGTGGCAGGTAGACACTTTCATTGTTTATTTCCTCTTGTGGGACCTCTTCCATATGATTCATGTTTATATATTCATCCATGACCTTTGCATATTCTGTTTTTAGGGTAGGATTCTTCTCTAGTCTTTTCTCTAATTGATTAAGTCTTTTCATAGCTATTTTTCTTGTTCCTCCTTGTGTTGATAAAAGCTTGTCGGTTTTTGGGTTCTGTTCTGATGTGATAAAAGCTTTTCGGTTCTGTTCTTGTGTGAGTGGATTGGTAGATTTGTTCACATTTTCTTTCTTCTTGTGTTAGCGTAGTCTTGGCTTCAGTATCCAACTCCCACATTGATTTTAACATCTTGTCTAAGTCAAGGCTATGGTGCATCACAATGACTTCATTGGTAGTTAAAATAAATAAATAAATAAATATCTTGGGACAACTCACACACGGCTATCTGTTCCCAAGCTAAGCAGAGCTTGTGTTATGGTAACCAGACAACTGATATACATACTTATATAATTTATAAATATATACATATTATAAATAAATCACACCCAGACACAGAACCAACAATCATGCTCATCACACAAAGTTTGTCCTGGGTGGGAATCGAACCCACGACCTCCGGCCTAGCAGTCAGGGCCACTAACCACTAGACCAACAGGCCCGTCAGTTCCATGTTCGTTTATGTTTCCAAACAAGATCCACCCTAGGCTGGTATTTTGAGCACATGGAGAACCTGGGGGACCTTTGATGATATCGCTTCTTAGTATTTGGGCACATACTTCTACACCTAGTAGCAGATCTACTCTTCCTTGTTTATTAAAGCCTGGGTCTCGCCTCGTCCGACCTCCCCTGCGCCAGGACCAGTGTGTCGTCCGCGTAGCAGACAACACTGGCGCCCTCGGGGAGGTCAGCACGCAGCACCCAGTCGTAACCGATGTTCCACAGGAGCGGCCCCAGCACCGATCCCTGTGGAACACCGCACGACATCTCCCGCCGGTTCCATTCTCCAGTTCGACCAGGGTAGATCACGGCTCTATCCGTCAGATAGGCCCCGACCACTTGACGGAGGTAGTTCGGCACCCGGTGATACCGGAGTGCCTCCCTAATGCAGGTCCAGGGCAGGGTGTTAAACGCGTTGGCGATGTCCAACGACACCGCCAGCACAACCCCACCCCGGGACACAGCATCCCCCGTCGTGAGAGCTCTCACGCGCATGATGGCGTCTACCGTAGAGCGCCCCCTGCGGAAACCAAACTGGTTGTCCGCAAGGTCCGGCCCCATCCCAGACAGGTGCCCGACGAGGCAGCCCGCAATGACTCTTTCGAAGAGCTTGCCCACCTCGTCGAGCAGCACGATGGGCCGGTATGCAGACGGCGAGTCCGCAGGGCGCCCCGGCTTCCGAATGAGGACCAGTTTCCCCGTCTTCCAAAGAAGTGGGAACTGGCCCCTCTCCAAGCATGCGCTTAGGAGCCCCTCCAGTCGGGGCCCTAGAGCCTCTGAGGCCAGGACCCAGGCTTTCCCAGGCAAGCCATCGGGTCCCGGGGCGGTATCTTTGGCCTTCAGGCGGCGTACCGTCACCCTCAGGTCTACCCCAGTCACCTCTGGATGATGGTGTGGTTCGCTTCCGGCATCGCGAGCGGCGGAGCCATAGACGGGGGAGGATGTTCCCCCCGCGAGGGGAACAGAGCGCTCACCACGTCCTCAACGAGCTCCGGCCGGAGACTCTGCGTCAGCGGGGGGGCCCAGGTGCGGAGTTTGCCCGGCACCGTCTTGTAAGGGCGCCCCCACGGATCTCCGTTGAGAGTCTCCAACAACTCCTCGCGGGCCTGAGCTCTTGCCCGCAGGATGGCCTCGTTGAGGGCGGTCTTCGCCTCTCTGTACCCCTCGTACAGCTCCGCCTCAATGACTGCCGCATTCGGTGGCCGAATGCGGAGTCTGCGATGCCTGGCGTACGGGTGCCGCGCAGCGACGCATGCCTCGCGCAGAGACGTCAGCTCTCGCGACCACCAGTACACCTGCCGGCGGGCGCTTACTGCCCGAACTCGGGGCATTGCCACGTCGCATACCTCGAACATGGCCTCCTGGAACCACTCCACCTCACTGTCGATATCGGCAGGCCTGACCGGTGATGACACCCAGGCCTGCACGATCGAGGCCTCCAGGAGAAGCTCCCGGTCCAGCTGCTTCAGCGCCCACCGCGGACCACTCGGGGCCTGTATGACCGGCGCGCTGGAGTTCTGGGCGCAGACGTCAAACCGGATGTACCGGTGATCGGAGTAAGTCTCCACCCCCTCCATAACGCGCCAGTCAAGCACCCGCGGTGACAGAGCGGGGCTGGCAAACGAAATGTCCACCACCGACTCGCCCCGCATCCGCACGCACGTTGCTACAGAACCCCGATTCAGGACGACTAGGCCCCTCTCCAGGGCCCAGTCCTCCAGCATCCTGCCCCGCAGCACATCCGTGCAGCGAGAACCCCAAGCCACGTTCTTGGCATTGAAGTCCCCGAGCACTGCGGGACTGCGTTCCATCCTGTGCTAGAGACTCTGCTATTGAGCCTTCAATTTCAAATTTTGCCTCCTTCCAAGCTGCTGCCAGTTCTTTATTAGCCACAAAATTGCGCCCTTGGTCACTCCACATCTGCGAGCATCTTCCACGTCTGGCGACGAACCTTTTGAAGGCACCAATAAATGATTCGGTTGTGAGATCGCCGACCAATTCGAGGTGAATGGCTTTAGTGGACATGCAAACAAATACTGCGACGTAAGCCTTATTTGTTCTTACTCCTCGACCATTGGATGCTAAAACTTGATAGGGTCCGGCGAAATCCACTCCACTATTCAGAAAAGGTTTAGCTGGAGATACCCTGACCTTAGGTAAGTCTCCCATGAGTTGGTTTTTGGTTGCAGACCTGTGTTTCGAACATATTAAACATTTGCGGATTCTAAACTTGAAAATACTTTTTGCTTTGATCAACCAAAATTTTGTTCGTACGTAGGCCATCATCATTTGTACCCCTCCACGACCTCCGGCCTAGCAGTCAGGGCCACTAACCACTAGACCAACAGGCCCGTCAGTTCCATGTTCGTTTATGTTTCCAAACAAGATCCACCCTAGGCTGGTATTTTGAGCACATGGAGAACCTGGGGGACCTTTGATGATATCGCTTCTTAGTATTTGGGCACATACTTCTACACCTAGTAGCAGATCTACTCTTCCTTGTTTATTAAAGCCTGGGTCGGCTACTAATAAACCTTCCAAATGAGACCAGGTGTTGATTGGAATGGTTTGCGATGGTAATTGCGTGGTTATGCGTGTTGACATAATATAAGCCTTCACTCTTAACTTGAAACTGTTGTCGTATCTTGATTGCAGCTTGATATAGGCAGCTTGTTTGACAGCAGTTGTGGTCGAGCCAACTCCGTTAACTGTTGCGTGTGCAGGTATTCTCTTGAGTCGTGACAGTTGAGCAGCTCTCTCGCTAATGAATGTGGCCTGTGAGCCCTGGTCAATGAGCGCGCGCAGCTCTGTCACTCGCCCTGATTCGTCACAAACTGGCACAAGTGCTGTGGCCAATAGTGCTGTACATGTGCTGGCGGTGAAGTGCGATGCAAGCTCAACTTCTTCATTAGCTTCCTTTGGTTTGCTTTGTCCTTCACTTTGTTGTTGCTTGTTATCTGATTGATTGTTGGTACTTGTTCGTGCATGTTGATGAACAAGAGAATGGTGGCGCTTGTGGCATATGCGGCAAGACATGTTTAACCGACACTTCTTAGCTGAATGTCCTGGCGCTAAACAATTGAAACATAGCTGGTACTTCTTCACATATTCACACCTCTCAGTTTTTTTAATATCGGCGCGTTCAAAGACATTGTTTGGACATTTTATGATCCGATAACAAATCTTTCAACACCTACTTAAACAATGGCCCTTCATTTTAAGTCGTTAACACGTTCATCGCCACGTAGGTCACCGGTGACCTGACCCTGCCCAGTATTTAGGCGCCTCGTAGGTCACCGGTGACCTCAAGGCAGACCTGTTTTCAAACCTATTTTGTGAGCCGTAGGACACTTATTCCGTAGATTTTGTGTATGCGTGTGACCGCTGCGGCGCTGTAGAATATGTGCGCACAATGGTTTTCGTTTACCTTGAAATTTGTTAAATTCACATACAAAAATCTGCAGTTTTCGGCGAACTCGTTCATGGATGCGGAGGTTTGGGTTTTAAGTGCAACATAACTATTCGTTTTAAACATTTTACGTAGCTTATTATATTACCATTTTTGTAGGCTTTTAACAGTAAAATATTTTTTTAAAATGCTTATGTAGTTTCTGAGAAAACTGAAAAAAGCCTCTGCTATTTTACAATATATTGGGTAAGGTAATAAAATTAAATAATAAATACAGTAATTGTGTAAGTAATGAAAATATTTATTAGAAAATGAATAACAATAATTAAATTGCTAATTATAATAAAGAAAATACGTTACTTCTTGTGGATCTTGTTGAAACACTGTAAACACAAATGCGGTTTATTTTCGCATTCATTGCAAAATGTTGAAACTTTTTTTGTTTTATTTCTGGCAAGTTTCGAACCATATAGTTCGACATTATTTTTGTAACATTTATTACAAAATCGTCGTGTGTTTCTAACTGATCCCTCTTTTTGAGTTAGGTTATGCCTTAGCCTTTTAGGTCTTTCAACCTCTTCAGCAGTTTTATTTTCTGTCTCAGTCAAATCTTCCACCAACTGCCTTCGAAATTCTACAATCCCCATTTTAGTTTTATTATTCTCACAGAACATCACCCAAGAGTTCATCAAAGCAGTGTTCAAAATTAATTCTATTCCCAACTTTTTGTACCATTTTACAGTCTTTCTTAATGGAGATGAATAGGCATTCATTTGATCACTAAGATCGACTGAACCTTTTGCCATGTTATATGCATAAACCATCTTTGGCTTTCGAACTATCTTTCCTTTTTTCATGACAGTTTTGAACCCTTTAGAATGTTTAGTGGACAGCATAAGCACATCCCTCTTATCTTTCCATTTTAAGACGCATATACCCCGTTCATTTTCCCTCGCTATTGACTCACCTGGTTTGAGTTTGGCTTCAATTACTTGCTTTGGTAATCCTCTTCTGTTTTTTCTCAAGGTTCCAACCAGGTGAGTATCATTGTCAAGTAATTGATTTGCAAGCTCAAGATTTGTGTACCAATTATCAGTTGATACAGTATGCCCTAAATTTAGTAGTCCATCACATAGACCCATGACCACATTAGTAGGAGATGTATTCAACAATTCATGGTTTTTGCCTGCGTATAATTGTAGCTTACACGTATATCCAGGTAAGGTGCAAAGCTTAAATAATTTCATCCCATATTTATGTCTTTTGCTTTTATTGTACTGGCGGAATATAATACGGCCCCGAAATGGGACTTGACTTTCGTCCACACATACATCTTCTTTCGGAGCATAGCTTTTCTGGAATGTTTCGTTGAGAGCTTCTATAAGAGGCCGAATTTTGTAAATACGATCCGATTTATCTGCGGTTTCATTATTTACATAGTGTAGATTTTTTAAGATCAGTTCAAACCTGTTTCTGCTCATCACAGTTCCAGGAAACCTTTGACCAAAGATTTTGTCTTTACTCCAATAGTCTACTATTTTTGGAAGTTTGACGAGGCCCATGTAAAGGATTAATCCAAAAACTTGTTTTATTTCATTGGTCGTGGTTGGTTTCCATGAATGTGAGCGTGATGAAGGTTTGGAACTTTGACCCGCTTGTTCAGCAAATAAATTAGTTTGTATGGCAATATTTTCAAAGATTTTATCTGGGACAACTAAACTAAAATATTCTCCAGGTGGTCTGTTTCGAAGCTGACTTGCAAACGGTTCTTTCATGCCTGAAACAAAAAGTTTATAGATAATAAATCGGTGTCACCCGCTGCGCGGCTCCTAACGGTCGTAGCGTGATGTTGTATACTTTAAAGCCTTCCTCGATAAATGGACTATCCAACACAAATGTAATTTTTCAATTCAAATCAGTAGTTTCTGAGATTAGCGCGATCATCCAAACAAACAAACAAACACTTCAGCTTTATAATAATTACTAGCTGTTGCCCGCGACTTCGTTCGCGTAGAAACTTTGGAGTGTGTGATAGAAAAAATATAGCCTATGTCCTTCCCCATGATACAATCTATCTCCTTGCCAAATTTCATTACGATCCAATAAGCCGTTTAGTCGTGAAAAGGTAACAAACAAACAGAGTTACTTTCGCATTTATAATATTAGTATAGATTATTATATAATATAGTATATAGAAGAAGTATAGATGAACTTTCAGGGTAGACAAAGGCTAGTTTTGGGTAAAATATAAGCAGTTCCCGCGGGATAAACAATTTACAATTATAACCAAATTCTACGCGGGCGGAGCCGTGGGCAAAAGTTAGTAGGTGTACAAAATTCTCACCTGTAGGTTCCGTAAACGCGATTACAGATGGTTGGTGACCTCTTGGCTCTGCCCACCTTTGAATCGAGATATCCCGAAGCTTGTCGATTTGACTTCGAACCATGTCTTCCACAGAATCTTTGTCACTTTCCGAATCACTGTTAATAACAACTCGTGCACGTCGTTTCGGTGGATGGATGATTTCGTCTTCGCTTTCCTCTTCGCATTTTTCCTCCGAGCATCTTTCTTCAATCTCACGGAAAATACTGGCTTCTAATAAGTCAATACGATGCAAATCTTCTTGAGATATGTCTAAATAAATCTACTATATCAAAACCGTCAAAATCCATCATAGAAAACGAACACGCGAATACTAAATAAAAAACAAATTGACGTGCATCCCACTTGAGTGCAAGTATTCGACTGCGGGGGCGGGTGACCGGAGGTGTGACCTATCTGGCGCCAAAATAACGTAAATGCAATTTTCGACATCACAGCGCCGCGTAGGGCATCGGTGACCTCATGGGGTTTTTTGTGATTATTTCATAAAGTATACATACGATTGCAGCCTAAACTAGACATAAATCCATATCTTATTAAACTAAATCCAGGAGCACCAAAAAAAAAAAATGTAAATTTTGACCGTTCTACTACGGCGGTTAACGTGTTAACAATAATGCACAAATTTGCTTGGGAGAGTTTTACACAATGTTGGAATTTACTACAATGCCATTGTTAAATATCTGTTTGTGGTCTACTACCCATATCAAATACAGATAACAATGTTAATAACTTAAATAGATATTTAAAAAGTTAGAGTTTATTTAATAATAACTTAATCCTTTTGTATACTGCTTGTAATGTATTGTTTAATTCCTATGTTATGTGACAATTCGATGATAACTGGGAATTTGAAAAAAAAAAATAGATATTTTTAATGTATTTAATATATTATTAATAATATTGATATTTAATGCAAGAAACTTAAAAAAAATATTTCAATGAATTATACCTAAACAATTAAAAATTGTTAATATTTCAAAAAATATCACGTGACTATAGTTGTGACTTCATAATGTTTACTTACTTCGTCTGGCAGCTAAACGTTATGACGTCACGCGCGCTCGTGTTTATTCAGGGGTTTTCGGTACTGGATTCAAAAGTAAATTTTTATTTTGAATTTGAACTATAGCGGAAATTAACAATTAAAAAAATAGTTTTGCTATAAAATTTATATATAATCATTCCACTTATCACAAAAAAAAATGATCAAAAACCTAATTGTTACTTTTTTTTACAGAGAACCACAGTGCGCCGTTGGGTGCGTAGATATGAAGAAGGAGAAGATCTAACTCAGCGCGTTCGTGCACCTCGACCTCGGGCTATCAACGAAAGGCAATTGGCCAATATGATAGCTACATTTCAAGAAAGCCCATTTATACCTACTCGCAATTTCGCACAAGAATTTGATGTTTCAATGCAAACTATTCGGAACGATTAGTTTGCATTGAAACAAGGAAGCACTTATCACCCATTGCGAACAAGCTTGGGATACATTAAGGGGTTCAAACTTGACTTGTGTGAAGTCTTGGTTAGGTCCATGCGTAGCCGGTGCGATCCAGTTATAGACGCGGGAGGAGCAGCGACAAATAATAGTTTTTTAATTATTTATAATTTAATTTTAACAGTCAGGTGGCGCAAATAGAGACGTTAAAAATATTGATTTGCGATCCTTCACAGTTTATTTGTTATATTTTTTCAAAATTTCTTGAAATTCATATGAGATCCACTTTAAAAACTTTACTTTCTATTATGCGATTTTTTACGTGATATACACCCTGAAATGTAAACCGTTGCAAAAACGCGGCAGAACGATTTGCCCTCAGTAGTACTAATGGAACGTAGAGTTAAACTTAAGAAATAAAAATATTTTTATTTTAAAATATTAAAAAAAATATTCATAAACTCGAAAGCGTGAGTAACAATAGTTACACTGTCACGCACACAAACGCAACGTAGCCAACGAAATGATACCTACGTCCTAACGTAGGTATCATTCAAAACTCATGCGCTACCGACAAAGTAAAAAGCAATAAATCATAAATGTTCAGAGAAAAATAAGCTCTCGTGCCTTGTGATACGGTATAAACTAGAGCGCGTAGCTTACACTCTCTTCATTCGCCGCCACAGATCAAAAAATGCCGCGCCGTGCCGCGCAGTGTCGCGCACTCGACGCTCAGTTGTCTTGCGGACGTTGTACTTGTAGGTTAAATAAGTGAAAAGTGGATTGAAATTACGATTTTTCTAATTTTGAGTGAGACCCATTATTAAAACTAAAAGAATTTATTTAAAAGTGCTCGTTTGTGTGTGGAATGTAGTGGCTTACACTTCGAACACTTGCTTCGATACCGCGAAGTGTAGGTAAGTACTTTGTGAATAGTGAAAATTCAGAAATAGGTTAGGTGATTAAAATCATTGTAAATAAGTTAATTCCAACTTTTTAAATACGACTAAAATACTTACTTTATTGTCTTTGTTTAACTTGTTTTTTTGTTTTCGTGTTCAGTAAGTAAAGTTGTAGGTACCTAATAAAAAGTATTTTAGACAGTCTTAAGCCTGTAAAAGTATGAAGGGAGAATTGGAATAACTTTTTGGGTGTTGTGTTACATTAAATTAACTAAAGATCAGAAAATCAGCTGTTGATAAGCGCAAGGGTTAACGACAACGTGGCTTGGGGTTCTCGCCGCACGGATGTGCGGGGCAGGATGCTGGAGGACTGGGCCCTGGAGAGGGGCCTAGTCGTCCTGAATCGGGGTTCTGTAGCAACGTGCGTGCGGATGCGGGGCGAGTCGGTGGTGGACATTTCGTTTGCCAGCCCCGCTCTGTCACCGCGGGTGCTTGACTGGCGCGTTATGGAGGGGGTGGAGACTTACTCCGATCACCGGTACATCCGGTTTGACGTCTCCGCCCAGAACTCCAGCGCGCCGGTCATACAGGCCCCGAGTGGTCCGCGGTGGGCGCTGAAGCAGCTGGACCGGGAGCTTCTCCTGGAGGCCTCGATCGTGCAGGCCTGGGTGTCATCACCGGTCAGGCCTGCCGATATCGACAGTGAGGTGGAGTGGTTCCAGGAGGCCATGTCCGAGATATGCGACGTGGCAATGCCCCGAGTTCGGGCAGTAAGCGCCCGCCGGCAGGTGTACTGGTGGTCGCGAGAGCTGACGTCTCTGCGCGAGGCATGCGTCGCTGCGCGGCACCCGTACGCCAGGCATCGCAGACTCCGCATTCGGCCACCGAATGCGGCAGTCATTGAGGCGGAGCTGTACGAGGGATACAGAGAGGCGAAGACCGCCCTCAACGAGGCCATCCTGCGGGCAAGAGCTCAGGCCCGCGAGGAGTTGTTGGAGACTCTCAACGGAGATCCGTGGGGGCGCCCTTACAAGACGGTGCGGGGCAAACTCCGCACCTGGGCCCCCCCGCTGACGCAGAGTCTCCGGCCGGAGCTCGTTGAGGACGTGGTGAGCGCTCTGTTCCCCTCGCGGGGGGAACATCCTCCCCCGCCCATGGCTCCGCCGCTCGCGATGCCGGAAGCGGACCACACCGACGACGACATTCCAGAGGTGACTGGGGTAGACCTGAGGGTGGCGGTACGCCGGCTGAAGGCCAAAAATACCGCCCCGGGACCCGATGGCTTGCCTGGGAAAGCCTGGGTCCTGGCCTCAGAGGCTCTAGGGCCCCGACTGGAGGGGCTCCTAAGCGCATGCATGGAGAGGGGCCAGTTCCCACTTCGTTGGAAGACGGGGAAACTGGTCCTCATTCGGAAGCCGGGGCGCCCTGCGGACTCGCCGTCTGCATACCGGCCCATCGTGCTGCTCGACGAGGTGGGCAAGCTCTTCGAAAGAGTCATTGCGGGCCGCCTCGTCGGGCACCTGTCTGGGATGGGGCCGGACCTTGCGGACAACCATTTTGGTTTCCGCAGGGGGCGCTCTACGGTGGACGCCATCATGCGCGTGAGAGCTCTCACGACGGGGGATGCTGTGTCCCGGGGTGGGGTTGTGCTGGCGGTGTCGCTGGACATCGCGAACGCGTTTAACACCCTGCCCTGGACCTGCATTAGGGAGGCACTCCGGTATCACCGGGTGCCGAACTACCTCCGTCAAGTGGTCGGGGCCTATCTGACGGATAGAGCCGTGATCTACCCTGGTCGAACTGGAGAATGGAACCGGCGGGAGATGTCGTGCGGTGTTCCACAGGGATCGGTGCTGGGGCCGCTCCTGTGGAACATCGGTTACGACTGGGTGCTGCGTGCTGACCTCCCCGAGGGCGCCAGTGTTGTCTGCTACGCGGACGACACACTGGTCCTGGCGCAGGGGAGGTCGCACGAGGCGGCGGCCGACGTCATGACACGCGGGGTTGCGATAGTCGTAGAGAGGATCCGGCAATTGGGACTCGAGGTGGCTTTGCACAAGTCCGAGGTCATGTGCTTTCATGGGCCTCGGAACGCGCCACCGCTGGGATCCCAAATCACGGTGGGAGGGGTTCACATCGGCGTCGGGTCAACGATGAAGTACCTGGGACTCGTCCTCGACAGCCGGTGGAACTTCGTTGAGCATTTCCGACGTTTGGCTCCCAAGTTGGAACGGGCTGGGGCCGCCCTCAAGCGGCTCTTACCCAACCTGAGGGGTCCAAACGCCTCCTGCCGGAGGCTCTACGCGGGGGTCGTGCGGTCGATGGCCCTTTACGGGGCCCCGGTGTGGGCGCGGGGGTTGAGGCGACGTGCCGCCCACTACCTAAACGCGTCCCAACGGGTGATCGCCATAAGGGTCATCCGAGGATACCGCACGATCTCCGGTGAGGCGGCGAGCCTCCTTGCCGGATTGCCGCCGTGGGATCTGGAGGCGCTGGTCCTCGCGCGCCTGCACGAGTGGCGCGTGGAGGTACTAGGCCGGGGGGAAACTCCGCTGCCGCGGCAAATTGCCGCTCAGCGGACAGACCTCCGGCTTGATCTCATGGTGACATGGAGAGAGCGACTGTCGCAACCCCGTGCAGGGCACGCCTCTATCGAGGCGGTAAGTCCCCTCTTTGAGGAGTGGCTTGAGCGGCGCCACGGCGCCCTCACCTTCCGTCTGACGCAGGTCCTCACCGGACACGGATGTTTCGGGAGGTTCCTGCACATCATCGGGCGGGAGGAAACGCCCGGGTGTCATCACTGCGAGGATCGCCCCGAGGACACGGTGGAGCATACCGTGGCGGTGTGCCCCGCTTGGGCGGAGCACCGCGACGTCCTCGTGGCGGCCATCGGCGGCGGCGAACTCTCGCGTTCGGCCCTGGTGCAAGCCATGGTCCGGAGCGAGAGGGAATGGGATGCAGTCGCCTCCTTCTGCGAAGCAGTAATGCTAGCGAAGGAGGAGGCGGGCCGCGTGAGGGAAAGAACCACCTCACGCCCCAGCCGCCGCGGGAGACGCTCCGGGCGTCGGGAGCCGCGAGACGACTCCCGGCCACCGTAGACGCGGGTCTGTGGGCGGTGAGCAATGGGTAGCTCACCGTCCGTTCGTTGATAACGACAGACTGTGTCGACGGCGCGTTCGTGTTCCACGCGCGCCTCAAAGAGATGTCAGCAAACAATTGAAGGGGCCACTAAGGGCCGATGCCTGCCGGGGCTGCGGGTTGTTCGAAAGAGATACCGCGCCCCCGGAACGCAAAGGGCACAAGAAGGAACATGGATAGGTTTTAGTCAGTAAAAGTCTGACACTCCCTCCCGCCCCGCCCAGGGCGGGGGAAGTCATTTGATGATTTCCCATCGGTAAAAAAATAAAATAAAAAAAAAAAAAAAAAAAAGGGTTAACGACCCAGTGTTCTGGCGCCCCGCGCCGTCAGCCGCTCGGGTCTCGGCCGCTGCGTTTGACTAGGTACTACTATTTGATTGCGTTCATTTTCGAGTTTCGTTTTTCACAATTGTGAATCTGCCATTTTTATATTTTCATAGTAAAGATATTTACTAATCGATTGTACTACCAAAACTAAGTCATTTCGCTGCAGCTTTGCAACGGTTTACATTTTACGGTGTATTTTTGCAATTTTAATTTTAAAGTTATGTTTTAAAGAATCCTTGAGATATAAAATGACCATTTTCCTAACGGTTCCTTCCTATCAAAAGAGGCAAAAATTTTGATTGATTAGGAAGAATTTATGTTCGAGTGACACAGAAAGAAACTTTTACTTCAAACATTTTTTTTTTTATATTACCATTTAACATAACATCACGCCTATAATCCCCGAAGGGTTAGGCAGAAGTGTACCATTACTACACCCACATTTCGCCAGTGATGTTTTTAGTCCTCATGTAATAGGGGGGGGGGGGTGTATATTACCATTTAATAAAGTAGAAATTTGCAAAGCAACCTGAATGTTAAAAGGCGTGTAAAAAGATATAGATTTTTTTGAAGCGGTACTCTTATGTTTTATTAGAATAATAAAACTCGTAACAATCAAGAATCCGTAGCATATTTTTGACTACGCTTGGGCATGAGAAACCTAATTTATTAATTTATGACGTCACTATTCGGACCAGCCTAGATATAAAAAAATATGTTAAACACTCTAAAATTTTAATGGTTGTTTCTCCGCGGCAAAATGATTTGCCCTCAGTTAAGTAGAACTAAAGATGTTTTTGTTTTCAAAAATAATAAAAAGTCTTTATTATAATACTTATTAATTGGTTCGAAAGAGATCAGTTTTGAGTTTTTTTTTTAAATCTAATTTCATTTTTTTTTATGCATTTTACTACCAAGATAAATCATTTCATTGCAGGAAAAATCATTTAAATTTCACGGTGGTGTCAGTTTGATGTGTTTTTTTACAACCTTTATTTTAGTATATTATTTCAATCATTTTAACAGTTATTATTCTTATTCTGTAATAATATTATTTTAATGTTATCTTGTCCAATGATTGTTTATTTATTTTATTGTTATTTTTTTAGGACAACAAACAATAATACTACTACAGAATAAATGTACAATAAGGTAATAACGCAACCAGCACCGTTATCCACATAATAATACAAAAAAAAATTATTATTAGGTGTAAGCAAACTTTAACAAATAAAAGATTTAACAATTACAATGTGATTTATACAATACGTAGCAAAGGTGGGAGAAACTTTTAACAACCGACTTCAAAATCTCTGTAGATATTAGCAATATTGAAACGCGCGCGAACAGAAAACAACCCGCAAACACGTCTATATGTATAATATACACAAAGACGCATCCGCAAAACTATCCCCCGCCCGCACGCACCTCAACCCTGGCATGATGGAATTGTGTCCGAACGAACATACATAACAAAACACATAGAAAGAAAGCATTAACATCCGAATTGAGATCGGCCTCCATTTTGAAGTTGGTTAAAAATAAAATATAAACGAGTAATCTTTAAGAAGTAGACATGTAGGGTTCATCCTACCACATAGTTTAATTATATTTATTACATAAACCCACACAAAATAACACAACATAAACACAGCCACACTATTATTATCATTTAGGTTTATTGATAACACTACTCATTCATTCACGGCATCTATAATGTTTACATTATACTGTCGGATGATGTTGAGGAACCATGCCCACGATCACGCGGGACTAGCGTGATAGTGACGTACTCATGTACCTGCGCGCCAGGGAGCTAGCGGCGGCGACACGCGGGCCGTGAGCTTAGAGGTCAGTCGGTCAACGACCTCGCCGCTAACTACTGCGCCCGCGCTTGCGCTAATTACTTTTTGTGAATATCGTCCTTTGAACTATTATTGCTATAGTATTGTTTACGTGGACTTGTTATTTGTGTATGTACTGTGATTGTGTTTACTGTGTGTCTACTGTCCCTTTACTCCTTCTGTGCTCCTGTATTTATTGTGTTGTGGTACGGACATTATATTACCTACGTATGTGAATATTGACTTTTACTACACCTTACCGAACGTACCACTCCGTACAACGTACCCTACGCGTACCAAACTGGTGATCCCGTACAGAACATTTTAAATAAAATGAGTGACAGTGAGACTGAACACACCGCGTCGTCGCAGCCCGCCAGCCACGTAACACACCGCGCGCGCACGGCCAAGCGTCTCTCGGATCCAAAGGTCGAGTCAGCCGACGTGTACCGCGGCAACTTACACCTACCGCCGTTTTGGCCCGAGGAGCCCGAAATTTGGTTTGCGCAAATCGAGGCGCTGTTCGAGAATGCGGGGGTGTCCAGTGACGCCGCAAAATATAATTACGTCTTGGGTAATCTGTCACCCAAGTTTCGAAGACAATGAAGGACTTCATTGGGCCCCCCCCCCCCCCCGCCACCAACCGGTACTAGTCGCTCAAGGCGGAGCTGGTGCGAAGACTTTCGGCCACCCAGGATCAGAAGGCGAAGCAGCTTCTGATGCACGAGGAGCTCGGGGACCGGAAGCCGTCGCAGTTCCTCCGACACCTGCAGGGGTTGGCAGGACCTGCAATGCCTGAGGACTTCCTGCGCACCGTCTGGAGCAGCCGACTCCCCACCAGCATCCAGCCCCTCCTCGCATCGCAGCCCCACAGCACCCTGGAAGCGCTGGCCGAACTGGCTGACCGCGTCCAGGACATGGTCGCGCCAGTGCCGCACGTCACAGCAGTCGCGCCGGCAACCCATGTCGCAGCAGCTTCGCCAGCCGGACCCACAGTCAGCGAGTTGGCAGCCGAGATCACCTAGCTAAAGGCTGCCATGAGGGACCTGACGCTGCAGCTGCGGGACAGCCGATCGCGGAACCGCTCCCACGGCCGTAGTCGAGACGCGCGACGGCACTCACGCAACCGCTCGTCGACCCGCTCCAACTCCAGCTGCCGGCAGCATCCCGTCTGCTGGTACCACGCAATGCACGGCGCGAAGGCGAAGCGCTGCATCAGGCCCTGCGACAGCCAGCAGGGAAACGCCGCGGGCAATCGGTGATGGCGACGGATGATTGCCCACGCTCGACTGGTCGCCTGTTCGTCACGGACCGGACCACCAAGACGCAGTTCCTGGTTGACACAGGTAGCGACCTCTGCGTCTACCCCCGTCGTCTATTAAGTGACCGTCGCGAGTGCACAAACTATGACCTAGTGACCGCGAATGGGACGCCCATTAAAACGTATGGTCTTGTGGAGGTGAATTTAAATTTAGGACTCCGTAGGGACTTTAAGTGGCGTTTTGTTGTTGCCGAGGTAACCAAGCCAATTATCGGCGTAGATTTTTTAGGTATATAGGTATCCGATCAGGCACATTCATGACTTCTCGCACAGCATTTCCGGTTGCACAATTTTTAGTACTATAGACCTGGTGAAGGCCTACAATCAGATACCTGTCAGTCCAGACGACATTCCGAAGACGGCAATAACCACACCGTTCGGCTTGTACGAATTCCCGTACATGACGTTTGGTTTGCGTAACGCAGGCCAAACTTTCAAACGTTTTGTCGACGAGATGACCAGAGGTTTGGACTTCTGCTACTGCTACTTGGATGACTTCTTGATCTTCTCTAGGTCACAGGCGGAGCACGAGGAGCATCTCCGCATTATATTCGGCAGGATGAAGGACTACGGCATGCTGGTCAACACGTCCAAGTTCGTTTTCGGTGTTCCGGAGGTAACCTTCCTAGGCTACCACATCTCCGAAAAGGGCACCAAACCACTGGACTCCAAGGTCGACGCTATCAGCAGCTTCCCGCCGCCCAAAGGTGTCCGTCAGTTGCGCTGATTCCTGGGTATGCTTAATTTTTACAGGCGTTTCATACCCCACGCAGCACAGATCCAGGCGCCGCTTCACGCCCTCTTGGTTGGCAACGTAAAGGGCTCGCAACCCATATGCCTTGCGGACAATACTTTGCAAGCATTTGAGGACTGCAAGGCTAGCTTAGCTAACGCTGCTCTTCTAGCTCACCCCGATTGCAATCTCGCGTTAGTTACTGACGCGTCGGATAACGCAATCGGCGCGGTGTTACAGCAGCTTAGCGACGATGGCTGGCAGCCTTTAGCTTTCTTCTCTAAGAAGCTCAGCCCTTCACAAACCAAGTATTCTCCCTATGACAGGGAACTGCTGGCCATCTACGAGGCCATCAAATACTTCCGTCATTTGCTCGAGGCCGGGCACTTTGTCGTGTACACGGACCACAAGCCGATCAGTTTCGCATTCCACGAGAGGAAGAAAAACTGCTCGCCTAGACAGTTCCGTTACCTCGACTTCATAGCCCAATTCACCAAGGACAATGTCGTAGCCGACCCCTTATCACGTGTGGAAGCGGTATAGGTGCCGGTTAGCTTCGATACTCTCGTGGAATCGCAAACTTCGGATCCAGAGCTGTCCCAGCTACTGCAGGAGGGATCATCGCTGGATTTGCAGAAGGTGCAGGTCCCAGGGGAGCGTACTTCTGTGTACTGCGATGTCAGTACAACGCCTCTCAGACCATTTGTGCCCGTCACGCTACGGAAGCAAGTCTTCGACAGCTTGCACTCCCTCAGTCATCCTGGCGTCGCAGCGTCCGCCAAGTTGATCGCGGAACGCTTCGTTTGGCCAGGCATTAGGAAGGACTGCAGGGAGTGGGCACGAGCTTGTCTCGAGTGCCAGCGGGCCAAGGTTAGCCGACACGTTTCTGCGCCATTAGGGTCGTATCACCTCCCACGTGCAAGGTTTACCACTGTCCACATCGACCTCGTGGGCCCGCTCCCAATTTCGCAAGGCTTCAGGTACTGTCTGACGGCAGTCGACCGTTTTACCAGGTGGCCGGAGGTCGTACCTATCGTCGACATAACCGCCGAGACAGTAGCTAAAGCGCTGCTATCAGGATGGATTGCCCGGTTTGGTTGTCCCGCAGACATAATTACGGACAGGGGTCGACAGTTCGAGTCGGCCTTATTTGAACAACTGGCCAGATTAGCCGGTTTTCAGCACAAGCGGACAACTGCATACCATCCTGCTTGTAATGGCATGGTGGAGCGTTTTCATCGGCAACTCAAGGCGTCCATTATGTGCCATGCAAACGACAAGTGGACAGAGGCATTGCCGTGGGTATTGCTTGGTATACGGAGCGCATTTAAGAAGGATGTCCAAGCGTCTTCAGCCGAACTTGTTTATGGCGAACCGCTAAGACTCCCAGGTGAATTCTATACTTCTAGTGACGAGGGAACCACCGACGTCACAGACTTCGCCGCGCGCATCCGCAGGTTTGCCCGTAATTTGCAACCAACCCCAGCATCCCGCCACAACAAGCCCAGCATTTTTGTTTATAAGGATCCGCAGACCACTGATCACGTGTTCCTTCGTGAAGACGCATTGCAGCCAGCGTACACAGGTCCTCACAAAGTTCTGCAAAGGGGAGACAAGGTCTTCCGCATCTTATTTAAGGGCAGAGAGGTCACGGTCTCCATCGACCGCCTTAAGCCAGCATACACTTTAGCAGACAAAGCTGACCCCGAAGAAGTCAGTCCACCTAGCAGTATTAAGGAGTACACCACTCGCTCAGGTCGTCATGTCAGGTTTCCGGATTTTTATCGCCCTTGACGGTCTCTGGAGGGGGGTGATGTAGGGTTCATCCTACCACATAGTTTATTTATATTTATTACATAAACCTACACAAAATAACACAACATAAACACAGCCACACTATTATTATCATTTAGGTTTATTGATAACACTACTCATTCATTCACGGCATCTATAATGTTTACATTATACTGTCGGATGATGTTGAGGGACCATGCCCACGATCACGCTGGACTAGCGTGAAACAAACATGGAAGAATCCAGAAACTCCAAGACAACAAGTGGCTCATCATCCTGAAAGAAGAAGTCCTAAGAACCAGATGTGGAACTAAATCTGAATACAAGAGGATATCAGGAATACACATCGCCAGTATTACAAGCGATTGTCAAATGCAAGTACTTAACCGAACACTGACGATAAACATCAATACTGTCGCAGCAGATGAAATCATACCACTTCCCAGTAAAGCCGTGATTCCAGAGGAGAACATCCATTACAACCTACAATTGAAAGATATATCATTGGACAACATTCACGAACTGATAGAACGAGCCGACAACTTACAAGAGCCCACAATTGATTGGCAGACTATGATGGCTACGCCCAGTTGGTCAACAATAGGACTATACCTCATCCTGATGACAATCCTTCTATGGAAGCTTTGGCAGTGGAAACAGCGACGACCAATACAGGATCAACCTCGCACCGAGGACGCTGCGGGAAGCTGCGGGACGCGCTTCCATCTTAAAGAGGGAGGAGTTAGGCAATCGCCTGAATAACGTAATCGCTGACTAATGCAGCGGATGCGCCCGTGCGTCATTAATAAACTGCACAATTGCAGATTTGCAGATTTTAGTTATAAGTTGTAATTAATAGAAATATTATAATTGTAAATTAGTCTTATAGAACATTCCAATCAATAAACATTGTTTTAATTCAAATAAATATTTTTTTAATAATAAACGCGTTCGCCGTAACTTAACTCATCATACACCGTGAAATGTAAACCGTTGCAAAGCTGCAGCGAAATGACTTTGTTTTGGTCGTACAATCGATTAGTAAATATCTTTACTATGAAAATATAAAAATGGCAGATTCACAATTGTGAAAAACGAAACTCGAAAATGAACGCAATCAAATAGTAGTACCTAGTCAAACGCAGCGGCCGAGACCCGAGCAGCTGACGGCGCGGGCGCCAGAACACTGGGTCGTTAACCCTTGCGCTTATCAACAGCTGATTTTCTGATCTTTAGTTAATTTAATGTAACACAACACCCAAAAAGTTATTCCAATTCTCCCTTCATACTTTTACAGGCTTAAGACTGTCTAAAATACTTTTTATTAGGTACCTACAACTTTACTTACTGAACACGAAAACAAAAAAACAAGTTAAACAAAGACAATAAAGTAAGTATTTTAGTCGTATTTAAAAAGTTGGAATCAACTTATTTACAATGATTTTAATCACCTAACCTATTTCTGAATTTTCACTATTCACAAAGTACTTACCTACACTTCGCGGTATCGAAGCAAGTGTTCGAAGTGTAAGCCACTACATTCCACACACAAACGAGCACTTTTAAATAAATTCTTTTAGTTTTAATAATGGGTCTCACTCAAAATTAGAAAAATCGTAATTTCAATCCACTTTTCACTTATTTAACCTACAAGTACAACGTCCGCAAGACAACTGAGCGTCGAGTGCGCGACACTGCGCGGCACGGCGCGGCATTTTTTGATCTGTGGCGGCGAATGAAGAGAGTGTAAGCTACGCGCTCTAGTTTATACCGTATCACAAGGCACGAGAGCTTATTTTTCTCTGAACATTTATGATTTATTGCTTTTTACTTTGTCGGTAGCGCATGAGTTTTGAATGATACCTACGTTAGGACGTAGGTATCATTTCGTTGGCTACGTTGCGTTTGTGTGCGTGACAGCGTAACTATTGTTACTCACGCTTTCGAGTTTATGAATATTTTTTTTTATATTTTAAAATAAAAATATTTTTATTTTTTAAGTTTAACTCTACGTTCCATTAGTACTACTGAGAGCGAATCGTTCTGCCGCGTTTTTGCAACGGTTTACATTTCAGGGTGTATATGTTTTTATTTCTCCGCCTAGGGTTTGTCTCCACAGAAATCGTAATGCGTTTCTGTCTTCAGGGATGATTTTCAGTCTTAGGAACATGTCTCGTATATCTCCGGTGATAGCATCTTTATGTTCACGGAATCGAAGCATGATGCCGAATAATGATACCAGAAGGTCAGGTCCCGTCAGGAGGTAATCATTTAAACATAACCCTTCACTTTTAGCAGCAGCGTCAAATACGAGACGAAGCTTTTTCTTATTAGGATTGTCAACTCCAAAATGAGGTAAGTACCAGGTCTTTGTTGTGGTTTCAGGGTCGGTAATCTCTGTCGCATAGTCGTCCTGTAACAGGTGGTCGATTCGATCTTTGTACCATAGCGAGTAGCCTTCATCCGCTTTTATCTTTCTCATCACACCTCTCAGTCGTCTTTCAGCATTCGGGTATGACTCCGGCATCGTACAGTGTGGATCTTTCCACGGTAGCCCAACGTACCACCTCCAGTCAATCAAGGAAGAAGTACGCTCGAGGTGTTCGATAGCTCGTTCATGATCAGCGTTTTTTCGAGGTTTGCAGCCGATGCCCATTGACTCGATCGAGAAAGATCGTCGAACCTCTTCATGCAGGTCCAGTAGACAGCGGTCGCGGTCTGATGTCATCACGCCCGCGTTCTCAGAGATGAGCAGCGCGGAATGCAGGGCACCCCTGCGCCCGTTCGAGGCCTTCAGTGGGTCGCGCACGCATCCGTGTATGCACCACCCCAAAGGAGTTTGAGTGGCGTATAATTCACCAGGTTCACTATTGATTATTTTAGAAGGTAACATCAAATTATAATTGTCCTGCCCTATCAATAGTTCGGGTTTAGTATGTCCATCACACAAGTATTTTTTTTATTTCAGGCGAACACTTAAAGTTTGCGATATTGGTAGGTGTCAGCGTCTGCACAGGTAAGTCTAATTGATTCACGCTACGCGCCCTAAAGGTAAACATAGTTCCGTCTTTGTTTGTTACGTTTAAGTCCACTATCTCAGTTTCACAAACAAGTTCTGTAGAATCCCATGCACCGCACACACGCATAGTTTGTTTACGTCCTTGCACATCCACGCGCGCCGCAAGCGCCCCACTTATTAGTGACACTGTTGATTCGTCATCGAGCAGCGCGACACAACTCAC